>JAABNY020000129.1:16724411-16760647 GCA_015164015.2 Brevimyrus niger
CCAGGCGGAGACTCGAACCCGGGTCCCAGAGGTGTGAGGCAACAGTGCTAACCACTGCACCACCATGCCGCCCCTCATGTCGGTCCCTGTATATTATATATGCAGACACTGGCACTGTACTCCTCACCCAGCACAGGAGAGGGCAGTGATGTGCCTTAATTCCTCTTAATTCATAGACAAAGTAAAGCCCTGCTGATGTAGGTGGAAAAGGTTTGAATGTTAAAAAATTCAAAGTCACTGGAACAGTCGAGTTGCTGTTGGGAATTTAATCAAGAATGACTGCATTCCTACCATAATTCTGCTCCCTTTATCCAAGCAAACATTGTCACACTTCAAAATATTGCACACTGGTTCAGATTTCAGCTAGTATAATTAAAGTTGTGCCAAAACAGCGGAAAACATTCCACTGTGAATTAGGTCAAGCAAGTCACGCCTTGGCCAAGATATTGAATTAATACAAAGTGGTAAGAAGCGTAACCATTACCAACAAAAAACAAGGATGTAATTTCCGAAGAGGTACAGACCTTTTGGCTGTCTGCATCGCAGAAAGTCAGGCCAAAGTAGTCTTTCTCCAGCAGGTTGAGATGTTCACACACCACATCCAGCAGGTGTTGCCCTCGGGCGTGTTTCTGCAAAGACAAAAACAAATACACAAGGAACAAAGTTGCGCCACCAAAACAAAACCCAGGTACCAGAATGCATTTTGTACAATAAAATACTGCAAGACCTCATCTCTTGTGTTCATAACAAGCCAAGCCATGTGTCAGAAACTTGTCAGACTGGTATCATGAGTGATGAATGAGCCCTTTCATTATATCTACTAATCAGAAATCTCTGAGATCTTTTGCTGCAAACAAATAGTAATTTTCCCCAAAGCCTAATAAAAATCGTTTCTTAAAATATATATTTTTTGTCCATTGTTATCAAATCAAATTCAGCCCTCAACTCTGTCTCTTCTACGACTGATGTACCAAAAGGCCAAATGTCTTTTTCAGTTACAGAAAGGAAATTAAATGTGAAAAAAGGAAATGAACACGAGAGTGGGTATTGCATGTGCAATATGGTATGTTTATTGACATGTATGTTATAAACACCCAAATATCCCTTCATTCTGTTATTTAATGTAAAATACTCTCTGTTCCGGTTCCTCAGTGGTCAGATTAATGCAGACACTTCCTATTAATAAGATTTAATGTAGAAGCCATATGCAGATATGTGTCATTTAATGAATCGTATACGAAATATTTCAAAGGAGCAAGGAGGAGATACTGACTCTGAAATGTAATGTGACTCTGAGCCAGTCTAGAAGGAGATACAGGCATAGCCCTGAACAAGGGGCTCGCCAAACATCACACTGCCAAGCTTCACTGGACCTCTTCCTGAGGGCGGAGCCACACATTTCTGCATGCAGCTCTCTGGGGCAGACAACACAACTGACTGCCTGCCTTCCAGGGAGCCTGGTTTCCGCGGTGACAGGGAGACAGAGCAGTAGTTGCCAGGGCAACAGAAGTAGTGTGCATCATTTCCTTTTTATAGTTGCCCAATTTCTGGAGTCAAGTTCACAAGGAAAAATGCCACCCTGCCTCTAGCGCTGGCTAAGGGGACGACCAGTAACCCCCTAAGAGACGGGCAAGGATGACAGATCTTCAGAACACTCCCCCAATGACCTCCCGAGAGCATCAATGTGTGACGGGGGCCTGATGGGTAAGGAGCAGAATCTGTTTAAGTTGTCATTATGATATTTGTATCCCAATAAGGCCTGAAAAGGGATACCTTCAAGTGCATTGAATCAAACATGCAATGTCTAAGAATCAGTATCTCCTTAATAGTGAGCAGCTGATTCAATTTCACTTTTGATCCAACTACCACAAATCACATTTCTTTACATGTGAGCTTTCCTGTGGAGAAATAAACTGGAGCTAATATATTCAGGCGTAGATCTAGAGCGCATTTCAGCACTTGCGTGGGCGAGGTAAGTAGCATTAAAACAATGTCTGTCCTCGGGTAATAACCAGCCTGGCAAACATGCATGAAGTACAGAGCCAACAGGAGACTTGAGAAAGGCGGCTGCAGTTGCACGTGCAACAGGCTGATTTTTGCCTGGTCCCAGCCTAACTAACTAGAGTAGAATGGGAGAATATTAACATTATTAAACAGCACCTTTCCCGCATGCAATGCAGTTCAAAGTGCTTTACAGTAAAGAATATACATGAAAAATTGATATAGAGAAAAGACTGGATGAGAATGGGAATTAGACACATAAAATCAGAGCAGGAGTTCACTATTATAAGGTCATATATGACATAAGGTGAGCGTGATAATAATGTAAACCGCCGAAGTATAAAGAAGGGAAACATAAAAGGTGGCAAAGCAGATTCAGGAACAGAGAAGAGCCACTGTTTGGCCCATCCAACAGTGATTAGACTTTTATCTTACCATTTCCTGAAGTAATGCTAATTGAGTAAATGGATTACATAAAGGTACAGTGCTATGCTTAAAAATGTCCAAGCCTTCTGCTCTCCTATAAGAACTATGCACAAGATTGTATGAAATGTGAAATTTCAATATGTAACAGAAATATTTCAGGGCTCAATAATTTGGGATGATGAAGAACTGCCATGACTGTATGTGTACTTTTAGTTATTAGCTATAAAGTGTGCAGTAACATTATGATTAATTTATGACCTTTTTGGAAAGAGGAGAAGATGAAATCTGGTACCAGTTTTTTGTTATAAACACGCACATTTCGCAATGTGCAAACATTTCAAATAAAATCAATATCAGTCCTGTGAGGCCATCCTGTGAACTACCAAGAACATGAATCACGCCACTCAAGCTGCTTACGGCAGAGTCAGGTCGGTGAGCATGAATGTGGCCGCATTCAATCACTGAGATGGTCATGGGTAAATCGGGGGCTGCTCAGGCCAGATAAGGCATGTAGGCCAAAACCACCGTCCTCTCCCTGTATGGACAAGCTCCAGCAGATAGTTATGAAGACTGAGTAGACATCCCCTTGAGGGACTTGAGAACAAACCTTCACCCTCAACACCAACAACTCCCAGATTACTCCACCTTATTTGCTAGGTTTCGTTTTCCGCTCAAAAACAAGCAGAAAAGTCACGTCACGAGAGCAGAAAAATGTGTGGAGATAATGATTGCGATGGTTATTTCGTAAAAATAATTCAGTTTAATTCTTATATTTCTTTGTTTACTTGGGCTTCCCATACACAATAGTCGAATACTTCATACACACACCCTGATGCTTCATTGCTTTGCTTCTCCCAGGAGCCAAAACGATAAAAACGAGCATCTGAAATGAAAAGCCAATAACTGCCCCAGCTGCACTACATAAATAACTGAAACAGCTCTGACAGCTCTGAGTTCATTTGTCTTATGCGCTTTATCACTTTTCCTCTTGTGATCACAAAACAATTTGCCTCAAAATTACTAATTCATGCATTTCCTGCATTCCTCCAGCAGTCCAAAACGACGTTTCTGCGACCTTGTACTCGATAACAAGTTATGGTAGATGGATGGATATCTTATCTGCGTATATGTTGACCTCATACCTCAATTCCAGCTTCGTAAGCTGAGGTATCCAGCAAGGTCACCTTGAATGGGGCAGTCTTTGGCCGTTTTGACGATTTCTGGGGCGATTTGGGGATCTTGCTTGGGGTTGTCTTCTCTGAAGCATTATCACCATCCTTGTGGTCATCTGGAAGCCTGGTGCTGTGATCCTTTCAGCAAAGGTAAGTAACCATCAGTCAAATTTTCTCATTGTAACTTAATTTGTAATATAAAACAAACAACATTAAATGACATAACAAACAATACTACATCATATGGTGTATTGTTCAGCTGATTGATGCCATTTGTTTCAGATTAACATCTTGGAAGCAACTGTCATTGACAGAACTACCACACACTGTTAATGCTGTGCAAGTTTTAAATAAAGAAAACTGTCAGTCAAGTGGCAAAAAAATCCCTCCAACACCCAACTTACAAAATCATGCAAATAAATAGACAAGATCTACTGCATTATGGGTAATATGCCTGGCATAATATGCTGAAACAAATTAGAAAACTAATTACAGCCTAGGTCACAGTCTCACGGCTGGAAAATAAAGGGTCACATTTTTTTCTACATATAAGTCCAAGTCATCCATAAACAAACAAGGTGGATCTTCACCATGTGCACCATGGGGATAGCTGCTAAGATATCTGTTGAAATATAAGCATGAGCGACATCTGGAATGATAAATCCAGGTATAGCCAGGAAATGCCGCCCTCACGATACTTGACAGACGGAGGCTTATTTGAGTAATATAATAAAATTGGCAGAATGGTAAAAGCAAATGTCACTGTTGTTCTGTCACTGTAATAGAGCTTTTTAAATCACAGCTCACTGAATAGCACATCACCACAGACAGCTTTGCATTTCTTTCTGGTGTAGCATGGAGTCCGTCCCACCTGCTTGCCTGTCCTGCCGTCGGCAGCCGAGTCCTGCATTCCACTGGGTGCCCCTCTCTGCTGGGGGGGTTCTTCTACTGAATTCTTCACCTCTGACTCTGGGCCTGTCTCTGTGGTCATGGTAACTGTTTGGTATCCTAAGATAAAGAGAACCAAGAAACAGGATTCACTGAGGACAGCAGATGAATACAGTTAGTACCTGTTACTGCGTGGATGAAGGTCGCTCCAACAGGCCGAGCTTCAGACAGGAGCAATCAATCACAGAATTTGGAAACACCATGACAAACATCTGACCCCATAACCGTTTTATGTAATGCTTTTCATCCATTCACAACACAAACACAAAAAACACAACAGTGAGACGGTTTTTGTACAATTTGTGACATATTCAGCTGCTCTGATTTAATAGCTGAGTAAGATGGCCTCCTAGCTTTCCCATAACACATGAAATTATATAGAGAAATGGATGGTGGGCATGCAAATGAGTCCGAGAAAGTGTACAGATGGGCGTCAGCAGTCATTACAGATGCCATCCTTCATCCCGTCCTTCCGAACACATTTGCAGTGGTGCACAGGGACACATTAACCAGAGTCAGGAGTCAGGAGATGTTCCTTGCTAAAGTTGGACGACTTTAGCCCGACATTATGCTGGCACTCTTTAGCACCCAGTTTTAACTGCATCACCTTCAGCACTGTTACTGTTCACATATCCAGATTTAAACTGAGGCATCCTGTCATAAGATAGAATCCTTCCATCCGCGTGATCAGAGGAATATGGCCCTGAGCCTGATGGTAAATTAGGTTTTACTTTCATTCCTAAAACGTGAAAATGACTGAATATTAACTTGACATTGTGGAACAGAATCTATAGTTCTTTTTTTAAAGCAGGCCAGTGACAACATTGTTTTCCTGCAGCACCAACACCTCCAAATCGTTGCAGGACACTAAGCTTTAAATGGATTTATTTAGACTGCCTACATCAATCATTATACAGAATGATGATGCTATTATCTTACAAGCAGTATATCCACACTTGTGCCAGCGTGTATTTGTATGGTAACTGACCCAGAGGTACGTTTGAATTTAACGTACTATTGGAGCAGGTCCATATTACTTCTGGGACGTTCACAGACACTTGGCAGAAACACTTGAAGACCACATCTTCCTGTGACTGCTCCTCACCCCTCTCCTGCAGTACCCTGGAGCCTCACAGGGGCCCATAACAGGGACTTGGCTACAGTGGAACTAGTCTTACTTGAGAGCTGATTGGACCTCGAAGGACCCTTCCCCTGTCACTCACCGACTCTGAACACATCATTGGCTAATAATAAGGTTGACCCCCCGGTATGAATTATGGTCCCTCTTGTGCCCCTCATATAAAAAAAAAATCCTAGAATCGCCCCCAAGCTACATGATTTACAGTATTATTTAAGGCAGCATATGAACAGGGGCAATCCCATCATCCTGCACACGAGCCAACACACTGCAAGCAATCTGTCAGGGTCTTCCTGGGTCTCCTGTCCACGGAATCCTAATGTATTGGGATTTAATATCAAAACAACAAGCATTACTATGGCAGACTGAAACAGGCTGCCAGGTGCTATGGTCTTCATCCTATATTCATGCCCCACTGCCTGCTACAGGAGCAATGGGATGCATGGGCCTCAGCACATGAGGAGACACAATAGACAGTGACAGTCAAGGACGTCCGATGCATGCTTTGCTGGTGCCCTTCCCTGTCCAGCTGCGCTCATTGAAGGAGACAGAAGCAAAGTAAAGGGTTTGGGTGTCCGTCGTTGGCTGATGCACCAATCGAAAAGGATCAGTGCGTCTAAAACAAGAAACTTGAGTTTTAATAAAATTAAACCTGCAGCTCTGTAGCTGTGGTCAGTCTGTCAATTTATTAATTTATTTTTAATATGCCTTATTGTACAGCTTCCATTACTTCCTTGTTTCTCTCCAGAAAGAAAGACTGCAAAGTGAGAGAGAGAGGGAGACCGTGCATGTGCATGCGTGTAAGAGGGAGGGGGGGGTTGGCTGGCAGCAGATATTCAGTTGCCATAGTAACAGGTCTGAACATTTTTTTTCTATAACGCTGAGAGTGTGACAGAACTGTCAGCGGAAGGAGAGAAAGAAAGAGGGAGGCAACAGCAGTGTGAAAGAGGGGTTGCTATAAGGAGAATACAGAATACAAAAAAGGAGGAAGAGAGGAAAAAGACAAGGAAGTGGTGGAGGCAGAAGCGAGAAAGAAGGGAGGAAAGGACCAAGATCCTCTCCGGTCATGACCCCGAGCGACCCGTAACACAGATCAGCCATTGGATGACACAGGTCACCTGCCCCTCACTCACAATCCACCTCTGTATTTCATCCTAATGAGAAGAGCGAGGCCTGGTAATCTGCAGAAGAACAAGCAGCTATGCGTGATAGCAGGCTGCCTAAGACACCGGGGCAGAGCCGTACTGCTAAGCAGTGCTGCAGAGAGGAAGCTCTTTGGGACACTCGACACATCTCTTTGACAGGTCGACCACGGCGCTTCTTCAGCCCCAGAGTGGCCCTCGCGCCAGAATAGCTGTCTGAACCTTCCTGGGGGGTGGAAATCCCTTAAAAAGCAGCGAAGGGAGTCGGCTTAATGACACATTTCCTAATATCAAGCAGTGCCCCCACTGACTCCACAAACCACATCAATTTAAGTTAACACACAGCACAGGTGCTTGTTTATATTCCTCTTGGAGGTTCTCTCAGCATTATAATATGCAGCAAGACTAAGATACAAGCAGCCCACGGCTTTCAGCTATATTTCTTCACGGACTGACATTCCACACCAGCTGCCTCTCCGTGCCTCTTCCAATTTCCCCCGCAGCTCCTTTCCCCTGTGTGCTGGCCTGTGACAGGCAACAACTGCAAGCAACACACTGGGGGCAAAGAACATTGCCGTAAACATCATTGTAGCCGTATCCCTTTGAATTGCTTTCCATCCCAGCACACCCACCGGGAAGAGGTCCTCATATAATAAAAGCCCCAAATTATCACCGAATGAGCACGAAAGCGCCCGGTGAGATTTTGTCGCGGAGACGCAGCGCAGCTCCAAGCTCCACGCCAAACGCGGACGGTGCGTCTCCCGGCTGCTCTGCGGAGGCTGCCCAAAGCGTCGCTGCTACACTGGCAGGCCCCACCCCTGCCAAGCTCTGCCACCCCTGGTTGGCGCAAGCAGGAAGCCACAGCCTTGGAAAGGCACACACAAGGCTTTACACCCAGATTATTCATCAAAGAAGCCCAGGGATGGAGCAGAGGCTCAGCGGTCAAACCTGCAGCTCCGGGGTTTGAGTCCCGCCTCCAGCGCTCTCATTCCCTCAGTCCATTATGTAAACTGGCGTGTTCCCATTGCGCTGGGTCTTTGTGCCCCTGTTAACCCACCCAGGACGAACCCCAGCCCTGTGCCCGGTATTGCTTGAGATAGACTCCACATGAGCCTGATCAGCATAAGCAGTAACAAGGTGGTTGGATCGCAGCCTGGTCTCTACTGGTGCTCAGCACTAAAGCATCTTGAAGACATTATTGTAAATGGAACAAGTAAGGAATTTTCTACAAAAATCACCACAATGATCCCAACAACATGTGAAAGGACAACTGAAAGACTGATGACCCTCAGAAGCACGTTAATCCGTGTGTGAGTGCCCCCCTCAGCCGACATCTTGTCAGAAAAACCTTTTACTGTTTGCAGGTTTTGTTCGTTTTCCTGGGATTGCGAAGTAGCTCGAGGCGTCTGTGGGCTCAAAGGGATGTTTTTGACGTGTGCAGACAGCGACACCCAGGAAGGTTTAAATGTAATTAGTGGGCGTTTTCCCAGGTCGCTCATGTGCAGCCCCCCTCCCTCGGGTGCGAGTCACACCCTTTCCCACACGGCCTGCAAACTCCGCTGAGGCTCCCCGGTTGTAAATAACAGATCGAGCAGCGAGGGACTGCCGGCCCCACCCTCACAAAGCAAACCTCAGGCGCAAAGCAAGAGCAGAGCATCTAATCAAAATACTTTCATGTGTGAGTCATCAATGGAAAGATCCTACAATATACCTGCCTCTCAAACTACTGCGTGGCTCATTATAATACCTGTCTGCTGCTGAATAAGGTATAAGACACGTTGTGGCATTTAATTCCTCCCGCCTGTCCTACTCCTTAATAGTGGCTCACCCATAAAGTATCTGCCAGTCTCTCAGCAACAAAACCAAATCAAAACAACTCTCTTTCACACATACTGAAGTAAATCTCATTGAGCTTGTTGATTCTAAAGGGAGGAATTTTTTATGGATAGCAGTCTATTAAATAAATCGGACATCTCCAATTTTAAGAAATTTCAATAAAAAACACATGAAACTGGGGGTCAATTAACCTTGAGCTACAGTACTCAGAGTCCCTTGTATTCCCAATTCACAACAACCCAACACTCTGCTCTTAAAGATACTGGCCAGTTTCCCATCATTCTTTAGCTAATGAGTTACTCACAGCAAAAACATGACAGGAACACAAGAAGCCGGTGAATGATGTCAAAAGAAGACATTTTTGTAGAGCAGAAGTGGGACTTCGGTTAGGCATCTCTGTCCTGAAGGGCCCACTCCGAAGGGCCGCACACTGAAGGGCCGCGCTCTGAAGGGCCACACACCGAAAGGGCCCCGCTCTGAAGGGCCACACACCGAAGGGCAGCGCTCTGAAGGTCCACACACCGAAGGACCGCGCTCTGAAGGGCCACACACCGAAGGGCCGCGCTCTGAAGGGCCACACACCGAAGGGCCCCGCTCTGAAGGGCCGCACACCGAAGGGCAGCGCTCTGAAGGGCCACACACCGAAGGGCAGCGCTCTGAAGGGCCACACACCGAAGGGCCGCGCTCTGAAGGGCCGCGCTCTGCTCAGCAATTAGAAGCCGACGGTAACTGCAGACACATCAAAGCGCGACGGTGCGGCTGCTGGTGTTACCGCTGTTGTCCTTCTGTGGTTCACAGTGAGGCCACATCTCAGCAATCTGAGCCACTTCAAATGCTTTGTAGTTCCTCCGTCTGATGAATTACAGCAAATATATGCTGATTGCATACAAACAGGGAAAATTATCATGTTTCCAGAGAAAATAAGTGGCTAGAAGCAAAACTGAACATACGGAGACAAAGATAAAGTTAAAAGGCTGCGTTGTTAGAGTTATAATGTCATGAAGTGAGTCGTTTTATTAATCTTGTGAAAATAATTGCAGTTTTAAACAATAAAAGGATAACATGGCTTTAGCTGTTACATGAAAGGCAAAAATTAAGCAGCTAACTGCGTTTCTACAGAAGCGTTTCAGCGTTTTAGATACACCAGCCATTCATAGCTTATGGAGCAGAAAATGTGTTGGTTCCCAGAAAAATAAAAGAACTGATTCATTCATAAGCTTATTTAAAAAGTTTCCAAATTGTTTTATACATACCTTGGTTTCAATGTCCATGTGTAAACCTAGGAAAGGATCGTTAAGACGGAGTCTGCGAGCCCCGTGTTATGGCTGCGATTGGGCTGCACCACAATGCCATGTTTGTTCCCAGCTCAGTCTGCTTAAGTACGAAGATTATTTTCACCCAAAGTAAAGTTTGCCCCAAAAGAATAAATTCTAGCCTTTAATAATATTCTAACATCATGGAACAGGGCAAGCAGGAAAGATGAGCATCCTTCTGCTTTCAAAGCCAGACACAGTAATTATTAATTACTTATTAATAAATGAAGAGAGAGCAAATCTATGAGAGGTTAAAACTGAGTTCCTCCAGAAAACCATCCCAATAGCAAAATGCCAAAAGTGCAATAATTCATATTTTCAGTAAATATTAACGTTTCAGCTGAATATGTTATTGAAGAAGCCCCCCCCCACCTCCATGTTGCACTGAAGCACATGCTGCCTTTCTTGAAGACCCCCTGCAGTGGGGGCTTCACATGCTGTCCTCCGGAAGCCCTCTCTAATTTACGATGCTGCTCTCCATTAGATCTGGCCTTTGCACCCCACAGGACCATACCTCACGCTGTACCAGTTTAATCACGCTGTCCCACTACAAAGCAAACAAATCACGAGTGGACCATGCTGTTAAAGCCCACTACAGCCATCTAACATAAATCAATAAAGCGCAAAATTGTAAATCATAATGTCACTTGGTACGAGCATTTGCTGACTAAAATATAAAAAACTCAATCTGCTTCCCTTCCATTGAGCCATAATCTCTTCCTATCTGCCCAACCCATATTGGATTAGAAATTATGTACTTTCAGACCATGAAGGTGGTGAATGCTTATAGTTTATACATAGTTGCCATCGTCTCCTACTTTCGTCTTACAACATGATAAGACATAGAAAATTAAATTAAAGATGCCGCGTAGATGGATAGTGCAGGCCTCGTCCCAGCAAGGTCCATCTCCTCACCGGCGTTACAGCAACACGTTCACACAGTGTTTATTATGGCAAATGTTATGAACGTCAACCAAAGGAAGAGGAGATATTTCACACTACAGACCAGAAGCCAGATGACCAGAACAACTGGGGTAAGATCCTGTCTGAAAATCCCCCAGGAACAAATAAGTGATTTGTCACTAACAGCATCACCAGGTATGTCAGCCTGCTGAGACAGATGCTCAGAGGCACAGGAGAGCATCTCCGTGCTGGAGCAGGCGGTGTTGTTGTACGCAGGGCTTGGGGCAGGGCGGAGAGCAGCCCTTCTGGACCAGCTGGTTAATGTGTCATGCGAAACACTGCAGAACTCAAACTGCATTCTGAGCACGGAACTGCAAGTCCAACCAACGGAAGTTAAGGCAGCCAGAAGCCACAGGGGTTATTCTGTACCAAACACCCTAAATCAAGGCACTGCTGCAAGAAACCTCCAGGGAGGCATTTTTATTTCCTAAGAAATGCTCATTAGACGTTTTTAGTCCTGACACTCTTTCTCTGGAAGAAAGTCAGGATATGAGGATTAAGTTTTGTTTTGGGTTATTTTTGAGAGCATTTGATATGTGACTGATGCACATGAACGTCCTCATTGAGGCCTCCCCACTCCATATGCAGCACAGACAGAACAGAGTGGTAATCACACTCTTACAGATGCCTGGAATGTCAAGAGTCAGGGTGAATTGTATGCAATGTAGCTTAAATAAGCGCAGTCATGCCCCCCCCCCCCGCATTTCATTTTTATTCCTTTCTAATCTGTGATTCTCCACTTTATTTTTGGCTTTTCATCAGGCCATACTGGATAAAACTGTTTGGCAGGACGAAAGTGCAACTCAAGGTGTAACTGGTAAGTGATGAGCCCACTGTGGCATTATTATCTGGATTGTAAATCCTACCACTTCTGAAGCAGCACCTCTCAGCAAACTCTAAATGTAGTTTCTTGCCGAAAGCAGTGAACATATATAACATCAGTGCACCAGCTACAAGCCCACAGTGGCTCTGCAGTGGCTCTGCAGGTACCACTGTGCAATTTTAATGCAGGTGTTGTGGGTTTGAACGCTGCCTCAGCTCACTCTGGGAGGGTTCTGTGTGGGTTCTCCCTGCATCCTGAAACATACGGCTATGCGGGCGCATTTATCCCTGGCAGCTTACATTTTTACACTCTGCCCATTTCATGGATGGATTTCAGGTTCACATTTGTCATAAACTCAAAACAACATCATACTGATTACCTCCTCCATGGTGGTACAGTTTATATTCTCAAAGACCAAAAGGAGAACTCTTAAAAGTACACCACACTTGCACACACTACAGGAGTCCTCCTTTTATGGGAGTTTGAAATATGGATTTTTAAAATATCCTAAAGAATATTGCTTGGAAATTTTGAGTCAAAAAAGGCAAAATCACATAAATATATATATTTTTTGTCATCTTATTTGTTTGCTTTTGTTTTCCTTCTCATGTTGTCTTATATGACATGTAACATTGTTAGGAGGGCATGCACAGTTTGGTTGTTCATTTATTTAAACAATAAGAGTGAATACCTGTTATAAAAAGAAGGAGCTGTACTGGGCTCCAGCAGGAACCTCACTGTGAAGAGGGTCAACATTCGATCATCAACTGCTGCCTCTATGGGCCTGATGCAACATTCAGAAAGGAGAGAGCGGGGAGGAGCCTGGGCTGCACCCTCAGCCGCAGGTCTTCACAAAGAGAGGCAGGCCTACTGTGCACTTTCCAGGCAGGTAGGAAGAACAGCAGGATGAATAAACCCGGAAGGGGCAAAGTCCGGGTGCGTTTTGGCGTGATCCTGACACAGGGAGCGAAATGGCACATGGACCTTTAAACACTGCATGAGATACAGGCACAAATTGCTGTGAAGACCTGCAAGGAAAGTTGTTTAACCTGATATTAGCACCACGGAGCTCTGGGGAATAGGAAGAACTCACCCATTTCTGTGACAAATCAAGATTAACGAGGAAGGCTTAAAAAAACATGAAGTGCCTACAAACACGGAACGGAGATTGTTAATGGCAGAAGCCAGCAGGCACCATGGGGCAAAGAGGGGGCCCTCTGGGCCGTGTTTGTAGGAGGACAAAGCGTCACAGCAGGAGTAGAGAGCTCACTGGGACTCCACGCAGGCCGATTAATTCATTTCAGTACGGTGGAAGCCCCTGTGGATGGACTCAAGAGAACCTGATAATGAGCAAGAACGAGAGGATAAAGTGAAGCACTTCACGGCCTCGGGGGGCGGCTGGGGGGGGGTCGGCTGGGGGGAACCGCCCTGCTCAAATCCCCAAGAACACCACCATGCTCTGTGTGGCACGTGCCTGTTTTTATCAAGGTCACCTGATAGCAAATCCACAATCAGCTCCATAACTACAAGAAGATAACAACCTCACAGCTGCAACAGACCACAGAAATGTTATCATGCTGTTGTGGGGTGACACTGTAATTACAAGTCACTAGCGGTGCAGCGACTCACTCAACGGTAAGCTGTGCATGGTGTCTAAGCGTGACGGCAAGGACGCCCCTCTAATGTTTAGCTTTTATATTGTCGATCCACGCTCTTTGTTGTAATCCTCGAACCCGCTGCCCTTCCGGTCCCGGCACCGATTCACATGCACACACTCCTCCGCTTCCTGGTCGAGGCACAGAGACGCAAATCCGTGCCGATGAGTCGGTCACAGCACCATTTCGAGTCTCTCACGTACGACCAGATGCTTTATTTGAAGGAACTAAACATATTAACAAGTGACTAGATATCACAGATCTAAATTACTCCAAGTGACCCAGTAAATGTGATGGACAGGTACGTGAAGGGAAATGAATTAACCACAGCTGTTATCAATCTCCGTTTCATGAGGTCGCTTGCATGTACAGAGACGCATAACGAATGAGAGCAGCCTTGACTGGTATTAGGGGTCCATGCCACATTCTGTGCTGACGTGGAGGCCGACCACTGCAGAGCAGGAATGACACACCGGAGCCAGAAGCTGACAGTGATGGACGAAGCGGCTCCCTGGAGTGCTAGACAGCCACGCAGCGTCACGCCCGCGAGGCACACGACAGGAAACGGCACGCTTTTCCTTTTACATTTTCTTCTCGGTGTCATGGCAACAAAAGACAAATGTGCTGAGATCACACTTAATTTACAAGCGGAGTGGCTGAGTCGATGCAAATAGCGAAGCCTGATTCTGCATGACGCGCTCATGTCACGGCAATCGGCATTCAAGCAGCCTAAGACGGCGCCAGAACAGCATAAAATTCCCTGTCGTTGGCTCAGTCTCATCTGACTGTCTGCTTCTGTTCAGGCTCCGTCCCCATAGACCTAAATGGCAGGTACTCTGCACACAAAACAGACAAAAGGCCCAACTAGCCTGGTTAATATGCCTAGTGCTGCATCCCATTTTGTTTAAGCTCTTCATTTTAAAGGTATGTCTATGGGCCGGCGTGGGGCTCAGTGAGTTGGAACATGAGCCAGTGAGCAAGGGGTCACTAGGTCAAATCCCCCTGTCAGCTGACAGATGTCACTGTGGGCCATTAACCCCAGAGTGCTGACCCTGCTTCCTCAGTTGTAGAGATATTCAGATGAATGTGTCTGCTAAATAGATTAATGCATTGAATATGCGGTGCATTCCTGCAGTTATATAGTCATGTACATGCAGAAAGCAATGAATTCACTTTGCCGTTTAGTCATTACATGTGCTAATTGCTAATTGGCCTCCTGCAGTCTTTTGAGAAAATGTGAGCAGCTGCTCCATCCAGCTGCCGAAGAAATCAAGGCTGCGTGTTGTTAGATCGTGGGCTTTGACAGGGAGGAGGCCTGTGCATTATCCCCTGACATGTCCTCAGATCTCCTTGAAAACCTGTGTGGGACAGCAAACACAGGCGGGGACCAAGTCTTCACATGAACGGGTCCCAAAACTCCCAAGAGTCGGAGGGACGCACAAGGTGTGCTGTGCTGCAGAGCTGGTCACCAACTCTGTGATGAGCTGACACTTAGACGTGGCGTTCGCTGAGCGCACCTCAAATGTGCGTATTCATGGAAAAGTGCAGCTTTCAGATATAAGTGGTTTCACAAACGCCATCCTCTCACTACTGACAGCACTATTATGTCATTTAATGACCGACCGCTGTTTCAACAACACTCACTCTCCACAAGGTTTCGGTACCATTCAGAATCTAAAGGCCATGATGTTATTAGTCTTGGCAGAAACTTGTTGTTTAATAGAGAGATTGCATCAATATTTGAAATGTGACTTTATCTATTTATCGATACCGTGGAATTAGAGGAAATGCACTGACCAGCTTCAACAAAGGGATCAACCAATGCCAGAATGATACTTCAGTGCCAGGACAGTGAAAAGCAGGCTGTGCACGACTGTCCTGGTGTCTTTCACCAGCGTGTGTCTGGACCTGAACAAATAAAAAGCAGCACTGAGATATCCAACAGCACCGGGGGGTTTCTGCCTGTAAGTGCTCGTCGTTTGGGACTGACAGGGACTTAAACGTGACATGTCTCACTCCGAGACGCACGTAAGATCAGAGCAGAGTGCTTTAGGAAAGGCTTCTTCACGGAGAGCGAGAGTGACAGAGAGAGAAAGAAGAGGCACAGCTTTGTATATATGACAGCCAGCACCTCTATGGATAACCTGGTACAGCCTGGGCCCAGTCCAGAGCAAAGCAGCCTTAGAGCAGGACACCAGCACCAAGACAAAGTCTCAAAATGTCACATTGGCTGTGCTTTTCAGAAAACATGACACTTTACAGCATTAAATAAAGTATTCCTCGTACTAAGCAGTGTATTCTGTAATACAGTGTATTCTTGTGTATTCTTTTGATTCTTTAAATCAAAAAGGTCAGCAGAATTACTGCAGTGCCATCAGAAATAACTTTATTCAATACTTTTCTTAAGAATGATTAGTGAGAGTATGTTAGTGTTTCTGCGGTCTAAACTGTCCCCGCTTTTACATGTACACAAAACATCTGATAAGATACCGAAACACAATGTTGGTTTACAGATATTAAACTACAAAAAGAAATGGTTAAACAGTGTTTGATCACACAATTCTGTGTATAAAAACAGGCCTAACTTTTGTGCACTAAATGCTGTGTTGACCTTTACTGATCACATGCGACTTTAGAAAAAGCTATTTGAAATATTGCAGTAAACTTGTCATTTGATTTATGTTTTGCACTACTCATTTGAAATAGACCAAAAGAAGATGTTTTTCCTGTTTATTTAAGCAGCATAGTCCTAGGCTTTGAAGATGGCTGGATGGATAAATCTGCAAGGTTTCAGTTGCAATGGCTGCTGGATTAAATTATGTGTATTTAATATAAACATGCTTAAAATCTACAAGAGCTACAATGGAATCTAACATGACCAGGATTTAGTGCAATTATTCACTTGAATAATACCTGTTAGCAAGAGATATGTTTAACTTGGTTAACCACAGACATTGGTTAGGCTTCATAGTTAAACTGTTTGAACTGATGTTTATTGGATTAATAATAATACCATATGCAGCCTTTAGTACCTTTAACAATACATTCTTGTATATTTATAATATGTTTTTCGTATCAGAGTAGGTCCTAACATTGTATAAGTGAAAATGGGGGCATTTTTCAGTGTAACCTCTACAAACTCTTCAAAGTGTACCTAGCATTAGAGCAGCGTGTAATAGTACTCTTTGTAAACAGATATTCAACTCTTTCCTGGGCAATGTTCCCCACAACTGCCCATTCAAATGAGACATGGGGCAACTCACCTAGATCTGGATGATCATGAAAAGTTGACCACTGCTGATCTACGTTCTTCAAACAGGAATTTGTTGCCCAGTATCAAAGAGAAAGTGTCCGAGGTATACCAGTCAGTGACATATTCCGCGAAAAGCTGTCCTGTGCATCCTCACTTAAGACTTCCAACAAACATGATGCCATTGATATGATGGTCCTGTGATATTATTCAGCTTCTGTGTGGCCATAAAATAAAATGGATAGCTACCCCAATGGCGCTTTCAAGCTTATGAAGGAGTGTGTGAATGAATCCCGAATTAATTCAGATAGGGCCAAAGAGACAAAACGAAGATGAGCAAAGAAGGCGAATTAACTGCTTACTAGGATGATTCTGCGTACGTTAAGCAGAGGGGTGAGCAGCTGCCGTCCAATCACTGTCCGCTGGTCAGTCTATGCGGCTGCCGTCCAATCACTATCCGCTGGTCAGTCTATGCGGCTGCCATCCAATCACTGCCCGCTGGTCGGTCTACCATCCCAACTGTCTCCATGCCAAATCCAACAGGAGTGCCAGCGAAAAACATTACAGCTTCACCTCAGCATTCCTCCACTAATGGCATGGCGGCCCAAGCCTGCTTCTGTCTGAAACCTGGGGGATGCAAGAAGATTCCAGAAAGAAAAAAAAAAGCATCCAGCTGTATCTTCACTAATACTGCACAGCACGACTACTGCAGAGTGGCAAATGAAAGCATCAGCGTGCCAAAGCACTCGTGCCCTATACCAACCGACGAGTTACTCACAAGAGGCATCAGGTCTGGTGAACAACACATATCCCTGCATTTCTGTGACTGTGATTTCCCGCTTCGTAGTAATGACCCTTTATTCATGGTAAATATCTCCCCCAAAGATTATTTTTCTTGTGTTGTCAGTTGCGTTCTGTCGTAGATGGGTATTTCCTTTTTGTGCATGCAAACACAGAAAAGTCAAGTCCTGCAGCTTCCAACAGTGCCATATTTAAAATTTGCTCTTGTTTAATTCCCCGCTTTTGAATGAAGGGTGATCAGGCCTAACAGAAAAAAAATAAAAGAAAGAACAGCTCCTACAATTCTGACACTGTTCTGGTTTTTTTAACCTTTGGTTCACAGCCTTCTTTGGGATAAATAAAACTGGCTAATTGTCTTCCAGCATAGTAATCAATGGTCCCCTGTGCCCCGTGTCAATACGCGCTTTACGGAGGAGCCGCCGTACTGACCGGTTGTGTTGCAAGGCGAATAGATGAGCAAATCTGCTGAACTGGAAACTACATAGTAAAAAAGACCAGAGTAAAAGCTGTTAGTGCAACTTAACAGCCACCAGCAGCATTCATACGATAAGCTATCGATCAGGGCAAACCAGAACAAGAAAGCATGTCAGTGAATGTGTGATGCCTGTAAATTTATCTGTTATTATTATCTGTTAAATGAATAAAGTAGTACTGCAGTACTCAGGCTAAACTATATTGATTTTTTTTCTTCCTGACAGCACCATTGACCCACAAGGAATGCAAAAGGCAGCCCTGCTAATTCATTAACTTTCCCATTAAAGGTCCTTGCAGATCCCTCCCACAAAGCACAGAGAGAGTAAAGGTCAACCAGATTTGGTGTTTTAGCCCCTAGTATTCTGTCAGGACCTGCTACGGGTGGGACAGTGAAGCAAAGCACGTGACACAGATATGGGAGACATGAATAAGGATTTTATTTGGGGACAGGGATGGAGATGGGATTAATGAAAACAGTAGGAAGAAACCGGAACCGACAGTCATTTCAGAGTCAGCATGTGGGAAACCACAGAAGGGAATACAGAAAATGGAGCACTGGATTATTGGAAAGGGGGGGTGCATGTGGGTACCACAATCCGCATGTGTTTGGGGGCGGAGGCAGCTTTCTAGGAAGTGGAGATAAGAGCTGAAGTGAAGATCTGCATTTGCATAACAAGCTGAAACACATATCATCCCATCAGACGGTGTGGCCAGATTTCTTGCCTGAACCAGAATGCCCAGCAGCACGGAGCAGTGTTTGTGTGTTTGCATCATAAACGGAAAGTACCCCTTAAGCTACCTTCTATCTTAGCAACTCGGAAGCCACTGCGCCTATGGAATGAGCACAATTTGAACTCACTTTGTATGCTTGTCGTAAGGCTGAGCAGAAAAATGCATAGTGGATAGCGCAGTGCAAAACAGGCAATTAGGTGCCCTGCGCTTCCAGGCACAGGCCGCAGGCTCACAAGGACCCTGTATCCAGTGCAAGTGTGAGACTCAGTTAAACTGCCTCTTAAGCTTAAAGCGCCAGTCACACAAATGCGTCGCCAGCATGCTTCATACAACAAAATCTAAGATTAGGACAACAGCAGCCTTTTTGTCAGACAGTTGTCATGGCAACCTAACTATTAAATACAATAACAAAAATTAAACAAAGAAAAACTCCCGTCACTGACTGGCACATTCTCAATTGCCAAGCAGGAACATAGCCACAGAAAATGCTATTCCAACTCTCCTTGAAAAAGAGAAAAACAATAACTTCATACAGAGCCTGTCATTTTATGACAGCCACTTATGAGGCGTTTAAGCAAAGAAAGCCTTATTCAGATAGCTGATGCACGCTCAGTGGTGTGTATGTCTGTGTGTGGTGGCAGGCTGGCAGTCCTTAATGGTACTGCGGAGCCCCTTCTCTCTGAGCTAAGGGTGACAGTGTGCTCCACATCTCAAATGGCACATATATAAACTATAAAGCCTAGTGAGCAGGGACACAGATCCAGATTAAGCTCAGTATTTTGAGTAACACTTCACTTGACAGGGCAGAAGTACTTAGCAATAACAGTTACTACTGAAGTACAAATTACGAACAAATATAGTCGCTACTTGAGGTAAAAAGATCACGCGTCATGGTTTATTAATGATGAACAAACATGAGATCAGTATTTCACTTGGTTCATTATTCATTACTTCAGTAGTTCACAAAGGTTTACAAAATTCAAAGATATAGTAACAAATATAGCAACTGTTTGAGATAAAACATGCATCAAAATTCATTAACTATACATGGGATCAGTATGTCAGTAAGACATAGTTTGTGGTTAATTAATACATAAGAAATAGCATAATACTATATTATTTGTGTCCCATCAAGTAAAGTGTTAGCGTTTTTTGCTGATTTCGCTTTTATTCCTGTTAGGATCAGCTGTGAAAAGTGATGCAGTCATTGCACACTGAACTTGGCAAGGCACCAAAAGAACACAGCACGCACAAGGACTTTGTCAACGCAAGTATCTATATAAGAATCTTGCATATTAACTCCTGATTTATGTCCCCCGAATTCTGCCAGAATGATGGTATAAATATTCATGTAGAATGTCTCTGCACCTGTAATGAACTAGACAGGATGGTGTTGGAGAGAAGCGTGGACTGACTTGCTGACGCAGTACTACTGCAAGGGTAAGACGTTGCTGTGAGAGGTTAACCTGCAGTTGTCATTAGCATCAAGGACCGGGAACGTCCTTGTCGACCGCATATGCAGGCCATACTCAGCACAAGGAAAGACGGGGCAATAGCAACAGTTCTTCGGTGACTCAACAAGACAACTAGAAGTTTGCAATTACAAATACTGTATGATGGCAATAGAGTTTTCAAGGAAGAGTAACAATAATATGAACAGTGACAATAAAATGTTGCGGTTTATTGTTTTACATTTTATTCTATGCAACAGAAGCTGAATCTGTTCACTCCTTCCAATTATACAGCTGGACGTTTACTCAAGTGATGAATGGCATTTTGACTCTGGTGGCATACCTGATGCTGACGTAAATCAAGCACCACTGCCAAAGCAGACATGCTGAAGCACAGGAAGGCAGACGCATCCCAACCCGAACGGGTCTAACCTGTTCGCAAGCCGGCGGCAAACACTAAAGGCTAGTGATGAAATACGCATCAGCCTCCTCTGTCCTGAAAAGGGGGCAGAAACGTAACAGCATTTCAGAGAATTCATGAGACTAACTAATACCACATTGAAAATCTACCTAAATCCAGTTTCCATTTAAGATGAGACAGAGCTCCGGTATGCTGTGAATCACACTTTAAATACAGTAAAAGCAAATGCCAGTGATTAAAATGTGCTGGTCTTCCTTAAGGGTAATTAAGTCATGGATACTTTCAGTGGGGGAGCACAGGGACTCTGCTTGCAGAATAGAGTGAAGGCGTACAGGCTCCTGATTTCTCAGTCTTTTGTCTGTCAGTCACAGTCTCTGTATACATCCCGACCAATGGGAAGCTCACCCACTCAGCAACACCTTGAGGGCAAAACAACGCCCTCATGCTTGTCAGATTGACCAATCAAGATATCACCACTATGTAGCGATCTCGAAGACGGAAAAAAAGCGGCACAGTGGAAGAACAATCCGGATAAAACATTTCAATAATATGCATGAGGCACGTAAGTAAACAAATACTAAAGGGCGAATGGGAAGGAACATGGAGACATTAAGTGCTCTAAGAAAGAAATTAGGAGAAAAGCCATGATCATTTTGCTGACTCATAGCAAGACGACTGAATGGAGCGGCAGATAAATCTGTAGGATCTGTAGATCTTCTGAAGGACAAACACTGCTCATCAACTGTTACTCTCAACCTCCCCCATAAAGAAAACGAGGTGGAGTAAGGCGCCATGGCACATTCTGCTGTGCTTTCCAAACGATGATAAGCATGCGTAACATTAGGGCAACAACTTGCATGTCGCCAATCACAGATACTCCAGCTTGCATGTTTATTTTTACCTACTTCTAACTGCTTCCTATGCATATAATTTTATCTTTAGAATTTGGTCTTGAAATTGAATTATGTAGCATGGTTTTGGCTAACATAAACCTCAAAACTACATTTATATTAATTTTTTAAAAAAGCTTTGAGAAATCATACTCTTTCAACATTGTCATGTAATCATTATTATCAGAGATAATACTTAATAGGACAGAGGACTGTTACCCCAATCTGGGCTGCATTTCCCAAAACCTCCCACAACTTACGTATTGGGACCCATTCAGTTGCATGGTTCCAACTATGTAAGTTGCTAAGGTAGTTAGCAACTACGCTTTTGGGAGACGTACCCTGGTTTATCCTTTCATCTTCCAACCACTTAGCCTTGTCTGGATTATGGGTGAGCTGGAGCCAGACCCTGGCCACACAGAGTACAAGGCTGGGGTTCAGCCTGAATATATATACATATACTATGAAGAAGGCAATTTCAATCACAATTAGATAGAGCCGTCTTAATTTGTATGTTGTGTCACTGCCCCCAATAACACAAAGGACCCATAATTCCTCTGCTCTCCCTGAGGTGATTTGTCAGGGAGAATCTGTGTGAGAAAGGCTGTGATTGGGCCAGCTGGCAAACCACACAACATAGCATCACCGCAGTGAGAAGGCAACATCGAGGGCCAAGCTTAGCCGCTGACGTCGCCTCGTTCTGTTTGACTGGCCTCATCTTCCTAATACAGGCACGCATTAGCGTGCTGCCGCTGTTTCTGCTGCGACATAGCAAGTAAACAGGACACGCTGCAGTGCTACATTTCCACACATCTCGTATTGTGTAAGGACAAAAACATTTATACCATCGTTACAAAACTATACACTTTCCAAACAGTGAATCCAATGAAAACTGTAGCAGATCATGTACACATATAAAAGTATTTTTAAATACTTTCAAAATATGTACCCACTAAGAGACTGTTTCCCGACTCCGTCCTCGGGGGTCCCCAGAGAGTCCGCATTTTTGCTCCCTCCCAAGCGCCATAACGGTCCTGCCTGGGGCCCCCCGAGGACCGGCTTGGGAAACACTCTACTAAGACACAGTTCTGAACAAATTGCCCCTGAGTGGCTGAAAGCTGTTTACTTTATTTCAAGTCCACTGAATAGCTTCAGTTTATTTGACCATTAGCAGGAAAAGCAGCACAGCAGCTGCATATTGCATGCACAGTGCATTTAGGAGTATTAACTGCATGATTTAGCGCAGCTCCCATGCGAGCTGGAAATGAAAAGGGTCTTCATCTGAAGGACATAATCTTATGCTCAGTGTTGCCTTTCAATTTTGGGATGTGCTTTTTCAGAAACAAAATACCATTGGCTGTTTATCCAGACCTTTGATGTCTTTAACATGGCATTGTGGCTAGTGTCCTTCTTCCTTCTCATCTCAGCATAGCTCCAGCTGACATAGCGTGTGCTAGCTCATCACTGACGGTCAACAACAATAAAATGTATATTTTGAAAATATATGACAACAGCAATGTGTCAAGTCATGTAGAGGATCATAGAAAATCATATTGTCCCTTTTCACACTCAGCTTCTCAAGCTCATTTGCGTATGACTGTTTTAAGGTAATATAACTATACAGCAATATTAGGCTGTGTAAGAACACCCCTCATAATTCTTACATTCAATCCCACTTATGCTCTAAGATGTGTTAGCATTTACTAGTAGCCTGCACATTCAATGCGAGCTTGCAAGACAACTCTCTCTATTCCTCCTATGAAATCTGTACTCTGTGAGGAATGTACCATCTGCCCCCCTAAAAGAGTTACTCCTGAAATCTCTTCAAAAAACTCTTCAGTGTTTTTCTGCACATCACCAGTCTGCCTCAATGCCTCTAAAAACCTGCAGCTGTCGTGAGAATAACTGGGTTCAGGAATAATCCAGACGAAGGAAACAACGTTATGGCTGCAAGGACGCAGTGTGGCTCTGCAGGTTACGGCTCTGCGATCATGACCGGAAGGTCGTCGGTTTAAATCCCATGGTCAGAGGTGGACATTTCGGGTCCAGAAAGTAAAAATCCAAACCAGGATTTCGTTTCAACCAACCTGCTGAGTATAAAGATTCACAGCCATATAGTACTCAACTTGTTGGTTGAAACAAAATCCTGGTTTGGATTTTTACTTTCTGGATTTAAAATGTCCACCTCTGCCCATGGTCGGCATGGTGATGTCACCGTTGGGCCCCTGCGCAAGACCTTATACCCCAATTATTTCAGGAACTGACTGACTCATTCATTGTCAAGTACCCGTCACTTAAGATAAAAGCATCCGTAAAATGTAACAGATAGAGGTCACTGTCACATGCATGCATACCAAGAACCACAAGCTAATGACAAGCCAAGTCCAGCCCACGCGCCTGACAAGACACCCAGAGAGTGAGTGAGCGAGTCCCAGCAGGTATCTCACTGCGGGAATGCCGGAGGGGTGGGCCCACAGAGGGGGTGTGTCTCAAGTGGGAGCAGCTAAAGCAGAGTGGAGAGTGGGGGAGGGGGGGGGACCAGTTCAGCACAAGCAGAGGAGATGGCAATATGAGGAGGGGGTCCAGGCAAAGAGACTGCACAAAGGTGACCGGAACCCTCCGGAACTCCCACCCGTCTTTCATTTGCCTTGCAAATCACTAGGAGAGAGAATTCAGCAGCACTCTGTAATTCCAGCAGCTGATTCTGACGCTCACAAGCACCGAGCCACACAGACACATACATGCATAAATACATTAGGGCCTTGCTGCTGGTACCTGTAGGGATCCGGACTCAAACAGATGGGCCACCACAGCTTTCAAAGCACAGCAAGCAGCTTTGAAGTTAACACCGAAAGGGGGATATGGGGATAAGGGAGGAGAGTACTATACATATCCTAAAGCCCCCCCCCCAGCACAGCAACCTGCAGCGATGTGCCCCTGATCCACAGGCAGGAAGCGCTAAGGAGCATGATGTGTTAGGTAAGCAGAAGCTGAACACCGTCAGTTTCACTACAGTAAATCAGTCACCTAGTCATTACACAATGGCATCTATACCACCAGCAAGAGAGGCAGAGTTACATTATTCAACAGTTCATGTGACTGAGATAGCGACAATTTGTCCGCCATGCTGGACAGTATACATCTTATTTTAACTGATAAGTACCATATAGCGGTGTGTCCCACTTCGGTCCTCGGGCACCCGCAGACAGTCCATGGGAGTAAGAAAAAACATGGACCATCCGTGGGGCCCCAAGGACCAGATTGGGAAACACTGCCATGTACAATTACTCAGATACTTAAAGTGGTTTTCATGATGAAGGTTTTAATTCAAAGACATCATTACTAAACTGCTTTCAGTCTCCTCATTTAAATGAAAAATCATGTGTAAAATGCATTTAGTCATATGGCAGGCGCCCGCTGAAGGATGTTCTCTTGTGCCTTGCTGGATGGGCTCCAGTCTCCCACTGCTTCTTTGTACTGGATAAGCTTTTGAAAAATGGATCGATGAATATATGAAATATATTGTATCAAATAAACTCATGTTTCTTGTGCTCTAAAATCTAAATTAAATCTAAAATCATTCTGTATTCTATCCTTTAAGCTTAACATTCCCATATTGCCAGGAGTGTGAAAGTTCAGGGAAAAGCACTGTTGCCCACAGGTGAAAAATTCAGGTCCAGGTCCACAAATCCAGACCAAAATTTTGTTCCAACCAACCAGTTGCCTATTTTGTGAATGTGACTCTTTATACTCAACTGCTTGGTTGAAGCAAACCTTTGGTCTGGATCTGTGCTACCTGGATCTGAACATCCTACCTCTACTGTTGCCTCATACATGTGCGGTTCGGGGTCAGAATCCCAGCTACACTCTAAATGATGAAGATTTGTCATGTTATTCCGGTACCACATAGGTTTCCTCCCACAGTCAAAAACCATGTTACCGCACAGGTCGCCCCGCATGACCATGTATGTGTCCAGCGCAGGACTGACTTTCCATCCTGGGTGACCCTTTGCCCTGTGCCCAGTACTGCCGGGGTTCAGTCCCAGGATCCACCAAAACCCAGACCAGGAGACACCATTGGAAGATGGATTCCCACAGTGCTAAATTTGAATATAATTAAATAGTTTCCCACACCTACTCTGTTGCTACAGTTTAGTGTGGTTATTAAGAAAAAACAATAAGGTGCGTGCAAATGACTAATTCAGAATATGAATGTTTCTTATGCTGTTTCATAAGCAGCTTCATTAGAGGCCTGTTTGCCAGAAAGCTCGACAGAGAGCATTAGCAACGGTAACTATGGTGACACAGAACCTCCTCATTGACAATCTCTGATTTGGCAAGTATGACACACTAAGCTGCTGCATTAATACATCACAGTAAGTGGATGGCAGTGTTTTATTACAGGGACAACTGGGCACATTCAGTGGGAGCTGCAGAATGTTACATACCTGCTGCAAAAGGGAGTGGCACCAACCCATAGGAGTGGCAGAATTCTGTCCCGAAAAGATGAAGGCCACTCCGTTTAAGAAATACAGACAAATAGGCTACATTCCAGCAGCACAAATGAATACTGTATATACTGTAGTTTATGAACAAACACAATAACCTTTAAAACTCTAGAAATTCTGTCACATACAAATTATATAGCTTCATTTAGCAAATAATTTTGTCCCCATAGAAGCGAGGAAAATACCTACCTAACTGGTTACCTCTAGGACCCAATACGTAACTATGAACTTAACATCTTTTGTTTACTATTGTTCATTTCATAAACTAGAATGTTCAGAAATGCATTCCCTGTTTTGGTTTTCCTGTGCCAGGAAATCGAGGACAAAGAAAAAGCATTATTGTTTCTTTTTCCTAAAAAACCATTATTGTCCCATTGTGTTTAAACTCATCATTTAATGCATTACCTCAGTTATCGGTTTTAAATCATGTGCACTAAATTAAAATGATACATTTTATAAACCGGAGAATTGGCATTTTGTGTTTATAAATGTGGTAAAGTCATGTTAATTTTAAGATCAGGAATTGAAATGTAGTGAAAACAAAAAATTCCTAGTATTTACTAGGATTTTGCACTTAAAATTCAAGTCTGTAACATTCTGTACTGAGTGTTCCACAAATTTACATATTTCAATCATATGTCAAATGCCATCAGATGATTTCTGCATTGTAATAATGTTCATTCCAGAAATTAAAGCAACAGGGAACAAGAAGTTAAAATAATAACTTAAAGTCATAAATAGGTATTGTTTATGTTGATTGCTGTATTTTAAAAAAAGGAGGAAGTGTAGCACTTAAGGTTATATATTTTTAACCAGTTTCCAATTCAAATCCCAGAACAGCTAATAAGAAAATGTAAGACAGGAATAGGAAGTGGACATGAAATGATACTTTGTAGAAGGATTATAGAATAATCAAATCAAATAGGAGCACTGTTACATGTGGAAAATCACATTACATTCTGTCAAGGTCTTTCAGCTCCATTTGTGGTTTTCCAGTGAGCAAATGCATTGTGATGGAGAAAAAAAAACGTCACGTCATCTAAATTTATTACACTGATATCAATGTATCTTTTTTCTGAGCTTTATTGCAGAAATATAGTTGCTGAATGCTCTATGAAATGTCTAGGTGACAGACTTCTTTCTGATCTGAATCTCAATACCAACCTCTCCAAACAGTCAGTAAGCACAAAGTACCTGTTACTGTCTTTGACCCTGCCAAGATTCACTCTTTTTTAATTCTAATACAAAAGTGTGTTTGTATATCCCTACCTGCATGCATTGATGTGTATCATTGTGTAAAACACATCAATGTTTATGAGTCCATGTAAATAGTAATTATACAATTTCTCTTCAGTGTGAGTGATTGCTATGCTTGTTTTGCATTGCCAATTCACCAAACTGTATCTACAGGTCAAAATCATAACCACAGAAGCAGGCCAAATCAAAACAACTGCCTGTTGCCTATCAGCTGTGTTACAGAGTGTGATTACGCCGTCGTCGGCCTGTCTGTGTCATCGGGACTGTAAATATCAGACCCCAGTGACCACTGACTCCAGACCATAAAGGAAGCTGTCAAGGCTGAGGTGTGAGATCGAATTAACCTTAATGGTTAGCCCTGTTAGATCCCGACAGCACTGGCAGTCTATGTGAGCCCTCCCACCCACACTGGCTGGCAGGCATTCTCCCCATACAGTCAGACACAGCTGGGATTTCACGGGACAGACCAGGCCATCCACAGGCGTCTCTGACAAAGACTAGTTTCAAATGTTGATTCAATGCACTTCAATATAGTGTCCTCTACAGCCAGTGGTCATTTCATTAGGTACACCTGCTCTTTAACACAAACAGCCTCCACACAGCCAATCATGTGGCTGAAATGAATACAAGCAGAATCACACACACAGAGTCAAGAGGATCACTGTTTGGCTGGGCATGTGTAGCTGAGCATTTGAATGCTTCATAATTTTTAGTTTTATATGAACCCAGAAAAGCAACAGACTACCTTATTTGCAACATTTTATTATTATCCAAGATACAGCTACAAATTATTAAATCTTCCTAAGGTCGTTTGGTGCAGCGAGGGCATTACAGGCAGTTGCGTCAAATATCTGCAGAACTCAAACCTGTGAGTGTTGTTAGGTCTAGATTCCTAGAGAGACCACTGACCCAATGGTCCTCCTTGCTACTGAACACAGACACCAGTTCACACTGCCTACCTGGGAACTGACCAATCAGAGGACACTGGAAGCACTGGCCAGATGCACATCTCCACTGCGAGTACCAGTTCCAAAGTCACTTACCATCTTTCACTTTGTACATTTATACCTTTTTTATTTTCACAGTTAGGCTAAATACATGGATTTACAACCCAGACAAAATTATGAAAACATGGAGAGAATGAATGCTCATCTTTTCATTTTTTTTTCAAAAACGATCCACGTGTAATATTTGGTTCAATTATATCATTTTATACTTCCAGATGTTTCATGCTACCCAAATGCTGTTCCACGCCACCTTTAAATGTATAAACATCAATGCGTCCGCAAATATTGTACATCCTGACATTTTCTGCAATAGTGCTATTTGCCTATTAAGTTATTGCACATTATTATAACTATACCTCAGTTTTATGAGATCTAGATGAACACTATTAGATTATTTCTACGATTTCACCGAAAACTTTCCTAAGGCCATCTGCGACTACAGACAGAGCACTCCAGATTAAATCCAGCTACCACGTATTGGGGGTACGTGAAGAAGGGGGTGAAAAAACATTTTCACTCTGTTTCATCATTGCAACTGTGTTTGCTGCGCCCCCCTTCACCCAATAAATGAACTCCTGTTAAATTCCCATGACCGTGACATAATAGGCACGTGCCTCCGTCACTGTCCTTACGGCTCTTTTCCTCCTCGACCCCACCATCACTCCATCCCTCCGCAGAGACTGCCTCTCCCTTCTCAGCCTGATAGGGGGGTAAGGTGGAGGCTGTCAGGGCTCGGAGTACATCGCTATGCACGCCTCCATTGGCGATCGCATGACCACCGCCGTCAAAATCACAAACGCCGCTTGCTGATCAGATCACAGTCGTAGTGAGAGAGGCTATCCGCGGCTTCACGTCGCATTATAGACGCCACACTGCTGTCGCTATTTACTGTTCAGTCGCTCATACACCGAGCCCCCGTCCGCGATTTTCTATTCCGGCATATTTATGTAATTATTACGGTGTCACCTAGATTTCCCCATTACTCAACATGGAAAGAACACACGAACACACCACGACACGCATTTACCTTACGGGGTAATTTATCTAAATCCAGTCGTAAGTGAATAATTTGCCGCAACACGACCCTGACATTGCGTTGGTATGACCAACATAAACGTAAGGGCTATATAAGGACGGGAAGGGAAACAAAAAAAATAAACTGACGCATAACCATAATGACTGTTTTCCAAAGGGGGCGTTCATAGTGGCATTAATAAAACGAAGCATGCAACTACTGAAGTACCCCTTTTTCACTACACTGTAAGGTATGTTGGTGCAATATGTCAGAGGAATAAGCTTTAGATTACTATTATGGTGTTTAAACAAGAAATAAATATTAACGGCACGCATCGGAAAAAAAAACATTGCCCACATGCGGAGCATAATATCGGCACCTACCTTGGCGGTGAGGACTGTCACTCCCTCGCCCAGTTGCGGACCATTGAGGACACCGGAGCTCAGCGAGCTGTGCAATCCAGAGAGCGCCGCCGCCCCGCTGCTGCTCGACGACAAGGAAGCGCTTGTGAGCGAACGAACGCGCTTCCTAGGGAGAGAAGGAGAAAGAGGGAGGGAGGAGGGCCGGGCTTTGCGAGGAGGGAGAGAGGGCGAGAACCCTAGCGATCTTTGATGAGCGTCGGTGTATGCTAACAAAAGTAATTTCTTGATTTGCAATTATTTTTTAATATCCTGTGAAAATAATGAGCAAGCAACTGACCGTCAGCAGTGTTGACTGATAGAAGGATGCACGCTTGCTGATTAAAATACAGCACAGCTTGTTTAAGGTTAAGGTCAGCCTACGAATCTTTGGTGAAATTTTGTTCATAACTATGGAAGGGTAACTATATTTTTTGAAGAAATGCTATTTGTTACTGTGTCTTTGAAAAACAAATGAGAACAAATGATGAGGACTGCTTTTACATTTGTGGAAGGTCTGTCGGGGTAGGAAAAAGTTAGGGAAGCACTAACTTAGAGATTAGATGATAGATAGATAGATAGATAGATAGATAGATAGATAGATAGATAGATAGATAGATAGATAGATAGATAGATAGATCTAATAACTAATAAGCTCCGTTTTCGATCTCACAGAACTACCTTTCCTTCTGCATGACCTAATGTGATAAAGAGAAGTGATGCAGGAATGATTTAATGCTTGCTTATTAAATCTTCCTGTAAACACCTATATGCAGATGTCTACATTTGGCATTACTTACTGCTAATTTACAGTAAGTACAGGTCTATGGTATGAAATTCAGCCCACAGTAGAAAGTCTGTAAATATGCAAAGAAGTGTGCATTCCAACATTCATAGCTGGATTTGTTTGGTGTCATTAATCTGCTCAACAGCACTGGTGGAACACTGATGCAGTGGCTGGTACTGTAGCCTCCAGGGCTGGGGTCTGAATCCAGCCCCATATTTGTGAGTGATGCTTGTGTTGTTTCCTTGTGTTTTGTGGCTTTCGTCCTGCAAGCTGTCAGACAAAGTCAAGCAGATTGGTGTGTCTGTTGAGCTCATAGTGGGATGGCTGGCATCCTTTTTGGGGAGTCCCCAGCCTTGTTCCCCGGCTTCCTCTGATAAGATCCAGGCCTTCCCCCTGGTTGGAAGATGGAAGATCCTGCTTATGGGGTGAATGAGTCACATTGCAAGTGACACAGTGCCTTCCATTCTGCCCCTCGCATCAGGGTCTGCTCCTGACCAGGCACATAACTAGGTGTAGTAAACATCTTTCAGGCTTTGTCTGGCCAGAGTTCTTGCTTCACTCCCAGGATGAAGGGAACTGCATGAATATTCCCTATGCAGGTTGCTAACACGCAAATTTTGTGTTGTGAATCAGAGGCAGGCTATTTGCATAACCAATCGGCACTCAACACCTTTACAAGTTTCACCTCAAAGTACTGAAGTACCAAAAAAAGACCTTAGCTGGTTTGGTACTTTAGGTACTGTAACTGGTGCAGTGCCCTAGCAGCCCTACGAGTCGAAGCACAGAACCAGGTGCTGCCATTGTCACATAGGCGATGTCATTTACATACAAACGTAGACAAAATTGTTGGTACCCTTACAGCTCATTGAAACAACATTTTATTTCTCATGATAGGTGATTCAGTTAAAACAAATTGTCTAATGTATACCTGCATGCTTTTAGTATGTGATGGAGTAAACCAAAAAAATGTGAAAAGAAATGATTTGTTGTTTATTTGATGATGAAACAGTATGGACAGATTTGTTGGTACCCTTAAAGAGACTATTTATCCTTGCATTATAGTCATGTTTCAAAGTAAGTGTTTAACCTTAAATAGTATCAAAGGTGCCTTCAAGAGTTTCATCAGCCATTCAGCCCTTTTAAAGTGGAAGAACGTGCTACAAGGTTGTTTGGTATCATTGTATGCACCACATCGAACATACTGTAGACCAAAGAAAGTAAAGGAGAGAGCTGTCTGAGGAGCTCAGAGAGACGATTATAGGTAACGACGTTAAAGGTAAAGGCTGTAAGACCGTCTTCAAGCAGCTTCATGCTCCTGTGACCACAGGGTCAATATTATTAAAAAGTTCATGGGACTGCAGCCAACCTCCCAGGACGTGGACTTCAGAGGAAATGCAACCCCAGGTTGGTCAGTAGGATAGTGCAGATGGTAGAAAAAGAGCCAAGGAAACCATCCAAAACCATTGCAACTGAGCTCCAAGGTCAAGGTACGTCACTTTCTAATCTCACCATCCGTTGTATTTTAAACAATAATGGGCTCCATGGAAGAAGACCCAGCTTCAAGTTAGTTGTTTTTTTATTTTTTTTTTGTGGAATGGTACCAACAATTTTGTCCACATCTGTAAATAAACAAATAGGAAGCATTAGCAGCACACCTCATAAACACAAGTAAATCACAACACTAATGGAGCTTTTCCACTGGCACCAGGAATCGAGCTACACTGCGACTGACGGTTTTCCAGTGCAAAGTATGTGAGTCGTACCTGAGCAGAACTGCGAACCAACGGTCTTCCATTGTAAATTTTGTGAGCCACACCCAAGCTGTACCTGTGCTGATCTGCTTACTAGCCGGACCGAAAGTGTGGTGGTTACATCACCACCATGCAACCATGGTTGAAATGCAAGGAGATACCGTGGTTCTGTGTAAATATGCATGGATTAGCTGAAGGAAAAAGGAGCTTATTCTATATATTATTCACTATTAGTAGTATTGCACATCATGATGCATTGATGCATTCTTGAAACTTCTACTTAAAATAGCAGTATAGAACAGCTGGAAGGAATGGATTCATAATTTTAATTTACACAAGCAAATGCTACTTCTGCTAGCATTTCATGCTAACATAAGATGGTGACTCTCACAGACTTGCATGCAGAAATTAGCACTGTGTGAAGAGTAAATAAGTGTCTCTTTGGTTTTACGTGACTGCGTCTCTCCAAACCCAATGCCAGTATTCCTGTACGCCAGTGCAGAAGTGCCGTAAATTGTAATAGTTACAACATACTGTTAGTCTACTGCAGGATAACTCCGGTTATCCAATTACCCTTTCCATCCATCATTCTTCCACCCACTTTGGTTCTAGGCAGTACAGACTAACAGGCAGAGTACACTCTGAATAGCATGTCAGTCCATCACTGGGCACGGACTTGCACAGTCACACTATGTGATTGGTGCTGAGACACATGCACAGTCAAACTATGTACTGATGCACTTTGGACTGGTGGAGTAAATCTACACAACAAAAAGTCTTGGGACGTTTGCTTAATTCTTTACAAATGTTGCAAGTTTATTGATTTCATGACAAAATTCCATTGACAAACAATTCTTAACATATCTGCAAACATCTTCTGCACAGATATTTTCTTTTTATTAATTGTCGTAACTTTTGTGATTGACTAATTTAGCCATTTTGCTATTATTGCAACTGTAGTCAGTGGCTACCAAAGGAATGCTAAACACAAATGTTTGGTGTATTATGTTATTGCAAAGGTGTCACTAATTAAATAACATCCAATAAAGCTGTGTGCCAATGGACTTTTTAACTCGGAACAGCTTTTTCAGGACTATAATTTGGATTTCAGTTTGTTTGAAATGAATGTTTTACTTTAAAACTGCTGGTGGTATCTAACGTGATTTCTTGTAAACAAACAAAAAACGTTATGTTATGTTAGATGAAAAAAGTTATGACGACCAATCAATTTGCAGTATTTTTATTGAACTGAGTAAGCGTCCCAAGATTTCAGTTAGTGCTACAGGTAAAACATACAAACACCACTCAAACGGAGCAGAGATTAAAATCCCGACAGTGGAGGTGGGAGGTAACAGAGCCCAGCACTGAGCCACCGTACCCTTCACAAGCATGCTAATAAGGACTTCCTTTAATTAGCAGCTTTGTACTGCTCTGTTAATAGCAAGCATGCGATTACACGTTCATAAAGAAACCAAAAAAAACAAATCATTAATATTTTCTGTTTATGGCAGGATACACTCACTCACATGACCTCTAGTCTCTTAGGCCATAAGATATTTAAAAAATTCCTGTGCACTTCTACACAAATTCTTGTTTGCCCAGGAGCTGTTCAAGTAAAGGGCTCTGTGTAGGAGATTCACATTACAAAGAGTTGGAAGAAAACAAAAAGCACTACAAGACAGGTACTTCCACTCTACTAACACCAATAGGACTGAAGCTCCAGTTCAAAAGGTTTAAAACAATTGAATTGTATTTATTTTGTTGGCTTAAACACCAGGGATGACATTTTCATACAGGAGAAGGTGTGTAAATGTGAAGATGAATGCATATTATTGTGTAAGAAAGGGATGGAGTGGGAAGAGAAAAGAAACATACAAAATAAACAACAAAACCATAAAGAAAACACACAAGGTACAAGTCGTAACATTAAACACAGTAGCACAGGAGACTCAAAGACAGACACACAACCATAGGCAGACTTTTGTACTCATCTGGCTCTTAAATACCATTGGATTCTGTCAATAGCATTGTGCAATCCAGAACCTGTTCCATTGCTCTGTAACCATAACGCACAGATTTATAATGCCTATTCTTCCTGCTGCGCCTGGCTCCATCAGGACCAGCTCCATCAGGATGCCGCAGTCAGTGTACTTTAAAAATCAGCCTCATCAGCACCTGGCATCTGCCTCCGACACTCCAACTATGTTCAGATCCTCTTTTACCTTGATGCCATCATCTGTTTTTGCCTGACCTCTAAATCTGTCGAAAAAGTTGTAACTTCTATATTCAGCTGTTACTCCAGGTCCCCATTGGTTTTTATAGATTTCATAATGGTCCAGAAAGTATAATCCAAACTAAAAAAAAATAAAAAAAATCACAAGAGAAAAAAATGTCTTTCTTCAAAGCTTCAAAGATGCCCTGCAGAGTGAAAATAGGGAAAAAGATTAAGAAATGATAAATACACATACACATACAGTATATCTATGGGCTATAAAAGCTACAGATACACATACACATATATCTGTGGACTCAGGGCTATAAAGGCTACAGATATATTATACTAATATGACAGTGATTAATCTGGAACAATTATGTTATGTGTTGAAAAGCTATAATGACATTAAAAAGGATTATGACATAAAATACTGGTTACTGTACCTCGAGCTAGAAATAGGTGTGGCAATATGATGACAAGTATGACTGGGAACCAAAAATAATAACTGCTGGTGGTTTCACGCACATCACGTCCTACAGAGACGAACAAACGATCAGAAAAGCAGAAAAGTTGGTGCTGTAGTTGGGGAAGATATGAAGCCTATCGAACAGGATGCCTCTCTCACCTCCCAGCCCTACAGCAGTCCTCACCAGTCCTGGATGGGCCCTTATTTTGAAAAAGAAGGACACTGTCCAGGCAGCACGGATCACAGACCTTCTTGGAAGGTTGACAGTACACCGTGGGGCCCTAGGGACCGTAAGAGGAGCACCACCACGGGCTCAGAACCACATTCCGCCTGTCTTCCAGGTTCCAGCATTATGATTACCACTTCTCTTCACAACAGATGCTTTAGTATGTTTCTGAAGATAGTGAAACAAAATTAATTCATTTACTAAACATAAAACATAAAGCTTAAAAAAAACTTAACACTACTGATTATAGCTCATGCTTGTATGACACGTCCACTGAGAAACAAATCTGTATGATTTTGTAACGTGTCGGACTATGTCACTCTGTCATTGTGACTCAAGCTTTATGACTGAGAGGAGGTGACACCGATCCTTCATCTAGCACAAAGAAATGCCACTCTTCCGCTGCTCTCTGCCAAGAGATAAAACCACTTCAACATAAGCAATCACACTTTTTACTAATTTTTTTCCCTTTACTAGCATTACCTGAATCGATTGATGCCCGAGGAACCTGTCCATTTACCAACAGGTGTTAGTGCCACTATCAAGGAGTAACTATGGATCCAGGACACTAAGGTTTGCAAGCAGGCGTGTAAAGTTCAGGTCCATAAAGTACAAATCCAGACCAAGGTTTTGTTTCAAGCAACCAGTTTAGCATAGTCACAGTTACATTGAACTCAACTGACTGGTTGAAACAAAATCTTGGGCTGGATTTGTACGTTTGGGACCTGAACTTTCCACCCCTGCTAAAAAGAGGCATTATCACTAGCCAGTGGATGTAGCTTCTTTTATGACAAGTTACAAGCTACAGGCTTAAAGAACATGCAAACTTTCTCTATCCACAACCTAACTTTGGATGTAATTACTGTTATAATTGACTCTCCTTGACAAAAATTTGGATTAGAGAAGTTGTTTTTAAGGATTAGGGGCGGCATGGTGGTACACTGTTGCCTCACACCTCTGAGACCTGGGTTCGAGTCTCCGCCTGGGTTACGTGTGTGTGGAGTTTGCATGTTCTCCTTGTGCCGTCATGGGGTTTCTTCCGGGTACTCCGGTCATATTCATATTCAATCACAGTCCAAAGACATGCTGTGGTGTCACTAAATTGCCCATAGGTGTGCATGTGTGAGTGACTGGTGTGTGAGTGTGCCCTGCGATAGGCTGGCCCCCTGT
>JAABNY020000129.1:16790508-16803780 GCA_015164015.2 Brevimyrus niger
GCTGGTACTTGTGACTAGTGACATGGTGTATTGCAGCAACAACAGCAATAAAGGAATCAATCAATCAATCAATCAATGATTATCAGCTGTTTAAGCCTTACATATATACTTCCCAACCTAATTATTAAATATAAAATAGAAGATACATTTTATATTTTTCTATACCCTTATTATCTTGGGAGGGATTTTTGGGAGAAGTGGGGATGGGGCAAGAGCACACTACTGTGTATATATAATACTTATATACTTAAATATACTTAAATACTTATTTATGTTTACAGATGCTGTGGGATCATCTACAGATGTGTTCAATCTATCTTCCAGCAATACTTTTTTTATTTTCTTTCTTCGGAATCCTTACACTCAATTACGGAGAACAGGTGACGGCTGATAAAAAATGGGACTTGAGCATGATCTCGCAAAACTTTTCCGTTACTATTAATAACTGCACCCTGTCCATTAAAGTGCAAACATAGAATTGAAGGTTATAGGGGAAGCCGTAAAAATCTATTTTTTCAACCATCGATTTTCCCCCCTCCGTGTCCATTCCAGAGCTCCGCTAATATTTAACTAATGAAGTCGATTTGTCGATATTTTACCCCCAAATCACCGAAAATAATTAGTATAACACATGTTCAGACTAACCTCTAAATGATTCTGAACCCCTTGGACTGGTTGGAAAGTAGGAGCCTTCATCACACCGCTGAAAAAAATGAAAATTATGCCACCTACATAAGTGCACTTAAATAGTTAGTACATTAGATAGTCACTCTTAAAGCAGTATTCGTACGAGATTGAAAAATATTCAATTACCTACGATAGCAAAAAGGCGACTTATAATAAAATAATTTAAAAAAAAACGTACCTATATTTGGTACCGAGATATTGAAAATAAATGAGATATCGAATTTTGTTCATGTCGAGACCGCATAAAGTGATATACACATTCCACCACAAACAATATATGTTAGATGTCGGGTTTTAAATTTAACCGCCAAAAACAAATATCACACTATCATAGTATACGTGATCCGTAAACTGGCAGCATATTTGTGCACCATCTTCGCGTACTGTCACAAGGGCTGATGACGTTCACCCTCGCGAGATTATCGGGACCAGCGTGACCGTGGCCCAATCCTAATTTATACCCATGACACTCCGCCTTCATTTCGAGTCACACTCCCTCTGAGTCTTCCTCACTTAGGCCCAATCCCATTTCTCCTCCCTTAGCCCCACCACTAGATTCCGAGGGCCCTCCCTTCCGAAGTTGACTAAACAGATCGTAGCTATAAGGGGTAGGGCTTGAAATCTTTATCTATGAATCGGGACACCACTCGCCTATGGAGCTGCCTGGTTTGCTGAGGAGTCCCTGAAATTAGAGATGGTAATTTCGAATCATCAAAACAATTTTGAAACATTCGAGACAAACAATGTTTCGAAACGGTTCGGAAAGTTTCAAAACACTAGCTGTGCACTGTCTGCTGGCAAAAACCGGAACTGCAGGTTTTTGTATAATATATATATTAAATTATGGAGAATTCTTTAGCAGAATCCTTACCTGTAAGGCATCCATTCACCTGTGATGTTCCCCAGTTTAGCATACTCCATCTCCAGAAGTTTAACAATCTGTTTAGAATAAATTAGTTTTACAAATCATGTCATGTAAAAATGCTATTTAACTATGCATTAAGGTAGTCATATTGTTGAAACATAACTACAGAACACAGTGTACATTTGAAATTAAGATTTATTGAGTGCAAAGAAAGCATGCAAATAGTATTAGGCATTAAGCACAGTAGACATTTACCTCATCATGTGAGCTGTCCTCAGGCAGAGACTCTAGCTTCTTCCCAAGGCCAGCCTGAATAAGACGCATTTCATCTGCAGCTGTAAGGGTGGTTGTAGTTGGTCCCGGTAGTGCACAGAATGTAAGGTTGACTATTTTATTTATATAGTTTGTAGATGCAGATACAGTAATCTCCGTTTTCCACGTAGAGGTCCATCTTTTCTGAACAGCCCTGGAAAGGATCTTGAGAACAATTGAAATAGCAATAAAGTTTGAAGCAATCTGATATCATGTGTTCAATGATTAACCTCTAAAAAAAATGTTGTAACCTGCACATCTCTTGTCCCGCCTGGGAACGCCTCAGGATTCCCCCAGAGGAGCTGGATGAAGTGGCCGGGGAGGGAAGTCTGGGTATCCCTGCGGAGACTGCTGCCTCCACGACCCGACCTCGGATAAGCAGAAGAAAATGGATGGATGGATGGATAATGAAATACATTTAAAAATAAAGATTTCTTATTAATTATTATTAAAACATTTAATTATAATAATACTGTTGTGCCGAGTAGGGACGGAACGGAGACAAAGGTGCAGATGTCAGGGTATCGGGGAATACAGGGTTTAATAACAGGAAAGGCAGGCAGAACTCAGACAATATAATGACTGGACTGGGAAAACAAACTGAAACGCAGACTATATACAGAGGGCTAATGAAAACAACCAGAAGCGGCTGATCACACGGGGATTCCACAGGGGGTTAACGACGGGGCGTGGCACACGGTAGGAGTGGACGATGGGGCAGTACATATTGTTTTTATAACTTTACACATTGTTTATTTTCTTACTTTACAAATTACTGTTTTGATAAATGTGTTTAGTACAGTTCTTGTTTTATCCGGTTCATTTTGTGTTTAAATGCTAAAAAAAAAATACATATTTCGGTGTAATTTTTTGGGGCCGGGAACCAATTAATTTCCATTATTTCTTATGGGGAAAATTCGATCAGAACTCAAAGTTTTTAGGATTCGATCCGGAGTTCTGACCGGATTAAGTTAGAGTTCTGAGGTACCACTGTATTACAGTTCACAGTTTTGGAATTCTACAGACAACTTTAGCCCTAGATAGGCAGTTTCAAAGCTGTACATGTCACATCAAAGGAGCCATGAATGTCAGAAGTTGCACTGAACGACTCATTCAGCAGAATGCATAGAAATCAGCAACATTTTAAAGGCCTGTAGTCTCAAAATTAAATGAGATTTTAATATCAAGTTAATATCATGGATTTCTCCACAAGTTTAATATACAAACACCTGTGAATTTTTTCAAGCAATCTGAGAGGGTGACCTGGGAAATTTTTCGCAGACTTGGTGATTTGATATGGAATTACTCAACTGCATTGTGTGAGCTTCTGTTTTTACCATCTGACGTTGTGGGATGATTCACATTTAATTATGCAAGAATCTCTTCCGGGTCCCGAAGAGCGATTTAAGTGCTGTGTGTCTGTTTTTCTTTCACTATTTCTGGCAGAAAACCGAAGTGAAGAGCAGACATAATTCATTCTGGGAATAATTGCACAAGGTAACCAAAAACAAAGTCAAGCTTCTTTTTATTTAGTGTATTAGTTTTACACAGCTGTATGCTAGGCTCACTGTACACATTCTTTTATTTACATACTACCATGCATGACTAGCACTGTAGATCACATTACACTCCTGCTTCTTCAAATGTTTTCTCTGTATTTTTGCAGCTATTTTGTCTTTTTGACACACAGCCAGGCATGTGAATAGGGTGTGGATGTCAGGTATTTTTATGCAGCGATTTATTCAAATGATTGAGCTTTCCAAAGCAGAAATTACTAGAGACATACATTGTACATTAACATTTACTCAACATTCTCCTGACATACAAGTTATTATGAAACTAAGACTTTTTCTGCAAACTATAGTTAAGAGAAAAAAAGATACACAGAATATACAGAAATAATGTCTGTTTTGTCATTTGTTAAAATCAGAATGAAGAGTACACATTCTAGAAACTTAAGTGCATGAAAACATATACCTATGAACAAAAAGCAGAAATATCCTTGCAGGGCAACTCAGCCGCCACAATGAAAACCAGACATTCTGGTTTTATGAATGAATGAAAGAAAGAATGCCTGTATTTGCACAAAGCACTGGTGCAAGAACGGAAAAAAAACTATGAGAAATGAAAATGTTGGATTTGTGTATCCCTACTTTGGACTCCCCGAGATGAGTCCCACCAGAGTCACGTTATCTGTAAACGTGGTGAAAGCCTTGCTGGAGTGGATGGGGCTGCAAAGCAGGGAGGGGGCTCAACACCAGTGCTGAGTCCGAGGGCAGAGGAGAAATTAGAGCCAACTTTAACTCTCTGAGAGTGCTCAATCAGAAAGTCTTTGATTCAGTGACAGACAAGTTGGGAAAGACCTACCTTCGTTAGTTTGGTGGCCAGCCTGCAAGGAATGATGGTACTAAAAGTATAGCTGAAATCTACAAAGAGCAACTTTGGTGTAGTAGTGATATTACCCAACAGCCATGCTTAATGTTAGAATTGGCTTTGTCCAGTGTATTTATGACCATGTTTGCACATTTCATGTGTTACTCCAGTGTGGGAAATACTAAATCCAGATCAGCATTGTTGAAGTCTTCCAGCTATGAATTGCACTGCTTGAATAGAGATGTTTTGTGTGATTGCTTAAAGCATTATGTAAGTGTCAGAGTTATGCTAGCATCTTCACTGAGTGAGATATACATTGCAGTAACTATAACAATGGTAATCTCAGGTATAAATAGTTCTGTATTTAACAGTGAAATGTTTCAGATGAGGGGAACAGTGACTTTCTAGGGTCTTTGTGTTAGAAGACTAGTTGCTGTGTACAGAAATGCATAACCCCCCTCCTTTACTCCTACCCGAGTCTTTGTTCTGGTTGTGGTCGTGAGTTGGGCAGTCTTCTAGCTGTATCCAGTATGAGTAAATAAAGTCAAGTCTCATTTACAGAATGCTGGAATCCTCAATGAGTTTGTTCACAGCGATATGTAGCGTCTGTTTGTCCATTTTGTTGGGGATGGATCTGGTGTTGCAGTGACAGATGCTGGGTTGCGACAGTCTGCTGGGTTGCGACAGTCTGCTTGTTTTTGTAGCCTAGTGAGAGTGCCGGGCCGGCAGCCTCGCTTTTGCTTCCTGTCTCCACCATCGCCCTTCTCCTGCCAGTGCTGATAACAATCCAGGGAGAGCCCGAAATCCCGGCCATGTCCTAAGGTATGTTGTGTGACTAAAGAAATTCAGTTGTAACCACATGTTTACTCTGAAATCCTATGTTTAAAAGATCTGGAAGACTAAAGATGGGATTCACTAAACTGAACTTAGCACTAACAAATAGAAACACATAAGAAACAGGAAGGAGATGGGCACAGAGTTGCTCTCTCCGTGCAGGGAGCCATCTTGGTTTTTGATTTTAAACCTGTATGGCTTCCTTAAAAGATATTTGAAAAGAAAATGATCTGTGAGCGAGTGGCGTTTTCCTATCATGCTGTTGGCTTTGAATAATGTGCAGAGGGGACAGAAGAGTTTGAACTGTCTCAAGCCCATCATTGACTTTACCACCATGGACATAAGCAGTCCTCCAAAACAAACTCCCTACAGGAAACTCCTTGAGATCTATCTTGTATATATTTAAAGGGCTGCATGGGGAATCGCATCTTATTCTGAATGAGTGCATGCGATATTCAGCCACAGCTTAATCTGGGTCACGCTGCCAATTCTTACATGCTCTGGAAGTTAACATGGTACTGTGTTGCTGAGACAAGAGACTGATGTGTGTGACTGATTCTGCAGGAAACACAATGTCTTTGTGGTGCTTGCTGGTGCTGTTGGCTCTCTCAGACCCAACTGTGACCACCAACCCTGGAGTCAAGGTCCAAATTACCCAGCAAGGCTTGGACTATGGTAGGTTCACATGCTATAGCCAAATGTATAGCTAAATGCCAGATGACAGGCCTGTCCAATGTGGTCAACCTATGGATAATCCTTATGCAGCAAACACTGATAAATCATAATTTTAGATAGGATTCATTTGAAATAGATTTGCACATTTGAAGTATTAGAACCAGCTGTAGTTTGGAATGAAATGGATGGTCATAAAGAGTGCATTAGCATTCAAAGCTGATGAGTATATCAAATGGCTCTGAAATAGCCCTAATGCTAACCCGATCCCAGATAACAGGGTAACATAACTGCATCTGAAAGTTTTATAGTGATAAAAAGCCAGCTTCAGCTGACATACAGCAGGCTACATCTTTCAGTAAATGTTCATTACTTTCTGGTTTCTCTGCAGGCCGGCAAATTGGAATCGCATATCTGCAGGAGAAGCTGAAGTCTGTCAGCATCCCTGATATCTCTGGAGCTAAGGATCTTTCTCCCATTGGCAAAGTCGAGTACAGTCTCTCAGGGTACAGATACACATCCTGTTATGCATTGCGCTTATCCTAATAACCATGTCTGTGACCCTTTTTAAACAAATGCTACAGTTTACCATACATTTTTATCTGTGTACCATTTATCTGACCTTTCCACATTGTTACATTTCAGGAAAACTTTTATAGCACAGTTTAACAGTTTACCTTGGTTTCTTTATTCATCCATACATTTAAGGTCTGTCCCGATTGATAATTAAATTTCCCATAATTTAATCCCTCAGAATGTGAACTTTGAGCCAACAGTTGCACAGCAGACCAATTGCATTGCTTTGCACCAGTCTGTAGTGATCAGAGTCATGGTGCTGCTCCAGGCGATGCTGCAGGCTCCTGTTTTACTCACAGTGTGTCCCGGTGTGTTGCTTCCTCCAGTATGAGAGTCACAGACTTGTTCCTGCCGCAGTCCTCTCTGGGCCTCGTCTCCGATACTGGTATCAGTCTGTCCATTGGCAACGCCTTCATCAGTCTGCACGGAGACTGGCATGTCACATACCTCGGGTTCATGTGAGTGTCACTGCAGTCTTTTCAAATGGACGAGCATTTTTTTCAGGCTGGACAAGAATAACAAAGACTTTCTTGCATTGCTTACTACAGACAAGACAGCGGCTGCTTTGATTTGGCCGTAAGTGGTCTGACCATCAAGGCCACCATCGGTGTGGGCAGCGACGAAACAGGACGACCCACCGTGAGCAGCAATGACTGCGCAGCCAGCGTGGGTGACGCCAATATCGATTTTCATGGAGGGGCCAGGTATGGATATTGAACACACTTTCACTGAGCCATTGAATTATAGTAGCTTCCTGAAAGATTACCATAATTTCTCCAGTGACTCACTATGTGTTAGGTGAAGCCACAGTTATGTTATTGCAAACGGGGAACAAATCTGCTAGTGCCTGGGATTAGCAGAGGGAAGCTCAGTGCAACAAGAAATATGTTGTAAGCAGTGGTGTCAGAAGGAGTTTGACATTATTGGGGGTGGGGGGAGGAGTTGTGATGTATATTGCAACATTACAATGGGCACATATGCACAAGTCAAAATGTGAATAGGAATGAAACAGTAAACAGTTTCTCAGTAAAGTCTCAACAGTCTCAACTAAATTCTGAAGTGGTAACATTATCATTACAACCATGGTTGATTACAGTGCTTTGATTAACTCGTGTTAAAAACTGTCTAGCATCAAATAAGTCAAGCAGGTTTATTTGTCATTTCAGCCCTATACACAGAATACAGTGAAACGAAACATTGTTCCTCCAGGACCAAGGGGCACAAAAAACAAAAGACCACACAATTGCAATTACAGGACAAGACAATGTACAGTGCAGTGTTCCGGTTTTGTTAGTGCCCCGCACGGTTATTATGAAGTACTCGTTAAGGATGCACCTGGATGCATTTGCAATTAAACTACAAAAGTCAAATGCGTCATAGACTACTTCAGTGTCAGGAGAGAAACACTCAGAGACAGAAGAGTCACTTTTCCCTGGACATGAGGTTTTATTCAAGCCCAGGCAAACAAGGGGAGCAAAACGGGCGAGTTTTGGTTGGGTTGCGGGCAAAGCAGCTGTGGCTTCAAATATGACTTGGAAGAGGAGGGCAGCGGGTGAGAAATTATAGTGAACAAGATGTAACTTGAGATGACACAGAGGCCAAAATCCCTTAGTCATCCATCATGTGAAAGATAAGAGAACACACAAACTAAATGAGGGAGAAGTGTGTTGACCTTCGTAAGTCAGGGAATGAGTATTAAAAAATAGCTACTTGCTTTAAAATGCCCATTTTTGCCTTTTTAATGATAAAAAGTGGACAACAACTGGAACTGTTGCAAACCTGTCTGGAAGGGAACCCAAGTTTATTTTGCCCAAACAAACAGTGCAGAGGATCGTAAGAGAGACAAAAAAAATCCCCAAAGATCACTGTTGGTGAATTGCAAGACAAAGTTAAATCTTGTGGTTGCCACATCTCTGAAAAACGAACATGAGACACTACCTTCATGCTAACTGGTTATTTGGAAGGTAAAGCGAGAAAAACAGCCTCTTCTGTCAGCTAATAACAAACGAAGCACCTGGAGTTTGCAAATCGCTTTGACTGGAACCATGTTCTACAGTCTAATTAAACCAAAATTGAGCTTTTTGGCAATATTCAAGGTGGGTTTGGTGTAAAAAGAAGGATGGCTATAATGAAAAGAACCTCATCCCAACTGTATAATATGGCGGAGGTTCAATTATGTTGTGCCCCGACGCTGGGAACCTAGTTCGGGTACATGGCACTGTGGACTCCATGAAAGAGATGGTCCAGGACCCTGGATGATCTGGAGAGATTCTGTAAAGAGTAAAGCTCTCAGATGTCCCGCTCTGTATTCCCCAACCCTTTAAGATGTTATAGGAGAAGACTCTGTGCTGTTATACTGACAAATGGAGGTCATACAAAATATTAAATGCTGGAGTGCCAATAATTGTGGAACGTGTGTTTTTATTGAAAATAATTTTTGATGAAGGATTTGTTTCTTAGAATAGATTTATTTTTATGAAAGTTTAGACTTTTCTCATTTTTTTCAGTGTGAGATGAAGCTACTTTACCAAAAGGTGGATTTTTTCTATCCCTTTTTACAAACCTTTACTAGGGGTGCTAATAATTGTTGAGAGCACTGTATTATTTATTTATAAAATGTATTCACATATTGGGGGGGGGAGTCCTGCAAATACAGCTGGGGTGCACTGATGCTCCTGGTTGTAAGATGAAATACTGTAACATATGTTCGAAATAATAATGTCATTTGTTTTACTTTCACAGTTGGTTGTACAACCTTTTCACAAGCTTCATTGATAAAACTTTGCGCGACTCTTTGAAGAAAGAGGTAACTATCAGTAATGCCCTAGTATGGCTTAATGTATAAAGAATTATAATGTAATGGATAGACTACATTTTCATTTTCATAGTGAGGATGATTTGAAGATCCATTGCTTTCCTTCACAGATCTGCCCTTTGGTGCATAATGTTCCCCTGAAAACTCTGAATGGTATGATTCATACATCTCTAAAGTTTGCAGAAGCAAGATAAACCCGAATAATGTGATTCTAGAAGTATTGATTAATACATTTAACAAAACTTTGTTTTGCTATTTCAAATCAGTCAGTTTACAAAGTTCAGAAACACATGTAATTTTCTTCTGACCAAAGTTATGCTACAATAAGTTGCTGGTAATGTACCACATGGCTGTTTATCTTGTAGTGCTAGCGAAAGTGGATAAGTATGCTGAAATCCAGTACTCCATGGTTACTCCTCCCTCCATTTCAAACCTACTCATTGAGTTAAGCTTAAAGGTAAGATGTACTTTTTTTCAAAACATTTTGCCAGGTTTACTTTAAAAAATGTAGTATGGGATTTGATTGTATCATCTTTTTTTGCAAGTCTTTGTATACACATTCTGGTAATGTGACATCAGAAACATTTTCTGCTTTACCAGAAACCCTTCAACCAGCAATGTATTTTTTTACTTTACTTATCCTAATCATTTATTGAATCATGCTGACTATCTATCTGACCAAGAGCTCTGTTGGTTCTCATGTACTTGCAGGGTGAGTTTTACAACATCGGCCAACACCGGGAGCCTCCCTTCTCTGCGCCACCTTTCTCCCTGCCTCCTCAGACGAGCAGCATGTTGTACATCGGCCTGTCCTCCTTCACGGCCAATTCAGCAGGCTTTGTGTACAACAGAGCCGGAGCTCTCAGCCTGAACATCACCGACGATATGGTGAGTGAGCTCGCAGTGAGCCTTGCCGCACCATTCACAGGCAGCTGCTTTTAACCAAAACAAATCACACTCCCTACAGTCTGATCATGCTTTCCCCGCTATGCTCACAAAATTCCTAAATCCCTGGTAGCCCTTCAGATGGACATTATTCAGATTTTGTTAGCCTGAAATTAATTTTGACTAGCTTATTTAAAAAAGGCAAGGCAGCTGAAAAGAAAAAAACATTTAAAAATTAAACATCGAAACACATCCTAAAGGCCTCATAATTTCATGTTAGGCAAACCAGCCACTATATAAGGCAACATTAACTTTAATCAATCTGATTAACATTAATCAGCTTTTTTTCCTGCAAATTCCTGGACATACTCAGCTGTTTACTAAAGAATATTTACAAGTTGCGAACTCTGTATTTAAAGAATACCCATTTCGCTACATAAAAGACTTAGTCCTGAGAGTGTTTTATTTCCTCAAAAGGTACTTGAATTTCCAAACAAAAAAATTCATCTAAAAGATGGCATTGTGGTCTGCGCCCATTGGCCTACATCTAGAGACTTGCCTGTCATGTCTAGTAAGTAGAAGTCATTGATTGCAGTCCTCCTATAAATCAGGCTTCAAGCATACACCTCCTAGTGGACAAACCATCACCATGATCAGCAACTCATCCTTCAGTTTTTCCTCCAAATAGCAAGTTAAAAGAGGAGAAAATGTGAATAACAAAGGGAGTTTTATTTTGCTTAGGGGATCATTTCAGGTGTTTGGTAGCCTGACACTAAAACTTGATTATCCTGGGATGTCAGGCTAGTGATTTTGCGAGCCCTGCTGGAACATTCCTAGTTTAATGTGTGACCAAGGTGCTTTTCCCTTCTCTGTGAGCAGGTCCCCTCAAGCTCTCCCATACGGTTGAACACGGAAATATTTGGAGCTTTCGTTCCAGAGGTAAGTCTGTCTCTCCCTGTAGCATCCATGAACCTTCTGATAACAAATGACATGGATCAGTAGATGTGAGATTCAAATCCCTTTGTGCCTTAGATCTCCAAACGCTTTCCTGACATGATGATGATGCTCGTGCTGAAGACATCCACGCAGCCCAACGTGACCTTTGAGCCCAATAACGTGACTCTGCGGGCCATGGGATCTCTCACGGCCTACGCCATACTGCCCAACACCACGCTGGAGCCTCTCTTCATCCTCAATCTGGTTGGTGAGACAGAATGAAATTGTAAAGTTTCCAGATACACATGAGGCAACAAAATGACTCCCCCGGCCCATAATCTCTGCAGGATGCCAGTGTCAGTGGCAATTTCGTTATAAGTGGACAGAAACTGGCTGGATCTCTACAACTGAATGGGTCAGTACGCTTGAACCATAGGCCAATACACAGTAAAATGGCATGAAAAACACAAAGTCCAATTAATCAAGTATTGTAACTTTTCCCTGTAGGATTGATATGACACTGGGAACTTCGTATGTGGGAGAACTTCAGGTGAGCATAATATACTGGCAATTTATAAAACACTATTCTCACTATTAAAATACAATCAATTCTGTGTATTTTACTTATGATATAAATTGAATAGTGTTATCCAGATACTTTTGCAGATGAAACCTCTCTACAACATCTTCATCAAACTGGCCATAATACCAAAAGTTAATGGTAAGAGCTGGAATTTGCTTCACAATAAAAAGTGTGAATATGACATAACGGTAGGAAGGTCTTTGGGATTAGGAAAAACATAAGATGATATCATATATATATAGCCATTCGGTTCCATATATCAAGCTTTTTGTGATTGTTTATTGTCTATCGAATCCTCAGAATCATCATATGTCTGAAATTTAATTTCTCTGGGCAAAATCACTACACTACACTAATGTTCTGAACAAGTCCTGCCTCCGCAGGATACCTTCAGCAGGGTTTTCCTCTTCCAGCCATTGGTAGAATGAACTTCATCAACAGCAAGCTGCAAGTCCAGAAGGTAAGACTAGTCACGCCCCTGAACAGTTTTATAACCTGACAAATGCTCTATGCTGAAGTGACATCTCTGCAGCTCATTGTTCCAAGCAGTTATTTCATAGATATGGAAGCTGAAGCCCTAACCTTCCATTCTGCTTTACAAGTCAATTCTATTTCCCTCACTGCTCCAGGACTACATGCTGATTGGTACAGACATTCATTTCACACAATGATGTCCTCACACCCCATGACTGGAGATGTGTATCTTTGCTGATTTCCTAACGGCTCACAACAGAACGACAATTGTATACCAATGTATATATCTAATTTAAGTTTTCTCCATTTGTCATCTGTAAGAGATTATTGCAAGACGTGAATGTTTTATTTTTTTTTACTTTATTCCAGTGATTTCTTATTAATCTTTCTTGAAAAGTGCAATCCTCACATCTTATTTTTCCTCCATACTGCATATAAATACATTTATATCTTATTAAAACACAGATGTAAATAAAATGTAATACTTCCTTATGCTTGGCTGTAAAAATATCATGTTAAATTCTATGTTAAAAAAATACACAAGTATAATATATTGTATTTAAAAAAAGGGATTAAATGGGATTTTAGACATTTTGGCAAATGTATTAAAAATAAAAATGCTATGTATTTTTACTATGTGTAGCCAAACACAAAATAGTATTTTTATTTTTAATAAATTTGCCAAAATTTCTAAAATCCCATTTTTGTTTTGCCAATATCGGACACTGAGTTTAAATTGACAGCATAATTTTAAAAAATTCTAAATTCAAGGAGTGTGACGGCCCCTGAAGGCTCAATACACACACATGAACCTGGGTATTATGACATGCCTGTCATTTTCTTATACATATCAACACGTACTGTATTTGACACTGTCTTTTTTCCCCAAAAACATACATTAAACATACAAAAAATTGGGGTCATCCTGTGTTCAAGGGCAAGATTTTAAATGACATTATACAACATTAAATGGCGCCAATTATCCGCCTGCTGGCTAACAGTAGCCACATACTTCAAACATAATCAATGTCCTTTCCGCAATATGACAATGAATGAGCAGTAATGTCACCGGCTGTTGACAATTGACTGACATAATGTGACAACATGGAGTTGGTCAGCAGCCTGCCTGCTTTGAACTGCTCTACGCTTATCTTAGAGCTTCCTCTGCCGCCCCCTGGAGGATGGGCTCCCCCTTTGGGTCTGGTTAGGGTTAGGGCTTCCTCTGCTGCCCCCTGGAGGACGGGCTCCCCCTTTGGGTCT
>JAABNY020000129.1:16803880-16816317 GCA_015164015.2 Brevimyrus niger
ACCATAAATTCTCCAGTGTCTTATTATGTGCTAAGAGAAGCACAGTTATGTTACAGCAGATGAGGAACAAACTAATAAACTATAAGTGCCTGGAATTACTTGAGGGAACTTAAGTGCAACAAGGAATATAAAAGAAAATAATGTATGTTATACATATAATGTCATTTGTTTTTCTTTCCCAGTTGGGTGTACAACAATATTTCATGGCTCCTTCGTGAACACTTGCGCAGCTATTTAGAGCAGCAGGTGACAATCAGCAATACCTAAACATACGTTCCACTCAGTGATGGATGGACTACACTTTCACTTTCATTTCAGAGTGGCCATGATTTTGTCATTTAACTGCTGCTTTCCTTTACAGATCCCTCTTTGGGTGCATGGTTATGCCTCTGATCTGCTGATAGCCACTCGCCCCTTCATCAATATGATAAAAGTTTTTGTTTTTTATTTATTTGTATTTTTTATTTGTTTATATTTCTTATTTTGGTTTCAGGCTTGATTTATTTCTTTTTGTTCTGAAGATGATGTCAATGATCTGGTTATTGAAATATGTACCACAATGTATTTTCTATTTATTTTAATTGGCACTGGGGAATTTAGGGTATGAATGTGTTGTGTTATATTTTAAAGTCATAACACATTATTATTTTCTTGATCTCGTTAAAGTATGCAGTATTTTATTACCCAAACTGGAGAATAGTCTCCGCATAAATTTTAATATAGACCAACAGTACTGTACAAAAGTCTTGGGCCATCAAAGAAAATGTTTAATGCTATTTTTCTGGGTAGTATGTGTATATTTCCTCCGAAAAAGAAAACACAATTTAACATTAGAACACATGCAAATTAAAAGTAACACTATAAAAAATAAGAATTTCTTCTGTTCTCCAAAACGTTACTGATGTCTTCTAGATGGCTAGATGATCACCGCTTCAGTTTTCAAACCTCTCCTCAGGGGCTCCTCAGCCGTTCCTGGTAGTAGTTAAATTTCACCACCAGCTTTACTTAGCTTATTAACTTAATTAGCTTAATTAACCAAAGTCAGTAAGGTATTGATCAGCCATAGAAGGTGTGTTAGCGGTTAAGCTAAAAAATCCATGGGGTGTGTTGCATGGTTGTTACAAATACAGTGGTGATTTTAGCAGAGGTGTTGAAATGAGTAAAGCTGCCATGTTTTGATGGATATAATATTATAGTTCAACAGCAACACGAAGATTTGTACGGAGCTGTGCAAAAAAAAAAAATGCTCTTACTTTTGCATGAACAATATACTTCCACATGCGCACAACTTACTTTCGCTCAGGCACGCAAAGGTTTAGAATTGTAAGTGTTGTGTCCCTATGGTGATTAAGGGGGGAATTTGGGTTTGGGTTTTTTGTGGGTGTGTTTTCGTTTTACCCAGCCAGTGTCATGGACAGCTATGCAGGACCCCATAGCATGCTCCTGGTCATGATTGGTTGGGGCATGGTCATGGACAGGGGACGGGGCGGGCCTTGGAGTATTTAAGATGGCCGTCAGCATTTGCTGGGGAGTGCAGATGGGAATGAAACTGGTGACAGAGACTCTGTGGCACTATTAGGGGGTGGTTTGCTCTGGATGGTGAGGATGCTGGACTGAAAGGCGAGTGGACCTGGTGCCAGGTTTCCAAATCGCAGAGGGCGGATCTTGTCATTCCGGAACAGTGGCCATTTGGTGCTTGTGTGTATGTGCATTGGGATGCCACTGCTTTGCTGAGGAAGGAGGAAACGCAACGTGGACCAGGAGGATTAGGCCTGGATGTTCGGCACTCAGGGGAAGAGGCGGCCAGGATGATCAGTGCCCTCCCCCCCCAGTCAGCTCAAAGGGAAGTGGCTAAGCTCAATTGAGGGTGTGGGGCCTAGCTAGACAGTTTGGCTGAAGGGTTGGGGGAATTCTGAGCTGCCTCTCTCTCTCTCCAAGTATGAGGCCTAGGAGGATGGCCCAGAGCTGGAGGACGTGGAGCAGAGCAGAGCAACGGAGCTAACAACGTCGCGGGAGCATCTGTGGAAGCTGGGGTAACGTGGTCGAGCAGGACGACATCACACCGTGTAACTTGGGTCTGCACCTTTTTGAGTGACTGAGGGGAAGACCTGGGAGTAGTCAGGACCAGGTTGACACTGCCTGGGGGTGGACCTTGAATGAGTATTGTTGGGTATTTTGATTTATTATTTTTGGGGGGCCACGCAGGGTAGCCGTGGCCCGGTACTGATTTTCTTTTATTTTTATTTAAAAAAATATTGTTTATGGGGCATAGTCTTATCCATTTACTTCCCCCCTCGGAGGCAATACCTTTTCATTTGCGTCTTAAGATCATCTAGTGTGTGGTAGGTTTGCAGTGTTGTGTGGGGTGCTTATTGGTTGCTGTAGAGGACTTGTAGTGAAGTGTACTTGTGGGGTGGTTGAATGCAAGACACGTGTGGGTTTGCTTTTTTTTATGCCTTGTGGGTGGGATGTTGTCTCTGAGGGCAGAGTGGTGGTGAGAGTCCTGAAATGAGTTATTACCCAAATAAAGCTGTGGTTTAGTAGAACTGTGATGGTCTCTTCTGTGTCATGGCAACTGAGCTCCTAAAGGGTGTGGTATGAGTAAGGAAAATCTGTTGGCAAAAATTATAGGTTGAGTTGCGGAGGGGTCTTCCACCCTAGGCCACCACATAAGTTCCGATTTGATTTACAGAATATCTTCACTTTTCTGCCCAGTGGAGGTGATTTGTCTTTATACATTGACCTGAGATCAGCTTAGCAATTTTACTTATTGTAATTGGGGTTGGGGTACAGAAAGCTGTTCCTCGTTAATGATTACACGTTTCCCTTTAACTTACCGCAAAATGAAAAACAGACATGCATGGCAGTTGGTCAATTTACTGAGCTATATTTTAAGTTGGTCATCAGACTTTTGGAGGATGACCTGGTGTCAAGAAGGGCAGCAAAGAAGCCACTTCTCTCCAAGAAAAACATTAGCGACAGACTGATATTCTGCAAAAGGCACAAGGATTGGACTGGGGTAAAATCCCCTTTCCGATTGTTTGGGGCACCTGGGGAAAAAAAGATTGTCCGGAGAAGAAAAGGTGAACGCTACCATCAGTCCTGTGTCATGTAGACAGTAAAGCATCATCAGACCATTCATGTGTGGCGTTGCTTCTCAGCCAATGGGCTGACTCAATTTTGCCTAAGAACACAGGAATAAAGGATGGTACCAAAACATCCTCTGAAAGCAAGTTCTCCCAACCATCCAAGAACAGTTTGACGAACAATGGCTTTTCCAGGATGATGGGGCACCGTGCCATAAGGCAAAAAGTGAAAACATTGACATTTTGGGTCCATGGCCAGGAAACTCCCCAGACCTTATTACCATTGAGAACTTGTTGTCAATTATCAAGAAGCAGGTAAATAAACAAAAACCCACAAATTCTGACAAACTCCAAGCATTCATTATGCAAGAATGGGCTGCCATCAGCCAGGATTTGGCCCAGAAGTTGATTGACAGCATCCCAGGGCAAATTGCAGAGGTCTTTAAAAAGAAAGACCAACACTGCAAATATTGACTCTTTGCATAAGCTAAATGTAATTGGCTACTTCAATTAGTTTAAATACTAGAACTCATGGCCATAGGTGAAAATTAGTAGAACATTTTAAAAATGGATTTCAGAAAACACTTCTTTACACAGAGTATGGAATAATCTTCCTGTTAATGTTGTGCAAGCTAAAACCCTTGGTTACTTTAAATCAGAGCTAGAAAAAAAATTTACAGTTTGATGGGCCAAATGGCCTGCTCTCATTTGTAAATTTCTTATGTCCTTATGCTTATGTTTCTTACAAAACAGTCTCCAAAGACTGAGGTAGCAGACTTTGTGGGGAAAAAAAATATTTGTCATTCTCAAAAGCTTTGGCCACGACTGTACATTTAAAACCACTGTATAATAGATGAACATATAAAGTTTATTAAGGTTTGCTATTGTATCTGACTAACCCTAACCCTTAAGAAATGTTTGATAAGCAGTATTTCAGCAATCCTGATTACCCAAGTTGTGTTTTCTGTGATAGTTTTCATGATCGAGTGGAAACCGATTAAAACCGTAAGCAACACCTGGAGAATAAGAATTTAGAAAAAGTGTGCAATTTAATTATTAAACAGTACATTTCTTATTCAGAAAATGACACTGCCATTCTTTAAAAAAACAACTACAGTGATCCCCTGCTGAATCGCGGTTTAGCCATCGCACCCCCGCTATATCGCAGATTTTCACCTATCGCTGATGAGTCTGGAACGTAATTTCGGCGATAGGTGGGGATCACCTTATTCACCGGTTATGGATGCCAAAATAAATGGCAGTCTATAATTGAAACATGCCTTTGAAAATGGGGATATTTTTGTAATGTTTCACCAAACATTCAAGGAACAATTTAAAATTTTGTATATACTTAAAATGCTGATAAACTACAGAACACGTTTCTCCTACATCTTGGCAAGAAACAAAGTAAACATAAAACAGAAAAAATAGCAAATGTTTTAAATACTTATGGCAATTAGGTAGTAGATGAACTGTTATGATATGGGAAACACAGAACTCGTTTCTGTTTACGAGCCTGAAGAGGGATCAAATGCCAAGCAGATTTGCCCAGGTTCTAAACGGCTGGAGACTATAAATATTTACACAGATACAGTAACGCTTCTTAAGTAAAGGTAAAGATAAACATTTAAAATGATCCACTATATATATATATATATATATATAAACTATAACATTTTTTAACGACAAGCAAAACTTTGAGCAACGATGGAAATTGCCTCCTAAAAACGGAAACAAAATTCCAAAAAATTACCATTAAAATAAAGCAAAAAACAATTTTGTAAATAAACTGCCTGTGTAGAGATTATTACTACTATTATTACTACTAGTACTAGTGAGTTCTGTTAGGATTTTTCCTGTGGTTCATCCTTTCCAAAGGCAATCAAAAAAAAAAGTGCTCTTTGGATGTCTGGTTATTACATATATTCTTAACTACAGTATGTCCATCGTAAAGGAATCACCACTGAGGACATTATCAAAATCTGCACGAAATTCTGGGTATGGCAACTCAAGGACTGCTTTACATGTATATGACAGAATTTTTTGGTGAATAAGTTCTATCTGGGTATGTTGATTTTTCAGCTCCTGAATTAGAGTTGGGCGGTATGACCAAAAATTTATATCATGGTATTTTTCAAAGTTATATCAATTTCATGGTATACTACGATATATATTTTTTAAAAGTATGACTGGGCGTTTACCACATTTTACAGGATTTTACATAAAGCATTTTTGCTTCCCATTTTTGCATTGTTTCCACATTAACTATATTATTTTATTATTAGCCACTGCGCCTATCCGCTACCTTAATGATAACATACTGTACGGCTAACGTGCTTGTTGGCTAACTGCTTATAGATAAACGACTAATGTTAAGGAGAGTGCCGACCAAGTTAACATTTTTGATAAGTGTTTAATAGTTCAGTGTTGCTGGAGCACGAGGTTTACTGACCTCGCAAAATATCTCATCAAGACCGGGATGTCGTTCTTTAAGATGCTTCACCAAGTTTGATGTGCTACTTAACTTCGTCATCATAACTTTGCAGCACTGTTAACAGTAAGAATGCCAATATGGTGATTCAGCATTTATTTGTGTCAGTGGTAAATGTAAATGAGAGTGAGGAGAGGCCTAGATGGTGGTCAGGAAGCAGACATCTTCCCTTCCTGACAGTCCTGCAGTGGGTACCTCCCCGTACCGCTCAGGGATGCGTGGCTCATGGCATAACCTCTCAGACTCTGAGAGCTGGCAGATGTGATCTGGAGGGAAAACACCACAAAGCAAGTGGGCCACTCTGCAGGTAACTGTACACTTTCTGCATGGTACAACTAGCACCTCTATTACACACAACAGCTAAAATGAACAAAGACAAGTCATACCTTGACGAGCACATAACCACCAGGACTGATGGGAGCAGTGTGGGCATCATCACCTTGGAGCGGAACATTGTCCCGTGGAAAGATCACCTTTATATTCCCTTCGTTTCTCCCACACAAGTCCTGTGAGGACCTTTTACTCTCCTGGAAAATTAAGATAATATAAATGCGGATTTAAACACCGACCCTCTACTCAGAAACACTTTACGTTTTTGAGCCTGAAACAGTGCTTGCAGTACTTACACCCTCCACTAGGATAAGCTGTGTGCTTCCGATCAGGCTGGTATTGATCCGTGCTGCCTCCTCTCTGAAAACACTTGTCAGTTCCTCTACACGACGCTGTTTCACCTCCACAGGCACGTCATCTTGGAGACGGTGAAAAGCATGGGTTTTCTGAATGGAAAATTTGAAAAAAATTAAGAAAAAATGTGACAGTAAAGAGATCTATCTAATCCGTACTCTTCTCCAAAAAATGTTGTATGACTTGTCTCAGTGTAAACAGGCTCACTGGATCGGTTCTTTCCTGAGTCACCCCTAAGTGACCCAAAAATACTTTTTGGGTAATCACACTAAGAAGATGAGTATCTCCAGTAGCAACCAATCCAAAACTATGTGCATTCCCTGTCTGGAAAATACAATAAGGCAATGAGCAGATGATACTTAAAAATCAGACCCAAAAAGAGACCAATGGTTGGGAATTGTAAACGAAATCTATTGTATGGAGAGACTTACATTTACAATTAGATTTCTTTTGGATAAATGTTTCAAGTATTGGGATAAGTGGATTGTGTACACATACCATTGAGGTTGGGTGTGTTACTGTACCCTAAAGAATGTATGAAAATTGTATTGTTTTGACCTTGTAATGCACATGACTACCCCTTGTTTTGTGTTCAATAAAAATAAAAGTAGGAAAAAAAATCAGACCCAAAGGGGTTTAGCACATATTCACCATGTTCTTTTAACTAAACTAATCAACGCTCCTAATAATCAAAGCAGACAGTCCAAGTGGTCCTGTTGGCTGAGAGGTGCGTGACGGGATGCTGACCTTCCTCATGCTATAGGCAAACAAGAAAGCTGTCTGGTAGCGCACCTCCCTGAGCAGGGAGAGCGTCTGCTGGTGGTCCTCCTCCGTCTCCCCACAGAATCCAGCGATGAAGTCACTGCTGAGACTCACTCCTGCCATGAGCAGCACACAGTTCATTTCAGAGCCGATTCACACCCTCTAGTCGTTACAGAGCTTAGACAGCATGAGCTCAGCCTGGAGTACCATCACCAACAACCTCATCGGTCAGCACATAACCATCACTCACCAAATCTGACTGCTGTGCAGTTCAGACACTGTCAGAGCCCACCGTAAAAGCTCACACACAAAAAAGTAAAAGCTGTCACTCACAAAAGCTACCTGAAGTCATCCTACACCTAAAAATAGCTGGCTCTTGCCAACCGTTGCCCAGAAGATTAGGTACGGGAGAAGTACCTGGGATTATGCTCCGTATGTTTGCTACAAGCTCCAGGTAGGCTTCTCTTGTGTAGCTGTCATGGTTAAACATAAACAAAGAAATATTCATATTTCACAAAATTAAGAATTATACTACAAAGTACACCTCAAACTTTCATCCAGTGACCTTCCAGGGGCGGGGGCACAGAAGCATGCAAGTCCTTACCCCCGTCGCATGGCCTGCAGCACTTGACTGCTGCCACTCTGCGCCGGTAAGTGCAGCTGCCTGCAGATGTTCCCTCTCTCCTGGATCAGCTGCAGAACCTACACACACACACACACACACACACACATACAAAAGGTGCCCATAACCATTGCCTCCTCTTAAACAGACATGCAGGCTAACATTTGAGTGCTCATACAAACCATGAGGCGTGTTTCACAGAACAATTCCCAAAAAACTCTATAGCGACTGACTTCAACAGTCACTTACACATAGTACCACTGGGTGTCACTGTTTATCAAATTTAAAGCATCTGCAAATTATTCTGAAGCAGTGAGGGATTCCTTTAGACTCATATTATCCTTGTTGTTGTAGTTGTATGTTATATTATATTCATACATGTTATATTAAACAGTATGAATATACCATTAAATATGACTACTAACTGTTAAGAGATTATAAAAATAGTTTTATGGCCAAACTGAGTATTGTGTATATTATGATGATTTACAGTTCAGTGTTGGACACTTTCTGTTTTTTCCTGGTATTGATGCATCTTGAACTGTTATGTTGCCATTTAACAAATACAAAAAAAATAAACACATGGAAAGGCAGGCCTGCAATAAAATTCACCCACAGTAGTTGTGGCTGAGTGTAATGGAAGTAACCGACATACCTGATCCGGGAAGTCTTTGGGGTGCGGGGAGGTGAATCGGATCCTCATGTCTGGGTCAATGAGGGACACCCTGTCCAGCAGGTCCGCGAAGCGCAGGCCACCCAGGCGAGGCCGGTACACCGTGCTGAAGCCACGGCTGAGCGGGGCTGCCTCCGACCCGCAGAACCGCAGCTCTGACGTGTCCCTGTAGCTGTTCACGTTCTGACCCAGCAGTGTCACCTCCTTCACCCCCTGCAGGAAAACGGCGAACCTCACAAAACACACTCACTTACAAATGCATGCATGCGCATCATGAATGGAGTACATTCTGTTGGCAGGATGGGAACATTTACTATTTAGAATTATTACATTTTTAATATGAAGCAATGAACAGAAAGGTCTGTTTTTATTGGTCATCTGTTCATACTGATTTTTTTTTATAGATATCACACAGGTTATATTCCTTTGGTAAAAGGCACACTGCTGTTCCTCCACACACCTGCTCAGAGAGAATGCGCACTTCCTGCAGGATGGAAGAGGCCGGTCTGCTCCTCTCCCGGCCGCGTGTGAACGGCACGATGCAGTAGCTGCACATGTTGTCGCAGCCACGCATGATGGAGCTAGAGCAGGACCACCGATAGAATTCAGGCGCAGTGACTAACTGCAATGCAAATAAACAGTAAGTGTTAGAGTAACCATATGGTAACAGTGCTATACTCACACGAAGGCACTGTGACCCTGAGTAACATGATGGATGGGCATGACATCTGCGTAAGTCTCTTCCAGGGAGAGAAGCACATTGCTGCCCCTCTGACCGCCATGAGCCAGGGAGAGAAGGCGAGGCAAGTCCCGATACGCATCTGGACCGACCACAACGTCCACCAGCTTCTCCCGCTCCAGAAGCTCGGATTTCAGCCTCTCTGCCATGCAGCCTGGACACACACACAGTTTTGACACACAGATCAGTACACGTAACAAAATAACTTCAATGTTATTTAAGCAAGAAATATAAGCCTAGAATAAACTTGCTCATTTTGCCATCTCCTAAGGCTGGACGACTTTGTCAACAAGCAACTCAGTCACCTAAAATCCCTATTTTCATCGGAGTTTCAACTTTTTGTCTTCTCTTTTTCTGGGCTGCAAGTTGTTGCAGTCTGTTCCAAATGGCCTGCTCTGCCTTCTCTCTGAAAATACCAAGAAAACACAAAACAATTACTTTAGAAAGATATGTATGCACTCTGGGTGACAAAGATTTCTTCTGCAAGAGCGAAGTTCTACCTTACAGAACAAGTTACCAGAAGGACCACGTCTGCCTGTAAGAAAATGAATCATTTCTGAATTTTTGAAAGAACCGCAAAAACAACTTAGCACCACGTGACTAAGGTCTTCGGTTACCTGCGAAAGCTCGCTTGTGCGCTGGTACCCTGTCCTCTGCAGAAAGGACCACGCAATCTCTGTATCGTTCACATTCATCTGACAGCCGTAGGTTTCGAAGTACACTGAAACGATTCGTTCGGTTCTGAACAGTTACAGACGGCTTGATAAACACAAGTATTAAGACTAATAATAATATGTACTTTGTCTCTATTTAGGTCAGAAAATAATAATGGCCAACCTTTCCTTGAATTCCCCATGTGCGGGTCCTCTGAAAGATAGGGAGGCAAGTCCTCTAGCTTTTGTTGATTTTTAGACGAGTTTTCTTTTAACGAAGCATTTCTTATAAAATCCTGAAATTTTGGGCCGGTTGATAATTTATTCTCGATATTATTGGTATTATTTAATGTTATTTCTTTTATTGGCGAGCAGCAATACCGTCGCTTTGCGGTCAATCTCACAAACCGCTGCTGTAGTATGCAAATTAAAGGTCTTACACAGTACGTGTTATTCATATTTATTGCAAAATGTTATAAAGTAATAGGCATTACTTTAAATTCCTGTAAGGCTATTTTGATTTTCTTACTGTCTAGCTTGCCAAATGGACAGCGAGCAGTTGATGAGCAGAATATATATTTCAGCAGCTGATGTAATTCAGCAATATGATTGTACGCAAACGACTTGTCACCATGCGACACAGCTGTCAAACTACCCTACTCGTGTTCCTCTGAATAAATACTCCGTAAGAAACGCACTCTGCTGTCCTACCCGAATATCTTCCGGAGTGATGCGTGGAACAACGAGACTAGAGTACCGTGTTTCTCTGTTATATACGGCAGAAGTGCTACTTAATAGTATCTATATGGCTCATATTAGATCAGGTGTCCTCTCGACCATGCCCTGGATGAGCGGTTGGAGGACGGGTGGATGGACTATTTAGGTGTATTGACTATAATACTATAATATATAATATCAACCTAAGCCAATGCAATGGAAACGTGAACATTTTCCAATAACTGATGTAAAATATTATAATCAGTATTTGAGTTAAACTGAATTTTATTTGATTTATTTAAATATACACTTTGTATTACTTTATACGAACTTCACCAAAACAGCCTGCCTATAACATTTATGTTATGTTCAGTCCTACATTATGTTCAGTCCTAATGGACTGACAAACGATGTTTGTCTCCCCATTAAAGACAGCCAAATAGCGTGCATATATTTGTATGAGACAGAATGTGAAATGGTTATCGAAGCATTTGCTGTAAAGGTGAGAAAGTCCACGTGTGATGTCACAGCACCTCCGTAATTAGAAGATTTAAAAGGCGACGGTCTGAGGTGAGACCATGAATCAAGCTCTTTCAGAGCCTCTCTGGCTGCAGAGATCAGTGCTGCTCATCAGCTGGGGGAAGAGTGTGTAAGGATGCGATTCATCTATATGGGCTGCTGTGGGCTAGAGTGATCAGCAGAACACAGTAACAGTATATTTGACAGTATATTTGAAAGTCAAAGCACTGGGGTAAGCGCTGATAAATCTTGTTGTCCTTCTTTTTCTCTCTGCTTTAAAACTGTGAAAATTTTCAGAGAAAAGTAAAATGTAAAATAGTTGATTTTCTCAGAATTGTGTCTTCTATTATGTAAATATGTAAAGCCTTATCAAAACTGCTTGCTTATATATATGTATATATTACCATGTTTTTTTTTTGCTTTTTTTAGTACGATTGATGATAATGGATAAAGCTACGCTGCTCATGTTGTACTGCCTGCTAATGTCCACGTCCTGTGCCACACTCTACCCCAGTCTTAGGTATGTTCAACACTTTTTAACAGATGTGTTAGCAATGCTTCAGACTGTTACATTTTATTTTAATGCTCAGGTAAGTGTGTACTTCAGCTATGAATGGAGCCTTACACTTACACGGACACACCGCTGATACTGTCATCTTATGAATAGTTAGCATCATTTTAAAAAACAAATCATTAGCTAACTTTAACATTTCTGGACCTTCTTTTATCAGTTTTCTGAAAAAAATGTCATGTCCTAGGTCAGCATCCAGTGATGTGTCCCTAATACAGTCTCATTGATAATAGCTAGTAATTTGAACAAGAAGCTTTTGAAATTGTGGCTAAAATGCCCATTTATACTATTGCACTGGGAAATTTAGGTTATATTCTCAGTCCATCAAAACATTCTGAGTCAGATTTAAAAATAATTTTGATTAGCCTGCCTTTTATGACTTCTCTGGTCATTAACATACCAAGGTGGCAGAGTAAGTGGGCACCTCTTGGCTTTCTGACACAGCCAAAGTGTGACCTCATTGTCTCAGGCTGTTTAAAGCAGAGCCTTAAGCAATTACACAGGCCTGAACCCTGAATCACAGCCTAACCTCACGGGCTCCAATCACACGGAGCTGTCAGCTTCCTGCTTTCTGCAGACATGCAAATACAGAAGCACGAGGCTTTTTTCCCCCTAGCATCTATGATTTAATGAACCCATGGAAAGTGCAGGTGTGGGCTTCTAAATTTCAAGAAAGTGCTTCAAAAGAAATTCAATTTAAGTTACTTGCCTTGTTCTCAGGTCTTTCAATGTGCCCCCTCCACCTGTGTCAGATAAACTGGACACTGCACTGAACAAAAATAAGACTGGATACCATCAAATGGTTGATCAATCCAATGAATTTGATGTGTCATTATCAATGCAAAAAGTGCCAGGTGAAAAATCACAGAAACGGTATATAACATTTATTGAATGTGAAGTGCGTGACCTTGACATGGATG
>JAABNY020000129.1:16826222-16857270 GCA_015164015.2 Brevimyrus niger
TCAAGTCGAGCAGAAGGACCGAGGGTACCGACTACAATAACCACGTTTGGATTAGCTAATAAAATCGTCTCGTATTTGCAGACTTCAACGACCTACAGATTAATGCTAAGTGCACAGATAATCTGCTGAATTTCTGGAAATTACTTTACACATGCGTCAACTACAGTTTCTTTAGATGCACTATACTTGCGTGGTATTTACAGAAACATTACATTTCATTTTTACTGATTACCTATTTCAAACGCGAAATACTCACCATTCAGCGCCATGTTTCCGACTGGAGCAGAATTACGGCAGCGAGCGCTTCCGGGTCTTACGGAATGTCCTACTTAACATGTCCTGGGTACAAATACTCATTAAGATGAATGAGAATTTGAAACAACGATCAGACTTTGAAAACAAAACACATTCTAATGTTAAAATAATTCTAATGTTTACAATAATTACAGTTTTTAGAAATATTTTTATTTAGGCATTAGCCAATATATATATAAATATATAAAATGGTACATTCCTACACTTGGCAAAAGAATGACGGTTCAAATGTAAAATGGAGAGAAATACCCATGATGCAAGTTTATTTGCACATTTTGTATCGTTGTAAAACAATGTATTTTATCATCTAAAAATCACGACTAAAACAACTAGTTTGCTTTTTCGGTATTCCTCTAGACACTGAGGCGGCTATTGTGGCTGTTTTTCATTGGCTCCTTACCGCTGACAGTCATCTTGTGCCCGCCTTCGTGCCTCAGGCTGATCTTCAAATGCTTACGTGTGCCTTTGGCGACAGCCGGCAGTAAGCATGCGCCATGTAGTGCAGGTGTCAGTTTACTCATGAAAAATTAGCCGGCTACTGGATAATCCGTACTTACAAATCTTCTTTGCATATTGCTCAAGGTAGAACTGTACCTATTCAATTAATTGGAAAAATCTATTAAATAACGTCTATGAAATTTGCATATTTTAAATGATACGTTGAGTTCAGTTTTTAGAATAAAATTTTCACGCTCACGTTCTTAGGCATTATAGTGAATCAGCTGGCTATAGAAAACTTTAAAGCATTCAGTAAGGAGAATCATATACTTCTTTACTTTTTTTTAACTTTTCCATTTATTTAAAAAAAACTGCAGGTTTTTAAGTCCTTGTTAAGCACAGGAAAGTTGACTGAACAACTGTATATGAAAATGTCAAAATAAGTTTCCTTATATCATGGAAAGAGTGTGTAACAGTACATATCTGACATCCTATTAGGTTGTGTGGTGATGGCATAGTCAAACGGCAAAGAACATTTGAGGCATTCTTTCTACAAGGGATATCACTGCTCTTTTTCATGGGATGAAACTGTTAACTATGGCATTTAAAGTTAAAGCACAGCCTTAATTTACAATTTGCACTTTTAATGTTTTTTTGTGTGTTCCACACATAATACAGTACAGACATATACAATGATTTAGATCAGGGGTGTCCAACCCATGTCTTCCAGAGTCCCAGAATACTTGCTTCCACTCAAGCTCTTAATCATTTTGTATTTGGACAATCAATAATTTTACCTAAAGGTTAAGGTGTCAAACAGTTAACATCTAGTAAATCGCTTTTGCATTTGGCCAGTGAGACCCAGAGTTAAAACACCCCTTATTTAGATAATGAGACTATATCAGACATTACAATTAAACAATCAAAACAAAATTGCATCCTGAAAGTTACATACATTTTGAGCCTTATCAGGTGTCACTGTAGATGTTTCCTCTTTTTACAGCTGCATTTTAAGACCAACGCAGATAATGCTCTGGGTAACTGTAGCACCATTGCCCTCTTGATTGCCGAGGTCACTGTCAGAGGGTGTCGGGTTCCAGAGCACATGGCTACCTGAGACTTGGCTATTCCACTGAAATATACACATACACACAGTGCTGGTTTTTAAACAGTCCTTTTCCCCCCGACTATTTAAGTATTGCTATGGTTTGGGGAAAAAAAATATAAAACAGTAGATCAATAAAATACTGTAACCTTATTTTCCTTAGAGAAAAGTAAACATGGAAAAAAAAAAGTCCCTGACCAATCTTTCAGGATAAACTGACCGCAATACACTATAAATAAGCAAAATATGAAAGAAATGTTGCATTCTAACTGCATATAGAAGCTTACTTTGAATTGTGTTACACTTCAGTGTTGGATGAGCACTAACTGCTCCTAAGCGTAAATGTTATAACAATCCAAGGAAAGAACCACTATGTTTAGGAAAAAAAAAGCACAACACCTGACATCATCAAATACTGCCTTGAGTGAGAAAATGCAATTTCTTGATACAAGACGTACCAATGAAGCAGTATTTGCTTCTTATACAGTACTTTCATTGATACGGTCTTTGCCAAAAAACAATTTATAGTCATTTTGACCAATATTTATGGTTACTGGATCAGTTATCCCTTGGTAAGCTTGAATTATGTTGTACATGATGAGCAAAGGAAAATGTAGACAGGGGAAAGCAGTGGTTTTGCTTCAGGGTTGTTATAAAGTCTAAGACAGGATGAGGGCACGGTTGGGAGGCTTGGGTTTCAATGCTTGAAGGTAACGCCGGGCTTTTTCAGTCATGATGAGCTGGTCTTTTGTCCGCCCACATGCCACTGCTTCCCAATCATGAGACATCTGTTTAAAAAGGAATTATTGCCGGTGAGAACAGCAACATCTTTGTGGGCTTAGGCTACAGATCAAGCAAAGCCAAGCCCAGTCAGCTTTATGGTCATACCCTCCATATATCGAGGGGTGGAGCAGAAAATGTTTGTGTGAAAGATATGTGCCGATGTTAAGCTGGTAGTCAATGAATTTCTGTTATGAAACAAAATATGTTTGCACTTGTTACAGAATTAAGCAAGTGTCCCAAGACTTTCTATGAGCACCGTATACAGTGAAATGTGCATGCAAGATGTCCATTCTTTAATGCGTCTTCCTATGCTTAGAACATGTCCTTGATTATAGCAAACCTGACACATTTCAAGAAACTGAAACTACAAATACATAAATGCACCCCCATAACTGGACAATCAAGTACTGTGGACTCACCGGTGCTGGGGGCACTACATTAGAGATAGGGATGGTCTCAGTGGGGGCAATGATGAAGCCCTGATTCAGAATATTCTCATCTTTCTTGGCACAGGAAGAAGAGTTAAGAGAGACTGATAGAGACGTCTCCGTCTGGAAAAGAAACCAAAAGAAAACACTGAATCATAGTCCTGAAGGAGGATCCCCAGTCAAAGCCAAATGACTTCTCCATACCTTCATGTTGGGTGCAAAAGTAGATTTTGAGGGTCTGACAAGAACATTTTCAGTGCATTCCATAACATCCAGAGCCAGAGACTTGCGCACTTTCTTCATGGGAGGCCGATGCTTAATAAACAAAGCAAAGAGAAAGTGTATTTCACAGAGCAGTAGAAGGTACGTTTTCCTAGTCAAATACGTCACATTTACATCTGTACCTAACAATGTGCGGTAAAGGCAATGTGCGTCCAAGACCTAAACACAGCTGGTTTAAAACGCTTATTATCATCTAAAAACACTTTCCATTTGATATTTCCACTTATAAAACACTCTGGGTACCTGTTTACGTTTTTGTTCAGGGGGAGTTTCGTCCTCCACTATCAGCTCGATTCCAGCCTCACTGCGCAGAACTTCCTTCAGATCTTCCTCTAAGTTCGGAGTTGGTGGCTACAGGAAAAGAGAGACATCCCCAATTCCAAAATCCGGTGCGGGTTCCACATAAAGGTGATTTAAAACTGGAACACAACATGGCTATGGGGGCATGCAGACTGACCCGTAAACACGAGTGATACAGAACTGCCAGTCTTACCAGGGGACGCAATGGGCCATATTTTTCCAGGGCGTTTTTAAAGGGCGTCGGAGTGCGGGGCGTAATGTCCATATCAGACTTGTGATTTGGAGTGATGAACCTGTCATGGAGATTCATTTTGTTACAGTTCTTACTCAAATTCTACACACCAAAGAGGGGTTCTACAAATGTACTGCAGACGACAACCAAGCTCTGACTACATACACAGAGCTCTCCTTCTGGGTGAGTGGAGTTTTGTCCCGGTGCAGAGGTGTAGTGACGATGGCCTTTTGGCTGCACACAGGGGTGGAGGTGAGGGATGGGTTCTCCAGGTCTAGGGTATCCTGCTTGGTCCACAGGTTAAGGAACTGAAAATTAAAGCCATATTGAGAGAAGTTCATCTCCGCAATACAGGCAATGCATAGAACAGCTGTGATAACTACTCAAGGAAATATTCAGCAAGGTCCAGGCTAAAAAGCATGAAAAGGTCCTCGTCATCTTTGTCACGGTACCTGTGAAGGGGAGAATGGCAGGTTTTTGACCGGGGTGCTCTTAGGAGTCATGCTGTCGTTGGCGTCTGGGGACAAGGCAATCCGTCTGCGGCTTCGGCGCGTTAGAATGGAGGGAGGGGTAGCTGCCCCAGGCGAGATGGGGATCAGCTCCCCCCGATTGCCCCGGCTCAGCTCCTGCAGTGTGCCTTCCTCCAGACGGAACTGCAGCACCTCAGAGCCCTGGCTTTCTTCTGGCAGGTCAAACGCGGTCAGATCACACAAACCTTCCAAGTCCTGCAAGATAACAGCAGCGTTGGGTATCAGACTGCAAATTTTAGTGCCTCGTTTTTCACTGCCACTTAAATGTTAAATGTCGATTAAATCTGATTAAAAGTATTTGCCCTCTAGTGTTAAGGACTGCAGAAGCATCACGAAACCTCACGTGCCACGGCTAGCTAACGTTACACTTTCTGTGATGTCGACAGACATCCAACAATACCATTACCAAGTACCTACCTCAAACAGATAGGATGCCTAAATGTAAACTATCTGAAGTTTGGCTGCATTCCACTCGAAAAGATTGGCACCCTGCTGTGCAACAAATGTTTAACCTACAAACAATTGTGTGTAAAGGGGGTGGAATAAGTCAATTTATATTTAAGCATTTAAGACATGCAAGTTAATATGTTCAATTCAAAATAAAATTTGCCTTAGAAATGTAAAAAGCCATTCTTTAAATGTTTTTGACGTTTGTTTTGTGCCCAATTTTTTTACATGCTGGTGCAGCTACTAGCACCATTATAAAAGTAATTTTAGCAAGAGTATCAGAAAAACCTAAACCATACCCAACCATAGATAAGAGGCCAGATAAGTACTCTTAATTGCATCTGTTCCAATGTGTTAACTCTTTAGGTGTTGGTTTATTACCTTTAGGTAAACCACCACCAACTGCTACATCTAACAGTCATGTTCATCTTCTGCATAGAAATGCACACGCAAGATTGAAAGTGCATTCACACTAGCGTCTACACAGCACTGGACAAAAGTGATGTGATGTGATGGATGTGATGTTTTGCTTCAAGACAGTGTTGATGCAGTGATGTTAAATAATGTTAATAAGGAATGTCATATACTTATATTCGAAAACTACTTATGCATTTTTCTCCTTGTACCTCACCCAGTCAATAGAATTTAGTAGCACACAGTGGAATAAATGCATATTGTTATATTACTCTTCTAACCTGGTAAGCTAGGTGTGACACATTAATTAGCAATGTTATAAAATGTACCGGAATATGCTTTTTACCTACGAGACCCGTCCTAATGCTCTCCGTCACTCATACAACTTTTGTCGTCCTTACAAATTTTTATTCTAGCAATACCACAAGGTCAAACCCACCCACACCATGCCTGATTGGTTGAGCTAAGTAAATTTGTGGGTCAAAGTTCAATCAAAATGAACTTGGTGCAAAATTGCTTTGTGGAAGCGCTCTGCTATCAAAAGTGGGGAATCCGATTTTCGCGTCGCACAGCTATAGCGGAAGCAAACGAGACGGAAATGCTTTTGCGTAGCTGCACCTCTGAAATGCGCAAAACCTACTATCGCGGTGCAGATGGATGCTTTGCCCATAAGGGATGCCAGTGTGCTCCAGGGTTAGTGCACGGCCGGAACTTCAGCACTGCTTCCAAAGCTCCAGACACCACTCACCCCCTCCATCAGCTCCATCACCTCCTTGAAAGCAGGACCAGATGTGGGTGACAGGAACCCTGCACTGTCCACCACCCAGCAGCTTGGGTTCGACTCTGAGGAGCTGTCCATCTCTGGTTTGGGTGTCGCCCCCCCACGAGCCGGCTGAGGAGAAGTGTGCTTTGATATTTGCATTATGGGTGAGACTTTCATAGTTGCCGTGGAGGCGCATGGCATATCCTGCAAGGCCGAAAACACACACAAGTGGTTATAGCCAATATCCTGTTGTCATTTTAAACTGTAAATTCTTCCTTTAAACAGGTCCCCGTGGACTCCCACATGATTACTGTGCAATTCAGTAAAACACCAAAATCTGAGTGCAGCAGAGCTTGGTATAAGCCATGCATCATTTACCTTTCCTGTGGATTGTGACACTGCAGCAGCATCTATAACAGCCACCTACAAAAAAAAAAGCAGTCAGTGCCAAACCAACTAGCAGAGTCGGTAACGATGTCATACAGAGACTAACACTCTCAACTAATGAGGCTAACAGAAAGCCATACAGCCAGCCTACCTCCTGGTCAGGATTTGGTTGGGTGACAACTGCGCTGTCTTCTAAATTCAGGAAAACATCTTCCCCAGCATAGCAGCCCATCTCTACTTTGCGCTTGATAGTGGAGTTCCAGTGATTCTTCACAGCATTGTCTGTCCTGACACGGCAAAGCATCTTCTTTATACAACTCTCCAACAGCCCTGGACAATCCTTTAACCTCTATCAAGTATATGTGCATTTCGTTTAATAGTATAATATATACACATGTATGCACACATATTTTTAAAAACCCACACCCATTTCTTTAAAGCACTAAATGGAAAATTCAGATATACAAACTATGATTTACAAAGTACTGAGTAATTTAGTTTAGTTACATAGAATTAGGTTAGTTTGTTCAACCGACACCTCAAAATGACTAATTAACCATACAGGGAGAACAAAGGAAACTAGACTATGACCAGCTTAATAAAAGAACTTTAGGTTGTTGTGCACAGAAGGGGTGAGTAATCATTATTGAATATTTGAGAAATAGTATAAAATCTGAAAAAAATGTTAAAAATCAAATAAACAACCCATTTTAAATGTCATTTAACCAGCAGGATAATTAGCTGTGATGTATTCATTCACCAAATTTGGGGTTTACTTGTTCTGAAGTTTATCTTCTGGTCTTTGCATGTGCGCTATGAGCCAATCTCATTCATTCTGGCTTGCTCAGAATGCAGCACATTTGTGAGAAATGTAACAGAAATGACTGAGGCGAAGAACTTATCACCAGAAGACATTTGTCTTTCACCATTTGAAAATATTATAGATTCCAGAGACTATATTGAGCAAAAGCAAATGATTTGTTGGCACTGCCTTGTATCTGTTGGCATAACTCTGATTATGCTGGCGCCGTTTATTCTTTCACAGCCATGAGTGATGTTTAGTCTTGTATGGACATGAATTAAGGGACTAGTCTACAAGCCAGAGAAATATCAACTGGATTGTATTGTTAAAAATAAACAAAATCACCATTTGCAATAACTGCCCAACTCAAAGGCTATTACACATCATTGTAAAGCACTGGACCTGAGCTCTCTTTTCAGTTTCATTTCAGTTAATTGATTTTATTGAGGCTACTTTTTAACATTTGTTATCCTTTTGCAGAAACAAGTCATATCCCATGTTTTATGGAAATAAATAAATATTTTGATCCATATCCCATACACGTTTCTCTGCATGCACTAGGGGTGGGCTGAGGGCGGGGTTAATCTAATGTTGTTTTGAATAACGGCTGGCGAAATTTTAACAGTGATTCTGCCTCAAATACCAATCCCTCGGGCACAGTATCAGGTTTTACACAAGGAAAACATTTGCTTGGTGTTTATTAATCCTGGTCGTGAAAAAATAACTCCATTGCGTAGTTACAAAATCATTTTCATTTACCCTTCAGAAACATCTTATGCTTACCTTTAAGCATCAAAACTATTAACCAAAAAATAAATAAATAAAATCATGAAAGGTAGAAAGCAGCTGTATCTAACTTGACTTGGCTTCATTAATTCACTCACGGCCAGTGAGGAGAGCGTTACCTAAATAAGCAAGGCACCGTGCAGTTACCTGCCAGGGAGAAGCTTGGCTATCTCAGCCCATCGATTGCCAAGCACACAGTGTGCCTTGTAAATGACGAGGTCCTCCTCTGCTGTCCAGGAAGACTTCTTCACGTCAGGGTTCAGATGGTTGTGCCAGCGCTCCCGACACTGCTTGCCAAGCCTGCCTTTCAGGTGTTTTGCCACCATAGCCCACTGCTTGTTGCCATATTTATTGACCAGCTGTATCACCTGAATGGAAAATCGAAATGCAACAGACACGGAGGGTGTCAAATGAGATTTGTGGATACAATAGCGATGATATCCTGGGCATGGCAAAAAGTCCACAGTGAGAACTCGGAACTCTTTATTGCCAGTGTGCAGAGCATACAGCAACAAGATTTGGCTGTGATTTAGGGGAAAAGAAACCTTGAACCACAACACGCCTGTCCTAAGGCTTACCTTCTCATCTTCCTCTTTGGTCCAAGGCCCTTTGACCAGATCAGGATCTAGAACCTTAAACCAGCGATGTTGGCACTGGTGTTCAGTGCGATTCTGCAGGAACAGTTATACATATTATACCTTATAAAGGCTCATACAGGGTTTCATGTACTTAAAGACTGAAATAATACATACCAGATGTACTTCCTGGTCATGCACTAGTGAACCAATGTTAGGGGGAAGGAATGGCCATATACAAAAATGCTTACTGGTAAGAAGCTGGCTATGGATTTCCAGTCATGAGGGCCAAATTTCTGAACCAAAGTTCTGAGATAGTCATCCTGGAAGGAAACATAAAATGTGTCCACACACAAGAGATTTTGATAACAGTTTAGAAGCAAAGGCATACACACGATTCCCAAGTTTCATGCAACACACTGAATAAAATGTGACGAAAACAGAATTCCCATTCACTTACCTCATCCTGTGTCCATTTCACCTTTACTTTACCACTGTCCCGCTGTTCAGCTACGTCGGAGTCTGTGTCCTGATAAACTTGCTCCTCCCCATCATCACTGGAAATGCAACACAGAGCTCAAACCTGGAAATGCAGTGCACTGAATGTTTTCACAAGTGTGCATTCCACGGGCTCAAAAGTAAAACAAACGGACGAATACTCCTGCACAAAATATTAGAATTCAAGAATGACATTAACATTAAACACACCACAATAAAACTTTGCTTAAATTTCAGTAACATTTAAATGGACATAATGTGACAGGTTATGCAATTTCACTATGCTAGCCGTTAATCGAGTTTCCATAATTGTAATTCCAGCGCAGCGCCGTGGAAATGCACGTATGGGGCAACACAACGAATTGAGTTAAATGTAGTGACCAGCTCTCTGACAGTTCATTATAAAGCCAAATAGCGTAACCAGGCCGGTACGCATCTGCACATACAAGCATAAAAATTTATAATAATAAAAAACACGTTTAAAAATAAAGGCGGGACACTGCGCGGCCCGTCGTGTTAGCCATACATAAACTTACTTAAAGAAAATGACTAGGCACCAGCCTAAGCCATCACAATTTCAGCTGATGAGCAAGGATGGGTCTTTCAGTGTAATTTTGACATATTTTTTCAGCTCGGCCTCAGAGTCGGGTTATAAGATGCAACTCCTCACCTCCAGAAAAACAATAGCAACAAGTATGCTTACCCGCGCGGCCACCAGGCCATTTCACTGCACGATTCAAGCACTCCTCACTTCCAGTTTTATTAAAAATCCCCCTGTCACAGTTCTGCCGTGCATATAGGTTTGTCAGGCGGCGTTTTCTATAGTCCTAGACAAAGCTGCCACATAGATTTTACCCGTCTCCCTTTTCCTTAACCACTCGGGCTGCCAAATACTAATCTCACTTATCGCGCTGTAATTTCTATCTCGCGCGCAAGGATGCTCGCAGACTTCCCGGTAGTGACGTCATTGTAGTGCGCATGCGCTCTTTCAGTCCGCAATTGCTAAAGCGGTCCTGTAGCGCTGCTCTGGTATTTGTCAAACAATATTTTAATGTGTTGTAATGTGATGTAATTTGAAGTAAATGCTGATTATAATTGAAAGTCAAGTATTTGGAATATTTGTGGACCTCAACAATCATCAAGATACCTTAGCCAATCAGTTGCTTAATTATAAGAGAAGATCCGGTATTAATAATCCAGAAATCTGCTAAAATCATAAAGACCATACCTTTCTTCATGTACCCACATTAACGGCCAAATTGATCACTCCAATGTTTTTAACTGTATACACCAGGGTTATTCAAATCACTGTCCTCGAGGTCTGAGCACTGCTGGTTTTCCAGCCTTCCTTTACCTGTCAGTTAGGTGTGAATCACTTGGGTGACCAGATAATCCATGTCAGGGAAGACACTCTGAGCTAGGACAGGAATTGTAAGTTACCATTGCAATTAAATGGACCTGGATTTCACTTGAGTGCTGAGTTCTCGCTGTGTGCTGATTGGTCAGTCTCCTATAATCATGCATGTGTCACTAATGCTAATGTGAAACAGCTGGATGAGTCTTTCAGTCAAGGAAACAAACCAGTCAAAGCACAAGAAGAGCTGAACTATTTAGCCAAGCACAGGAGCTTTTGAATTTTAAAATAGTTTGTAAAACCAGAAGTAGCTCAAAGTGTCCTCCTTGACATGGATTATCTGGTCACCCTATGATGTGAAGCCTCCTTGACCAATCAGAATTAGTAATTATTAAACTAACTACCTGGGTGAACTGAAAACAAGGTCTGGATTTGGAATCAGGGACCTGAGTTGAAGAACCCTGGTATACATAGGGTGACCAAATAATCCACGTCTGGGAGGGCACTTTGAGCTACTTCGGGTTTTACAAACTACTTTCAAATTGAAATTCCTAAATGCTTGCTGATAGCGCTCTGTAAAATGGGTGGGGTGGGAGCCTATAAATGCAAGCTGAAGCTCATTAAGATATTCCCATACGTTCAGCTCGTCATGGAGAGAGCACAAACGGTTTGTGGTAAGGATGATCCTTTAAATTGTGTATGGTATGACTTAAACAAAAATGATTAGATTTCATTTAAAATCGATCAAAACTTTAAAGACTTGAAAGTTGACTGCTAAGATGCTTTCTGAAGTGGTTTGTGTGTGTGTGTGTAAAATTAAAAATTAAACAGTGGCTAATGTAGTGCTACGTTTCTTCTAGATCTCGATCTGTCAAAGAGCAATGAGGCTTCCTCTTCTACAGATCTAAACCGGGGCTTTTTAGTGGACAAGAGCTTATCTGTGTCTGCTTCCCTGCTGGACTTACCACCAGAAGGCCAAAGATGGCATATTTCTTGTTCTGGAATCGTAGTGGAGTACACTGAGGCTAGTACCTCCAGCTTTACCTCCTGGACCCACTCACCCACCCTGCTATCCCCCTCCATCTTTCCTGAGTCGCATATTGGTCAGAGTGAGACCCCAAAACTTGGTAACGCCATTCCTGTGGGCAGCAAGTACTCTACACCATGTGAGGGGGAGAATGTCAAAAAGATGATGATCCTGGGAGGTCCAGTAGAACATGCCTCTGTGGATCAAGCAGCCAGCCAGTTTTCCTGGGAGATCTCGCTCATCAAGTCTGGACCCATCAGCTCTCCATGCAACCCGGAGTCCAGTCTGCTTGACGAACCAACTTGGAGCCCCAAGTATCAACCAGCCTCTGCTTCCCTATTTGAGATTTCTTCTCTAGGCTGTTCTGAAATCTCCCCCAATGTCAGTGATGGAGCTCCAAGGTCCTGGAAAGAAGCCCCTGTCTTAAAGTCAAACCAGGCTTCTTCAGACAGGTTTTCTGAGCATGTCGCTGAGGTATGGTGGCAGAAACACACAGCAAGCCTCTCACCCTATGCCTCAGACCAACTGGAACTTCAGCAAGTAATCCCTGTCACCGATTGACATTCAAAATCAAGACTGATTTGATACCACAGACAATGTGGCCAAGTGGTGGTTTTTAATGTTTAAAGTGGTGTACTATCTTTGTGGTAACATTAAATCAAATTCAATAAAGTGGATTTATATCAATGTTTGTTTTATTTATTTTTTTTACAGGACTTGCATTCTGAAACACTACTGAAGTGAAAAGGTCTTTAGTGTTTTGATTACAAAATGGTATTGGAAGCTAACGACATTTAAATACATGGCATAAATTCTGCCTTTATACAAACTACTGGTAGTGTCCTCCTGCCGCCGCTGCTGGAAGAATGACAAGCTTTTTTTCCCCTGCCACCTTCAGAATGGTGAAAATGCTGCTTCTGCTGTATCAATATCATGCTCCTGTGATTGAAAACAATAACTGTAAGGCTGTAATGTCAACAATAAACTTCAATGGCCACCTTAACTAAAATGGCTCAGTCTCAATTTCATCGTAATTTATAGGCGCATAATGCACGCAGAATTTTAATAGACTAGATGATTCTAAGCAATGTGAAACGGCAGACAGCAGATGGGGGGGGGGGAACACTAAATGCATGACTGGTAGTGTTAAAGGAAAAATCCTGAGAAGGTAATTGAGGAAAATCCAAAATGTATTCACTTTCATGATGTAGCTAGCAAGACCACAGATTTAAAACAATTGACTTATTCTACTTGGAATGAAACTAGAAGTGACCCTTGTCCAGTGTTTCTAGACTCTAGAGCAACCTGAATATTAAAATACCAAATATCTACAATTAAATACGCAAAGCGGTGTATGGAAGTTACTTTAGTGGCAATTTAGACGAGAATGAAATTCATCAGTTTTCTTGAAGCGATACTCTGACAAACGTGTGTTCGTTTTGAAAAAAAGATGATTTTTCAAAATCCTCTGTCTAACCTGATTGAGTTTTTTGAACTCCACCACCTGGAAGAAGATGTGCTCCAGGATGTGTCTGGCATCTCTCTGCTCTCTATGCAGCTTTCCAGTTACTCCCAGGATGTCCCCGCATTTGCGGACATAGAACTCCAGGTCGTCATCAGTGCCTGAATTAAGAATGAAAAGAAAAAAAATCTGATGTAAAATTGTTTTACTGAAGTTCCAAACTGGTCCACTCTCTATATCCCACATTATCCTTTGCTGGTTAATCAGATGATGTTAAAGTAGACAAAACATAGTAGTGGACAAAAGTGCAAACTCACATTTGTTGGACAGCTGTGCTAATCTGACTTTCTCGGATGAGAAAGTCTCGTCGAGATCAAAAAGATCAAGCATTGGAGGGGGAAGGTCCCTGAAGGCTGGCTGAAACACCTGAAAGAAACGTGCCGAAGGCAGCAGTAGCTGCTTTAGCTAATACAGCACAAAGGGCATTTCTGTTTGACTGTCACCAAACGTGCTTTTAATACAGGAAAACTGCAATCTGAACAAACATGAGATAAATATGGCTCAGAAAGAACATTAAATATAAATATTTATGCCAAATGCCACCTTTGGAGAATTTTAGAAGCATGAAATATCATCATGATTATATAGCGTATTCGGAACACCAGAGCTTTAGATGATGAGCATTAACGTTTGTCAGGATATCGGCTTTTCGGTGCTATACAGACGTTTACTTATGCTCACTATTTGGTAAGCAGATTAATAGTATGCCTAAGATATTAATGAGAGGCGCATTCTTAATGTGTTTTTCAGCATCGGTATATCAAAGAAGCCACAAGCACTGGACTGGCAGTTATGAAAAGATAAATTAAGTGAAAAGATAATTAACTGTGATCTAGTCAGAAAACAGAAAAAAAAACAAAAATAAGAACTGCTTGATAATTTTTTTTTTATATTTTGTTTTATATTCAAGGTCAACACGGATATAGTAGCGATGTGATTTTTTTTTTTTGAAATAAATATTGGGGCGTTGTGATGTTTTTACTCCAATGGAAATGCAACACCTTTAAGTACCATACTTTTTGTACTTTCTTGAAGTACCAAAAGTAGGGTACCTGGTGCAGTGGAAAAGCGCCCAATGTTGTGGATAACCATTAGTGTTCCTTACTGCTGGCTGAAGTGCGGGCAGAGGTGTCTCAAACTGAGGCTGGATCAGCTGAAGTGGCTCATGCTTCACATTTAGTTGCTTGTAGGTACTGCAAAAGCAGGTAGATTATTGAGACCAGGGCAACCGCAATACTGCTCAGTTTATCCTGGAACTACCTCAAAGATGTCCAGAATACAGAGACACAATGAATGCTTATCTTAATAAGTGTATCCAAGTGAGGGATTAACATCAAATGCACCTGATAACATGAGGCAGGGAGTCAGTGGACAGCTTAAAAAGGGACATATCGAAGAGAGAGGTGAAATCTCTGGGGTTCTCATCTCCCTCTTGCAGACACACCCGTAGTCGCTCCGATAGACACCCTGTATCAGGCAGCATGGTGTAGTCTGTAATCTGCAGGGCACATACACAGGATCAAGGCCAGGTCCACGCAATGTGAACATAAGGACTCCTCCTAAGTCCCATTCACCTCTGGGTCCTCAGCATCTATCTGGTTCAAGTGGATACTATCGGTCATTAGCCACTGGAAGACAACTTCCTGCAAAACGGACATAAGACAAGGGCATGGTAAGCAGGTAGACATAACCCATACAACCATTCTGCACCATGGGTGAGACAATGTCACTAAGAGGCATAGCAAACTGCATACTCACCATGATTTTACTGTTCTCCTCCTTGTCAAAGTATTGATCACTAAACATGTGGCACGACCCTAGAACAGCTAGCCTACCTGCCGTCTGTACAGGATAAGACAACAAAGGAGATCTCTTGTGAGAACCTGACGTTCCTCCAGAGACATTATAGGAAAAAGAGTATCAATTGTATGGGCAAGAAGACAGGCGGTGGGCAGGAAACTGCTGCTCACCTTGACATCGTAAAAGGCAAGAATGGGCCTGTTCAAAGGGAAGCAGACAGAGCCAGTGGACAGCACAGCTACTGCCGGCTTCATCACATTCAACGTCGCTCCAAAAGGATAGACGAATGTGAGAGACCTGTATGAGGAAAAAAAATATTATAATTAACACCAGACAAGTCGTTATAGAAAATGAATGGGTGGATGATTAAAAATGATTTTTTGTGGCTTTTAATTCATATCAAACAGGGTCAACATTTCTCTAAAGTAATATGATTGGTAACATACAATATAATGTAATGCAAACTCACTCTGCGTTGTTTCCTGTGCTTTCATCATCAATGATCCCCGTTATCGTTTTACCAGCCGCACGGCTAATCTCTCTGGGGAAGAAAAAAAAACTTTAATGGATTAAACTGCAGCAGATTGGTAATTCAAAGTTATTTAATGCAGTATATAAGGAAATAGGTGAGAACCAATATTTAACGTAAATGACACGTTTGTAATATATTTCAAAGCTGTCTACCTCCAAACTAACTTATCCCATCTGTTAATCTCAGCAATACATGCTGTGTGCTCACTCAGTACAGAGGTACAGTTATTTTGCATTAGTTTGAATAGATGTACTGGTATTGCCCAACTAAACAGTATTTTTGAGCACATGCTCTTCACTAATATTAATTAATAAATATCACCAATACCCAAACATGTGACATCTCTCTCTTCAGTGTAGGAATTCCAATGATCAAGTGGAAAAATAACTGAAAATTACTGTATTTAGAAAGTGGCTTTACCATCTATGCATAAATGTCATGATTTGTATCAAAAATCCAGTACCCAAGCAAGACTCAATGGACTTCATTGAATGCATGACAGAAGAGGATAAAATATGAGAATGGACAAGTATACCTGTTCAAAACACCATTGGAGACAAGTGCTTCCTTTGGATGAAAGTATTTGTAATAAACATTCCTCACCACAGCATCTGTTAATGAAATGTTTAAAGATAGTCACACTTTAAACAAATAGAACTGAAAGCTGCCATGAGAAGATTAGCAGTAATTTAATAATAAATTCCACTCATAGTAGACTAACCATTGTTAACCATTATTCCAAACTCCTCGAGAAGGAAGTTAATGTTAGTGTCATACTTTGCCTCCCCTCCTTCACCCAGCATCACCAGGATATGTCCTCCACCACTGATGTACTGCTTGAGAACCTCGAACTGGGTATCAGCAAATGACAGGAAACACGGTACTGAAAACATTGATGATAACAATAACAGAGAAAAATAATGACTGGTACATTAAAACCTGGCTATCACTAAGTTTGAACAGAGAATATTAAATATCAATTAAAACACATCAAATGTAAAGTTATTACGAAAAAAAAATTCCCCCAATCAGTATAACCTCGGCTGCCGTGAATTTCTCTCTTGGTCCCGCAGTGATCCACAACTGTACACCACTAAGCTTCTCCAAAGACAGCTCCTCTTTAATACTGTGAAGCACAAGACATTCAAGAATTTAGTTATTTGCCATTTATCTCGTTTGGATATTTGGTCTGCCTCCACTTAAACAGAATTGCAGGCACTGCACACATTACAATACGCGTTTTAATAAAAACAAAAGCAGCTACCTCTGAATCCTCCACTGTGCCCGTAACTTCTTCTGCAGGGACTTGTAGCCACTGCTAGCCGTGAACAGCTCCTTTTTGGAGGCGTTGAATGCTATTACGTTTCGCTGCTCTTTCTCCATTTTGTTGAAAGTTTAGGCTAACTGCATGCTAAATATCTGCAATTCCAGCAGAGAACATGAGACATGGCTCTCGTAATGCAACTTTACCGCATGCTATATTTATCAGGATTTTACGTTTAGTTTCCCGGTGGACAGGATTTAAACAGTCTGCCAGTTGAGCTGGGTTAACTTTGATGTAAATAAAAATGCACGAAAGCCGTAAAATATAGCTAGCGTTAACTTCAAGAACACGCAACAACGCTTTTCACTTGATAGCTAGCTAGCTCCTAATTTCACTGAAAAGTCACAAAGTCGTGGTATCCGAATAACGAATGCACTTTAATTCCACTTTAAAAAGCGATTCCAAAAAGAAGCACCCGCAACAGAAATAAGGAATCCCTCCCTTACTTAGACTTTACGACACCATCTTCTGTAAAGCCCACCGAAAAGGCGGCATTATGGGTAAGAATGCTACACTGTAACCATGACGGCTCACACCATAGCAACGGCCCTCCCAACAACGCGGAGTTCACGATACACTTTTATTAGAAGCGATGACAATTAAAAATTTTCGTATTGAAGTTATGACGCAAAATGATTATGGTGTTTATTTCGTTATGTACGTGGCTCGTGCAATGAATTTGCTCGGGGAGTTTAATGGATAAAACCAGATGCTTTGAATCTTGCCATTTACCACAAATACGAGATTTGTGGTACAATCATCCATTGCCTATACCCATGCCAGTTTGTACTGATAACTGAGGAAATAGCTTTTTAAGTACTGCAGTTAATTTAAAACAATAGCGATAATATCGAGACATATGAAGTGTAGAAGTCCATGTACACTTTGTAAAACTCTATTTGGAAATTTTGCTCCAAAATATATTTTCAAATGGCTAAGATTATTTTAATTTGTAAAATGTATTAAACAAATACATATTTTCATTGGTATTTCACATAAAATCCATAAATCACAGAAAAGTGACTCCACTTGATATTACACTATACTAACATATTAAACCCAAATAAAATACTTCTGTAATATTTCTGTAAGCACTGCTGCAATGCAATTTCCACTTACCTGCTGAACATAAAACATATTAAGACAACTTAACATTAAATCAACTATTTATTAAACTCATTTGTACATTACAAAAGAGGTAAAGTATAAATGAATTTCTCTACGAGGAGAAAAAACAGGAAATGGTTTAACCTGATTTACACAAATTGATGATTCATTACACAGATTTCTAACATCACTGAAACCAGTTTAACAAATATTTAAGTCAAGAGAAGGCTGGGCTATCAAAATGTACACTGCCATGTTTTGTACTGTTCGACAGAACAAACATCTTCACTGACTGACGTCATGCAGATCCCCCCCCCAAAAAAAATGCCTGAAAAACATTTATAAAACAGTAAAAAGGGACATTCCAAATATAAAGGTGGAACTGTTAGGAATTCTTAAGATAGCATGCTAGGTTACTGTTTAGAGAACTTCAAAACGACCACAGACACCATAAAAATGATCCAACTGCTACAACCCACTTTTGTTACATCAGTCACAACTCAGTCCAGTACTAATGCCCCCAAAGCACATTTTTTAGGTATTTGTAGGACCAAAAAAAAAAAATAGATTTGGCAAATGGGGGGAAAATAGCAGAAAAGTAAAGTGTGTTAAATTAGCTGCCAACCGGGTATACACATCAGTAACACAGCAGCTCTCCAAATTGACCACCGCGTGCAATATCTATCATTTTATGTCCAGATGTGATATTTGATTAGGTTCACTAGCAAGTATTTATACAAAAGGATCGAAAGTAAAAATACTAAATAATTTGAAAAACAGCCAGCCCAAATGAGCATCCAGCTAAGCATGATTGGATTATGTATAGTTAGTCCTGAGAGGCAGACCTCGAGCGAGACTTGGATCGGGATGGAGAGCGGGAGGGCGACCGTTTGGCAGGAGACTTTGAGCGACGGACGTCATCCTGAGGGGATGGAGAACGTGACGCAGACTTTGCTCGCTCAGCTTTAAAGTTTTCCATGGAGGATGGAGAGTGGGACTTCTTGGGGACGGACTTCTCCTTGGAGCGACTTCTGGAATCATGGTCAGACCTCGGCTTGGAGCGACTCTTCGAGCGGGACTTTCGGCTATGGGAGCGAGACCGAGACTTGCGGCCCGCCGAATGGCTACGGGACTTCCTGGTACGAGATCGAGAATGAGACTTGCGGGTGCGGGACCGGGACCGGGACTTGTGGGCCGGGGACTTGGACCGAGACTTGCGGGCAGACCTGGACCGGGATTTACCGCCAGACCTGGAACGGGACCGTCGCTTGCTGCGGGAGCGAGACCTGTTTGAAAAGGGCCATCGTTTACTTAGACAAAACACAGCACAAATGTAAAGTGATTTTCTGAACTGCTGAAGCATCTCACCTTGATCGAGACCGAGAGTTACTCCGAGAGCGGCTGCTCCGGCGGCTCCTGCTCCGCGATCGTCTCCTGCTGCGGGACCTAGACCATTTGGGGCAGCAACTATGAAGTCACTTTCAATACATGCAACATAGATAAGCAAACACTAAATTTTCATGAAAATCTGACAGACGGTAAAAGCCACACTAAAATGTCTGATGTCGGCACTGAATGTGCAACTCCGAAATCATGGATCACATCGCACCACAAATCGTTCGTAAAAGGCAGAAGTGTAAAATAAATCAATGAATTTTACGATAAGTTCAACTCTGTGATTGCCATTGATTTGACTTTTGCCCGAATTCCTCTGATTTTAGATTTCAAACAAGCACGAGTCCGTGAGGTCACCTAGATCGGCTGCCGGAGTACGAGCGACGACGGCGTGGCTTGTCTTCTACCAGACGAATCCTGCGGCCATTTATGTCGGTGCCATCCAACTTGTCGAGGGCTCTCCTCATGTCTGAATAGGAGCGAAACTCAATGACGCCCTCATTGGTGCGCTCCTTGTGGGCGTCGGCATAAGTGACTTCTCCTGCTTGGCGCATGAAGTCCTAAAAAAACATTATAATAATCATAATGATCAAAAATTCACCATGGCTCAGCAGAGAAACAAAAGATCTTCGAATGATGCTGAACAAGCACCCGCTGCTCACCTTGAGGTCCTGCCAGCTGCAGCGACTGGACAGGTTCTCCACAATGAGACGGTACTCCGTACGAACAGGAGGGCCGTATTTATCTCTGCCGGTACGACTTCTGCTGCTGTAGCCACTACTGCCTTTAAGGAATACAGCAAAAATGAAATCAGTGCCGCAAATGCGGGCTCGCTGAGGAGGAGCTTACAAATGGTGACAAAGATAAGGACGGTGGCAGAGGCTTCAGTTTAATTCACATTGAAGAGTGATTTCAAGCGATTGCAACATTTCTGCTCATTGATAAAAGCAGACAGAATGCTGGTTCACTTTAAGCTCACCACCCAGATGCTGCTCAATAAATTGGAACTGATTAACATTGTCACTAAGTCATGGGATAGTTTCCACTTTATCCCTGAGCCCAAAATATTTGACGAGAACAATCGGGTATGCATTATCCAGAGACGTCAGCAATCTGTGTGTCAAAATCTATCAAATAATGAGACAGCGCAGCATTACCACTGCCCGTGTAATAACTGTAAACCAACCACTCTTTTAAAAAAGTGTGAAATAGATGGCGGCAACATCACGTTTTGGCTTTAACCTTTCCATTATTTCTCAACATAAAAACCAACGGGATTCCTCACCATCACCCTGGTCTATTGGCAAAAGGCTGCTGTCATCATGGCTTCCGGTTAGGTCAGCCAAAGGGCCAAAGGGCAAAGGTCACACACACATTGTAAGGTGAAAGCCAAGGCCAAACGGGACAGGCAGTCATCTTAGCCTCAATGGACTCGAACTCAGCCCCAGCCCGCACAGGACTCTTTCAAATTGAAACATCAAGGACTTTGTTAATGTTGAAGTCAAGTGGAAGATACACAATGCATGTTCACAATCACAGCCACAGTTATTTACATGACAGCTGGACTCTTCCCTGAAGATAAAAAAAAAAAAACTGTAGGCCTCCAAGAAAAAAAGATACTCATGCCAGTTACAGTACACACAACCCAAGTGAAGTAAATACAGCTGCCATGTAAATACTTGACCTTAAAAATATCCCCCCACTTAAAGGACAAGAACACAATGCAACTTTTGTCCACCGTCGCTGTCCTTAAATAATTCCATAAGCCATCCTGTGATGTGCTGAATTGCATATTCCGCCCATCTTAATTCCTGTGGAGAAAGAAGACCCCAAACCTGCCCCACACACACACACACAAGCATACATTCTCGCTCTCTCTCTCACACACACACACATAACCCAGCTACAAGATTGATGATAATAAATAACAGACCATAGAGATACAAGATCAAGCCTCGACTGAAATATAATTCAGGAAATGATACAAAGTATCTTATTGTGAAAACCCCCATTAATAATGCATGATGTATACAACTTACACCAATATACTATGCACTAAAAATGTTCCAAAGTCTTGAAAGACTCTGTTTTGGGAGCTTACAATGCAACACAACAGCATATTTACACGCATGCACAAAACTGAGCTGCCTTTGTGCAAGCCAACTAGACTGACTGCACTCAGAACCCCATAACCCCCACCGTATCCATCGCGATCCCGCCGCGGTCCTCTCGCGTGCTCCACAATGACACGCTCTCCACACAGGTCCTTGCCGTTCAGCTCATACACAGCATCATCTGCGTCACGCGTGTCTTCAAACTCCACAAAACCATACCTGTAAGAAGAAGTTGCAAAAAAAATGACTGATACAATACACAGAACTTTTTAATTTTTTTCTTTTAAAGGGGGGGCAATGTATATTCTTGCATTACGTTCCCCAAAACTTTAACGATCTCTAGCCCCTTGTCATCAGGACCCTGTACTGCAGGGGTAGCCGGTGTGTATGCAGGCTTTTGGGATAACCTGTAGGTCAGCTATAGGTTTCAGCCAATCAGTCCTCTAATTAGTAATCAGATTAGGGAGTTGCAGCGAAAACCCGCATACACAGTGGCCCTTTGCAGATAAGATTGCCTACCCCTGCTGTACTGGATAGTGAATATGGATGGATAGCTCACTCCTATTAACATAAAACCATCATCACTAGAATTGCATTATATAGCAAACCAAAGTAAATGCTTCAATAGTGTTTTAATGTTTACTGCAAACCTTTGTGAGTCTGAAGTCGAACAATACTTATGATGGGAAAAAAAACTTAATTGGAACCAATTGCTTACACACCAGTAATGACGAAAATTGAAATGCACATGCACCAGCCAGCCGGGGAAACAATGCTTAAACAGGACTTCCGATGCAGTGAAAGCCCTTTCAAAAAGTAATAAACACTGCACTTTTGGTTATTAATTCTCTTAACGGCACTCACGGATATAAATTAAAGTGAGTTGACCCCGAGAAATGTCCACACACGGTGAAAAGTAACATTTTTTTGTCATTGTGGAGCCATGCGGTGCATGCAATGTGACGCTACACATAACAGACAAAAAAGTTGAGACTTAAGTTTACAGGCGTTTCAGCCCATTACCAGTGATCGCCAGCAATGTTACACTCAAGCTGCTCGATGGGGTGGGGGGAGCAGCGGCCTGATCCTGACGCAGTTTTAATCACAAAACTAGGTCAACTGCTACTCGTCCGGTTTGATCAGTACATGTTAATTATGCTATTCTGGAATAGACCTACATGTACGGTGCATCAACCGCGCTTAATTTTAAAGCTTTAAACAAGGTCCACATCCCTGCAATGCAGTCCCTCCCGTTACCTTACCAGGACCACGTTTCCGTCGCCATTTTGTGAACGTGCAAACAAAACGCCAGAGTTGGGCTGCGCTAGCAGCCGCAAGGACGCTTTTCACAAGCGTTGCTTTTTCTAAAGGCAGTATTTTTTGGAAAAGACGTGGCTCATTTAGCCTGCTAAACAAATACTCAGAAATCCTCACTCTCCCAGCTACCGCCCTGAACATATCCTTACCCATTTTTCAGGTCAATCTCTAGCAGCTTCCCGTAGCCGCTGAAGAATCTCTGGATGTCCTTCTCTCGGACGTGGTAGCTGAGCCTCCCGATGTAGACGCGCGGCATGCTGGCCGAGCTCCTCCGCAGTGCACGGTGCGCTGTGCTGTGAGGCGGCCGATCAGTGTAGCTTCAGCTCGCTCCGGGATTACCGCCCTGCTCCACGTCACCGGGTTTTGGGGGCGGGCTGCCCGCCAGCTGCCGAGCATCTGGGAGTTTCCCTGCTTTCAAGTTCTGTCGGAAAAATCGTAGAGACGATATGAGAGCACATGAGCACCGTTACAAACTCGGGATTTTCTTTAAGCCCCGAGTTCCCGATTTGGGGGTCATTGCAACAGTCATGGTGGAAGCCGTGGATAGCTCCACTGTGGAAGGCAAATAATTTCGAAAGTAGTAAATTTTATGTAGTACGTTTTTGCAAAACTCTGAATTATTATGAATGTTGAGGAGATTATTAATTGGCGTACATGATGAAGCACCAGCCTAATCCTGACGTAGTCTTAATGGGTAGGACATCTAACTTGCGGTCTTCTAACTTGCAGGGGGGAAAATGGCGGTTATTGGCGGGACTGACACTCCAGCCACCATAAAACAACTCACAATAACTTGAAATAGACAGGCACAATACCCTTCTACTCTCTGCAGGTGTAGCTCTGCTGCAGCTGCCAACAGGAAGGCTGCACGTATAATGAAGGGGATGGGGGAAAGCCTTCGGGAGTCTCATCCCTGGAAGAGTCGAAACTGTTGGACAGCTAATAGGGTCGGGCCTGTTGGGGGCCGGGGCTGGTGTGGTGTTGAGGTATCGCCTGCTGCATGGTGGCACTTGGGTCCCAGTTTGAGGCAGCCCATCTGGGTAGGCGTGGGGAACATCTTGTTTTACCGGCAAGATGACCATCTTCCTCTCCTGTCGGAGTTCTGTAAACTCCGCATTTTGGCAGCAGCACTCCCTGAGGTGCGCAAGATGGGTGGGGCGAGATCTCTGTAGGTGGATATCCTTTTGGCGAAGAAATATTTTCTGATCTTAACTTTTCTGACGATGCTGTGATCTGATGCAGCCGGAATCCAGAAGAGATTCGCCATGTGGTAGGTGTGGCATCAGGCTGCATCAGCACAATGCTCCCCAACTGACCCGCACCGGGGAAAAAAATAATAGGATTTTTCTCAATATTTGATATGTAGCTGGTCAGTTACATGCTGCTTCAGCAAGGGATTATGACATGGTACACTAAGGCAGGGGTTGTTACAGCTCAACGCGAGGTCCAGATGTGGACCACACCGTGAATTAATTCAAACCCAGCCAATAATTCACCTTATAAATCAATATGGTTACAGTTAAATCACTTGATATGATTCAAAATACAAAAATACAATGTAGAACCCCCAAACCTTGCAAACACATAACTCATCCAAATCCCCACCCCTCATCCCAATGACAGAGTCTAGACCAGAGAGCCACACCTGTTTTTGGGTATATACCAGGAACAGGCGTCACTCATCAGAAGCAAGGTAAGATAGAGAACTACTGGATAGTAGCTTTCAAGGACCGGTCTAGACGATCAGTATTAAACTAGTGTTTAAGTTCCCATTGTTATTAGAGAAGAGCAACTTAAGTAGACATACAATAACAATGAAATATAGTTAAAAAAAAATAGATAAATAAGAACAAGGTCTAAGAAAGTGTGTGCAGTTTGTCTAAGGAGTAATAGTTGTGCAAAGTATTGTGCTTTACATTAGCATCACAAGTAATTACTATAGTTATTATACAGTAGTCATTTTGATGCACTTACAAATATAACAGAACAAGTGTTGATGGATATGCACGAGTTAATGTTTCAGTTTACTAACGAGAATAAAACCAGAACCAGTCCACTGACACTGAGTGATAGACACTGAGAGGGAGGAGTTGTAGTTTGATGACCACAGGGAGAAATGGTTTCCTGTGACATCTCCGTAGTGTATGTGATGCTGAAGGAACTCCTGTGATTGTCCAGTATGTCATGAAGTGGGTGTGAGACAATGTTCAGGACGGCCTTTAGCTTGGACTGCATCCTCCACTCCGACACTGTTGTCAGAGGCTCCAGCTCCAGCCCCACCACATGACCGGCTCTGCAAATCAGTTTATTGAGTCTCTTGGTGTCTGCTATCTTCAGCTTGCTGCCCCAGCACACAACAGCAAACAGGACTTCACTGGCTGCCACAGACTCAGCATCTACTGACTGATGTAAAAGGGCATATATTATACATGATGTCTAATATCTAAAGCTAATGCATTTAAGTTCATGAAATGCTGTACTGTTACAGAAAATTGTTCTGCACCTCTGACTTTGAGCAAAAATCTGATGTGGACCATTGATCAAAAAGTTGAACTAACTGCACTAAGGTGTATGATTAAAAAATAAAGAATAGTTTAACACCCCTACTTATACAACACCCTCTCTTCTCTTAGTGTCATCTGTTCATTGAGCTCTTTTTTATAAGCACTGACATTCAGCCTATATTTGCTTGCAAGCAGGCCTAGTTTTTTGGCTGGAAATTAATAATATGCACATTGAAAGTTTAAGACAAACCATTAAACAAATATTAAAATGAGTCATTTTCATGAACCTGAGAATTTTTAGAGAAAAAAAAATTATGGCAAAATACAATGTTGGTTTTTTTTGTTGTTGTTTAGAGCAATAGGCATTAACTTATTAGGTATATTAAAATTATGTTATTTGTTGCTCTGATTTGATGATATTGAACCATTTCCCTCAAATGGGTAGCCACAAATCGATAACACAAAAATACATAAACTGTTTTTAAATCTTTGAACTTTATTGTACGTGACCCACAATAATCATACAATCTGTATGATATGATATATATTTTTGTTAATTTTTTTATTGGCTTAGTAATTTTTTGTAATTTTTGTAACTCTTTTGGATTTGATTAAATAATTTTAATACGGAAATGTTGACATAAATTTATTAACAATCACAGTGGTATAACAGACGATTCAAACAATGAAGTTGCATAATTAAAATCAGTCTTCATAGTGCTCCCTGACTTGTGTTAATTCTACATTAATTTAGGGATTCAACATATAAATATTTATGAATATAAGTTTTAATATTAAGTGCAATTAATCAAGATTAATCACAGATAATGGTGAATGTTTCGATTAATTAGTCATTAATAAACTTCATTTATATAGCAATTTAACAACAGCCCTTGCTGACCAAAGTGCTTTGTATAGATCATAAAATCACAGCATGGTATCAAGGCACAAGAGCAACATAAAACACAGATACACAGTCTGCTCTGTAGTACATTTAATTCTCCTCAAATGCTCAATACAGGTGATTTTTAAGTGCTGATTTAAAAACTAAAATTGAAAAACCATCTAATATGCAGTGGTAAGCTACTCCAAAGCTTTGGTGCTACTACTGCAGATGCAGGCCACCCACATGACTTTGGAGAGGACAAAAGAAGCTGGTGAGAGGACCTCGGCAATCTTGATGCTGTATATGTACATAAAATCAGCAATAATAAACTGTGTCCTATACTGACCTGGTAGCCAATGGAAGGAAGTCAGGACTGGAACTATGTTTTCCCTCTTCTTTGCATCACTTAAAAACTGCACAGCAGCATTTTGGACTAACCGCAGCCAGGCTAAGCATGACTGACTGACTCCAATGTACAGAGAATTACAGTATTTTTTTAATGAGATTAAATGAAAGCATGTGGAAGTTTTTCCCTGTCATGAGAAAGGTATGGCTATTTATGAAATTGTCCTAAGCTGGAAAAAAACTGTTCTTACCAACAGCAGTTATTTGCTTATCAAACTTGAAATCAGAGTCAGAAATGACGATTACAGGTGCAAGATCTTGGCAAAAGGCCCGACACAGATAAGACCCAACATCTAGATTTCCCATAATGCTTTTAGTCAATTTTCAGATATATTGTCATTTAATTGTAAAAAAAAAAAAAAAAAAATTGAAACATCCAACCTTTGATTTCACCTATCATGAGGCCGGTGCAAGGACTCTGGATCATTCAATTACAAGGACAGATATATATGTGTATCATCAGAATAAAAATGAAAATCCAGGCTATGTTTCTAAATGGTATCTCTCAATGGAAGCAAATATATTTAAAAAATGACATGCCCCAACATAGACCCCAGTGGTAACACATATTTCATGGTATCCACAGAGGAAAACTGTCAGGTTTATAATTCAGGGGTGGGGAGTGATTACCTCTTGGGCTTAAATTGGTACAGACAGAGGAAAAGAAATTAACTAAAAAAGTTTGTTCTTTGAGGCAAGAGATAAACCAATTTAGCGCTACATCTTGAAGACCAACATAATGTTTATATTATATATAAACTTTATTCCACGGGATTTGGCTTACTTGAACGTGAAAAACAGGTCTGGGGTTTGCTTCTGGCCTGAAAAGAAAGACTTTCTGGTCTCAGCAATTTCAAAATCATCTTCTCTAATGCTTTGGCATTTACATTTACAGATTACTCTGTGCCACAGCTCTGACCCTCAGCACTCCTTCCTGGGTACAAGAGGCTGCCAGCACCCCATCCCGCCTCCAGAGTCGGCCATGAACGAACCCTCTGCTGCCCCCTGTAGAATGCACACATATTCATTTATTTGGTATTTATGCAGACACTGACAAGTCACATTACTCTTTCTAAATTGGGAATCCATAAAGGCACTGTCTTGCACTTCAGGTTTACAACAATCAAATCTCTTTAGTGAAGGGTTTTTAAAAACAAATTAGGATTTATCGTATAAACGAAAACATATATATACTGTAACCATGGACAAGAGTCATTTAGCATCATTACCTACCTGCCCAGGGACTCTCGCATTCATATAACATCCAGTGATCTGCACGAAAGGGATTGTGGAACCACATGGCGTGATCAAGGGAGGCCAAGAACTGAACCCGATAGCCTGGGTAAGGCAACAATGCCGTCCCAAGGAAAGCGTAGTCAGATACGTAGGCAGCAACACAACAGTGTAGTTTCATGTTTCCTTCGCCTGTTAATAAAAGTGCCATACATTTATATTGTGGTATTTGCCAGCACAGAAAAATGATTCTAACAAATGAACATAAAAGTTTCCCTCAATAATGTATTTTCTAAAAATACTTAAGGTCACAAGGGGCAGGGCTGGGGTCTTTTCCAGGTAGGACTGGGACTGGGGGAGTTTACTACACAGCAGCGGTTCCCAAACATTGTGATCAATGGTCCGCATCAGATTTTTGTTCAAAGTTAGAGGGCCGGAACACTTCTCAATAAAAAAAAAAAAACAGCATTTCCTGAATTTAAATGAATCAACAAAAACTTTCAATACCAATACATAACAATAATGGGGTCTTAACATAAAGACTAGTTTAATGCACACTGATCATTTCCCACTATTTGTGAATGTGGGGGTGAGATATGTGTTTGCAAGGTTTGGTGGTTCTACATTGTATTTTTGTACTTCAAACCACATTAAGCTGTTTTGTGTTAATCACACTGATTCATAAAGTGCATTATCAGTATGGTCCTTATTAACTTGTGGTGCTCTCTGTATCTGGACCATGGTATTGAGTTTGAGAAACATTGCTACACAGGATGGCATTTTACACACACACATTTACACACTACTAGCATTTTACAGATGCCAATGTTACCAGATGGTGGGAGGGAACTGAAGTAATGGAAGGACACTGAACACAGAGAGAACAAGCAAACTCCACCCACCCACACACCCACACACACACACACACACACCACATCCCCCACCCCTTGATAATTCAGAAAATCATAAAATTTTAAACTACATCATTAGACTTTTCAATTTGCGACACTTGCTCGAAAAACACACCGATATATCCTTTGGCTCGAACCCAGAATAGTTTCTTTGGCTCCACAGCGACACGTTTGTAGAAATCTGTAGGGTTGACTGGCTTTATCTCAATGGGAACTTCATCAGCCAAAATTTTGTTCAGTCCCAGCTTGGCATTCTCAGCCAAATCTGGATTACTATCAACACAGCACAAATTGGTAAAAAAACACAACCTAACCCATGATTTAGAAATTGGCAATTAAAATGCAGTACATTCACAGACAGAGGGATGTAATGTAGGGACAGTCGTGTACCTCAGATATTGATGGATGAGTTCTTCAATTGTCAGTAGTTCTTCAGGAGGGGGGACATTAGGCATAGTGAACTGATGTTGCACAGGGCTGGGCTGCTGCGTGTGGAAAGAGGCTTGGCATATCAGAATAGGCTGACCATGCTGAATGGCCTTCACAGAGCGAACAGAAAAACTCTTCCCATCCCTTGTCCTATCCACCTGATACAGAACTGGAACTTTGGGGTCTCCTGCGAGTAGAATATGGGGTTATGTTAAATCCTTACACACCATGGACAAGCTTTTTATGCACTATAGCAAAAGATGTTTTTTCATAATGTTAGCTCACCTGCTCGGACAAAGTAGCAGTGTAGAGAGTGAGCGAAGACATCTTCACTGACAGACTTGGCAGCGGCGACAAGCGCCTGGCCTACTATCTGGCCCCCAAACAATCGTTGACTTCGGGGTACCCAGTGGTGTGTACCTCTTTAGGAAACGTGGAAAAACTTTAGATCGCTGATATTTATGTTAATTACCATCATTTAATATAATCAGTTGTGTTCATTGAGATTAATTCAATTCGACATAATTAAATGCATTACACCTTGATCGACATCGCATAACTTTGACACTGAATACTACTTTCAGCTACGGGTAGCAAAACAATATAGTAACAGTTATATATTTTTCATTCCTCTGATATACATATATTCGATAAATGTCGCGACAGTAATTCATGTGTGTTTTGCGAGTGTTGGGGTTAGAGATTCACAGCAGAGACATGGAAAATTTGCAGGTCACCGGTTTATCATCCGACAGATTATAATCTGGGAGCAACTGTCTGACATATTCAGTAGGTAGAGGAAGAGGCTCAACCATAAATCTCAGCTCAATTCCTTTATAGCCCTTTCGGGGATCGTCCCCCCCCTCTCTCGGTACCTTCCGTCTACGTGACAACCACGTTTGACATTTGCTCTGATTAGCCGGTTAGGACTTGTCCTTCTGGAAGGCTAAAGATACGCAAGGGCTGCCTTTCTGTCTTCTCCCTTTATCTGTCTCGTTAGGTTATCCTGCCCTGCCGGCGCGCCAGTCCGTTTTCTCGTTTATATTATTTGGCCTTATAGAATCATTCCCACACGAGCCAAACATGACATTAATATGAGATTATACAAGGAACTACCTATGTAGGTCTGTGTCGAGTTTCTCCAGGTTTAAAATACTTGTGACCAAGACACTTCGTAGATCAGGGTTATCTTCCGAAGGGTATTCTGAAGCATTTTCAAGTGAGTCAGCTGAGCCTGAACTTAACATACTCTGGCCGGCAGCACACAATGTCATTCCCTCCGCGGCGGCCATATTGTTTCGCAAAAGCTGTATTTACTGTCACGTGGGTTTGCGTCACTTCGGATGTCCACACACATGTCCGAGTTTTTCCCTGTGACGTAATTTCAACATGGCGGCTTACACACTCAAACAGTAATTATATTCTATAATTTTTAAATGTTTATTTTGTTACATTTATTAATAGTCATAAATGTAATCGCACGTGTTCGAGTTAGAGAATACAATATCATGACCGTAAACAGTATCTTTTTCTTTTTTTTTTTACCAGACTTATTAGTGTCTTTGGTTCGTTTGTAGTTTGTTTGCCTCTCGAAAAAAGAATATTGCTATGAATGTACTAAAATATTTTATAAAGCTTTTAATGTGGTTTGACTAGCTCGTGATTCTTGTTCGTTTGTATTTAAAAAAAAAATCTCACTCCAATCTGCTAAAATATAAAACACATAGCAGCGTACTCATGGAGGCAGCCATGTTTGTTCCGAGATGTGGGCTGCCTGGCTGGGGCTGTCCCATCTGTGTACGCATGCGCGACACCAGCTTCTTAGCGTTTAGGTAGCGGTGTTGCCAACCCAGCGACTTTGTCGCTATATTTAGTTTTTAGACCCCTCTAGCGACTCGCTTTCAAAAAGGCGACTAGCGGCAAATCTAGCTACTTTTTTGGTGTTATTGGAGACTTTTGGAGACTCTGACTTGAAAGCACGTATCGCCCTTACTCGGCGATATCGTCATTTACCGACTTTTGGGACAGCCAATAGCGACTTTCCTTGCTGAAGAGTTGGCAACAGTGGTAGATAGAGAATTAGTTGGTGATCTCTCACCTATA
>JAABNY020000129.1:16857370-16870833 GCA_015164015.2 Brevimyrus niger
AGCCAATAGCGACTTTCCTTGCTGAAGAGTTGGCAACAGTGGTAGATAGAGAATTAGTTGGTGATCTCTCACCTATATGTTTGAGTGTGTAAGCCGCCATGTTGAAATTACGTCACAGGGAAAAACTCGGACATGTGTGTGGACAAGAGCGAACTGCGCTGTGTATCCCAAATTTTACAATCAATACGATAAACTGCAAATTTATATCTGCTTGTTTCACACGGTGCGCAATCGAGTTAGGTACCGGTATGTGTTATTACTGAATCTATAATTTTCTTGCATTGGCTAAACTATGTAGGGCATCATCAATCATTGGCAGCAGATAATGAATTTACAGTGAAATATGCCTAAGCATTTGTTTAATATGGTCCACAACATCCTGCTGCAAATGCAGAGGCATCCGACAAGGGTGCATTTTAATAGGCCTAACATCCCCATATCAATTTTGTGCCATGTCAGGCGTGTCCTCCCTAAATCACTATCATTCCTGATAAATACACCACTATGGTTTTGAAGTAACTCTCAAATAGCTATCAATTCGAGCCGAAGAATCCGAAGACAGGGAGTCAGACGGTTCGAGCAGGCCTACTGCACAGCCTGCCAACAACCCTTCCACAACCCCAGCAACAATGGCCTCCGTGTGTGGCCCTACTGCAGTATCTCCCTGTACAATAACTGAGTTTGGTTCATTTGCCTCTGATGGAGAAGGAATTGCCTCTAATTTCATCATCGAACTCACCTCCCATGATGAAATTAGATGCAATTTCTTCCCCATCAAACTACAGCATTTATTAGCAAGCCTCATATTTTGACAGGAAATCAATTCAACAAATCTTTGGTGGACCCATCAGCCACTAAGAAATCCACAACCAAAGCCAAAGATCCAAATTAACAAACAGTTTGCCCCATCCCAACCACCTGCATATCATCCCCATTTGCTGCTGATGGTACACCCTGATACACTGTTAACTCTCCCATGCCCTTGGTAAACTGCAACCACCTCTGTTTCAGGATGATACATGTTTGCACCCCGATATCTTCTAACACATGAGGAAAAACACCCACCCATTTTTGCATTAAGGTAGATCCGCGCAACAGCCACCTATTTCACCCTCTACTTATCTTCACCGGCAACAATCAACCCCTCACACAACACTGGCCAGCATGTCTCCTCATTGTCTCCAACTTTTCCCCTCTTATCACCACCCTCCGCTAACATGTCCCTCCCCCGCTTAGTTATTGATTTCACCTGTGGCTAATTTCGTTATTACTCCCGGATGGTTTCATCCAGTCACCACAGAAGTACTGGTGTTCGCGCAGCCGTGTCAAATTCGACATCGATCCATCCAAAATTTAAGTTATTTTAATTTTTAATATTGTTCAAAATGTCTTTTTCCATCTCGATGACTTTGTAGTCAACTGTGTTGATTAATGAATTGCCATGCAGTTCTTTATGTTGATTATTAACTTTCATTATTATTATTTATTTTAGCTCTGCATAAGTCTCTGCATATAAGTACAACCAAATCACTCAATAATTGAATGAATTCAGTGAATAGTTATTCAAAGCATGTCCACATTCTGTTTAACTATGCATGTATATATGTTATGTGCGTTAAAGTTTTTTTTTCTATTAAAGTATCTGAGCTTAACATGTATAAAGGATGCATATCAATTTACTATAAATACAGATGTAGGATATTCTATCCCTATGGTATCCATGTCAAAAAACGTAAAGATTTTGTAAAATTAATTTAATGCAGTTTCATCAAAATTCTTTTTTTCATGTCAATGATGATATTATGTCATAATGATTTTATGTCAATGATTATATGACAGAAGATAGCCACAACACCAACATGCATTTTGACAAGTAATATATTTTCTCATGTCTTTCTCATTCATGATTTACCCTACAGATTAGAAAGGTTCCCATATGTTGTATTATATTTGCTTTTAATGGCCTATTAGTTCTTTTATTGAAATACAATGACAACCTTACATGATTTTAGTACAACAGTGTTTCATAATATATTTTCGTTTGTTTTGTTTAGTCTATAATCTGTGCTCTAGCTCAGCTGACAGGTGTGTCCATACAGGAAGCAGAGAACTTGTTCCTTGCTGGTCTCGGAAAAAATAATCTCACTCCATTTCTCCATTTGTAAAACTCCAAACCTGCTACAATATAAAGCAACAATACATAACAGCGCGTTCATGGAGGTATGGTGCGTTCGTTTTTCTCTCGGAACTCGGAAATTCCGAGTTCAGTGACAGCACATCCGACAATCTCCCGTTCGAGCTACCCACAACTCGGAACAAACATGGCTGCCTCCTTTGCTGGTGCAGTGGTTAGTACTGTTGCCTCACACCGCTGGGACCTGGGTTCGAGTCTCCGCCTGGGTTTCATGTGTGTTTGCATGTTCTCCCCGTGCCGTCGTGGGCTGATTGGAGTTGCTAAATTGCCCGTAGGCGTGCAATGTCAGTGACTGGTGTGTGAGTGTGCCCTGCGATAGGCTGGCCCCCTGTCCAGGGTTGTGCCCGTTGCTTCCGGGATAGGCTTCGGACCCCCCGCGACCCAATAGGATAAGCGAAATGAAAATGGATGGATTGGCTGCTGGTGCATCCGCGGAAAACCAACCGCACAAAAAAATAAATAATACTTTGTCAGTTAACTTACTTTTTTTGTCCAAGTCTTTATTTTGATGGAACAATTAAGGTACTCAAGGGTAATTAAGCACAGGAGTTGCTTAATTCTAGTAGTGCCAATAGCAAATTATATTTTAGTTAAAGAAACAATTAAATATATCATGTCTATTATATTGATAATGCTGTTAAGAATCGGCAAGTAAGAAAAAATAAATATGAAATATATATGTGGTCTGTTCATGTATTATTTTATATATTTTCCTTATATATAAACATCTATAAATTATATTCGAACTGAACAAAATCAGGTGTACTGCAGTACAAAGCAATAATAAATCCATGTTTTGCTTTTTTTTTATGCTTTATTGCTTCAATTGTGTTATATGGTGTCCGTATTCTCACGTGTTCGCAATTGTAGAAACAGGTATTGTTTTGGTATATTGCAGTTTCAATAAATATATTCAGCATTGAGACATATTTGAATTATACAAGACTTGCATTGAGCGATAATTCAGAATGAAAAAATAAAAATACATTTTATAGTACGCTATATATTGTGCGAAAAGTGATGCGTCAATGACAAATGTAGCGCCGTCCTCTCGCCACGCCTCTTTTTAAATTTGCCTTTAAATTGGCGTTTTTCGAAGTCAGTACTATGCTAAGTAAAGCGAAGACAACAGGACATTAATAATGCGGGTGTTTTTGGCGGTTGTGGTCTTGGCTGAGTGGTTATTTGTGTTGGTTTTTGGATTTCAGGAAATATTCTGTTTGAGTAAGTTTAACGCTCCCTCAGAATTAGCCCATGTTTGATTATGCTTGTTTATATTGATGCTAATGTAGAAGAGAACCTAACCCTACAAGTAGTCCTAGTAAATTGCTATGTTGACTAACACTTTTTTTTATTAAGTGAAAGGTGGCCCTTATTGTTCCAATACCCATTTGTATGTCAGGAATGCACCTAAAATGGGGGTAGCCAATCTTATCTGCAAGGGCCGGTGTGTACGCAGGTTTTTAGGAGCCTGTAAGTCAGCTGTTTGAACCCAGGTGTGAGGACTTTCAGCCAATCAGCTCTCTAATTAGGGAGTTGCAGCAAAAACCAGCATACACACACCGGCCCTTTACGGATAAGATTTGGCTACCCCTGACCTAAAAGGTGACTGGATTGTCTTTTGAGCTCAACAATGGATGAAGACTGATTCAATTGTGAACAATTTTCTGTTCATATTGCTGTGTTGTCCAAGCAAATCTCTTAATCTGAACAAACTTTTGACTAAATGTTAAATTGCAGCTTTGGAATGACGTTTTAAATGAATGTGACAATTTCTTCTAGAGATGCTTGCGTGTGATGCTGCCTTTGCATGCAGTTTGGTTTTAGATTAACTCGGTTATGAGTGAGCCTATTATGGCTTTCCTATCTAGTTGGTAAACCTGGGACCTGTCCAAGAAATATGGAGAAGCTGCCATCAAAATCATTCTGCTACTGCGATAATGAGTGTCCTGGCGAAATGAAGTGCTGTGCCTTTAACTCTATCCGTTACTGTGGGCCAAGAGATCCTGGTAAGTACTTCCCTCCTTTTTAGAGTGATGACGGTGCACAAATGTTCCCTAGTGATTGGGAAAGACTAGGGTGGCCACTGGCATGACGCTAAAGAACCCCCAACATCCATCTGGACTGGGCTGGATAACCAGATGGTTCAGTTGAAATCCAGAAGAGTGATCATCCTAGTAAAGATTCCTTCCTCCACCTACCCCTTGATGAACAGTAGGATTCATGTCCTGCCTGCTTTTGCATGCAACTTTCTTTTTGGAGCTTCACTCGCCTGAGTGCAAGCTTGTAGCTGGGCTGTAGTGGTGGCATCTGTGTTTGGTGTAATGTTGATATTCCTTTGATCTCTTTAGCTTCTGAAGGAAAGGCAGTTCCATGTCACCTCATAAAGACAGAGGACAGAATATGTACTGATAAGAGAGATTGTCCCAGGGGCTGGAAGTGTTATTTTAATGGCTGTGGTCGGCTGTGTACAACTCCAGCTGCAGGTAATGTTGAAGGACCGGAATAATGGCTTCTGGTGGATGGGCAGTCTTTACTTGGGGCCTGCTTGGCCAAACCTGGACTGTACATGAATAGCAAATGGCTTTTCTGTGATTTTAAACTTGCAGTAGTCCTACTGTCTCCTTCCATATTTCACTATGGCTGCATGTGATTTAAACTAACTGTTCTGTGGATTTTAACCCCACTGCCTACTTTCTCTACAGGGAAGTCTGTCTGACCCCCTCAAAGGAATGTTCAGTGGTCCCAGGATTCCCGCTGTCCTGGGCCATTGCAATGCTGCCAGGGGGCCTGTGGGAATGTAGACTGCTTGTGCCTGTGACTGGGAGGCTTTCTGGTGCAATTCTGAATTGTGGTCTACTGAGCAATAAATGGTTGTGTGCCAAGCTTGCTGTGGGGTGCATTTTTGTGAACTAGAAATGGGCTTGAGGGAAATCCCTTTGCTGTTCTCCTGGGACTGTTGTGGCCTAAATTGACTGCCTGAATTCAGTTGTCAGTTAATGCAAATATACACAACCATGTGGATCATTGGTGTACTGCAGAAATTGGCTGCTCAATGCATTTTTTTTTTTTTTTTTTTTTTTTTTTATGGTAGCTGTGTCTTGGCAGCACCAGAGGTAACTTTGGATACAGACTTTCAAATATCTGCTGCCCTTACCAGCCAAGATTTGTATATTGCTTCCTGATCTTCGCTATGGTCTCTTGCACAACCAAGGTTTTATTCCAAAGGCGTTTCTAATCTCTGCTACTATGCTAAGGACAATAGAAGGTGCTCCAACTTCCCTACCTTAGCATAAGCATTCATCTGCTGCTCCCCCTTTGCTTCCTCTTTCCTCCTTCACAGGTGTCAAACTCCAGTCATGGGGGGCCAGACCCCTACAGTTTTTGGTTCACCCTCGTTTAACACGCCTGATTCAACTCCTTGTGCTAATTACCACACAGCTCTTGTGCTGAATCCATTTCTGCTGGAACAGGGAAAGAACTAAGCTACACAGGGCTCCAGCCCCCCAGGACTGGAGTTGGACACTCCTACTCTAGGGCAGGGGTGGCCAATGTTATCCGCAAAGGGCTGGTGTGTTTGCAGGTTTTTGTGGCAACTCCCTAGTTAGGTCACTAATTCAAACCCAGGTTGAAGACTTCAACTAATTAGTTGAACAGCTGACCTACAGGTTTTTACAAAAAACCTGCATACACACCGGCCCTTTGTGGATAGCATTGGCTACCCCTGCTCTAGGGCAGGAGTCTCTGACTCTGGTCCTGGGGAGCTACTATCAGTCAGTTTTCTATCCTACTTGGCTTCTGATGAGCCCCACCTGGCCCTGGTACCTATCTGAGAACAGGTGTGGCTCATCAGAAGCCAGGTAGGATAGAAAACTGACTGGATAGTAGCTCTCCAGGACTGGTATTGGAGACCCCTGTTTTAGGGAGTTTCTTTGCCACGGTGGGAACTGGCTTTCATGGTGGGGATTAGGGTGGTGTGAAATTCAAATTTCACAACATGATTGAAGTTTTCACCTGTCACATCAATGCACAGATCCATGCTACATAGCCATATAATGCAATGTAAAATTGTTACAATTTAATACAAGAACATAATCGGTCAGTGACAATCAGTAAGTTGGAAACGGCTCATTCAGAAATGTTGCGGTCAGGAGCATGTTTACACTGACATACTGGCAATATACACTTATCATATATATATATATGGCAATATACTGCTTTATCCATCTGGGTCTTACCAACAATATTGGGACACCCCTCCATATCATTGAATTCCGGCGTCTCAATATTTTTGGTAATGTAGTGTATCTATTTTGACTGTCATGCTTAATACTTTTCATTTTGGTGGCATTGAGGAACAATTTTAAGATTCAAAGATATTTCGCACGTTTAATAATGAGGTTCAATGTTCATGATTTTTAATTCAATAGTAATTATAAGTAACTGTGCCCCATCATGTAAAGTGTCATAAGAAAAACTAATTCAGAAACTAAACTGATTTAACGTCAATTAAAAATGAAATAGAGAACAATTAACTGAGGCTCAGTCTGACGTAAAGCACAACTGGACACTCAGCCTGAACTATGAGTATACTAGCTACTTACCTGTGCAAATTTGCCATACGACGTACATTCCATATATAAATCCTTGAGTCATTTTGCTTGGACACTGAATATCATTTGACAATGGACATTGTTAGTCCCTGTTAAGCTACAGTACATTGGGAAATAAAGTGTTGAATTGGAATGAAGTGTCCTGACAATACCTGCACATTAATGCTTGTAAGGAATAACACTTTTTCCAAGTAACCACCTCCATTTACTACTGTATTAGTCTGATGAGAACGCGAGTAGGTGTCTTCACAAATAAACAATTCTGTAATAAATGACGATTCAGTCCATATAGTATTTTATTCTTCAAGGCTTATCCCCAGGAAAAACAAAACAAAAAAATGCAGTAGTGTAAGGGATTTAACTTTCTCCAATTATGCAGGTTTTTCACTTGGCTCAACTGGGCACCAGATATAAGAAACAGCTCACAGCCAGATGGAATTAAGCATTTATTATTAGAATTCCACAATTCAGGGTCCCTGCCCCAAGAAGCAAGCTGAGCGCCAGGCAACACTGTAACACCCACACAACACAGCAATCTCTAAAACACCTATTAGAATATTCCACAATCCAGTAACACACTGTTAGAATTCACACGTGTACAATAAGAAGGGCTTGGACAGCTCACGTCCGTGACCAAGGGCAGGAATACCTATTAATATGTGGTTCCTCCTAAATAAAGACATACACACACAAAAGAAAGAAAAACTAATTCACATTAAACAATCTTATTTAAATTAGTTGGTCGGGGGAAAACATCACAATCCCCCGAAAAACACACACCGAACACTGTCACCGAACGCTAACTTCCTAACCCGGTACCCCCTGCCAGTACTCGCCTTATATCGGACCCATGCGGTAATCTCCCCGAGATATGCGGCTTTTGCCGACGCCAGCAGCAGCGTGGATTCCAAGCACCACGGAGCATAGGGAGGCCTCCCTGCTTGTCTGTCGCTGGTATTTTCTAACATCCCTACTTCCGCCTCACTGGTGTTTCCTATGAACCCTTACCTGTTGCCATGAAAATCCACGCCTACCTCCAACCCCTCTTTTTAATTTTTTTTTTTTTTTACTCCACCCCTCGTGTCACTCGCGAAGACAATTGCCCCTGTCCCTCTGCTGATCCCTGGGTTGGGGGAGAATTATTTTCTTGCTCTGAGGGACACAGGGCCCCTGGAGTACCTCCATACCCCATGACTCAAGGGTAAGCCCCCCAATCCTTCCAGCTCCTGGTCTCTGCTGCCCTCTCGACTGCCGTTTCCCCTGCTACAGTAGTTGGATCTGGCTCTTCAAACCTACAGGGACTCAACAGATTGCAACACTCGCTCTTTTCCACTACCGGACAATTTCACCACATACACTGGTAAGTCCACATTAGGTTGTGACACCACAACATAGGGTTTGTCCTCCCACCTATTCCTTAATTTCCCTGGTCCCATGGCCCGCTTGTTCAACACCAGGACTCTCTGTCCCGGTAGCAAAGGTTCTGCTTTTACCTTTCGGTCAAAACCCCTTTTCTGCATTTCACTTGATTTTTGAACCTGATGCTGGGTATAAGCAGCCACTAACCTCCTGTGATGTTGGTACATTCAGCTGTTCACCGTCCCTGAAAACCTGTCTCCACCACCTACTAACATGTCAAAAGGTAATTTAGCATGACGTCCAAACACTAAAAAGTAGGGGCTATAACCTGTAGAGGAAGAAGGTGTGTTATTATAAGCCTGCACCAACTCAGGCACATACTTATCCCATTCCTCTTTCTGGACTTCTGCCAGTGTTCCCAGCATGTCCAATAATGTCCAATTAAACTGCTCACATTGTCCATTCCCTGAGGGATGATACAGTATGAAGTCATGTGAGTCTTCTTAATCCCATACAACTCACAGAGTTCTCCAATAACCCCTGCTTCAAAATTTGGACCCTGGTTGGAGTGCAGTTGATCAAATCCCCCAAATGGCTGAATAAAATGTGTCCATAAAGCCTGTGCCGTTGTTACAGCCGTCTGGTCCAGGGTGGTCACTGCAACTGCGAAATGTGTAAAATAGTCCACTATGACCAGCACATTGCACATTCCACTTCTTGATGCCTCCAGGGTCAAAAAGTCCACAGACACCATCTGAAGAGGATATATGGATTTAATTGGGACCAACGGGGCACATACTTTGGTGGTTGGTGTCTTTCGTAAACAATATATATCCCTGGCCAAAAAAATCGTCTCCATGCCACACCACCAAACTTTTCCACAGCCAAATGTCCGATGTGTGAAATCAGAAGCTGAAAACGGGTGTTCAGATTAGATTAGATCACCTTTAATCAAATCAAAGTTATTTATATTGGCTAGGGAGTGACGGCCGGGGTGTCCAAACGGAGCGGAATTCTCACTTCTATGCCGACTGTCGCCCGCAGAAACGAACAGCCAAATCAACCTGCCCAACTCCGCAACCGCACTATAAACCCTGAGCTGCCGAAGGCAAACCGCTGTCATTTAGTTCCTTTCGTCGCCACGGAGACTGAGTGACGCTCCGTCTGATCTCGGTTTCTGGAACGGAAAGGGATCTGGTTCACGCCATCAACTCCGGATTGCGCACTAAATCCGATGTCTGGAATACCCCCGGTGTACCGCAGTTTGTCGTCAGGCGGTGTGCGTATTCTCACGTGTTCCGAGCTTTAGAAATTAGTTTTGTCTTAATATATTGCCGTTTCGATTTATATATGTAATATTGCGACATATTTTAATTAGTCCAATCTTACATTAAGCTTTAATTGAGAATGAAAAAATAATCCATTTTATACTACGCTATATATTGTGCGAAAAGTAATGCGTCGATGACAAAAGTAGCGCCGTCCGCTCGCCACGCCTCTTTTTAAAGTTGCCTTTAAATTGGCGCTTTCCAAAGTCAGTACGATGTACGTAAAAAGCGATCGACGACAGAATAGCAATAATGCGGGTGTTTCTGGCTGTTATTGTCATGGCTGAGTTGTTAATTGTATTTGGATGTAAAGAACCATGTCCTGGTGAGTTGAACGCTCCTTGTCCGTCTCCTTTTTATATTGCCGTTGGGTTAATGTAGAAGACTTTGACTGATCCTTCCTTTAACATGAAAGTTGTCCCTTATCGTGCCAATACACATCTGTCATGGGTATGCCTAAATCGACTGACTGGGGTGTTTTCCAGCTCTGCAAAGGGTGGAGGATTCAGTCTTTAACTTCTGGAGGATCCATATGGTTTATTCAAAATGTACCAACAAAACACTCCAATTGCTGTCTTGCCCAATCAAATTCCTCAATCTGACCAGAAACTCCTGCATGAATCTTAAATGGCAACTTCAGAATGTTTTAACTAAATAGCTAAAAACTTCTACTAAAGATGTTGTTGTCTGCCTTTGCATGCAGTTTGGTGTATCTAGTCTATTGGAGTTGAGAGCCTATGGATTTTCCCATGTAGTTTGCAGAGCTGGTGCCTGTCCAACAAGTGGGGGAATGCTGCCAACAACCTCAAGCTGTACCTGTGATTGCGATTGTCCTGGCAATTTGAAGTGCTGTGCATATGGAACCATTCGTACATGTCTGCAAGCTACTTCTGGTAAGTGTCCCTACTTGTGTGTGTGTGTGTGTGTGTAAATGTGCTCCTTGTTCCCTAGTGTCAGGGTTGGACTAGGGTGGCCACAGGCATGACTTTGCTTAGAGCCTCACTCACTGGAGTGCAAGCTTGTAGCTGGACTGACAGGAAGTGGTGGCATCTGTATTGGTGTAATGTTAATGCCTTTGTCTGATCTTTTGCTTCTGAAGGATATCCAGGTCAATGTCCCATCGTTGTGGCAAGTGGCAGAACGTGTAAGACTGACCCAGATTGTTCTAAGGGCTGGAAGTGTTATTCCACTGGTTGTGGTAACCTGTGTATACCTGCAGCAGGTAATGTTGTGTGGTTGTAATTGAACCCAAAGTAATTGATGCACTGTGGCATATAACCCTATTGCCTACTCTCTACAGTGAATGGAGGAGACTGACCCCCTCAGAGGGATGTTTGGTCCTAGGATTCCAACTGTCCTGGGCCATTGCAATGCTGCCAGGGGGCCTGTGGGAATGTACACTGCTTATCCTTGTGACTTAGGGGGGGCCTTTTTGGTGGAGTTGTGGTCTACTGAGTAATAAATGGTTGTGTGCAAAGCTTGCTGTGGGGTGCATTTTTGTGAACTAGAAATGGGCTTGAGGGAACTTCCTTTGCTGTTCTTCTGGTGGTGTCTGTTTATCTGAATTCTTAGCCCAATGAAAGCATATATTGAGTCCACCATAAATCCACCTAGGTTGTGTTTTTTTTTTTTTTTTTTAAAAGCAGGATTTAACAATTAGATTCCCTTAATGGTCATTTTTACAACCATACAATGAAATTGCATTGCACCCACGTAAAAAATATGCCTCCTATCTTAAAGTAAATAGAGAAATAAGCCATAGAAATTTGGTTGCATGCATAGTAATTTTGATACCAGCCATGTGCTGGTGTGAAATAAGGATTTGTCATTCCAAAATCAATGTTTTGCAACTTCATAGCGTCATTCTGGGTGGTGATGGCCTTTGTGCAACAGCTGTTCAAGAATCTTGTGTGTGTTATTGTCCTGTATCATTTGCTTGAAGGCAAAAGTTGGAAGAAATTAGGGGCAGGGTGGGATGAGTCCTTTGTTTTGTGGAGGTGAAGATATTTTCCATGGTAGGTGTGTTTTTATTTTTTTCTGCAATTCTGATTGCCCTACAGAGAGTATTTTTGTCAGCTGCAGAGTTACTGCTGTACCACAGCAACATCCCATAGGTCAGGACACTCTCGAGTGGTGAAGGAAAGATCCCAAAATATGTTGTGGAGGGCTGATTTTCCTGAACTCCAGGAAGTACAGTCTTTGCTGTGCCTTGGTGATCAAGCAATTTGTGTTGTAGGTCTTCCTGATATGTATGTGCTCAGGAACTTGAATGTTGACGCCCTCTCCACAACTTCCCATTCATCACCAGAGGCTGGTAATTAACCCTTTCCTCCTAAAATCGATGAGTTCCATTGTTTTCTTGGTATTTAAAATCAAGTGGTTAGCTGTACACCAGTCTGTCAAATTATGAACATCCTCCCTGTATGCTGTCTCTTCTCCACTGCTAATCGGGCCCACCACAGTTGTCATTGGCAAATTTCATGGCATTAGTATTGTGGGTTGGATTGCAATCGTATGTATACGGGGAAAAGAAGGATTGACTCGGGACACAGCCCTGTGGGGCTTCTGTACCGAGAGACAGGAGTGGTAAGGGCCCATCTTGACGGATTGGTCGGTCGGTGGGTTAGAAAATCCTATATCCAAAAGCGGATGGTTTGCTGGATGCTTATGTCGGACGTTTTGTGGAATAGTCTGTTTGGAAGGATAGCGTTAAATGCCGAGTTATAGTCCACAAGTGTGTCCTTGCATATGTCCTTGGTTGTTCCAGGTGAACCAGAACGGTATAAAGAGCAGTGGAGATGGTGTCATTTGTTGATTTATTGGTTCTGTATGCGTATTGATGGGGGTCCAGTGTTGGTGGGAGAGCAGCCTCCTGATACTGATTTCAGTATTTCAAAATCTGATGTTGGGCATATTAATTTCTTTTAGAAACATATCATACAGCTTTCCCCCCAATATTTATGTGAAGCTATTTAAACATCCTCACCAAGATAACAGGTGTCATTGTGTGTGATCACCTTGGAAGTGGTCCTCCAACTTGCGGGGAAAAATGTGGGGGTCGGTGGTGGGACTGACACTCCGCCCACTGTAAAATCTTCACACAAAACAATAAAAAGCCAGTGGTTCAGAAAGTGGTTTTGTGTAAAAATGGCACCCAAAGAAAGTGGCTACGATACAGTGAAGAATGCAATGCATTGTTTTGCTGTTTGCAGGGTGTATAGAAAGACCACAGAGATGCACGGTAAAAGTATTGGGCATAGACACTGTGCAGAAGCTTGCTTGCCTATTTATTTATTTATTTATTTTTTACAGTTTGCTAAAAAAAATCTGAAACTTGACATCAAGCGTCAGGTGGGGCTATTAATATGCAAAACTTAAACAGTTATAGATGTCTATTAATCATAGTCGTTGCCTGACCTATGTGTCTGATGAATGTCTGGTCTCTCTGAAATAACATTTGTCGGCAGCATTTTTGGCGAATTGAGATGAACTTACGACAAGACCACTTTCAATACCCACCACTCCGTCCGGCAGGGACTCATGCCTCCACATGGCAGGTGCTAATCCTGACATTATTATTGTGTGTCTACTTGGCATGTGCTTTTATTATAAAACTTCTAAAGATTTAGCTACTGTAAACTTGTATGAGCCTGAAATGATGTAAATATCATTCCCAGCTGACAGGGTACCTTATCTCAAGATAACAGGACTCATTTTCGCAACATCTCGAGGTACCTTGACACCAGCAGCGACTGACAGACACAAAGAACTTAACTGCGGCTCATTCTGATGTGAAGCAGAGTTGCACTCTCAGTCTGAGCTATGTGTAAGTTACTTACCTGTGAAAATTAGCCATACGATGTACATTCCATATATACACTCACCTACAGGCTTATTAGGAACACCATACTAATACGGTGTTTGACCCCCTTTCGCCTTCAGAACTGCCTTAATTCTACATGGCATTGA
>JAABNY020000129.1:16877156-16889250 GCA_015164015.2 Brevimyrus niger
TCGTGCCCGTTGCTTCCGGGATAGGCTCCGGACCCCCCACGACCCAGTAGGATAAGCGGTTTGGAAAATGGATGGATTTATTACTTGATTTTTATTTTTACAGAATATTATTTTGTATTATGAAGTTCTGTTTCCTCTTTATTTTATGTTCCATATCAGTTGTGAAATAAGGTATTCCATTAAAAAAAAACATACATATTTCAGTTAGTACATTATTGAGGCACTATGCCATTTGAATGATCATAACTGGCTGAAAATACCTGTGAATAGACCTGTGATACTTGAACTTTCCAAAGTTTACCATGGCCATTAACTGAAGCACATGTAAATGTCATTTGCAGACATCGGTGAAGGTTGACTAGCTGAAGTTGCGAAGAGTGTTCCTGAGGTCATTATGAGGTCATCAACTCAGAATATGCTAACGAGATAAACCGGAAGGACATGTTTTATTACAAAATAATACTGTTAATAACATTTTGGCAGTTTCTTACAATAAAACCTTCAAAAAACAGTTTCACCAAAGATGCGGTGTGTGATTCAAATGGGAAAACAGTTACATATGGTTCTGTTAGTCAGTCGCAACACCGCATAGCTAAAAGGTGGCTCCACCGGCGGGTCCTTGGGGGGTGACCTTGGCCAGGCGGAACTCCTTGCGAGAGCCGCACAGGTGGAAGGAGGCACAGGTGGAGTTACAGCAGGGCAGGAAGCGGCAGATGCTCACCCTCCACAGGAACCAGCCCGGAGACCAGCAGCACCAGCACATCACAAGCGTTCCGACCAGCAGTCCCAGAGTGATGTACAGGATGAGCCACAGAACATCAGTCTTGTAATCTGTGAATCATAAGCAGGTGCAGTCTTACGATCATAATGTGATTATGATACATCTGAGAAGTATGTTAAATTGAAAATGCTCCTTGGGTGGTAAATATTTTATCCAGCACTGTCTGATGCATGCGGAATGAGAGTGGTATTATGTCATTATGTCCATCAGACACTGGCTCTGACGGAATCTTTCCTGCCTCTCTCAAACCCTGTGCAGATGAACTCTCTCCAGTATTTATGGAGATCTTCCATCAGTCTAGATCTGAGCATTATTCTTGTCTGCTTCAAGTCCTCCATTATCATCCCTGTTCCCAAGACCCTGACAAGTACAGGTCTCAGTGATGACCATGGGTCACTATCTCCATGTCTCAGATCTGTGACTCATGCCTTTCTGGATCCCCGACAACTTGAAGCCATGTTACATGCCAGGTCATGGACACGTACTCTAGCAGAGAATGTTGTTCTGTTTGTTTCTTGCTCTGTGTTGTTTCTTGTTCTGTGTGTTTCTTGTTTTGTGTTGTTTCTGGTTCTGGGTGTTTCTTGTTCTGTGTTGTTTCTTGTTCTGTGTGTTTCTTGTTCTGTGTGTTTCTTGTTTTGTGTTGTTTCTTGTTCTGTGTTGTTTCTTCCCTAGGTTTCCCTCCCAGGCTGATGAGGATTCACATCTCCTGTACCTCATTAGGAAGTCGTGTTGCGGGTGGGATAGGGGCAGGGCTTTCTCTATAATAATGCTTTGGACTGTAAGGAACGGGTCTTCGGTTTTCCTGCTGTTGGCCTTTGCTGGTTGATGTTCTGTTGGGTGCGCGCGGGGACAAGGTAGCATGCGCGCACCTATATACCTCCCGTAGGTGATAATCTGTTAAACAAACCAGGAGTAGTGGGCGGGCTACTACTGTTGTATGTTTTGGAGAGTCAGGCAGCTAACCAGGGCGTACAGGTAGTTTAGAGGTTGTAGGGTTAGAGACTTTTGTTGTGTTTGTTACTTTAGCGCCGTCCATGGTTCCGCGCAGCAGTGGTTTGCTTCTGTTTTATGGAACATAGTGTGAATAAACTATGAAGATGTTATTACACTAACATGGCCTTCTCGTGATTACTCACAGCACCAACAGCACATACGTCATTCCCGTCTTTGTCCCCCCCCCACCACCACCCTAGACCAGGGGGTGGTTTGAAACAAGTGGGTGTTTCTCCGGAATATTGGTATTTATCATGTCTCATTATCAGTTATGTCTCACTCACTTATGTGTAGCCAAAACCCCTGTGTCTATAAGCTTCAGAGCTCAAAAGTCTTGGCTAGAAATGTTTATAATGAGACATAACATGATTTTTCAGAATTTCTCAGCATGTCTGAAAATAGGTTTTTGAGACTCCAGGGGGTTAAAAGCGATACGTTTCGCAATTGACTAATGTAACAGCACAAATACGCAAGTATGTATTTTATGTGTAGTGACAAGAAATTACCGTGCATTTTAACCACTATACAGCAAATGTATAGTACAAGTTAGCATATAAAGGTTAAAATGGACGATAATTTCTTGTCATATCGGCGTGAATGCACATAAAATATGTACATATTCATGCTGTCCCAAAAATTGATTGTCGCATGTATTGCTTTTAAAGGTGAATGTGTACTTGCGTACCGGTTATGTCAGTCCCTGATTATAAACTTTGATCTAAAGTATTCTTTACTCTGGTGACCCAAGTAGGATTTATTGTTTTAAATGATAAAAAGAAATAAAGAAATATTTCTAAATGTAAGTAAGAGACTGCAGGGGACCAGCAGACTATGGAAACTTACCTGAGACTGAGTCTGGCTCAGGACGTGTGTCTGGAGTCTCACAGCTTCGGTTTGCAGGGAGCATCAAAGGACGATTGGTGGTTGGAGATGATGTCACTTCTGACACTCTAGTTTGAGCCAATAATTCTTGACCTTTCAAAGAATGAATCCCATTATCTTAAAGTGCCTTCAGTGAAAGAATACAAAAATCTGTAAATATTATCCTACAATCCTGTACATTTTAAGTGGTTGGATGATGCCTGGATGGATATACATGTCAATTCCATGAAAATTCTTAAAAACCTTGCAGTTTGAGTGAATTGACATTGCTTTATTAACTCTAATTATATAGCTCTTCCATAGGAACAAGACTTGATGATAAAAAACGACTTGCCACAGAGCTCAGAAAAGTTTTCAATTTGCCACACCTATTTAAATGCCCCACCTATTCAGTATTGTATAGAGGAATAATATAACAATACGTTTCTTGCTTTGAGAACTTTTGCAAATATACACACATTATATAGTAACTTTTCTACATTTATTTTCTTAAACATATTACACCCCCCATTAAATCATCATCTTCTTCAATAAAGTTATTATATAAGCATATATAATATGCTTGTTCCTATATGTTCCTATATATGTTCCTATGAAGGTTTGTGTAAGACTCCTGTTGCATGTATTTCTGTTGTCATTTGTTGCATGATTTCGATACATATTTGAGACATAATTATGACGATCCTACATTTTAGCCAACCTGATGAGTCATACGTTAGGACTAGGATTTATTAATGACTTCCAATATGCAAATGACTCCTTAGTTGTTAAGAAAGCCATCTCTTACCTAAACTAATGGATGTGAAATTCCCTACAAAGTATACTCTTGGCTGAGTTCCCCTGGTCACCAGTCTCAGAGTCAGGTAGTTCCCAGTGGAGATGACAGGACTGGGCAACCTCTTTCCACATAATGGTGGTCCAATTGGTGGGGAACCCTTGTTTTTTCCATCATAGAACTGGACGTAAGACCCAGCATGACAGGGGTCCCCATTCACTTCCATAGCAGTTAGATCACTGTGATACCCAGGTCTTGCGTGACCTGGAAGAGGGATACTTCTGGAGGCTTCTGGAAGCAGGGTTGTAGGGCTGAGGTGGTGCTGGTTGAATGCAGAAACCCGTAGCAGACTGTACACTAGGAAGAAACGGAAGTGGAACTGCACCCTGTGTCTGTCAGACACCGCCTGCATGGTGAGGTGGCAGTCTGTCCCCACAGTGACAAAGTAGTACTTCTGGGAATCCTGATGAGAATTGACAATTGTCCTGTCCCCTTGGATGGTCCGGTCGCAGAGGTCCACAAGATTAACTATAAGGATATATTGTAAAATTAACTTCACAAGTTCCATTAAACACAACATTTAAGCCAAGTATGATTTTTCATGATGTCATCTTTGACAATGCTGCCAAAGTCCGTTTTTAAAGGAATCGGTAAAGTAAAAATTTGAAGCAAGAACCCATTTAAACCGAATCTTTTTACTTAAGAGCTAGATAGTTTTACTAGATATTAGGTTTCTTTTCTTATAAACTAAATTCAGGTGGAGGGCAGTCATATTGTCAGTATACCTTTTGTCTGGTTGTTATATATGATTAGTGGATTACACAAACAGAGTTTAATGTGAAATTTGCCAGCTAAAGTTTGTAGCAATTATACAGTTACAAATGTTAGATTGTAGGGCAACTTTTGTTGATGGAAGACATTTTAATTCAAGAATATCTCCCCTCTGCATGTCCCGCCTTGGCTGTAGGCCAGAAGTAACAGAAAGATTTATGACCTCCTCAGAATTTATTAGCTCAGTTTCCAGGGGTGAGGAACGGATCCCCTTTTAATGATTTCTTGGAATACTTTAAAAAACGTATTTGTGACAAAACCGTTTCTCAAAATATGTGAGGTATATTTATCTGTGCTTTAAAAATAATTAGAATAAACATTTATAACAGCTTTACAACAACTTTGAGCTTTGGATAGAAATGAGATCTTTGCCCATAGCTTAACTTGCACTAATGTGTAGCATATTTAGGTAAAACTTTTTACATCCCAAATAAAGTTAGTTATCTCGGAAAAGACCGTTAAGCGTATATTTATTTACATATTTTAAATACGTTGATAATTTAATTACTTTAGTTAACCGATGCCTGCTTTTTATTAGCATAATATAAGCTATCTTTAGGCACACCATTTTTTAAATGTGTCGTAAAACGTTAAATAATTCAGAGAGTATTTTAAAAACAAAATTAATATCTTACAGTGAGCCCAATGAGGCGAAGCAGCAGCCAAAATGACGGGGCCATACTGTACATAAGCATTGGCTACACAGACTGGATCTCTAAGGTACTTACCGGTTCGGATAGCATTTACCTGCAATGCCATAAAACTCATTAAAAGAAATAATTTTGACAAATGTGGTCGACGGTTCATCAGTTTAGCCATCCCAACATTCCAAACACGCACTGTTTGCAAATATGTAATGTATGAACTTTTCATCAGAAAATGTTTTGTTAATTTGATTACAGATCTTGTTCTCGGTCCATTATACTAGCAAGATATATATACATTTAGTAAATCTGTTAACGAAAAGAATATTTCTCGGTAATGTTTGCGGTTAGAGGTCCCGTCGTCTTCGTGGCTTTGCGCATTTGGGCTTTTTGTCTTTGTGCAAACTGCGAGTCACGGCGTTTCCATGGCAACGCCTTCCGTTTATTGGTTTTAAACAAGCCCAAACTGAACAGTGATCAGGGCTCTTCCTGACACCAGCTTTTTAAAAATGCGATTTTTCTAATTGTTAATACCAACACACCCAAAACCATATTTACTCCCTCTCCCCTCCCCCCATAAAATATGCATTAAAAATTCGAATTAAAACGAAGTTCCATTGTATGTGCATGTAAGTTTGTGCCCTGCTATAGCTCACTGTGACCCTCTGACGGATAGGTGCTTGATGAAAGTCAGCATGGTGGCACAGTGGTTAGCACATTCATGTGATTTGTCATGTCTACCCTGTCTGTTACTGGTTGGGTACGTGTACCCCTCCCAGTACTGGGTTTCACCTGCTTTACCAGCTTCCTCAGGTTAGTAATCCGTAGTACCCATGGTGGACCCTGCTCTGGAGGTGGAGGGACTCCTCCCTACCTCAGCTCTGTAAAGGAGTTTGGAGAGTGATGTAAAATTAAAGACATGCGTTGTACAGTATGATGTACCATGTGCTAATTTCTGTTGTCACACTTGTGCGAATCAGCATCTTATGTTAGCATCAAATGCTAGTGGAATTACAATTTGCTTGAGTAAATTTGCATTATAAATCCATTCCATCAGTTGTTCTATAGTACTTTTTTAAGTAGGAGTTTGGAAATTTTCACGTTCTAAGTTATCAGGAATGCAGCAGTACATTGGGATATCCGATACTACAAATAATGAATAATATATAAAATATACCCTTTTCCCTTTCATATAATACATGCGCGGATCACTGCTATCTCTGAGCATTTCGACCAATCAGATGTTGGTGATATAACCAGCTTGGTTTGGTCATGCTTTCATCCCTGCTAGTAAGCAGGGTCATATCTACACTGGTACAGCTTGCGTATGGCTCAGATATTTCGCAATGGAAAACTGCCAGTTCATGGTATACGACTTGGGTACAGTTCATTGCTTGGTGGCAGTGGAAAAGCTCCATTAGAGTACCTAGTCGACTGGGAAGGGAACAGCCCAGAGATAAGAAGCTGGATCCCAGCTTAGGTTGTACTAGACCCTCAGATGGTTGAGGACTACCACTGGGAATTCTCCAACCGGCCAGCTTTATATGCTCTGCTGGTTCACTGACTTACTGGAGCATCATTTGATGAATCACTGGTGCCTATGACTTTTTAGCCTGCCGATTCTCTGTCCCAATGCGTTTGCTCCTCTAACTCCTTCACAACACAGAGTGAGGAAGTGGTCGTGGCCTTGGTGATGTTACTGGTGGTAGTAGTAACAGACACTTCCTGCTTCAGATGCATTTGCTCCAAAGTCCTCCTTCTCAGCAGCTGCACTCTCTTAGCTTGCTTCAACTCTTCACCCAGATCCATTTTGTGCTCTTGCTCATGCGCAAGCAATACATACGCGAGTATCTTTTTCTCCACCATTATTCTTGCACTGAATCGTACCCCGGGCATGAATAATGTAATTTAATGGCTAAGAACCATCTTTGTCCTTGAATTTATTTTGAATGGTACTGGCTTTTTTTCTCTAAGCCAAAGGAATGATTTAATTCTTTTTTCAGACTATCAAACGTTTCAGCCATCATCACTGCAGGAGGTTGTGTACCACATTTAACAGCAGTGGACTCGGTTTCACTTTTTATCCCCTGCATCAGCCGTGTTTATGAAACCATGAATCTGTGTGAAAATTCAGTTTCAAATTTCTCTGATCTTAAGATATGCAAATTAAATAAAAGAGTAGCGTTGCTTGCATTAACAATCCATAGACATAAATTCATAAAGTGGAGAACAAATACACTGTTCTGTCCTTATTGTCCAATGATTATTCAAAACATTTTGGCAATTACCTCGCACAAATTTCATTGATTATCGCAATGATTCATAATCATTTACCCACAACATAGGGCAAGTCCCTGACTAGTTTGCCTGATCAGTGACAAGGTCCAACAGTTGGATATAACACACCACTCACTCTCTAGTCGCATCAAAGTTAAACAAATGCACATAAATGACACAAAAACAATGTGTGCACACAAACATAATCATTAATGATGCAATAACGTAAATTAAATGAATTCTTTAGTACTGAGTTTTAGGCAACAATGCTATCCATTGGTAATTGTGCTGCCTGCATGACAGTTTTGCTAGAGTTGTATTAACCCACAGCCTCAACAGGACACCATTGCAATCCCAGAGATATTACTTGTTACTACTAGAAACAGTCATTTAGTTGTGTGTTCTTGCTTTTTGCACTTTGCTTCAGCCTATTGTGACAGTTTGGTGTGAATAATGTACGATGCCACATTATATTTTTTCGTATGAAATATTATGAGATCATTTACTCTTAAAACACACACACACACACACACACACACACACACACACACACACGTCTGTATTCATAAAACAACAGATTTCTATCAAATTTTGGGGAAATTTGGTCCCATTTTAAAAATGTCAAAAGTGTTCATTGAACGCATCATAAAATATCAATGAATACAAAAATAAACAATAATTAACCACAATAAATAAAATAATCAAATACAGTTAAAACAGCAAAAGAGACTTGATCTCTGCGCAAATGGGCAAATGCAATGAAAATACGACCTTCTTAGAATCAAAGTCAATGTTTACATCAGCATATGATACTGTGTCATATAGATTGATACTGGTGGTGCTTATAGTTAGATGCTAGTGCTAGTTTTTCTGCACTAGATGCATGGTATTTTGAAACGTAAAGGTAATGTATTTCAGATATTGTATTTTTGGACACAGGGTCACGGATCAGTAATTCCACAATGATGACTGAACGGCAGATGCATTTACATTGAATAATTAAGAAGAAGTGAGGGGTGATGATTGAATCTGACATCATCTAAATTTCTTGTTTACTCAATGTGGGAAACCGACAATACAAACGAAATAGAATACATAACCTGCATACAGGTCTGGAAAAAATTAAGAGACCACAGCATATTTTTTGTTTCACTCATTTCTCCATGTATGGGTGTATAGTTGTGAATAATAGTGGTTTATTATTATTATTTTTTCCAAACTGCAGCCTGGTTCTTCTCTATTTCTCACCAATTAAGGGCTTCTTCCTTGCCTTATGGGACTTCAGTCCTGTTTCAATGGGCCTGGTAGAAACTACACGTCTTAGCAGTGCACTTTACATCTGCATTTAATGTTTCCCATTCCTTTTGAAAGTCACAGGGTGTCACCCTACAATTCAGGAGAAACTGTCAAAAAAGTTGACGGCAACTTTTTAGTCATTTTATTGTCCAATAGGCTTTAAGCACACTTTGTCACGTAATCCAGTGAAGCCGAGAACAAGACCGCCCTACAATTCACACCTGTTTGTGTACATATGTTCGATCCACAAACTGCATTGTAGTAAAAATGAACTTTTTACTCTTTTTGCCAGGCATGGAAAACTTTTAAAAATGATTTATTTCAGAAAATGAACTGGATCCTGAACCGACGGGGTAAAAGCAATGTGATACGTGTTCTCAGTAATTTGAGCTATTTAGCAGTATGTGTTAATCAGGGGTGTGCTTTGGGGAAACTACCGTACGAAACGTGCCATGGTTGAAAAGGTCGGGAAACACTGGCTTAGATTGACAGGTACGTTCAACTACGGAAGTCTGTAGTACGGAAATCTGTAGAGGACATGCATAAACTTTTTTTTTCTTTTCGTTATCTCGAGATCACGACTTATTTTTCTCGTGATCTCGACATAACCAAAGTCGTTTTCTTGAGATCACGACTTTTTTTTTTTCTTGCGATCTCGACATAACCCATGTCACTTTCCCATGATCTCTAAGTTTACTATTATCCTCATGGACGAATGAATCAGATTTGACTTTGACCGTGGACTGTCTCAATCAGAATCAGAAGACTTTATTAATCCCGAATGAAATTGCTCACATTGCGACTGTACAATCACATATAAACACAAAGACAAGAACAATACAATATAAATATAAAAATAGGAATGAAGTGTAAAACAAATTACGGCACTGTTAAACATTCCAATAAATAAAATACAAATAAAAAAAAAATCTCCACAGAAATCTAAAGTACCTTTGTTCAACAGTTACAGGAAAAGTAAAAGTTTATATTGCACAGTAAAGTAAAAGTATATTGTACCAATATCACAAGTCGGTATATTGCACTTGTTTGTAAAACCAATTTAGACTTAAAACGGTTGAGAAAAAAGTCGAGATATATTACACCAAAGCATGGATAAGAGGAAATAACAGTCTGTCGGTGGTAGAAAATTGTCATATTAGTGTTCGTCATTTGAGAAGGAGGATCAGAAATTTGCAGCTATACCGTCGGTGGGATTATAGTGAGCCTGAACGAGTAGTCAGTTTCATTACCAACCAACTGGAGTCCGGGACGTCTCCATGGTTATCGGGTTAAGTTTGAAAGATGTCAGCTTAAAAAAATAAGAAAAAATAAGTCGTGATCTCGAGATAACGAAAAGAAAAAAAAGTTTATGCATGTCCTCGAGACTTCCGTAGGCAGGATACTTTGCATAGTACAACTTATGTACCGTAGAAACTCGTATGTTTCTCATTTCCAAAGTGAAAATGTATTCATTGCGATTTGGGGCAGTTGGATACGGAAGTCTAACCATGGAGACGTCCCGGACTCCAGTTGGTTGGTGATGAAACTGACTACTCGTTCAGGCTCACTATAATTCCTCCGACGGTTTAGCTGCACATTTCTGATCCTGCTTCTCAAATGACGAACACTAATATGACAATTATTAATAAAGTCTTCTGATTCTGATTCCGATTGTGATTGTGACAGTCCTCGATCAAATAAAGTAAAATCTGATTCATTCATCCATGAGGATAATAGTAAACCTCGAGATCATGGGAAAGTGACATGGGTTATGTCGAGATCACAAGAAAGAAAAAAATAAGTCGTGATCTCGAGAAAACGACTTTGGTTATGTCGAGATCACGAGAAAAATAAGTCGTGATCTCGAGATAACGAAAAGAAAAAAAAGTTTATGCATGTCCTTTACAGACTTCCGTATGCAAAGTATCATGCCTCACTATGTATGAGTAAGCAGAATTATACAAAGAGAGTTTGATTTAGTCATCATTTTAAGTTATTTACAACAAATGAAAGACGCTATATAAAAATAAATTGAATTGAATAGAATTGAATTATTTATAAGTTCTCTAGCAAAAGTGGCTACATTTGCTAATTCTGGGCTTTTTGTAGGCTTCCTAAGATCGAGATGTTTTTTCTGCAGGTAAAAATGTAAAATTAATACGCAGCATAACTAATTTGATGTGGATTTTTATTAACCAGATAAAGCTATTATCAATGCAGTAAAGAAAGGTAAAGACATGTGTTCATTTGGAATGGGTTAAAAAACGCATACAAGTTTAAGATATTACTGTCAATATTAGGTGGCTTATGTGTAGTGCCTTGTGCACTTTCAATGATTTTTCCCCAGTGCAATATGTATGAACTGCAAAGAGGTTTCTGAATCATTCGAACTTTTTGTGGATGTTGCTTTGGAACTCGTGGTAATTTGCACTACGGAGGTCATTGTAACATTACGTGTTGGGATTGATCTTTTTTCTTTTTCTCTGCTGTGCATTGGATGTGTGAAATGCATGGTACAAATAAAACATTATATTATTATTCACTATACTACAACTGGTCCTTGCATAAATTAGATCTCATTTTGTTTTCCTCACAGAATATCTGCAAAACATTTAAGCAGTCTGTTAACACTGAGTGACAATTTAATCTCAAAAGAAGTACAAAAGCATTTCTGAACACATAGTATGCAATCAAGATGACACTCCTCTAAACCTGGACATTATATAACAAAATATGTCATATTTTTTTTGTAAATACAGAAATACATGAAAAGTCTCACACAAATTGTATAATCATGATTTAAGATTAAAAAGAAATTATGAATAACATAAGCATATTAGGGAAAGTAATTTTTTAAATGTGATTTTATTGGCTGAAATTTTATTGTAATTGATGTAAAAGCTGTGACATGAATAAATACTCCTGTCACACTCATACCATTGTGCTGCATGTTCCATGTAACAGAAACATAGTTGGAGACACATAAATGGTTTTGAGGAAAACATGTCCAGTACAGGATGTATAAAGGTAACTCTCATACAATGGGCAGGGATAATGTAAAGTGCTTTCAGACAAGGTAATGTTGTGAAAATGTGCCATAGAAATAAAATTGAATTCAACTGTAAAAAGCAGAGCAGTACAGCTCCCTCTACTGCTTATATTTGCTTAAAAGTAATGGAGGGACACGTTTTATTAGTAAGTTAAGTTCTTCAGAGTCATTCTTCATACACTTACGTATAATTCAAAGTGACTTCAGTGCATTGAATAGAGTCTGATAAATATGTAATAATTCTTATAGGTGTGAAAAATGGTGCAAGGATTCATCCTTTAACACACTACCAACATGATGACCATTTTCTTATGTTATGGTGGGGTGTGACGCAGGAAAGGATGGCTGACTCGTGTGGCTCACCAAAACCCAAAAATGAACACAAAAAGCCAAAAGGACCACGAGGGGTAAAAAAACAAAGCAGATAAGAACAAGAACTACAACAACAACAACAAAAAAAATGTATTTTTGTATAGCGCATTATCACAGCATTACATCGTCTCAAAGTGCTTTACAGCATCCCCACCCAAAGCCCCCAGTGAGTAAGCCATAGGCGACAGTGGCAA
>JAABNY020000129.1:16895098-16915179 GCA_015164015.2 Brevimyrus niger
AATTAAGGCAGTTCTGAAGGCGAAAGGGGGTCAAACACCGTATTAGTATGGTGTTCCTAATAATCCTTTAGGTGAGTATATAAGCAATGATTGTAAATATTTTATCTAGATATTATTCAGAATGACTCTCTCAACCATCATAGAACGGTAATAAAGACAATAATAAAGTAAGATAAATTGATGCATTGTGTTGGTCTGTATACAAAGAGCACACTTTTTTCATGCCAGAACAGAGATTATGTTAGAGTAACGAATGTGTTTTATAATTAGGTTATTTTTATTATGCTAGAATTTCTGAGTTGACTTATGACAAGATTTTAAATTTCAAATCTATTTATCTGCGCGTGCACATCCTGTGTGGGTGCCAGTAAGGAACTGTCTGTCATGTGCTTATTAGCTGAAAAATTAAGGTTTCCCTCCTGCTTTTTTTAGAGTTACATTAAAAGCACATTTAATTTTTAATATGCTGCAGTAGTTGATCGCTTTGCACCATGATTCTGTATAAGTGGCTATGGAAAATGTAGTAGGCTTACACCGTGACTGTAGATTTACAAATATAATATCCACTTTCATTCTAAAATGGAAGTATTCCATAAATGCATAACATCCATTCAACGAAATTATTAATTGTAAGGGAACACATAGGAAAAGTATTATTCAGGTTAATTTAAACTGTCCAAACTGGGAATGGAGAGGAATTGAATCAATGTATGAATACAGGTATCATTGCTCTGAACCTATTCCCATTGATTAAATATCTATTGACTATAATGAGCTTAACAATTTGTACAAAGATATTGAATCAGAAGGACAGTCAGTCGAGCACGATTTACACCTTTCATCTACGCACATACTTTTGAGACGCTCCCAGTGGATTCATGTTTATTGGTTATTTCCGAATACGCCTCTGAGGAAGGTGCTTACCGAGAAGTAGCGTGCTGTCAGAGTCAGGATACTTGCGTGTCAGATACAGTACTTCAGAAGTTTAAAGAAATTAATTCTGCATTGTCAAAGGGGATATTTAGCACTAACGACGTGGATCTACTACACTAACACAAATAAGGAGCTACCGAAAAACTATCACATTGCAATGGATTAATCGTGAAGGAACTCAATGCAAGTGAGTAAAATATTTATATAAAAGAATAAAAATAATACACAAAAAATTAACATACTTTTATATTCACAACGTTTGCAGTTTTACGTATTTTAATTATATGCCTTTGTTTTTGAAATATGTATTCATTGCCGCAATAAAAAAAAAACAATGCATGACATTCGACCTGAAGGAAAAATATATGAAAAAATTAGTTATAATTTTATGCATATTTTAAAATGTATGAATATTTTGTAATCCTTATTTTACCTTGTATGTAACTCCAAAGACCTATATAATACTTCAATTTATAGTTATCATAAACGATTGGTACGTTATTCAATTTAACAAAACCTAGTTCTAGAGATAAGGTTTTGTACCAAGTTTCCTGTTTACTGTGAGTACCTGTGTTAGTTAAAATGAAATATTTCTCCGTTTCATGTGACCTATTTTCTATCTAAATGACCAGCGCTAGGGATGTAACTATGCATGTTGGTGACTTCAATACATAAACCAGCATAATTTAATTGTTTGCCTCTCAATCAGTGCGAGACTGACTCTAAGTGTATGCATCAGCAATCTAAACTGGCATTTACTCGCCGTTTGAAATTGTATTTTGATCAAATTTATTGTAGATTTTTAATTTATAGCACTCTAAAAAATAATAAAAATGTGATGGCTACCCAAAAATGCGATACAGAAACAAAAGTAAAACGACTTTTCTGGTAGGCTTACATTTGAGGAAGTGTTGCTTCCTACGTTCTTTTTATACCAGAAACGTAAGAACTTAGTTTTAATAGTTCCCTCACTGTCTGGGGGGCTGGTCATCGCCTAAAGGTGAGACATAGACGGTCTGGTAAATTTGTATAACTTTAAATATATATTATCAAATAGCTTTAAAAGATTAATTTAAGGATTAAACTTTTCGATAACGCTTAACATTCAGTGCACCTTCATAATGCATTCATAATGTATTCATAGAACATTCATAAGCAGCATGCAAGTACACCTTAACATCCTAAGATCCCTTAACAGCTGTAATGTACATTAATAACAAACATTACATACAATTATAATATTTTGTTAATGTCCTGGGATGTTAGGATGTTAAGATATTCATATACATGTTTATGAATGTTTTATGAATAATTAATGAATACATTATGAAGGTGCACTGAGCGTTTTAAGAATGCAATATAACAGCATTATGAAGGTACAGTTAATGTAAAGCATTACCAACTTTTCATATAATTCACAGTGTCTCCTTTGTCATCGTAGTAAAACAAATTAACTGATTGATTGATCGATTGATTGATTGATTAATAAGATAATCTTGTCCGAAGCATGCTTAATTCTTTTTTTTTTTTAACAATATCTCAGGGGTTTGATAAAAGGTTGATTATACTGGAAGGTTCTAATGAAATGACCGACTGCCAAGTTAAATTCCTTCTATACGTGACAAAGCATGACAAAGCTTATTTGACTACTAACCAAAGCAATGTCTGGTGTAGATTCCTACCAAAACACAAATGTGAAGTAACACATAATATTCAATATATCAGTTGATAAATGTAATTTTAAGAAAGCAAGGCTGATAAACATGGCATGCCTGTCAATCCTGCAACAAATTAGATTTTTGTAATAGCAAACTCTGGTTGTGGCCAGAATACGGAACATATTTCTTTTATGGGATGAGATTTTACGATGATTTCATGGTGACGAGCAACGGCTGTGTTTGAGTTCTTGCTGTGCCCAGTCAAAAGGCGAGCATTCTTAACTCAACTTTTCTCTTATTGTTCGGGGGACGGATGCCTGATACATATTGTGGAACTAATTTTTTTGCAACATTCAACATTTTTGCAACATTCAACAAGATTCATGTAGCATTTTATTAATGTGGCTGTTTTTCCTATTTCTTGTGTATCCAGCTAACTTGGCTGTAAATGAGTGGGCACCAAAATGCCCCCTGGGGTCTATGGTTTGCAAGACATTTGGCAGGATGGAAGCCAGCAAGTGGACATGGATTTCCTGCTCCCAACAGGGATTTACCTGAACTTCGCTGTGTCGCGTAACGACACCATTCGGACCATCAAGAAGGTAATCATTTTGGCTACTGTTCTGACAAATTGTGCGGGAAGTATGTTGAATACTGTGCCCTAAAAGTGCAATTTGACCGTTATTTGAATGAAATAAAAAGAGAATTTTAGTTTTATGTGAATGTTGTATATTTTGCATAAACTAATAAGAATATCAAAATGACTAAATATCCTCTGTACCCTGGCAATGTTGGATAGACGCTCCCTCAGTCATCATCTGCTTTCAAGCTAATCAACATAGATCATTGTATGTATGTAATATAATTTCTTTTTTCTGCAATAAGAAAAACAAAAATAATAATAATAATAATCCTAAGAAAAACAATAAGTGTCCAAATGCTTTGGACCCTTAATTATTTTTGGAATGTGGAAGACTATGTCATAAGTAGTTTCTTGGACTGAAATCCCTTTGCAAGAATGGCTAAATGGTTAAATCGCTAAATCAGTTATTAGCTCTTAAATTGCATTAAAGACATAGCTTAGTAATCAGAAAATGTTTATATTGTTTTATTGATTGTATTAATGTCCAAATACAAGAAACAGTGGTATACAAAAATGATTAATATTCAATTGCCATGTTATATATAATAATAATAATAATTTTTTTTTGGTTTATTGAATGTAGAGATATTTAGTTGAAATTCATCAGCTACTTTAAGATCTAGCATTTTGGGAGAATTAGATGATAATAGCTTTGGTAACCTGTATGCCTGTATGCCAGAGAGTGCATTAATATGGTCTGAGGCACTGGGCTATTGAAGATGTTGGCAAGCTATTGTTTTTTTGTTTAACAATATTACGATTGTGTCTTTTTCAACCCGGGGGGGGACGGTGTCCCTGATTATAAAATGTGGCAAAAAGGGGGAAGTGGGGGAGTTTCTGATGTTAAGAATTAAAAAAAATGTCAGGGGTATCGTTCACGCGGTATAGATTATCATTTCAGGGAGGTTCACTCATACGGTCTGCATTGTTATTTAAGGGGGGATTGCTCACATGGTATAGATTATAATTTCAGGGGGGGATCCCTCACATGTCTGGAGTATAATTTCAGGGGGGATTACTCACACGGTCTGCATTATCATTTCAGGGGGGATTGCTCACATGGTATAGATTATAGTTTCATGGGGGATCACTCATACAGTCTGCATTATAATTTCAGGGGGTATTGCTCACACGGTATAGGTTATAATTTCAGGGGGGATCACTCACATGATATACAGTGGTATACAAAAGTTTGGGCACCCCTCAATAAATAACATATTTTGGTCATTTTTAATGGAAAAGATGTAAACATAGTCCCTGTAGGAAATGAAAAAAATGCACAATATTTTCACCAAACATTGATTCATAGTTACTTTTAATGTCATAAATTGAAAAAAGATTTAAAAAATAAAAACATTATTGTGGCACTCTGCAAAAGTTTGGGCACCCTACATAATCAGTACTTAGTAACACCTTCTCTGGCAGATATAACAGCTTGCAATCGCTTTTTATAGCCAGCTAAAAGTCTTTCAATTCTTGTACTTGGGATTTTCTCCCATTCTTCCTTGCAAAAGGCTTCTAGTTCTGTAATATTCTTTGGTCATCTTGCATGCACAGCTCTTTAAAGATCTACCCACAAATTTTCAATGATGTTAAAATCAGGGGACTGTGATGGCCATTCCAAAACCTTCAGCTTGCATCTCTTGAGGTAGTCCATGGTGGATTTTGAGGTATGTTTAGGGTCTTTGTCCTGTTGTAGAAGCTATACACTTTTCAGGTTCAGCTTTTTTACAGATGGTGTGATGTTTGCTTCCAGAATTTGCTGGTATTTAGTGGAATCCATTATTCCCTCCACCCATGCAATGTTTCCTGTGCCTCTGGCTGCAGCACAACCCCAAAGCATGATAGATCCACCCCCATGCCTAATAGTTGGCAAGGTGTTCTTTTCATGAAATGCTGCTCCTTTATTTCTCCAAACATGCCTTTGCTGATTGTTGCAAAAGAGTTCCATTTTAACTTCATCAGTCCACAGCACTTGATTCCAAAATGCATCAGGCTTCTGTAGATGTTCTGCTGCACACTTCTGATGTTGGATTTAATGATGGGGATGCAGGTATGGTTTTCTTCTGCTGACTCTTCCATGAAGGTCTTGTGGAACAGTGCACCACCACTCCTGAGTCTGTTAAATGTTCCTGCAGCTTTTTTGCAGTCAATTGGGGGTTTTGATTTGTCTTTCTGACCAGCATACGAGCAGTTCTCTCCAAGAATTGCCTTGGTCTTCCAGATCTCATCTTGACCTCTACAGTTCCCCTGAACTGCCTTCTCTTAAACACATTTCTCACTGTAGAAACTGCAAGATGACAAAGCTTTGCTATATTCTTGTAGCCTTCTCCTGCATTGTGGGCTTCAATAACTTTCAATTTCAGAGTCTTACACAGCTGCTTAAAGGAACCCACGGTTGCTGAGTGTCCACAAGTGTGTGCACAAGGGTTGAAGAGTCAAAGTATTTGTAAAGTTTTGAAATTGGCACCAGCTGACATTTACTAATGACAGCAGTCACCATGCATCAGATCTAATGAGCTGATTAAGATCTGAAACCTTGTAAAAAGAATCTGAGACGTTGGAACTCTTAGGGTGCCCAAACTTTTGCACAGTGCCACAATAATGTTTTTATTTTTATCTTTGTTCAATTTATGACATAGAAAGTAACTATGCATCAATGTTTGGTGAAAATATTGTGCATTTTTTCCATTTTCTACAGAGACTGTGTTTACATTTTTTCAATTCAAAAATGACCAAAATATGTTATTTATTGAGAGGTGCCCAAACTTTTGCATACCACTGTAGATTATAATTTCAGGGGGGATCACTCACATGGCATGGAATAAATGTCATGGGGGATCTCTCACATGTCTGGAGTATAATTTTAGGGGGATCACTCACATGCCTTGGATTAAATAGAACTTTGGACCGAACAAGTGAAAGGGAGCACAGCATTAAAGCGGACAATCCCATAATACTTGGGGTGGGGGGCAATTCTAGGTTTAAACTCTATTAAACAAGGTTAGTTGATGTCCATTTTAGTGGAGGCCACTGCATTAAAACGTTCCCGTTTATAATGTGTGTATGTTCTTTTGTTCAAATTTGTCATTTAGTGATTCCTTGTTGAACAAATAAGCAGCTTTTGGAATGGGGACAATAAGATAACAATAAAAGGAGAGTAACAAGCGGGGGGTTACAAACACAGGGTAAGAAAAGGTGTGTGTATATGAGAGAGAGAGAGAGAGAGAGAGAGAGAGAGAGAGAAGTATAAATTCAAAGCTGTCAGTTAGATGTACACAATTCCTAAAAAATGGGTAGCTGCTAGTATTAGAGGGACCATATACAGTAGCTTGGACAATGCAGCTTGGTAACTGCATACATTAACTGTATTTCACAGGGGCAAATATATATAATACATTTACCTTATATGTATTTGCAGTGGGGCAGAACCTGTGTTTCAAGTAGATGTTGCAGCAAGCAAATGAGCCCCAATATACATTAATATCTAGGGTGCATTTCATGAGTGCTGACCTAGGGATGTGAGACATTAATTTGAATATGATCTTGGAACCATCTGGAAAGATTTTATATGGAAAATCATTTAAATAGCACTTTGGTGGAGGCACCAATAACTGAGTGTAACATTTGGTGTAGAACCAGGTTCAACAGTTTCAGTTTGCAGGTAACTGTGTTCCCCAAGGGTGTATATTTGTGTATAGACAGTAAGGAGGTGTCTCTACCAATATTAGGGGAGTGCCGTGTGTATAGGGGGGCATGGGGTTTGGGGCTGAATTGGTCCCAACCAATGCTGAGATCAAACCTACACCTTCCACATGGTTACACTCACTTCAAAATGACCTTAATGCAGGGTTCCCCCATGTTGGTCCCCTAAGAGGGCCTGGCTGCACCATGGTTTGCAGACTTCCTTGCTGAAACACACCTACTAAACCTGGCAGTTAGCTGGGGAGCTGAACTAGGTTTGTTTCAGCAAGGAAGTCTGCAAACTGTAGTACAGACTGGCCCTGCAGGACCGGAATTGGGGAACCACTAGGGCTAATGTAATATCAGTGCAGTGCAATGAAACACACCTGCAATCAGTGTAAGTAAGTCCGTTCTGGTCATTGTGTCTCCTTGTACAAGGGGCTGAGCTTTTTTATATAATTTAAAGGTACTCTAGTTTTTTTTATTAGGTCTGGTTGTTCTTTGGTCTGTCTTTGTGTCTTGGCATCTGAAATTAGCGAGAGGGCGATACAATATTTTACAATTGTACAGTTGTCTAATGTTCAAATGAATAAAATCCGATTTTAGAACAGCAGGTACTTCTTTTAACACCGGAAGTAAAATGAAAGAGAAATGCTATAGATGGTGTAAAGACAAGAAATACCATGCAAAATACATTAATATAAAACATCAATGACTCACATTAAACCCACACCTGGAAGTGTGGATCCAAAAGGTAACTGCAGTATAGCGTGCTGTGCAGTTAGGGTCATGGAACTGCAGTATAGCGTGCAGTGCAGTTAGGGTCATGGAATTGCAGTATAGTGCACTGTGCAGTTAGGGTCATGGAACTGCAGTATAGCATGCAGTGCAGTTAGGATCATGGAACTGCAGTATAGCGTGCAGTGCAGTTAGGGTGATGAAACTGCAGTATAGCGTGCTGTGCAGTTAGGGTCATGGAACTGCAGTATAGTGTGCTGTGCAGTTAGGGTCATGGAACTGCAGTATAGTGTGCTGTGCAGTTAGGGTCATGGAACTGCAGTATAGCGTGCTGTGCAGTTAGGGTCATGGCTGAGGAATTGTTGAGGAATTGAATCTTGCTTTTGTTATTTGTTTTTGGGCTTTGCATTTCTCCCCAAGGCACAGTTAGGCTAACTGATATATCTAAATAGCTGGTAGTGTGAGCATGTGTGTTTCCCTTGATCCTGACCTGGGCGTGCCCTGTTTTGTCTGAAGCTCCAGTTCTCACCCCTAACCCTATCTAGGATAAGTATGGAAATTAGTTCAGCTATAGTCAAGAAAACCATAACATTCTAATATGGTAAATAGAGCAACAATGCCAGCCGTCTATCCTTGTATGGTACCCACTTATCTCGAGGGTCTGCAACCTATCCTGGAAGCCACAGGCACAATGAGACATGGGGAATGCAAGCTCCACACACAGAGCCAGGTCAGAGACTCACACCCTGGCCCCAGAGGTGTAAGGCAGTGCAAACCAACGTGCCCCCCCACTGCAAGAACGTAATCGGTAGTAATTATGCACCTTGCCAATATGCACATGCAGAATGAAAAGAAGCAGCAAAGGCAGGCTATGAGATGAGATGAGATCTGGATGTCACCAACTTGTTATAAACTGACTTTATATTTTATGACATGATGTCATTATTATGAAGCAACTTGATTTCCATTCAATCAGCATTAACTCTCAGTGAATTCAAATTCTTGCAGTATAGTTTTTGATTGAAAATCTGAATGATGAGTCGAATGGAAATGCTGAAAGAAAACCTTTGTCCTTCTGATTCCTGTTACATGATTTGTGTTATACAGATTGTATGGAAAAATGCAAAGAAGGAGCCTCTCTTCTTTGCCCTGAGTGACCCAGATGCGTATGTGTTCACCTGTATCAATCATACGGCGGAGCAGGAGGAACTGGAAGATGAACAGAGGCGCCTTTGTGATGTGCAGCCCTTAATGCCCATCCTACGGCTCGTGGCTCGAGAGGGCGACCGAGTAGAAAAGCTCATAACATCTCAGATAAGCCTATTGATTGGCAAAGGTCCGCTTATCAGTTACATCAATCTCAATTACACTACATCAATATCAATTACACTAGAATTACAGCTTTATGGTTTTGTTGCAAATCATGGTGATTGTGCTCCTCAGGACTTCACGAGTTCGACACCCTAAAAAACCAAGAAGTTCATGAGTTTCGGACAAAGATGAGGGCATTCTGTGAGGAGCGGGCACTGGAACGTCAGAGGCTGCCTTGGCAAAAATGGATGGAGTACAGTTTTCCATGTGAACTTGAGCCTTGTCCCTTGAGTGGAACCCTGAAGAGCCAAGGGATCAAAAAAATCATTGTTAATGTAAAGTTTGAAGCTAGTGATGTAAGTTTTTAAATGTACTGTACAGACGACAGGACGAGTGAGAACACTCAAATGCATCAAGTGACTTTTAAGTAATGAATTAAACGATATATGTAATTTTTAAATAATGTCGTTTAATGTTTAGTAAACTTCTCTCTTCAGGAAAGCTTCACGCTACAAGTGGAACCTTATGAAGTACCACTGACCCTAATACGGAATGCACTAAAAAAGAAGGCCACCGTCTTTCGGCCAATGAAGCAAGAGAAACCAGAGGATTACACCTTACAGGTTAATGGCAGATGGGATTATATTTACGGGAATTACCCTCTCTGCCAATTTAAAGTGAGTGAAACCCATACAAAAGCAATACAATCATTCACTTTACAATTACACTATCCTCATAAAGGATTTATGAATGTATTTATAATCTGGTGATTAATTAGGTTGTAACATCTTGTAAGTCATTAGTCAACAATCATAAAGAAGTTTTATCATTTTTTTTAAATAAGGAGTTGCTACCATTTATAAGTGGCAAAAGGGGGTCGTATTGTAAAGTGGTGCCTGGATTTTGTTTAGCCAGAATCAGCTCTGATCTTTCCAAGCTATTGTCCATGTTGGAAAAATGTATGGAATTAATATTAGGAAGATGAGTTGGACAGATACCTCTAAGTCTGGAGATTGACTTGATTCTGTTTTGCGGTGAAAATGCATTTTATTTGATGAGGAAACAAGAATATGAATCAGAGGTCATTTAAACCATTTTGGATGTTTATACATTTAATGCTTAATTGTGGTTAAAATGATAACTGTGTACTAATTAAAAACAACAACCGTGCCTCCATTGTGCCCTCAATTTCGCTTCCCCTTCCTGTATATAAATGCTTTCTATTTTGATTTGGCACCACAGCCAGTTTCGGATCTGGTCGGTAGTTCAGAATGAGTCACCAGGGCCGACCTTGTGCACTCCTCCCGCGTTGCCTTTATCATCTTCATGAGAGACAATGCTTTTATCCAATGACTTAGTGCTTAGACAGCAGCCCTGAGGCAACTGGAATCATTTTTCTTGCCCTACACTTCATGTTGTGCTGGACAAGGCTGCTCTGAGGTGGCTTTTTTTATTAATAATTTGCATTTTCTGCTCATTTTTATGTCCCCATATTTATCATTTACTGTCTGTGAATTTGCACTGGCACCAACGATTAGCCTGAGTTTGGTCCTAAAATATGAGATTATGACCTCATGCCAGATCTCTGAATGGTAATTTTCTTCAATCGAATTCCCTTTCTTCCCAGTACGTCTTTAACTGCCTGCACACTGGTCTTACTCCACACTTGACCATGGTCCATCACTCCACTATCAACAAGTTCCAAGAGGAGCAGGGCAGCATGAACAGTCAGGTTTCTAAAAACCGTCCCCCCACGAAACCTCCCCCATTACCGCTAAAGAAGGTAATTGGAACATGTCATCATTAAATTTTAAAAGTCTTTTCAATCCATTAGCGTAGCCCATTTTCTGTGTATAATATTTTCTACAGATGTTACGTTTTATGCTTTACCTGTCTTGTTCTTTCATTAAGCAAATAGGGATGAATTTGTACATGAATTCTTGTTCTTGTTTTTTTTTCTACAGAAATTTACATTGAAAAGTGACAGTTGTACGTGGAAGTTTGTTTAGAATAGCTTGCAGAATACCACATGAGAGTAGCTAGTGAGATCAGCTTGCTAGGGCTGTTTCTTATGAAATGGAAAGTACCGTTACATTTTGGGTGAGAGGTATAAGAGATATTAAGGGTAAAGCAACCGTGTCTTTCGTAACTTTTAATACTAGAAATGGAATGTTAGTACATTTTTTAAAAAAGCCACTTACAGTAAATAATAACAGTGTGCAAAAAGAATTTCTGACGCTGTCTGATCCTTGTGAAACTAGGAAATATTAGGCCTGGATTAGTGGGGCGTAATGCTTATTTTAATTTGAGAATGCTTGCCAAAGAAAATGTAATACTTTCATTAAGCATTTGTAACCTCACAGATATTAAAAATAGTCAGAACATCTTTGTTTTGCGAAAATACCTACTGACTAAATGCTACTTTTTAAAAGAAAGTTAAAAAAAAACTGGATTTCCCAACACAGTTATTTTCAATTAACAAAGTTATGGGGAAATGGTGAAATTGTTCTTGTTTCTAAACAGCAAACCACATCCTCCCTGTGGTCCATTCAGGATCCCTTCAGCATCCACCTGGTCCAAGGAAGTCGAGTTAACGCTGATGAAGGGATGAAGGTATATCTCTTTTTGTAAAGTACTACATCACGTTGTTTGTTTAGAAGGAGGTAAGGGAGAAGACACATTGTCAGACAATACGGTTATGTGACTGACCACATATTTCCCATAATTCATCAGTGGTTTGGGGCAACAGCACATAACAGGAAATGAAGAGGAACTGGGCTTTCACGCTTAGTACTGGTGTCTTAATTCTAAGAAAAATGCTTAAATTTTGGCGCCCATTCTTTGTTTGTCTACCCACGTCTTTGTGGTTTGGAGACTCGGTGAAAGAATTAAAATAAGTTTATCATGGAGGTACGGCTGTGAAAACTGAAATTCATTGATAGTTATGTTCACATAATATTAAGACAAAGTCGGTAGAGTTTGTTTTAACAATATATCTAATTGCATAATTATTGTATGTTTTGATGACGTTATAATACCTATGTAGCTGGTGTACTGTTTGAGCACAGCACAAATATCACACGCACAATAATTTCAATAGCATAACATAAATACAACATCTTTCACACTATCTGTTGCCTCTTTTGTTTTCTAACACACAGCTGCAAGCAATTTGAAGTCTTATTCTTCACATTTGTTCAGTTTTATTTCTAACAGATTGATGAAGATCTGCATCATCTTTATTATTGTGTATTATTGTAATTGCTGGATAGATACAAGGTAATTTAATTGCTTTGTGGAGAATCAGTTACTGACAAACATTATCATGAAATGATCATAATGAAAATTAAAACTAGACAAAATTGGTGAGAGCTGTTGTATTCAGACTCTCAAAAATCAGATTATCCCCCAACAGCAAAAAAAGCCATTCCCAATCACTAAAATATGGCATTTTATATAATTCTTTATAAAAGTATGGTACTTAATTTTTTTTTTATTCTTATAATACAATTACAATTCTTATAACTTTGCACAACAGACTCACAAATTAAAATAGCCCAAATATACGCATGTATCTGTTGATCATTTTTAAATAGTTTTAATGCCTGAGCACATAATGCATTTGAATTTGGTGGCCATGATAATTGTAGTTACACTGATCTCTCTTCTGCTCAGCTGGTGGTGCAGGCTGGCCTCTTCCATGGCAGTGAGCTGCTCTGTAAGGTAGTGACCAGCAGCGAGGTGAATGTCTGTTCAGAGCCAGTCTGGGAACAGAGGCTGGAGTTCGACATCAGTGTGTGTGACCTGCCCCGAATGGCCCGCCTCTGCTTCGCTCTGTATGCTGTGACAGAGAAGAGCAAGAAGCCTCGATCCACCAAGAAGAAGAACAAGAAAGCTGTGAGTTAATACAACATTCACGAGTTAAAAAGCACCGCTCTCAGTTTAACGTCACATACAAAGTCATAGATTTCCAGTTTTAATTTCTCTCAGATTCGTCTGGAATTATTATTATTATTTTTTTTGCATTAATAAATCATTCAGGGCAGATAGCGGAATAATGCAAAAATAGCAATATACCAAAATATATTCTTTTTCCTTAACCATTTTGTGTTGTGTCTTTGTTTACGTATTTGTGCACTTGTTGATGACACCGTTTAATTAGGAATGACAGATAAGGGCTAAGGAAGCATGGACATGAATATTTATTATTTCCAGTAAAACTTTGCCATTTGTACAGTATGAAAAGTGCTTCTCTTTTCCACAGAAGGCACTGTTCAGAGAAGTTTGAGGCCTGCATGTTAGCGGAACTATGAATTTCCTCTCGCTACGCGTCTCGTGTGTGTTTCTGCTGAGCCTTGTGTCAATATTTGTTGCCATTGCAAAATGTAAGTGTGAGAACGGACGAGCACTACCAGATGTTAAGGAAAAATATGAGTATAAAAGGCGTTTAACAAACGTGCAGTATGCCCAGCAGTTAGAGCCAGGAGCAGACATTACGAATGTTGGTCTGTGTGATGTCTGGTACCAGACAGTACCAAACAGGACCAGACAGTACCAAACAGGACCAGACAGTACCAAACAGGGCCAGACAGTACCAAACAGGGCCATCTGTCAAGTGTGATGTGAGCTTTTTTATTCCGAAAACCCCATCTCTGTGTTGCGTCTTTGGAGAGTGCCTGTTTTTCTCCATGTTGTGTGGGTTCCTGTACTTAATAACTCAATACCTTAATAGGTTGTTTATAAATTGACCATAAAGCCCCCCCAGTGTGTTCCCCTGCCACATGCCCTGCCCTGCCTGGGACAGGCTCCAGTTGATCCCATACTAAGATAAGCGGGTAGAATTAATTTCAATTCAGGTTTTTATATAGCATCTTTCACAATATAGCTACCCCAAGCTTTACATGCTGTACTTTGTTACATTACAACATCAACCAAGGCAGAATAATACAAAAACAGGGAAAACGATAGACAGAGGACTGAATAAAAAATGTTGGATAAATGGGGGATCTTATTTTTCACTTATTCATACTTCCAGCAGATGACTTAGACAGTATATAGATATTAATAGATATTTTTGTTTTAGATTTCTTATATTTGTAAACCTCCTGGGACAATTGCAAGGATTATGGCAGATAATAATATATTTTGAGAAACTGCGTTCTACTTAACTCATAGCATACATATTACCTATAGTACCACATTTTCCCTTCGTAGTAAGTGTTTTTGGATTAGGACATTTGGAGACTCTTAATGCTGTATTGTCATATAATGCTGTAGTGCACCAGTTTCCAATGTGCAATGCAGCAAAATCAAATGATAACAAAAATGCTTAAATCATTGCGATATTAAAAGTATTTGATATGATATATTTCATAGGATGTAACAGATTAATTTGCATGTATATTATTTTTTTCCGCCCCAGGATTGTCCTTTGTCATGGGTGAATACAATGGTGTTTGATTACAAAGACCAGCTTAAGACTGGAGAATATAACCTGTCTATGTGGCCATCGGTGCCAGGTAAGTCTGTTGGACTAACATCTCAAACTCTACGCTGTGTCAGCCATGGAGCACATGACCAGTTATGCAGATTATGGTATAATATAATAGCCTTTATGATACTGACTTTATTTGTATCATATATACTTTTTATTTAATAACTCATAGCTTAAAATATTTTAAAAACATCCTTGCTCATCTTTGTCAATTGCTGCTATACTTATATATGGGTAAACACAAATGGAATTTAATATAACTACCTCCTTGCTTGGTGCATAAGAACCCTGGGAGAGTGTCTTTCAATTGTCATGCTTCCTGAAAAATATGGAAGCGTAACTATACATAAACACCACACTCCATCACTGACAGATTACTATTATTATTTTAAAAATTAATATTCTTTCTTGAAATGGAACACAGTATTAGTTGTTCTTGCATGTTCTTGCATGATATCTGTACTCATCAAAGATTATGGTAACTTTAAAAGCCTTGAACACTGGGTGGGAATGCGATGGTGCACTTAAATATGTATACACACTGATGAGTAATAGTAATAGTGTTGGTGAGTAATAGTAAACTACATCTGCTCTCTCCCATGTTTTTTCAATAAATAAGTGTATTCAGTGTTTTGTTATTAGTATTTGTAATATTTTAGTTGCAATTTATGTGCTTTGACCGGTAATGGGTGTGTTACTTTTGGAAAACTGTAAAAAAATAAAGTTTAAAGCAAAATCAGGTTTTATTATAAATCAGATTTTTATTACATAATATATTTAGCAAATTATTGACCAACATATATAACATGTATTCTGACTTAGTTACAATATCCCAGTAAGGTTAGTAATAACTGGCAATTAAGATTGTTACCAGCCAGTTCACCTGTTCCTTTCCATTATTTCAGCTGCTTTAACAGTATTGTCTGAATGAAAAGTCTAAGTAAATAATGAAATAACCAACAGGCTTCTTATTGCAAATCTGCAGATGATAAAAGTGAACTTTTGAACCCAATGGGTACTGTGGAGATAAATCCCAACACTGAGAGTGCAGCAGGACTTCTGATTCGCTTCCCAAATATCCGGCCGCATCCGATCTACTATCCATCACTTAGCAAGGTAGTCTGCTTCGTACTTATATTATGGTCATCATGTTTTTCTGTTTATTTCGGGAAACGTTTATGTATAGTTATAGACAAAGCAAGTTGTAACAAAGAAACATTGTTGGTGCCTGGTAATACATACATTAAATGCACCTGTTAACAAACAAGTCACAGAAAATGTGTCACGTAAAAAAAAATACAAACTATGTAGGAAGATTATGAAATATACACAGAATTATGGACTCATAGTATGTTTAAATTATTTTTTCCACACCAGGATTGTCCTTTGTCATGGGTGAATGCAATCATATTTGATTACAAATTACCAAAACATTTTATCAATTGCCAAACACAATTTTTAGAAGGCAAAGTTGTATGGTGTTTCCTGCGATTTTAAGGTATTTTTGAGTGTGCATGATTGAATATTTTAAATACTTTTCGCTTTGCTGCCTTGTGCCTGTAGCCTCCGGAATAGGCTCTGGACCCCCCTTAACCTGAATAGGACTAGCAGTTTACAGAAAATGGATGGATGGATGGGGGGATAGATGCATGCATGCTTTGTCATCATAAATACATGTAAATCATAGTATATTCCGCAACAAATATCAATGTAAAATAGCCACTAAATGCAATATTTTAGTGTTTTTTTTAAAGGAAGCAGTCCTGTCTTCCAGCAATTATCACCATTGCTGTATTGTAATTTGGAAAATCTACTATAAAAAATTTACCCCCAATACATGAAATGCTCTCTGATATTCTTTCAGACTTATGACATCCGAATAAACGGAATAAACAGAGCTGAAGCTACGAAAGAGGAGGTGAGCAATTTATGTTTGATATCTGAAGCATGGATCACTCATGAAACAAAAAAAATGATGATTCCTACCATATCCATATGATTTTACAGCCAAACTTTTATAAGTAAAAACTTTATAAAAGGCTAATCAATTTTTTAATTATAATTTTTTCAGTAACAGTAATAATAGCAACTTTGGCAGGCACATAATTAAGAAAGAAAGCAATGGCAATTTTTATAGTAATCGTTGCAAAAATAGTGTATTAGAGCTCTTTTAGAATGAAGTTATTAATTTACTACCTTATACTACCTTACTATATTGAAACCTGTTGCTTTGTCTGACGTGTTTTATAAATGTTCAGAATAAATGTTGCCTGAACGTTTGCAGCACATGAAACTGAGAGAGATCGTGGAAAATAAAAACTACACTGAGTTTTTTGAGGATGACAAGGAGATTTTATGGAAGCTACGCTATGAAATGTTTGAGAAATACCCAGAGAGTTTGTCCAAATTGCTCCTCATCACCAAATGGAACAAGCATGAAGATGTAGCTCAGGTGCACCTCTGCCGTCAGCCTTCAACAGATTCTTCATGATGTTTATATCTGGAAATGTGTCTATTTTATATTTTGATTTCCTTTCTCTGCAATGCTTTTGATTTCTTTCAAATCACTAAATAATAATTTGAGTAACATTTGAGCACTTTTGCTTGCCTTCGAAACAATATAGTAGTATAGTAAAGTAGTATAGTATAGTATAAGTAGTATATTTAACTTGAATTGGGGGACTTCATCCTAGATGGTCAGTCTCCTGCAGCTGTGGCCTGAACTCCCAGCTCTGCATGCCTTGGAGCTCCTGGATTACAGCTTCCCTGATCCCAATGTCCGCTCCTTCACAATAAGGTGTCTAAGAAGGCTCAGGTAAGGAGAGTGCTTCAAATGAAACATGTTTTTCAAACTATATATAGTGCTTACACCAAAATGAACTAGCAGCTATGCTATATGACCATGAATATGTGAGGGGTCCAGGTATACATAATATTATGGGGAGCAAATGTCCGCACAATGTGATAAAAACCTGTTAATTTGACGCTCTGGTGACCATTTCTTTCATGGCATGCAATCAACACCCCTTAAGGAGTCTGCACCATATTCATGCATCATAAAATTGCTACAGATTTGACTGCTGCACATCAATGTGGTGATTCTTCCGTTTCCCCTGTTGGATTCATTAGGGAGGCCATTGAAGTGCACTGAGCTTTTCTTAGGTTAATGGAAGCAGCTTGAGGTGACTTCTGTTTAGTGACACGGCACATTAGCCTGCTGGAAGTAGCCATTAGAAGATGGGTAAATGGTGCCCATAAAGGAATGCACATGGTCAGCAACAATACTCAGATATGTCATTTAAACAATACTCAGATACTGTGTCATTTAAACGATACTCAGATACTGTGTCATTTAAACAATACTCGATTCGTGTTAGGGGGCCCAATGTGCTGAGGAAACATTCCCTACATCATTACATCACCACCAGTCTGGACTGGTGACAAAAGGCAAGATGGATCCATAGATTCATGCTTTTAGCACCAAATTCTAACCCTACGCTCTACATATCACAGCAGAAACCAAGACTCCATGAGAGCAGACACCCTTTTTTCAGTCTTCAAAAGTCCAGTTTCAGTGAGCCCGCAGTGGCCTCAAATTCCTCTTTTTAGTCAACAGGAACAGAACCCAATGTGATCTTCTGCTGTTAAAATCCATCCTCCTCATGGTTCAATATTTTCAGAGATGCTTTTCTGCTCACCACTGTTTTAAATAGTAGCTGAGTCACTGCCTTCCTGTCAGCTCAAAACCAGCCTTGCTGTTTTCCTTTGATCTCTCATACACAAGGCCGATATCCACCCACAGAACTGCTCCTCACTGAGTTTGTTTCTTTTCCACAACATTCTTTGTGGATTCTAAAACTGCTCTATATGCTAGGAGGTCTAAAATACTCAGACCATCCTGTCTGGCACCAACCATTGCTCAGAGTCACTTGGATCACATTTCTTCCCCATTCTGAAGTTTGTTCTGACCATTAGCTGAAGCACTTGACCCCCACACTAGCATAATTTTATGCACTGCTCAGCTGACATTTGATTGGCTGATTATGTATTCACACAAAGGAACATGTGTACAGGTGTCCCTAATACAGTGGCCACTTAATGTATATGACAAGTATTTGTTCAGTTATTCATTTAACAAAAAATTGTTAACAAAACAGTACGTAGGGTACTAGGAGAGCGAGACTATTGAGTCTAAACCATGATAGAAATGTGACAATCCTTTTGTAAATATAGTTTTACTTATAATTATATCTAATATCAAGGTTCAGGTTACTTCATTGTCATCAGCAGCTTTATGCAAAACAAAGAGTGATGAAACAATGTTTCTCCATAATAATAATCAATCCTTTATTGTCCCGATGTGGAAATTCTTTTTTACACCTCCCTCAACTTGCTCTTTGTAGAGTAAGTTGTCCGTGAAGGACAGCCACCTGTTGGGGCACCCAGGGAGCTGAGGGTTAAGGCCCTTGCTCAAGGACCCACAGACATACTGTGGCTAGGTTTAGTCGGCAGTAACATATAATACACTTAACATCACAGTAACAGGGTGTGCAAGGTGCAAACAGGCAGTAAATAAACAGTGCAGGGATAATAGTGCAGAGATGTAAACTTCTGTATGATTTGTGCAGTTACACAAGACAGTTGGCAGAATTTGCCCCAACATAAGACACTGCAAAGTGCAGTAACAACATCAAAAAACAATACAATGCAAACAATAATAGACAGGACAATAAATAGACAGCACACAATTCCAATTTGTAACATAATTGAGTATGATATATTGATATATAATATAATAAAAATAGTAATACAATTTGTATTGTGTGACATTGGAAATACAAGTGCCTAAAAACAGACATATTCATTTGTACCATGTTAATCTATATTTTTCTGTTCTTTTTCAGTGATAACGAGCTTTTCCAGTATTTGCTCCAGCTGGTTCAAGTCCTGAAGTATGAGCCTTACCTTGACTGCGAGTTGTCAAAATTCCTCCTACAAAGATCCCTTTCCAACAGGAAGATTGGACATTTCTTGTTTTGGCATTTAAGGTACATTTATAATGTAAAGAGTATTTAAATAATGAAGACTGATTTGTTCTTTTTGTTCTGACATGCATTTTCATCCTCTTTGCATACTGACAAAAATATATCCAATCCATTAATGTCTATCAATGGAATACTGATTTATTGTCAAAGTGGAGCGCAATTTAATATTTTAAGTGTGTCTGTCTACTAGCCTGGGTCACTGATTGTTTTGGACAATTAGTGTTTGTCTTATATTTAAACCCAGACTTTAAATTTGTTAGACAAAATAAGATGTTGAATCGGAAAACATTGATGTTACAGATGCCATTGTAGTTTCCCGTGATTTTTGGGAATGGAAACGGTGGTAGTTGACTTAGCCGGCCTGTGGTCTCCGCAGGTCAGAAATGCATGTGCCGTCAGTAGGCCTGTGCTTTGGGCTTATTCTGGAGGCCTACTGCAGAGGGAGCATCTACCACATGAAGGCTTTAATGAAACAGGTGAGACCTGGACATACAGCATTACCCAGGGGCGTCACTAGGTTTTAAGGACAGGGGGGGCTTAGCCCCCAAGAGATGCATACGATAGTGCACGAAGTG
>JAABNY020000129.1:16915279-16925735 GCA_015164015.2 Brevimyrus niger
CCAAATTATTTAGGGGGGGCTTAAAAATATTTTAGGGAGGCTTCAGCACCCCTAAAATAGGCCTAACGACGCCACTGGCATTACCAAAATGTTTCTTTTAATTATTTCATTTATGGAGTCAAAATCTGAGACAAAGAAAGGTTCCCCCACACTTCATTGTACAATTCAGTATGTAATTATTTTAGTTAACATGCTTAGATCTTGTTCTCCAGTCATTCTACATCATTCCACATTGTTCCACATCATTTTCAATGCTGTCTTTGTCTGTCTGTAGGGGTAATACTGTGGTTAATTTATTAAAAGTCTCTCCCTCTACTATCCCTAACCCTAACCCTTCCATCACAACATCCGCAGTCTTTTTTTGATGTCTTTACATCAACATTGCTCAAACTTTTTCCCCAAAATAAATGGCAGATGTTGTGCCACTAACCCTGATCATTTTGCTTTGCTTGTGCGAGTAAAAGGTTTCCATCTATTAAAATGATTTTACCCAAGATTGTTTTGTTGCCTGAAAAGGGAAAGACTTTTCTGACACTGTTTGCAAATAGCTTTTTGCAGGTTTCTAGACTTGTAAAAAAAATTGCACACTTCAGAAAGTGTTTTATAGACTGAATGTGTTAACAACCACAATGCATCCGTGTTTATTAAATACAAACAGGACTGGAGTTCTTAGATAATGGGTCGCTGCACAGAATCCTTCCAGCTATTACTTATTGAAAACATTAGCTGTTACTTACTGATTTTATATTTATTATCGGTAATACATGCCCCAGCCCAGACGATTTACCGTAGGATTGATTTTAGGATTTTGTATTAGCATTTATTAGTAAAAATATAGTGCAGTATCTGCATGTCTAAAATGTCATGCTGGTTCACTTGAATTTTCTTTTTCACCCAATAGAATGAAGCTTTAAACAAGATGAAATCCTTGAATGACTTTGTGAAGTCAGCTTCTCAGAAAGGCACTCGGACACAGACCACAGGAGACATGAAGGTGTGCATCAAGCAAGAAGCTTATCTGGAAGCTCTGTCTGATCTGCTGTCACCCCTCAATCCAAGCCTCATCCTCTCTGAAATATGGTGGGAGTCCATTACATTTTGTTACATTAGCCATAGACATTTTAATTGTGGTAGGATTAAAATGTGCTAATATTTATATAGCATCTAAATTAAATAATTATCCACTGTCACTAATAAGATATACATTTTGGTTAGATTATAAAAGGGCATTTCACCAAGTGGGTTCACAAAATCTGGTTGTCTATTTGTCTATTTATACTATGTTTACAAAGTTGCATAAACGAGTGTTCCCTTTATTTTATGCTTAATTGCATTTCCACACAGCGGCAGTAAGCATAGTGTTAGAACATTCAAGCCTGATTCTGCTCAGTTGGTTGCATTTTAAAAATGCAGGGAGCTTTGGATAAAATTTCCACATCAGCTGTGTGGCCTGGGACAATGCTGAGCCCCTTCAGTTTGAGAAGAGCACAAAGCTGTCCAACTGCATTGCAATGCCTTTCTCTTTTATGTCTTGAATATGGCTTATTGGTATTAGAGGGTATAGTACAGTAGAGTAAATACTGAATTGTCCACTGCAGAGATTAAGCTCCTAGCTGCTTGTTGCACTGTATTACACAATTGAGCATCCTTTGCCTTTCTTATTACAACAGCGCCCCCTGATGTTGAACTCCCAATAATTCTCTTAGTATAGTTGTATCTCCACATAACACACCGGAAACAGAAAGTCTGTAATCTTATACTGTTATCTACCTCAGCAGTTTGTAGACTTTTATCTGTCGTTAAAGCTGATACTGATAATGATTACAAGTACAAAATTTATTCCAGTACCAGCTAACTTGCTTATTATGTGTTTGGACCAAAACTGATTAAAAGCCTTCTTAGCTGTGAGCCTTGTGGGCAGCAGTACTGCTGTTAACACAGATCTCCGACATCTCTGGATTTCTGTACCTGGCTCTTGTCATCCCATAGCTGATTTTAATTTAACTTTAATTTAATTAAGTGGTGCTTTTCTGGTAGCTTTTGTTGGTGTACAGCGTGCTGTAGTGCTCCGATGGCCTTCATTAAGTGTGAATTTGATTTGTTTTGTTTGCTGCATCACAATGACAAGTTTGATGCATAGCGTTTTTATTACATGGTAAACATAAATTATTTAGGTGATGTACCTGATTTTGTTCAATTTAGTAAACTTAGTAAAGTACGACACTGATTATGAATCTGACTTCACATAAATAAACTAAATTATAAGCTCAAAGGCCTTAATTGAAACTTACTGGTCTTTATTTTCTTAATTTTTTATGTATTGCTGTAATAGTTAGGCTGGTATGCATCATGTGATTTTTGGCTGTCCTGGACAAAAGATTACCACTGTAAAGAAGCATGGCAATATCTTTGGTCTTGGCTCCAAAATGGTAGTCTTAGTTCACACTGTGAAAGATGTCCAAATATGAATGTTGTCAGGGATCTTGTGACTAAAAGTAGGATGGGAAATTTTTGACAATGTCAGCAAATTAGCGTGACCGTCTCACAGTGTGATTGCTGCCGCAACCTAAGTCTAATAAGCAGCACGGATGACGTTAATTCTTGTATATCGATATGCGATTATTATATCGATTGATTAAGCACTGTGACATGTATTTTCAGACATTTTTTTAAGTTTCAGGTATTTTTAAACATTATTATAACATCATAAACCTTCACTGTGTTCCATAGTCCAGACATATGCAAGTACATGGATTCAAAGATGAAGCCTCTCTGGCTGGTCTACAAGAATGAGAAGGTGCAAGGGGAACCACTTGGTATTATATTCAAGAATGGAGACGGTAAGAAACTGTATTTATTTATTTATTTATTCATTCATTCATTCGTATAAAGCATAACATGTACATTCAGTTTGAGATCAAGCCAGCGTAAATTGAAAGAAATATAGTTCATGGTATCATGGTTCTAACAACAAATCAATTTGTTGGAAAATACATAGATACGGAAGATACAATAACATAATATAGGAAAGGCTTTTAATTAGATCTCCATAAACATTGATACCCTGTGTCGAGTCTGTATTATTCCTTTTAGTACTGATGGCTTCCAACAGTCGATCATTAGTGGAAAGGCATTCCATGGCTAGTTTGTATTTAATGTGAGGCCAAATATTATCTTTGGGTTCTGACCTGGCCCAATGGACTTGTCCTTAAGCCACTTTTTGGTGGTCTTTGCAGTTTGGGTAGGAACATTGCATTGAAAAATACCTGATATTGATTGTTCCTCCTCTGAAAACAACATCTCTATTGTGGGAAGTGAGCCTTTCTGCAATATTCCACTCTACTCCGCAGCATTGATTGACTTTTCACCATGAATCAGCACCAGCAGCTGAAAACACTCCCACACCATGACACCTGTTCTTCCATGCTTTACTGTGGCTGAGGTGCACTCTACTCAAGCCATGATCCGTCATTCCATAGGACTATACTAAAAATTACTCAGCATCAAACATTCCATTGTTGATGTGACAGCAGCAGTTTGTTTTTTCATGCATTTTCTAGACACAGCTAGAGACAACCTTGTTCTAATTGTCCTTCTAGAAAGAGCCTTGTTGTCCAAAGTCTTGAATTAATAATAATAATAATACATTTTATTTATATAGCGCTTTTCAAGATCAAAGACTCAAAGACGCTTCACAACACAATAGGATAAAATAGCACACAATATACAACGTAAAATTCTCCTGGTACTTTTCAAAGCATATTCTTTTGGCCCAGAGTACATACATATGCAACACATACTAATCCTAACCCTATTCATATGCTGAAGCACTTAAACAGCTATGTTGAAATAGCAAATAGCAAAACTATTGCTATTTCGCACCCCTCCTGGGCTGTTCCTGCCTTTCGCCCACAAGCTGACCCGGAACAGGCCAAGCAGTTACAGGAGATGGATAAATCTGTGAATTAATTATTCATATATGCATATGTATTTGTATTTGTCTATTTAAATGTATCCAGGACTGATGTAAAAGCCATTATCCATAATTAATTTCACCTGTTAAATCCACTTCATTTGGTTAAGAGAAGGATTTGTACAATTTCAGACAACTGAAACTTGGGGAATGTGAGGGAGAATGGACAAAAACCGCAGGCTAGGAATCAAAAAGGCTTATTCATGAAAGAGGTGAATTGGAAGTAGTTGTGGATGGGATTGAAACCCTGATTTTTTTATCCAGGTTGGGGTAGGGTGGGCTAGGGCTAGGGGGCTTGGCTCAAACTTTCTATCCTTCCCCCTGCTGATAATTATTCCAAAATCAATTTTCAATGCCCCTTCTTGCCTCAGACCTTCGACAAGACATGTTGACTCTCCAAATGATAGAGTTGATGGAGATTCTTTGGAAAAAAGAGGGACTGGACCTGAGGTTAGTGGAGACTGCAGTTATCTATTCAGATATTACAGCTTTGCTTCTTGGGAAGTTACTTAATTCCTAATTCTGGTCTTTTCATTCCTTTTCATGATTTGGATTGCAGGATGATCCCTTATGGGTGTCTCTCGACTGGAAACAAGACGGGCCTGATTGAGGTGGTGAAGAACTCAGACACCATCGCCAACATTCAGCGTAACAACAGCAATAATGCCGCAACTGCGGCGTTCAACAAGGACGCTCTGCTGAACTGGCTGAAGTCCAAAAATCCAGGGTGAGCATTTGTTTGACTTGAGATAAGCACTGTGTGGACCTTCTTTTATGCTTAAGAAGCATTGCGTATGTATCATAATTCACTGTTCCATAGCTCATTAACAAAAAATGTCATAGTTAGAGTATCACCTCAGTAGTGAATATAAAATGATCTAATTTGGAACATGCTCAACTTTCACCTTTAAACAGACAGATGGATCCAGTACTGTTAGCTCAGGGCTAGACTGCAGCTTAAAATATCTGATCTACTTTGTTTCTTATCCCTTTTGTTTACAGAGATAAACTGGATCAAGCCATTGAGGAATTCACTCTGTCTTGTGCTGGCTACTGTGTAGCCACTTATGTTTTGGGGATTGGTGACAGACATAGTGACAATATAATGATCAGGGAGACGGGCCAGGTGGGATTGACTGAGATCTTTATTTTATTGTAACACTACTGACTATTTACCATAATATTGTACATTAGATTCATGTTGCATTGAGTAACATAAAAGGTCAAAGGGTAACATCACAATTAGGGGCTAAATAATTTTCATTCCTTGCAGTAAAATTGTGTATTTAACAATGCTGATTATAATAATGCTAATTACCTTTTGTCTTATTGGCATATCTTTAAATGAAGCATTGTCTTTTGCAGCTGTTTCACATTGATTTTGGACACTTCCTTGGAAACTTTAAAAGCAAGTTTGGCATCAATAGAGAACGAGTGCCATTCATTTTGACCTATGACTTTGTTCATGTAATTCAGCAAGGAAGAACCAATAACAGCGAGAAGTTTGAGAGGTAACTTTTAACTTTTGGAATAATTTACATTTTCACAACCAGTACCTTAGTTGTAGTTCTTGTACTATTACTGAATCTGTGCTGATATACCATATGTCCGGGGTTTTCCTGGATGTGATTTTTCTCATTTTACAAGGTGGTTAGTGCAAACTAATTAATTTTCTTAAGAGAAGCACTACCTGATTGGCTCATCACCGTGAAAGCTCATTAATATTCTAAAGAGAACCACTACCTGATTGGCTTGTCAACGTGACAGCTCAATAATATTCTGATCCTCGTTTTGTCTCACCAAATATGGCAACCTTTGTATGGGCAACCTCTTGAAGTATTGTTCAGATTTCGAAGGCCTCATTAAACTTGTTCCATATACAAGCTTTTGCCTGTGCAACCACCTTCCCTACAACTATTCTGGCCTGTCAGTATTTTTCAGTGGTCTCAGGCCCTAAAGGCCGTCCTCTTCAGTCTGACAGCTTCCCTTACCATTGCTGCCCTCCTGTGGATCCTAGCTTTGCTGCGAGAGCAGGAAGCCACCACGTTCTGTCCCCAGCTCTCTCCACCCTTCAGGAAAGCTGCTGTTTATATGAAGTATTCATATGGGGTGTAATGTTACACAAAATGTATGGTACAAACCTCGGTTTTGGAGTCAAAGTTTGGTGCAATTTCGGTGCAGCAGGGAAAACAGCATTGGTTTTGAAATTCCTTATTATTAAAACTGCAAGTGTAACAGTTGTAAACCAAAGACAATGCGACTACTGTTGTGCCCAAATAGCAAAACCTAACAGACGGTTATTTGCTCATTGTAAAAAAAATATGAAAAATAAATTTTCAAATAAAAAATATTACATCATAATAATCCTCATTAACTAAATTCCATGTTCTCTGCTACTGAGTATGGTAGTGCATCTTTAGTGTGAAACACTGGCCAAAGCTCCTTAAATGCTACAGGGCAACTAATATGTAGAGGCTGTTTCTGCACATTGAGTGTCTATATCTGAGCTTGGTAAGACAGAACCAACGGACAGTCTTAATCTTAGACTTTTCTTATTCAAGTGCTGGAGTGTACTATACTGGAAAATTTAACTACTGTATTCCCAAACCGCTAGTTATAGCTGACTGTTATCACTTGTTTTCATGCTCCACCTGACTAGTTAACGATAGACACTCGTCAAACAACCATAAAGAGAAACGTTATTTGATGGAACAGACGAGTGGGGGGCTGCAGCACTCATACTCGCAGCGCTACTGAATGTCAGATGTGTCATGAATATTAACAAACTTTCACAATGGATTCTGCTGTTAATCCATTTGTATTCCAGCAACTCATCCAACACAGGGGCCTGACACCCTCCTCAAACAGCATATGGATGAAACACCAGTTCATAATAGGATACAGTCACAGTCATGCTTGTGGGCAATTTAGAGATGCCAGTTCACATCACTTCAGGCCATTGGACTATGGTAGAAAGACCTAGTACCTAGAATAGTGTTTCCCAACCCAGCCCTTAGGGACACACAGTCAATTCACGGTTTTGCGATAGCAGGGAGGGCGCAAAAATGTGGACTGTCTGGTAGGTAGTTGGGAGGGAGCAAAAATGTGGACTGTCTGGTAGGGAGCTGGGAGGGAGCAAAAATGTGGACTGTCTGGCAGGGAGCTGGGAGGGAGCAAAATGTGTGCCGTCTGTGGGTCCCTGAGGACCGGGGTGGGAAACATAGAGCCTAAGAACCCATAAGAACATAAGATATTTACAAACAAGAGGAGGACATTTAGCCCATCAAGGTCTTAGGAGGGGATTCAGTTAATAGCTCAGAGCTAAATAGAGTAAACAAATAATAACATAAGAAACAAGTAGACAACATGCAAACTCCAGCCACAGAACAGGGCTTGGCTTCATAATGTGCAGCCATAGAGTGACCCCCTAGAATGCTGGATCTTGCATATCCCTGTTCTGTATCTTGGGGTGTTTTCTACAGCCTGCAAATGTGGTTATTGTGTTTTTATCTTGCAGAATGTCTTGAGTTGCTTATGATGTGTTCTCAGGTTCCGGGAGTACTGTGAACAGGCCTACAAGATCTTGTGTCGAAACGGGACCCTGTTTGTCAATTTATTCTCCCTAATGCGGGCTGCAGGACTCCCCGAGCTAAGCTCCTCCAAGGATATCCAGTACCTTAAGGTAAGTCTCAGCAATATCTCATGTATTCAAAACTGTTCTGCAACTTTAATATAAAAGTTAAAAAAATAACCCAGACTTTTTGCGTATGCACATTCATAACACATTGTGATGCATTCATAAAACATTATAAGCATGGCCATACATATTTATAAACAAGCATAAAGCATTGTAGTGTTGATTATAATTCATTATAAGCTTTGAACTAAGGTTTCATCATTTACGAAGCAATTCTCACTGACCATTATAGTGCATTATAGAAGCTTTGTAATGCATTATGAAGGTTTCCATAGTGTACTATAGATTCATCTGAGCTTATAAAGTATTATAATCAATGCTCTTATGCCTTTTAAAAAATATTTTAGTCATGCTTATAATGCATCATGCATTTTAATCTGTTATGAATTTTTATAGACGTCTTCCAGGCATTTGTCGAAAGTGCTACCATAAGGGCTGGTAAATCAACATGCTGTCTTTTTATATGTCATATTATTTTGTTGGTTTTTTATATTGATTTATAGGACTCTTTAGCACTGGGGAAGTCAGAAGAAGAAGCCCTGAAGAACTTTAAAGTGAAATTTAATGAGGCACTCCGTGAGAGCTGGAAGACGAAGGTAAACTGGATGGTCCACAGTGTTTCTAAAGACAACAGATGATTATGGACATAAAGGACAAATGTTTACTATCATTTTGGGAATCAACCTTGGGACTATAAATATTTAATTTAACTGATAAGAAGGAAAGGGGTTGTTCTCCTTAAAAATCATGTAAATATCATTAATCATTTTGATTTTGTATTTACATTGGAAATGTAATATTTATTGAAAAAGATGCACAATATAAAAAAAAATGTATGTGGATACTCTGGATAAAAAGGAAAAACAACACTTGTTGTGTTAGAAAAGTGTTTACATCCATTTTGGATGAAGTTATATATCTATTTATTTGTATTTCTTTATGTTTGTATTTTTCAAATATGGTTAGATCTATTTGTATTTTTTGAGTGTCAAAATATTTATGAATGACCTATGCAGACAATCAGAAGAATGTCCAAAACAACATTTATTCCGCTTTCAAAAGCAGAAATATGTGGTAAAGTTTATTCACCTTTTTGTAACTGTCCATGCAGCTTCCACAATAATTGTAGGCACACGTTACACTTGTGCTACATGTGACAGTTTTGGGGTTGTGATGTATCTGCTATTAGAAATTTCACATAAAACATTTAACAATAAATGAATAAAACATTTCCTGTTTAGTCAACATCAGCTAATTTTTGGTGCCAGTCGGAGCAAAAACCCTGCATATTTTATTGATAAGTAAGTGCAAACGATAATTACCACTGATATATGATGTTGTATAAGTAACTAAAGAATGCATACAAATTCATATTCTAAACCTAGAATAATTATAAGCTGTGTAAATGTGCTGGGATTCCAGCAGCATCTTCTACTGACTCTGCAGTGCAGTTTCATGGGAGGTGCCACATGTATGGATTAAGGATGTGCATCGCCAACCCTGAGGCTGATGCGATACACATATTGCCAGTGATCTGATACATTAAAGAAACATGTGAGGCAGCTAATAATGTGATACGATATGATTCAGAGAGGGGCAATATGTGTAATAAACTACTTTTATGCTGGTACACCAATGCATGAATCTCACCATCCCTAGTATGGATCCATAATGACAAACCAGCAGGAAGAAAAGTATCTCTCCTGTTTTTGGTGCACAATCAATTATCAATTATATTAAAATGGAAATCTGAAAGACTGAGGAGTTGGAGCAGTTGACCAATCACGAGATGTCATTCTCGTAGAGCAAAGTGAAAACTGGAGCAGTTGACCAATCGCGAGATGCCATTCTTGTAGAGCAGCGGGTATCTGTCCGCCTTGGCGCAAAGATGACGATTGAGGTGTACAGTGTAATCAATGCTTCTTTTTGATGACTTTTCAAATCTTCCTCCTTGCTGAATACATGTAGATTTCCTAACATCTGTTTAAATCTTCCTTTGTCAGTCTTGGAATGGTTTGCAGATATTCTCTTTAACAATGTCATTATCGTACACCTCTAAAAAAGACATCATCCTCAACAGATTACATAAATTTACTGTACCTTATGCTTTGCAAGGATTGTGTCAATTTCTCTTCAGGATGGTAAAAGTGCTTTTTAACAAAGTTTTGTTATTAATTTCTCTCTCTGTGTATTTGCAATATTTTTGATGGGATTAAATGCTTACAAAGCATGAAATATGCAGCCTTAAAGTTTTGTTTTGCTGAAAACATTTTTGTATTTTTTTAAAATGTTGTAAAAATTGTAAAATCGTGGAAAATAGCGCAAATAAAATTTTTTTCCCTATATTTCACGTCCTCGGATGTTATGTGTCAGCCTTTAATTTAAAGCCTTTTCAGTTGTGGAGGATAAAGGATTCTGGGAATTTACAAAGGCCATAAACCCTTTGTACACTTTGCAAACAAACCCAGTCCAAAGTTATAATCTCAGAGATACGTAGCAAAATCCATATACAAATACTGGAAGAGGTTAAGTGAGCATTTGCTGTTTGGCTAACGTGAGGCTGCTGGGAACAATCAGCGCTACATCTGTGACTTGCACTTTACTAAACACTTAAAATAGTGTTACACCTGTTTCAGTGTTTCCAGGTGTTGAAGTGCCAGGCTTTCCACTCCAACAACACTATCCTTCCGGCTCAAGGACTGAGACAAGCAACTGTTTCTTTTACTTGCAAGGGTAGTCACACATTCTGCAGTGCGAGCTACAAGGGGTGGGCTTCCCTTGCTCCT
>JAABNY020000129.1:16925835-16940215 GCA_015164015.2 Brevimyrus niger
ATTACAGCGCCCCATACTGGTCTGGCATATATACTACACCGTTTTCAGTGGTTTCGTGTTTACGCAATTTTTTTTTACAACGAGGAAAAAAAATTATCGGATAGGGAACGCACCGGCTTCGTGTGGACAGGCCCTTAGTCACCATATCTTAAAATGGACATTGTGGCCTTAGAAAAGGTGCAGCGTAAGGCCACAAGAATGATTCCTGGTCTTAGACAAATGTCATACAAGGAAAGGTTAGTTGAGCTAAATCTGTTCAGCCTCAAGAAAAGGAGACTGAGGGGGGACATGATCCAGGTATATAAGATTCTAAAAGGTTTGGATGCTATTCAGCCAAATAGTTACTTCAGCATTAATTCAAATACAAGAACTCGTGGCCATAGGTAGAAATTAGCGGGAGAACATTTCAAGTTAAGTTCTCCCCAAGCGAGCTTGATGGGCCAAATGGCCTCCTCTCGTTTATATAGTTCTTATGTTCTTACAGCATGCAAGCAGAAGTGGGGATCTGTGATCAATGCTATATAATGGACCAGACGACTTTGTTTTTAAAGTAACCTTTATAATTCTGGAAATTATAAGGTGAAATAATACTGAGGAAAGATGGACAACTTAGCACCCAGAATGTTAAAGGCAAAACAAAGATTAATGTAAAATAAGATTGTAAATTCTTCATAAAAAAGCAGCTTGGATTGGTCACATTGCCATGTCCAGAGTAATAATCAGACAAGAAGACAATAGGCATGTAGTTCCTCCAAACGCAAAAGCAAACAGAGAGTGGTCTGATAGAAATAGACAAGAACAAAACACATGTTTTTAGATGGAACTTCCATTCAAATTCACCAGTTTCAGCACCATTTTCCAAGGCAGCTGTAAGAAAAAGGACCATCGATATCCAACAATTATCTACATTAATCTATGTTGTAAAACCCTGAATAGGAGATCAATTATCCCCGAAATATAGAACACACATTCCTGAGATTCAAAATTACTGCAAATCATTTCTTCATTTGAACATGTGTTTTACTACACTTAAGACATGTTCATTGTGATGTAAAAATATACACTGTCTGGCCAGAAAAAAAATCATTTGAATTTTTAGTTGGACCACCTATAGTTTGCTTATGGCACACATTTCATTATGCAACATCTCAACATTTTTTTCCCATCCAGATTTGCATTAATTTCTCACCAAGACTTTCAATGGGGTTAAGGTCAAGACTCTGTGGTGGCTAAAACACGTGTGAAAATGAGTCATCGCGCTCTTGAACCATTCCTTCACAATTTAAACAAGATGAACATAGGCGTCATCATCCTGGAATATGTCCATGCCATTAGGGGGGAAGAAATTCCATGGATGATGGATGGAGGTGTAACCTGGCCATCCAGTAGATTCAGGTACTCAGCTGACTTATCTTTATTGCTGTATAACGTTGCAGAGCTGTAATAATGATCCAGTCATTGGCTTTGAAGTATTTGCCAATTTAAATTCAAATGGTGACTTTTTTTGGCTGGGCAGTGTATATCATGGCAAACCAATCATGCTCAAACTGATATCCAAACTAAACACAGAGTAAAAGTATCCCTGAAATGATTGAATTTAATTAATTTAAAGGGGAAACAAAGAAAGAACCATTTTGAAAACACTGTGGTATGTTGAAATACTCTGAGACTTGTTTGAATACCAATTCACCAATGTTCAATAGTTTATCATGAAAATCAAACCCTTACACACGAGGAAACGCATAAAACCAGTGCAACATCAAGAACTTAAAATATATTCAATTATCTATCCATTATCTTTATTAATATAAAAATAATTTTGATAGGTGTGAAAGGGTTTTAATGCGTAAAAAAACAGACATACACATTTCCAAATTATTTGGTTTCAGTAGATTTCTAGGAATTGCACCAGAGACCACGGCTTTTAGCCTAATAGAGCGTCATAGTCAATATACCACACCAGCTTGCCACCGGTAGGACTGACACCTGTTATGGGCCACTTCTGTGGATCATCTTTGATCCGGCTCAGCTGAATGATCATCTCATGTTTGCTTTTACCCGTCACCAGCACACCGACCCTCTGAGCTTGATTGATGGCAGCTAGAGTAAGGCTCATGCGCTGGTGTGGCTTCACCGGGCCCTCTGTCAGAACCACCAGCCTGTGCCCATGGGTGTCTAGCTGAGTGCTTTGGAAGAGTGAAGCTGTGTGTCCATCATAACCTACACCCAGTAGAACAAAGTGAAAACTGGAGCCGTTGACCAATCGGGAGATGTCATTCTCGTAGAGCAGCGGGCCGCCATCCTCCTCGACGCAAAGACGTCGATTGAGGTGTACAGGCATAGGATGGATGTTGAAATAGGGCAGCCGTACATGCTGTAGAAGGTTCTCGTGCAAGGCATGGAAGTTGGAGCCAGGCTCTGACAATGGCACACAACGTTCATCCACCATCCATATGTGGGTGCGCTGCCACGGAAAGGAGTAGTGATGTACGGCCAAGCGCTGGAACAGGGCGAGGGGGCTGGAGCCTCCAGATAGCGCCAGGTGGAAAAGCCCACCACCCTCCACTGCCTCTTCGGCTGCGGCCCGCAGGTCCGCGGCGAGTCGATCGATGAGCTCCTCCGGCCAGGCCGACACCATCTCCGAGTTCCGGTACTTGCCGCTCATGACCTGGAAGTTCTCGGCTGCGGCCGACCCCCCAACAAATTCACGCGGGCTCAAGATTACAGCTTCATTCGTGAAGGCGACCTTGCTGCCGTGCAGCTGGAAGTCGAGAAGATTTTCCGTGTCGATGCCTCCGGGATACGTGCGCGGAAGCTGCTGCGCGAGGCCGTGTAACAGGGGCGTCCAGAAAGCCCAGGAGGCCAGAACGGTCTCTACTCGGATAACGCTGTCCTTTCTGCCATGAAAGATTTGGGAGACGACCACCTCATGGGCCTCCCTCTGGAACGTGGACGTGTAGATGTGGTAACCTGACAAGGGCAGGCCAAACAAGGCAGTATCTCTCTCTCCTGTCACCTCTTTCCAGCCATCATCCGGAACAGCAGGCTTGAAGAGATTCTTGCTGACGAGAATGGCCGAGCGTTGTAGGCTACCATGTCTTAGGAGGAAAACGATTTGCTTGGGGCTACATCGGAGACTGCTGGAATTCTGAACGCTAAAGACCTCGTTCTTGAAGAGGATGCGGGCATAGGCCACCTGCTCATCCAGCATCTTACCAGAGGTCAAGAAGATAGGAACTCCATCAAACTGAGTGTTCCTGATATGAACCACAACACCTATAGGGAACAAAGATGATTACTAGTGATATCATATTTGGAACACCATGACTGCCTTTTTCAGCAACTGCGCATAATTCTATACAACAGTGAAAAGGGAATATAATTGTAATAAAAATAAATATTAAATGTAGATCACGGCCAAAAAAAAAAAAAAAAGACAGGCCCAGAAAAAACACATGGGGAGAACATGCAAACTCCACACACATGTAACTCAGGTAGAGACTTGCTCCCAGGTCCCAAAAGTGTGAGGCAATAGTGCTAACAACTGCACCACCGAGTCACCCTTTGACAGACCCAACAAAGGAAAAGCCATCTTATTTACAATCCATTTAACCCATTTTAAGAAATCGTCATCCAAAAACATCCAATCGGCATGCGAGGTATGTGGAAATCGGATAAATGTGAAACTGCACCGCAGGGTGAAGTACGTGTGACATCAACCAGAAACCCCTCCTTCTGCGCTACGCACCTGCAAAGGTGGGCGTGTTGCTGATGTCTTCCTTGGTCCTGTTTAGCTCCTCCTGCACCTCAGAGTTGTAGGCCTGGTACTGACCAATGACAGCACTCGTCCGGTCGATGTCCTTCAAAGAGCTGAAGACTTGCAGCTTCTTGTTGACAATCTCATCGCTGTTGCTCATGTTGGCTGGGACGCCCATTGTCAGGAGGAGAAGGACCTCTGTCAGATGGTTCTGTAGCACGTCCCTGATCACCCCATACTGATCATAAAACTGAGCCCTGCCTAAAATAGAACAGACACGTTAAGCGAAAGGCAATTTCTATCGCATTTGATAGTGACGTTTAATGTTGTAAAAGCATTTTAAACGTTCTCTTCACTGAAACCAGTAATCGGAAATTCTTTTTATAAAACTGAACAAAACTCTTTCCGAACAACAGAAAATGACACAAGTAGGACTTCATTCTCTACAAACTAAAATATCAAGATCTGTCTGTCAATTGTTATATTTAATAGTATAACAATAATACTGAGTTATCAAACACGCCCCCCCCCCCAAAAAAAATAAATAAAAAGTAAAACATGTACAGTCAATATTCAGGCAAAAGTCAGTTATTGGTAAAACGGCAAACATGCAATTCTACAGAGAGCAGCACAATGCCGTAAACAGGCCACTGTTATATGAAGGTGCGATTTCACAGTACTGGCTTTTGTTAAAGAACTACTTTTTAAATTATTCAAGTCCTATTGGAGAAGTTCTGTCCACCAGTACAAAAGTTATTCACATTTAATTTGACATTACTAGATTATTAAAATTTTTTCGTTTGTTTCAATCTTTTTACTTTTATGGTCATTGCACGTGATTTACATAAAAGAAGAGTGCACCTTTAATATCCAGAGTTTCTTTCAGAACTATCTCCATTCGCTCTATGTGATGTTTGTTCCAGATGGGGTCAAGGGAGTTCTTGTTGTCTTTCCGAAACTGCAATATCTGGGAAACCACCTTTCACACAAGTATACAAAAAAATATATTTTACACAGATAAAGAATCAAACTAAATGCATGCTTAGTTATTCCTTCTTATGTACCACTGCACGGTCTCATTTAACTTTCATTGAAATGAAAATACAATTTTATCAATGATAGAAAAAAAAACTATATGTATGTATAAACTCATTGGTCCTGTAACTTAACTTAACAGTGTATATTCAAATTGCAATGCAGTAGTTTTATTGTGTTAAAAGATATGCTTGTTCACGATGATTAAAGAAAATTAGGTGCTGAGGACTGTAAACACTTGCCACTCATACGGCAGCTGCATGCTCACTCCCAGACTCACTGATTCACCTGCACTTAACATTTCTTTCATAATGGAAGCCTATCAGCATTGATAAGTATTAGTAACAACAGTGTTGATGTTCTATAGCGTGACACACTCCAATCCAATAAAGACTGACCTAAAAATAACTATAATTACTGTAGTAATCTCATAAAAAGTGATATTATAAATATGCTCAACATGTACAATAATGGACACGTAAAAAAAATAAAGCCTGCAACACTATTTGTAGATTTATTTTTTAAATGTTTCAACGGAAGTTACGGGCAGTAAAGTTCATCAGATGATACAACAAAATATTCTCTATAGTTATGTTGCAAAAATGCACATAACTGGTCAGTGTGAGCCATGGACCACAGAAGAGGAGGGCAACCCGGGGGCCAGCCGAGGGCCAGCCGAGGGCCACCTGGGCCCCAGACCAGGTGACTGGGGGCATAATTAAGAAAGCGGTGATACACAATCATGAAAAAAATCACCTACTAATAATTGAATGTAAAAACCGATAAAATGTGTATAGTAAACTGTATATTTAAAGCAGGGGGCTGGGAGACCTGATCTCCCTCAGTTCCACAGCCCATGGTGTGAGCAGGTGGGAAAATGATGCATGTGTGTACTGCAGGGCCCAAATGTGATGAGATGACAGCAGAGGCTGTGCCATTGTAAAAGCAGCGGTTGCCATTGTAAAAGCAGCGGTTTAGCAAACAGTCCTTTTTTTAATTGGTTATGGCCAGATCAGTTTCCTCAAGGTAACATATTAATATTTTTTTAGATGAAATGAGTTAAACATTAATCAGGGGGATTTTTAAAAAAAGCCCTCCAGAGACAGACAGACAGATCTAATTATTATGAAAGTATAATAATTATAACTCTGATTAAACAATATCTAGGAACAGTAAAAACGTATTCAAATCGGGTTATGGAGATAATCAGGTTGATTAATCATGCAGAAAATCACTTGAAACCATAGAAATGAGCTTTTTTTTTTTCGCCCGGCAGCCCGTCATTATCGAAAGAGCCATCCCGCCTGCAGTGGCGCGGAATCGCAAATAATTCAGCCCCTTCGGGGCTGCCTGTCGCAGCCTGCAGAGAACACTGCAAGATCAACAGCAACATTTCATGCAAACTGAACGCAGCGGGCGAAGACGTAGCAGTACTGAAGAGCCGTCTGATTCACACCTGCTTCCCCAGGTAGTGGTCTATCCTGAAGACCTCGTCCTCGCGCAGCGACTTCTTCAGCAGCGTGGCTAGTTGCTCAGCACTGTCCAGGTCATGGCCGAACGGCTTCTCCATCACCACCCGAAGCCACTGCCCCTCGCCAGGCCTACAGCTGCGGCTGATCTTCTCAGCGATATCCGCATAGGTGGACGCAGGGACGGCCAGGTAAAACAGCCGGCCTGCTTCCGCCAGGCCTTCGTCCTCCGGCCGCCGTCTGATGTCTCGTGCCAGACTTTCATAATCTTCTGTAGTGTTCAGCTGCTGGTACTGAGCCAGCTTCAGGAACTGCTCCTTCAGCAGAGCACACCGCTCCTCCGACCCCTCCGACGGGCACGCCAGGCCCTTCAGGATCTGAAAGAATCTGGGCTTGCCTTTTTCGGCCTTTGATAGGCCCCCGCCATAGAAGGAGAAGCTGTACCCGCTGCTGACCTGATCAGCGTACAGCTGGAAGAAGCTTTGCCAAAGGTACTTCTTGGCCAAATCGCCCGTGCCACCCACAATGACCACAGAGACATGGCCTTTCAACTCCTTGCCGGAGCCCTTCTGCGTACATACACCGTCCAATAGCAAAAAGGTGAACAATGCCCGCCACATCATCACTCCAAGATGGCCTCCACTGCGTTCTACCTAGAATTGTGGGACAGAGCAGAACATCATCACCACTTTCGTTCCATCATGATTTTGGAACACAGGTTCATTTAAAGCTCTAGGCCCTGCAACACAGACCATAATAAGTGGATGGATGATTCATAATAAGTGGATGGATGATTCATATAAGGCAGGGATGGCCAATCTTATCCGCAAGGGGCCGGTGCGTGTGCAGGTTTTTGGGGTAACCTGTAGGTCAGCTGTTCAAACCCAGGTGTGAGGACTCTTCAGCCAATCAGTCCATCCATCCATTAACTTCCGCTTACCCGAGGTCGGGTCGCGGGGGCAGCAGTCTCAGCAGGGAGACCCAGACTTCCCTCTCCCCGACCACTTCCTCCAGCTCCTCTGGGGGAATCCCGAGGCATTCCCAGGCCAGCCGAGAGACATAGTCCCTCCAGCGTGTCCTGGGTCTTCCCTGGGGCCTCCTCCCAGTCCTCTAAATAGTAATCTAATTAGGGAGCTGCAGCGAAAACCCGCGCACACACCAGCCCTTTGCAGATAAGATTGACCACCCCTGATAGAAGGTAAAGATCGTATAGCCCTCTTTAAAAAAAATAAATGTAAGGCGGAAATAAATTTACTGTTGATATAATATTTAGAAATATTTGGATAAAAATGTACACCTCTTCTACAGCACTCATTAATGTATTTAATATTACATTAATAACATAATACATACATAATAACACATCATTGCAAAATCTAATTACACATACAGCAATAGCCTGCAAATAATCCATAAATTATTGATCAAATAATCCACATAAATTCAATAAGATCAGCTGTGATTATCAAATATACCGCTGCAGCACTACTTACTGCTAAGAAGCACAAGAGCAACATTCAGGTTCAATTCAATTAAACTTTATTTGTATAGTCAATTTTCACAACATTACTTTGTCTCAAAGTGCTTTGCATTGTCCTTGCCCAAAGCCAGAGGCAACAGCGGCAAGGAAAAAGTCCCTAGTAGTAAGCCAAACTGTTAAACTGCTAAAACTGCTGGCCAAGTCAAGAATATATATATATATATATACATATATCAAAGGAAAAGTGTCCTGGAAAATCATAACAGGAACTTCTAAGTCACATTTATATTAAAAAATATGGGTCTATATATTAAATTTATCACATTTTTAAACATACTTTTTGAGAATTGTCACTCCTACAAAGGTAACATTCAAAATCATTTTGTATGTATGGTTCACACTCGCGTGTATTATTATATATCTTTTAGTTTTAGCACTGTTTGAAATAAGGGCCGAGCCCTAATTATGTCTGATAAGCAAAAGCTGATTCTGACACTCGTTTCACGTCCACCTCGTGCTAACAGCAACAAACAACAGTATTCTATGTATAAGCACTGTTAACTTGCGCATGAATGTTCATTAATTTACTATTGATTTACTAACTTTCAGCTTTGCAGTACTTTTGGCCTTGATGGGACAGAGACTATGATGAAGAGATTCTCCCTACTGCTCGGTTAAAGCATGTCTGCTGGGGAAGAATCAGCACAGAGCTCAGTTCCGGGAACACCCGTGAACACACGCAAAATTACAGTCTATAGGAAAACTGAGAGACACCAGTTTGCTAAACTGCATGTCGTATGATTTCCGGTGGAAACGGGAATACCGTGCCGAAAGCCACAAAACGCGAGGAGATCATGCAAGCTCAACGCACAGATAGCGCAGGTGCACTTTAAACAAGGGGAGATCATGCAAGCTCAATGCGCAGATAGCGGAGGTGCAATTTAACCTTTGTGCTCACTTGAGGGCCCCTCGAACCAAGTATTCAAATGAATGGGGATAGGGGCGTACTGTATTTTGTGAACACATGTTAACACGGGCAGATCATGGAAGCTCAATGCGCAGATAGCGGAGGCGCAATTTAAACCCAGAACTCTGGAGGGCATGTGACAGTGGGACACTGCGTCACCGAGTAACCCACCTTATCGCAAAATCTTAATCATCTCATTCCAATTATTCACCTTCTTATAAGAATAAGTAGATACTAAATGTAGATACTAAAATGTAAGTGTAAAGCAGTTTATGAACAAGAAAAAGAATTTTTCACAGCTTCAGAAAAAGCAAACATGCAAGAAGGAAAGGACAGTATCTGTAATTTATTGATTTACAAGGGATACGGTTTTACCAGCTAAATATTTACATAGAGAATGTTCCCTGGAACAGGTAGGCTACAGAACAACTGACAAATTAAACAGTAAAATTACAGTAAAGGTATTGCGCAACGCGATCTCTTTCTCCAGGTGGCCGGCGGCAGTATTGACCAAAAGGCAGTCATGCAGTCAGGCTACTATCCCTATCAAAGGTTAATAAACCTTAAAGCAACCTTTGGAGTAAACTTTCCGGGATTACTAGATATAATTCTACAAGAAACACTTGAATGTAGTGCCAAATTCGCGTTCTACCCTTACTTTACGACAATCAAGTATTAGTTTAAACATTTTCTCCGTTTTCTGACTGTCAGTCGTGTGACACTCATGCACATGAGAAAATTGTGCAAAAGATTTACTTTGAAACTTGGCATCGCGTATACATGACTTAAATAACCTATTATTTACTGTAGATATCAAGTGTAGGCAGTTATTGCCAATTTCAAGTGTTACAACATCGTGTATTTTGTCTTAAAGATGTATTATTTCATAACTAAAAAGTTATAGTTTATAGTTATAACTTTAAAAAGTTAAAGTTTGAAGTAGTTCCTGCATATCAATTTGCAGGGTTACAGTGTATTAATGTAATTATAGTATTAATGTGACGGCAGGTACCAAAACAGCACTCGTAGTTTCAAATGGTGATTACAAACCTTACCGTACAAAAGAAAAACAAAAACTACTAAAATCACACTAGTGTTAGGAGATTTCAAATATTATTTAATAAGGTCTCCAAAACTTGTTACATTTTGGAATGACTGCATGTTACAGGTGCACGAACAAGTAACCTGTTAGCTGTCTAGCTTTCGTGAATTACTCAGTTTAGGACTTAAACAGTGTTTTTCTATGGAGAGTCGTAAAGCTAATAAGTGGTGATCATGGCAATAATGCAAGTACCTCATTCCAGCGGCGCCTCCCGAAGTCACGCTACCTGCTTTGGGCTCAGTGCAAACACTCCGTAACGCGGAGTGGCAATCAGGGCTCCTTCGGAGGATACGCACGTCGGCACGCAATCGTCCGGACTCGATGACGTCATCGGCGACGTTTGACGCCTCGTGCGCGGAGTCCCACCCAAATAGTTCACGAAACGTGTCCATTCGAACGGAAAGGGAAATGCCTCGGCTCGCGGATCACGAGTGCGTGGTAGTGTCGGACTTGGTCGATCGCGCCGGCTGCTAAAATGAAGTTTTCCTCATTTTGGGAACATGTTGCGTATATGTCACACAACATAGTCGGTGCATTTTGGAAAGAGTTATAGAATTCTAAACTGTTCTATTGTGTTCGGACTGAAACCGAATAAAGCGAAACAACTGAAAAGTACCAAGACAGAATGACTTTCTGACGCCCTGTTCGGCGTAGCCACGTGACTTTGTCACTTTGATACGAACTTAAATATGTTCTTTTACCGAAGTATAGCAAAGGTTTCGAAACACTGTTTCGAGTTTGCCATCAGTACTAACCACACAGCGTGCAAACTATTCCTAAGATAAGGAGTTTGTTATGCGAGACGGAGTTGGTATTCAACAACTACAGCTCATACTACAGGGCTTTACATGAGTGTTTAGAGATCAGCCAAGTTAGTCATGGTCAAGGATGTGGGAGAAAGTTTCATATTGAGGGGCTTGGGGTGACAACTCCATAGTTTAAATGCAAAGATTTATTTTATACACACCTGACATGTCTGTCGGAGTTGTATTACAAAAGAAGAATGCATAACTTTAGCTCGATGTAATAATTATTCTTGTCACAGCCTCAAGCCAGCAACAGCTGGTGGACATGGTTGTGAAATATTGACAGCCATTCAGAGTAGAGGAGGATAAAGGGTTCAGGGAGTTTGTAAACAAACTGGACTCTACCAATGTTCTCCTTACTAGGCAGGTGTGTATGACTACAGTGGATCGAAGACACAATAATCAGTTGTTGTCAGACACTCCATTCCTCTTTTTTAGGCTCTGAAAGCAATGGTGGCTTTAAATAAGTTTTAAGGGGAAGGTCAAAGCCCAACTACAAAGGGTATCTGCAGTGACCCTTACAGCATAAATAAAACACAATATGAAGGATTGAAAATGCCTTCCCTACTCTGTCCTAATATGAGGCTTGTGCAGAAGCAAGTGTGGTGCCCCACACTGAAGCTCAGGCAAGAGGTGGAGACTCGCTGGGGCAGCAGGACCAAGCAGATGCCGGTCCCAGTCGTGCTGCTGTCTGGGGGGTGAGCCAGGATTGCAGCTTCTCTCACTAGCACCACCAGAAGTGTTGATGCTTGTATTTAATCCAGTGTGGGTTAGAGGCAGAGACAGGGGAACCTTCCTTCTGGCCCGATCACTTCATTCAACCATGTCTTAGGTGTCAGCAGTGACTTATTCTGCATATTTGTTAACATGACTCCTTCCAACTGTGTCTCGAGTGCCCCCTAGTGCTCTTACAATAAGTGCTCAACTGCTACATTTTTTTTTTAAAATATTTTATTTAATTTTATTTATAGAAATAAATTTTAGCAAAATATTTTATAATCTTTGCTTTATATCTTAATGCATTTTTGTGCCTTCAGATTTGTGAGGTCAGAGGTCACCGGTACATGATTAGTATAGAGCTTGACTGTTACTGTTATCTTAGCTTTCGTATCGTTTGATATCATCATTCTCAATCCCCAATGTGCTGAATCTGGGTCCAGCTGGCCCTTATAAGCATATTTGCTCAGATGTGCAAATATCCCCTTTGCTACCTGCCAGATAGGCAGGAGGGCTCACTCTCAGCGTTAGGCCCCTATAAGACCTTGGCTCCAGCCTCTCATGTCCTCTCTGGGCAGGCACCCACATGGGGTCTCCCTGGTGGTCAGTGTTCCAGCTTTCAGCACAAACAGAGGTCTCACACGCTGGTTATAGCATTTCCGTTGTCATTACTGCAGCATTCCCAGTTTCTGCTTAGCATTCATTGGCTGTCTGGCCGTAAGCCCTTAGCGGGAGACTGGAAGATTTCCCATAACTGCTTCAACAGTGCCAATCCAGTTACTGGGGAGTTTCTGAGTATCAAGCATGTAGTATTAGGGTCAGATCAGGTTTGCCTTCTTAAGTATTATTTAGAAACCCCTGTTAAACCTTCTTACATACTGGTAGATTGCAGGAGGAACCCCATATGAAATAAAAAAATGAATTCCCACACATCCAAAGGATGAGGGTGACCTTACTTGGTTACTGAAAGGCTAAGTAAAATATTTAACAGAGGATCGCTGTGCTAGAGAAAAAACGTCTTATGTAGAAAAAACTGTACAGTATGTCCATTTAAACCTTGCTTAGTCCATATACATCCAATTACTCTATCTGATAATTAGTAGACGTGTCACACATTGCAGAAAATGGCTGAGCACCTTCTCAGGGAAATACGGCAGGTCTCTGTATCTAGGGTATCCAGAGTTTGTGGAGGGATGAGTTGGGAAAAAAAAGCTAATGTTGACAATAATAATAAAAATAATGTCATTATTAGAGCAATATGTTGACCCATTCCAAGTGAGGGTGGATCAGAAATAATCTGCTTCTTGCACGACAGGCGGAACTTGCAGTTTCGCTTAAGAACAGTATCGGGCCGGAATCATCGGATGACATCGTGAAGTCGCCCCCACTGTTACAGCAAACGCAGGGATAAAGGTGCTCACACACTTTCCTGCCAAATTGGGTCATTCTTTTAAACAGAGGAGTGTGTATGATGGACCTCCTGGCCTGAAGGGGCCAGCCTATCGCAGCCTATCGCAGCCTATCGCAGCCTATCGCAGCCTATCGCTTAACATCAGCCGGCAGTAGCAGCGATGTTTTCTCAGGATCTCAAGTCCTGCTGCTCCTTGCCCTCACTGGCCTTTTTTTTCTAGGGTGTCTCTTGGTAATAGCATGTGCAAATCAGACTCAGAGAATAATAAAATATTTCCAGCCTAAACTGAATAGAGTATAACTATTAAAGGATTGGTTCCAAAGAGATGAACAATTTATGGAATGATTCTGCTGACACAGTGGGAAAAACAAGCAATATCACATTTAGTGTACCAGCCACTTTTACTTTTATGTATATGAAAATTATTTAGGTGTGTTGACTCCTTACAATTTAGATTTTTTTGAAATAACAAAACATACGATATTACAGGAGATACTCTAATTAAAAATACTGCAAATAATGAAAAACTAACCAACTATCATTTTCATATAATTAGACAAAATTTTAATTTTATCTATTTAATTTAATTTTTAAATTAACTGAGTAACAACACATCTTATGAATAAGACAAATTTATTTGCATTTAGGAATATTGTCTTATTTGAAGAGATCTTGCCAAGTACAATTTTTTTATTCTTTATTTAACTTCTTACTGCACTGACAGATAATCTTGCTAGTTTTAGGCCGTCTTGTCTGCAAACAGAAACAGTTTACCGGGAACAGTTTACGTTGGGGGAAGAGAGGATGAACCTTTTTATTAAAGGAACACATTAAAAGTCAGTGTCCTTGGTGGGTGGCAGTTAAGGGTTATGAATGCCCCTACCTCCCACCCCACCCCCCACCCTATGATGCCCACCTGGATGCAGAGGTAGTAGACTGCCTATCAAACATTTTCATTTTCACAAGCAAACACTTGTTTCCTGGCATATCATATTAATTACTCCCTGGACACCTGCAAACTGACTTGAACAAAATATTTTTATCTGTGGTCAACTGAATGATCAAAGACTTCTAATGATTTAATGATTATGTAGCATTGCAAGTCACAGAGAGTATCTGGTACAAGGCGGACAAGCTCCCCTCATACCCCGGCACTAACACATACAGTCACATGCTATGGGCAATTAAAAAATGTTTATTTCCTGCAGGAATAAACCTGTACAACATGGGGAGAATAGGCAAACTGCCCACACACAGAGTTGGGGTGGGATTTAAACCCCCAACGCTGGTGTTTATGTGGTCATAGCGCATCCTGCTGATCCAATGATTATTATGCCATCACTATGGTTATAATGCATCTCATTGAGCCAATGATTATTAGGCCATCACTTTAGTTCTAGTGCATCTTACTGAGCCAGTGATTATTATGCCATCGCTTTGTTTCTAGTGCATCTTATTGAGCCATTGATTATTATGCCATCACTTTAGTTCTAGTGCATCTTACTGAGCCAGTGATTATTATGCCATCGCTTTGTTTCTAGTGCATCTTATTGAGCCATTGATTATTATGCCATCACTTTGGTTCTAGTGCATCTTACTGAGCCAGTGATTATTGTGCCGTCACCATAATCCCCCT
>JAABNY020000129.1:16952268-16963647 GCA_015164015.2 Brevimyrus niger
AATTAAACCCTGGTGTTTCCCTCTATCTGACGACTCCTGCCATTATTGTTCCTGCGATCCTCTCACGGACGTAACAAATATCGCCGGCCGATATATAAACTATATAAATACACAAAGTCAGCAGCATCAGAGCTAGACACGACCTCTAAAATAATGGATTAAAATTATTTATTTATTTATTGGGGGGGGGGGGACTGCCCCTGGCCAATGAACGATCAGAGAATGTTTGCGTCCTGGACTGGACTATCCACATTGTTTGTCTCAAATGCCTAGATTGTCTTTGTGCCTAACCTCCGTGACAAAAATGACGTCACAAAGGTCACACACACTGTGGTGCTGTGACACATCAGCAGTAAGTGTGTACCAGCCGAGAGGCTAGTGGTGTGGGGGGGCTGCAGCAAGTGAGACTTACATCTGATTCGAACTTAGAAGAGATTCGGCTCATTACAGCCACATAGAGAGATAGGTAGTGATATTACACCCCTCTCTCCCCCCAGGTGGAAAAATCTAGCAAGGGGGACCCCCCAGGTCAGCAAACCCACTGAGGGAGATTTTGGTAGGACTGTAAGGTTGCTCTACACCCATGAAATTTATTTCTGGCTAAGTGCCAGGCTCATTAGCCCGGCCTCTGCCCCCCTCCTCCACCCCCACGTCCCCAGCTGGCCTGCAGCTGGTGATGATCTTCATCGTTCTCCATGCTTCCATCATGTTGTTCTGCCCCGTCGCAGTTTTTCCCTCATAGAGCTGAATCTTCAGTCCCACCTGCACCTGCTTGATCCCCTCCTTGTCGCTGTACTTGAGGGTCCTCTTCTTCTAGTTTAGCAAGCCATTCAGGTTCTCTGTTGCAGGAAAAGCAGTGCACTGCCTTCGTGTGTGTATAGTCTATGATACAGAGGCTGAGTCCCTCGATGACCTCCTTGCATGACTCACAGATCATGCTCCAGTCTGTCTCCACTATGCCATATTGGAATGCCTCCACAGGAACCTTATGATCCTGGTAGTAACTGGTAGCCAGTGAAATATTGGTTTATAGGTGGGAGTAAAATGCACCATCAGCGGTGAGTAATTCAGGTCCAGAGAGTAAAAGTCCAGACCAAGACTCTGTTTCAACCAACCAAGTACTCTGTGATTATGACTCTTTATACTCAACCGGCTGGCTGAAACAAACTCTTGGTCTGGACTTTTACTCTCTGGACCTGAATTACCTACGTCTGTGTACCATAGTGTGATTGGAACTGCTCAGGGTTGGCAGAGTAGTGGACTTAATGCAGTACATCTCCCACATGGCATATAATATGTCCAGGGTCCTGTTTCCCCTTGTAGTGCAGTTCACAGACTGGTAAAAAATGATTAAAACATGATTCAAATCGCCAAAAAGAACAATAACGCATTGTGATAAGTGGCGAGTTTGCTAACCACAGAACGTATTAACTCCATATTCACAACAATATTTGTATTATACTTGTACTCAATGCCGTAAATTAAATAAAACCCATTTATAAAACGTTTCAATTTTAATAATCCCTCAGGTTTATTTGATGTTAAATTCGGTCGTAATAATCAGGCCACGTGTCACTCGATAAGTACAAACCATAGCGTACATAGCTGGTGGATCACAAGGTCTGTGTGTACGTGCTTAGCGAGCTACAAACAACAAATTATTTAATGCGAGTAATTTAAGTGCATTTTTGGTGAATGAAAGTTTTCTTTTCGATTCGGCCTTCATTTTCTGCAGTTAAAACAATACTTTATCGATTTTTCCCGATTCCAGTACGATGTGACAAGTCATATAACATTAACAACGCACATTTAAACTCCTAAGCAATTTTGCACGTCTAAACCTGGGTGAAAAACAAACATTTATTGTACCTGCACAAATGCATGCACTGATCCCAATAGGTATGTTATAGTTGGATAAAGTTACTTGTTTTTTAAAAAACTTAAACGTTTTAGGTGACTATATTTATTATAACAAACTCCAAAAGCAACCTCCTAAAGCCACGGCAAAGTGACAGACGCTCGACATAAGGAATGCTTTACTAAATTAAGCTTCACGTCGGCTGACATGCAGACAGCATTTGCGGTATGGCCGCTTAGAGGACGCGCACCGAGCTGCCCCCTCCACCGCCCCGGCTCCCTGTACTTTTAGGGGTAGGCTTTTCCCTTCGCCTAAATTCATTTACATATTTAATGCGACAAAAAATTTCTTCCCTGTAATAATTACGGACTTCCGGGTAAAAAAGATCAGTCTATACCGGAATTATTAAGGGTGGGAGTATTAGTCGGTTCTTAATCAAGCGGCAGCCAAAAAATGTTTAGTTTTGTTTTTACGTATTGGACTTGGACCATGGACCTGTTATTAAATCAGACTTTTAGGAGGAAATTTTTGAATCTAGCTCTTTAGCTTCTGTAGCTTCATATTTTCATTATGTAGCTGCTCTGCGCAACTAACTTCGTTTTTGCGTCGCAGATAGTTTAGTCTAAAAAGGACTTTACAAAAGTGTGAGCGCAGTGCGCAGTCTTATGCTAAATATTAAAGTACAACAGCATTCAAATTATGGCAGATCGTGGAAAATGAAGTTATTTATATTTATCTGGACAAGCGAATGTGTTACATAAATTGTAATACAGTATGTGATCATGGCCGGGGGGAATGAGACGGAGGTCTACGTTTATCAGCAGGTTGTTGTTTTGTTTTCTTGTGCGCTGTCATTTTTTGGCTCAGTTCTGATTATATTTACTTACTTAATTTGGGCTGACTTAAGAACCACGCCAAGGAAACTTTTGATGTATTTATCTGTTGCAGACTTGCTGTCTGCGATTTCCTATTCATATGGAGTATGGAGGGTTTTTAAGTCAGAGTCTTGGGACTGCGTTGTACAAGGGGCGATATCCACGTTTGCAAACACCAGCTCGTTTTTTTGGACAGTCACAGTTGCAATTTATCTCTATATTTACATTGTTAAATCCAACCAGAGGTTAGCGGACGGCCTGGTGTTATGGTTCCACATTATCAGGTAAGGGGATACACACCCTACAGCAAACTCTCTGCTGTGCTGCTTTACTGTCCACATTAATGAATTACTTATATATGTTTAAGAGATGGAATTGGATGCCGTCTGTATACTGTAACGTTTAATAAGCCACTTTTACTTGTATTCTCAACGGCCTTCAAAGCTGTGTGCTTAAATGCTGCTGATGTTTATGGAGATGGTTATAATATCTGATAAACGCGGCAGTAGTAATGGTAATATCTATGTAAAGTATTTTACTTGAAGCTGTTTCAGTTGTTTGTTAATAGTCTTCTTTTAAAACATTATTTGTATTAGAAGTCGAGGGAGACTGAAAATCATTAGCTTTGAATTAAAAATCAATTAATGCTTTAATGTTCTTTCGTGTCTGCCTTACTCCGGGGTTAAATATTACGTTCATGCCTACATATTAACACGCGTATTAGCTGGAGTGCAAAGCTGAATGGGAGGCAGCTTCAGAGGAGCGTCGTAATGTATTTATATGAATTACGTTTTTGTTTTGTGCTAATATATAGACGAAAAGAAATGGTCTAACAGTAATTAAGAGCATTATTTATAATTATTCCGAATTATTTACAGGCGAAACGTGAAAACTGAAGATAAACCAAAAGGGAGGAATTTAGTGCGGTGATTCGGTGTTTATGAGTTAAAATGTGTGCGCTAAATGTGCCGTCTGCTCTCTTCGGATTGTGATGTTCTTTTATTCTCAGAGATGAAACAGTTGTCTGCTTTCCTCCTTTTGTTTTATTTTTCGGATCTTTGCTATTTTAAATTTTATCCTGAAACAGTGTTAGATGGCACTTTCGTTCACAGTGCTGTGCACGGAGCCCTGGGGATCCAGACTGTCCGTTCGGATGCCCCTGAGAAACATGCTGCAACTGGTCTCCGCGCGTTTCCGCTTTCTGCCGCGAGAAGTAATTCATCATCATCAGCTGATTTCAGTGGCCTCCTTCCTACACTGTGCCCGCAAACTCAGTAGCGCTTTATTTGCTGTTTTCATCATATGTTGATTTTTTTTCACCTTGAAAATGCCGATTTGGCAGGAACAAATATGGAGCGCGAATGCAGGCAGATGGAAGGTAACACCAGAAGTGCAGAGATATGTCCTTCCCTCTGACGTTTCAGGCCCGTGACTGGCTAATAGGTTAATATTATATATGTGTAAATGTTTGGACCTCGTGACACCGCACATGTCCTTCCACAAGTGCAGACTGGATGCTTCCCATTCTTGCAGTGTTTGACAGCATTAGATTTTCAGTGTTGAAATCATTTTGCATCAAATAGGAAATATGTTCACAGTACTTCTGTCATTATACTCTGAATATATTCAGTTAATTCTTGAGAATAAACATTAATTTGCAGGTTAGCTACCCTAAATAGGTAGAGGTGGAGGCTCTGACTAGGGTGAAGTTCACCTCACATCTATTGGCACTGAAACAATATTAGTTGCTAACCTTTAAGCTGATATGGCTTTTTGTGAATGAGTTTTAATAACCATATCAAACTGGTGTTTCATAAGTTTAAGATTTGTGTTAATTCTTCCTTTCGTAGACGATCGATATTATTCCATTATAAAGCTAAGATTAACTAAACCAAAAACTTTGGGGTAGTCTGCCAAGCCTACAGACTATTCACAAGGTAATGAAACTCTTACATACGACTAAATGCGCGTGCAGGCTGTCTCAAATGCAAAGTCTCGCTCCAGGCAGCTGGCCAAAGTTGGCGACCCTGAAAGTGTGAGATGAAATAAATGAGGAAAAGCTTGCGGTGGAAGCCCCGCTGTATCGGTGACCCCTGCTGTTTCTGGCATTCTCTTGTTCTCTGGCTGGAGCAGCTGGGGCGTGCCCTTAGGGATCACAGCGGCGGCCGTCTGCCTGCACAAGATTGGCTATGACGCCTCGCAGGTGTCTGTGGGCTGGTGCTGGATCAGCCTTAAAGCCTCAGACCATGTCCTGTGGATGATGCTGACTGGGAAGATCTGGGAGCTTCTGGCCTACGTCATTCTCCCCGTCATGTACGTCCTCATAAAGAAGCACATCCGCAGAGCGGTGAGGTTCCAGTTCTTCAGATCTCTGGGCGGCAGGGGTTGGAACATATGATGTATCGTGTCCTTGCATATTCTGGAAAAGTCCTTATTTCCTGAAGCAACTGTCTTGAAAGCCTTGTAGAGGGTTGTAACGTCTGGTTCTCCTTGCAGCACTCTGCCCTGTCGGAGTACCGCCCAATCCTGGCCAGCGTGCGGTTGTCTGACGCGCACACTTCCATGGCTGACCGGAAGATGACCCTCATTCCCATAATCTTTATAGCCCTGCGGATATGGAGCACCGTGCGTTTCTTCCTGCTGCTTTTGGGTTCCCCTGCTAGACAGCATCCCGTACTGGTCACCTTGCATGTGAGTTCTACCTCAGGAGATGTGAAGACCACAACATCGCCTCCTCTCTTTTCCCTCTTTCGCTGCGTTAAATTGTGAAGATGCCAAATATCAAGACATCTCCACAGTATTCTTTCTTAAAAGTATGTAATTCCTTTATAGTCTAGCAAATGTGTATTTAATGCTGAAAACGCAAGCAGCGCTTTTCATTTTGATCACAACGCATAAGACATCTAAGGCTCTACGACGGTGGTGGCCTGCCAGCCAATCGCGATCGATAGATCAAACTTTCAGACATTTGTATTTGATCGCAGCAATCAGAACACCAAGCCTTCTCTCAGCCACATCAATTAGCATGCCCCACTCTGCCCCAATCTGCCCCATTAAGGTCATTAAGTAACTTTATTGGCACACAGAAGCTGCATTAATACAGTCAACCACGAGTCACTAATAGCCCATAGGGAGCGTATGTTATAGACACAAAATTAATTGCCCCCACCAGGTTGCCAACTTTTACCAAGGCCACCATTCAACAACTTGTCTACGTCTAAATCCCCCAACTCCCCTCCCCCCCTTCGTGGCTCCGCAGATTACATTTGGTAGGAGACTATTGTGCAGAGAAAGAAAAAAGAAAGAAAAAAAGAAATATATGTACTGTTGTGTCTGTGTGCAAAGCTTTCCAGAACATTCTAGTGCTACTGAATGTATGTGAGCATCTGAGTTATCTTATATTACATTGACCCGCATCATGCTCACCATTAAGCTGAAAGGCTCACATGAATGTATTTGCTCTGTGATGTCCACCTCCGTTGTGTGTGTAATGATGGTCTGGCTTGACACCATCTCTGCGTTGTGCTTAGGGCGTCGGAAACACTCTGCAAGGGGCCGCGAACTGCACCCTCTTCATCCTCTTCACCCAGCTGGTGCGATCCCGGCTGGCCTCTCTGCTGTGCAGCTGCTGCTGCGGGCACACGGCGCCCGAGAGCCCGGCCAGGGACCGCCGTGGGAGCCCCAGCGCCTGTGCTTCCTCACTCAGAGGCAGCAGGGCCCAGGACGTCAGCGGCCCGTCAGTCAACAGTTAATTCTGAACATGGGACAAATTACAAAGGCATTTTCCTAAACAAAAACGAGGATCGGCCGTTTCATAGCAGACATGTACTTGCTGTGTTTCTCTGGACTCTTCAGCATGATACTGTTTTAATGCTTTAAGGAGAACATGTATAGAAATACTCAGATATTGTCTTCTGTTGGTAAAGTGTAATGTCTGCAGGCTCAGGTTTTCTAGTAGACTCTGTCAGACTTAGGTATCACCTGAGATCTGACAGTTTTTAATTTTGTTCCCTGTAAGTTATTACTCCAAAAAAAAACATTGAACAAATTGGCTATATTGTCTCGCATACTTATCTATTTATATAGACAAATTTTGGGAAAGCGATGCTTAATATGCAAATAAGCGATACACCTGCAAATGTCCTACTGCATACACCTTCAGGTGTTTCTCGGTTCAGTGTATATTATTTACTGTGGACATCGGATGTAAGTACGATTGGATGTGACTCGATCAGGCATAACTTGATGGAAGACTGTATTTTACAAGGTGACAGTAACTGTTAACAGGGCATAGCTTATGAAAAGCGAAATGGAAAGAAATTCAAAGTGTTTCACACATGTGATGTTTGGTGTTTCCTTTCTGGATGTTATCATTCTTATGTAAGACATGGTGAGGCAACTTCCAAGCAACATGGTTTAGAGGACTTTATCTAGAAAGTTGTAGTCGTAACATACTTTAAATACCAATGCAGGAGGTTGTTTCATCTGGGCCTTGTGCATTTCCCGTGAAACGATGGTGTGAAGTAAGACTAAATGAATATGACCACTCGGGTGACTGTTGTGCAGTATGAGTATCAGGTTTTGTTTGTATTTTATTGGTATAATATTGTTTTTATAGCTTATTTTTCTTTCTGTGAATGCTGCAATACTGATGATTTGTAATGGAACCTGATCACTTCCAGAAGTATACTCCAGGAAGACAACAGTCTGTGTTGTTTTTTTTTTAAGCATTTTATATCAACTGGTTAGTGCAGACCTACTGATTATCTAAATGCTGATAAACTAGCAGTGTTATGCAAGGAATTTTTTCCTCTATAAATAAGGGCTAAATGAGGAAGTAGTTGGATAACATACACAGGAAAATATTACTTAAGCTGAAACCAAAGACGTCGAGACAGGAGGATGTCGGTCTTCTTTTAGTGTTTATTTTTATGTCACAGAAATAATATTTTTGATGCGTTAAACATATTGTTTAGTGCATATTGATGGAATCTGTACCATATTAAGTAAGCTGTTGTTTCTGAATGCCAGGCCTGGTCTTTTTTGTGAGCTGCTGTTGTATGAAATATGTCATTCGATATAAGCCATTATGTTTCTACCATGCCTTAATAATCTAGTGAAAAAGCTAGTGAAAAAATAAATTAGGCAGCCTGGGTCTAATTTCAGGGTTTTCTGTTTGTTAAAATTCAGGTAACATAGTGGGCTCATTCTTTTGGGGTTAGAGGTTTGAATCACACCTCTTCCGCGTGTGTGGGGTTCGCTCCTTCGGGCTTATGCAGGATTCTTCCTGGTGTCCTGGTTTCCTCCTGCACTCCAAAGACATGCAGTTTGGTTGGGATGACTCACATTTACAAATGGCGCTTTTCCACTAAGATACAGGAACAGAGCCATACCCGAACCGTACCCTAGCCATACCCGAGCCGTACGGCGAAGAGAGACTAGTTACAACACGGCTCCAGTGCAGTTCCAGCTCACTTCCGTTTTCCACTACAGAAGGGTCAGCTTGGTAAAGGCATTGCTGGATTTGGAGACCGATAGTGACATAATACCGAAGGCTTGGGTATGGCTCAGCTACGGGTAAGGCTCAACTAAGAGAGGCTCAGCTAAGGGAAAGGCTCAGCTACGGGTGAGGTTCAGCTAAGGGTAAAGCTCAGCTACGGGAAAGGCTTAGCTATGGGTAAGGCTCAGCTAAGGGAAAGGCTCAGCTAAGGGAAAGGCTCAGCTACGGGAAAAGCTCAGCTACGGGAAAGGCTCAGCTACGGGTAAGGCTCAGCTAAGGGAAAGGCTCAGCTAAGGGAAAGGCTCAGCTAAGGGAAAGGCTCAGCTACGGGTAAGGCTCAGCTAAGGGAAAGGCTCAGCCACGGCTCGGCTTGGCTACATCTCACATACTTTACAATGGAAAATCATCACGACATGTCAGGCACGACCCATTTCTAGCTGCCAGTAGAAAAGCGTCAAAGGTTTGGGTCATAACATGAAAAACTCTAACCTTTTGAAAATGATCACATCAAATTTACATTCATTCATGTCTATATTTATTCTTGCTTCTCCGTAGGACATTACGGTAAGGCATGCAGAACACCTGTAACGATGGTATGTATAAAATTCACGATTTTCATTTATGTTGAAAGTCAAATGTTATACATAAGAATACAAACATACAGAAGACTATATATAATGTAGGATTTATAATATAGGATTTATAGGATGGGCGTATCTAGAACTACTGTAAAAGGAACAGCACCATTCACTTTTCAAACTTGTGCTGCATTAGCCTGTGCCACAACTTAATGTTCTCTAGCATCTTTGTAGTTGAAAGCTATGCTAAAGCAAACATCACAAGCAGGGCTGAGTAAGTCTGATGAAGGGTGAGTACAGAGAAACTAAGCATTAACCCACTGGTTAAAAAAAAGTTGCATGCAGGGCTATATTTGTTTACATATATACAAGTAAAAAACACAACTATATAGGCCAAGTCATACGTCACTCTTGCGCGTGCGCTTACAGTGCGCGCAGGGTGAGTGACGCAGATGTTGTTATGGAGGGCGTGCAGAGGACTGTATACGTGTGCCTCAGATTATTTCAAACACTGTCAAGAAATTAACTAGATATTTCCAGTAGGTGGCAGCACTGACTTTCAGAGAGCATAGATCCATTAAGAAAGAGTAGAAGTAGAATAGTAATAGTTGTTTTCATGCTGCCTAGGCATCATAACACGGTATATGTAACTTCAAAACACTACTACCACAGCATTTTGAAATTCTGGTGATAATAATCACTGAGGAGGAGGAGGTCATAGCTAATTTTGTTGCAAGGATGGCAAAAGACTGTGATATAATGTACTACCTTAATACCACTCAAGCCTTTACAACTTCAATCTTTAAAAGTGTTCATAAAAGTTTACCCATTGCACTACACTGCTCATATCTGTGTTTGTTGCAATCCATCTGTGCTCTGCTGGTCTGGGGGGGGTCATTGCCGGTCTGGGGGGGGGGCATTGCCGGTCTGGGGGGGTATCATTGCCGGTCTGGGGGGATGTCATTTCCGTTCTGTCTGGGGGGGTGTCATTGCCAGTCAGGGGGAATGTCATTTCCGGTCTGGGGGAATGTCATTGCCATTCTGGGGGGGTGTCATTGCCGGTCTGGGGGGTGTCATTGCCGCACACTTGCGGCCAACATGACAGCACTGACTTTATAAGATGATGGAATAGAACTACAGCATCTGAAATAATAATTATCCAAGTCTGAGAATAAAAGCATTTTATAGTTAAATCTCAGATGTCCCATCAATACCCAGAAGAAAAATCCAATATGGAAATATGTTAGCCTAAGGCTATGATGTCATCACCTTGAAAGGGTAAAGTTTTTGTCAGAACTTCACTGACCTTTTTGTAATAAATGTTTTGTTGCATTAGTCATTATTGTGTCTCAGCTGAGCACTAAACAGATCACGTTGGATGAGACTAAATAAAACGAATGAAGGACGGACGGGTGATTACAGGGACCGTTGTACTCCGGCTGTACAGATGTGTTGACGGACATCTCCACTCTGGATCGATATCCAATTAGAAAGCGAATGAGTGAGAGCAACAGTCACAGGGCCTGCCGCCCCCCTCCCTCACACAATTTCCTGTGAGACGGTGTTGTAAGCACTGACCATATTAATGTAATTAAATACATTACCTGTTACTGTAAAAAGTAGTGGAATTATAGTAACGTTACTTTGTACTTTGTTACATTGTAACACATTACTTGCAGCACTGGTAGTCATTCAGCCCTGTGATTCTGGGCCTTTTGGGGACAGGAATGAGGGTGGAGACTTTGAAGCAGCCTGACACATGGCATGTCTCCAGTGCGGTGCTGTGAACACTGGAAACACCAGGTCAGCACAGTGCTTCAGTGTCTGGGCTGGCTGATTTGCAGGGGCTCTGGCACTTAAGCATCTTGTTAATGTCCCTCCTTGATTAAAGGACAGTCGTTCTGGGGGAGGGAAGGTGGAGGGGGCGGTTAGGAGCGAGTGGGTGTGAAGCGGCTCCAGCCGTCGTCGTGGTGATGGATGGCTGAGCGGTGATCCCGGTGGGTGAAGCTGATGGCAGTACACACTCAGGGAGGTGTCAGGAATGTCCCTTTGTTTTTCAAATTGACAGTAGAATTTGTTCTGTTCATCGGTAAGGCTCAGGTTGTTGATGGGGGGGGCGGGGGGTCTGTGTTTGTAGATGGTGACAAGCGGGTGCAGAAAATGGATGGGGGGATGGATGATTGCTTTGGAGGAGGACTCCCTGAACTGGGGCAAAAGTTATACACATTTATATGAAAAACTATGTCAAGATTTTAAAGATGTGCAGACGACCTGCATTTCACGGGCAGAATTTGTAAATAAGCGTATTATGTGTGGGTCTGCTGCGTCGAAAGACTGCAAGACAAAGAAGAATTTAAGTATGCGACAGATAGTTCTCACTGTTGTGCCGTTTGAATCATCCTCCTCCACATCACCTCGGGGTCGTCGCCCCCAGTGTGCTTGTAGCCTGTGATCCTCTTCATCCTCCTCCGCATCACCTCGGGGTCGTCGACCCCAGTGTGCTTGTAGCCTGTGATCCTCTTCATCCTCCTCCGCATCACCTCGGGGTCGTCGCCCCCAGTGTGCTTG
>JAABNY020000129.1:16977729-16996029 GCA_015164015.2 Brevimyrus niger
CACACAGTTTGGAGGTTATTATATTTATGATTTAGTTAATGCATTTTTGAAAATTTGTTTGATCTTATGAGTCACCTATGCACTAAGTGCTTTTTTGTGTAAAGCTGTTGAGATGTTCTTGCATACTAGACAGGCTTTTGATAATATGAACCAACTTGTAATGATGACAAAGGAAGCAAATTTGATTTATATAGCGTTTAGTATTAATGACCATATTTATTTGTGCAAGGTCATTAACATGTCCTTAATGGGGACATGAATAAAATTATGGTCATCACTTTTTACATGTGAAGTCATGTTTGAAAACATTACATAGTGATATTTTTACGTGTGAGTTTTAATTATGTACATTTTTGCTTGTATTGGACTGTAAATCTTTACTGTCTAGCACTATTTTTTATTAAATTGGGTGTGTTAGGTATTTTTCTTCTCAGGAGTTTGTCACTTTTAGTGGTTTTTAATGAAGATGAAGAGGTATTTTAATGAGTCTGCTATTGATTCAAGTGCTGCACTTACATTAAGTTTGTCAACACTTGACTGAGAACACAAAGGGCTGGTAATCTTGTAGATTTACTCCCTTAAAATCAAAACAGTTATTGTTTGAAAAACTGTGTGTACATTTCAAGATACCAGGGTCTTGCAAAAGACGACAGACTACTTTATTATAAAAAAAAAAACATTTACTTAGTGCAACTTGTGATGTTATCATGATGAGGATTTTCTTTCTTTTTTTTTATTATTAAAGTAGAGAACAGCAGGTGCAGTGATTTTTATAGTACCATATGATTGTTTGCATTGTGGAAATTATTGGCAAAATCATTTTGTGTTCTCTTGATGTCACTGTGTTGTTGCAATATTTATTTATGAAGAGATGTTTTCGCACACGGTTTTTTTCTTTTGAGATTTTTATCCCCAATAAATTAAACATGCTCATGCTGTTATAGTAGTGCTGTTAGGAATAGAGATTGCTTCATGCAAATGGAGGGAAGACGACGTGTGACTCAAGTGCCGTCGCATCCAGGGTTTTATTTCCAGACTTCTGCAGTTGCCTGCAGACGTTAATGTTTAGGTTTCTGGATGATCTCTTCATAATCCCCTTTTACCGCATTTGACTACAAATATGTTCATTGTTGTTCTGTTTGCTTGCCTACTGGGCTTTGTTTGGAGCTGCTGTTTGTGTGCCATAAGGATGGGTAATGGAGTGGGAATTCATCAGGTAGGTAAAGACAATGTTTTTTTGAAAAAGCTTTACTCTCAGCTCAGCCTTTTTGTCATACAGTAGTGTTTTTAAGTGTCTTTGTGATGTATTTATGGTTTGTCCATTATTTTCAGTGTTTTAAGGATGCAAGGTGTTGATACTTTTGGACCAGTCATTGTTCCACCTTTTCCTTCTGATATGTTTATGGATTGTTTTCAACTGTTGAGGTTTGCTTGTTGGAGAGAAGAAATGCTATACCTAAAGACATTTGCTTCTGTAATACAGATGGCAGTGTGAATGGGGTTGATTATGATTAATATGCATTGATGGTTATGTTACTGTGGCTATATGAGAGGCATACTTGTGTACAACCTGTGGGCAATTTTAACAATGCCCTTCCACATAACTGCAAAGCTTTGAACTATTGGGTGTTTATTAAAGGGGCCCTATTATGCTTTTCTGGTTTTTCCTTTTCGTTATTGAGTTTTATAGCTCTATGTGCATGTAAACCGTCTGCAAAATCTTAAGACCCAAAGTATATACCAAAGGGAGTAACACTTGCCATAGAAACCACTACTCTCTAATGTTCCTGAAACCCCTCAGCGGGATTCCAGCCCTTACTTCTGTGACATGGTGAGGTCACCTTGTAACACAATCCTTATTGGCTGCCTATTTGCAAGCTTTCAGCAGACTGCAAGACAGTGGTGGAACATGTAGAGCAATTAGAATTAGAGTTTAGTGATCAGTGGTCATTAACACACAACGGAATGTGTCCTCTGCATTTACCCCATATGTGACTATTGTGACATAGCAGGGGGCAGCTAATTCAGCACCTGGGAAGCAGTGCTTGGGGACGGTACTTTGCTCAGGGTACCTCAGTGGTAAGTTGCTGGTCGGAGATTCAAACCTGCAATCTTTCGAAGTGCAAGTGCACTTCCCTAACCATCAAGCCACCACTGCCCCAAGTTGACCAGTTTGGCAAGCTGGCCAGTCAGAGCACATTGGGCTCATTAGGGGTAGGGCCCTAAAGCACTGACTGGTTGTTAAAGGTGGAGTGAATAGGGATATTCAGTATGAGAAAATGTTTTTGGAACATTGAACCATGTAAATCTTTTCTAGTAGAACCAAAAAATCAGAATTATGAAAAGTGAAAATTAGCAAAATGGGGCCCCTTTAATGCTCAATTTTCTTTTCACTGATTATTGGTATTGTTCTTGTTTGCAGGAGTACTGTAATGATTGTTCCATTGTTTAACCTAATGTGGCAGTATTAATGAGTACAATTGATGAATGCTGATTACATTCATATAATGAGCAAAATTTAAAGCATTTTTTCCTAAGCAGTTAAGTTGAATTGGTAAGAGAACCCATACTGTTATTTGACAGCAGGAACAATACCGAAACAGTTGAAAGTATGTAATGTGGCATATTTAGAATTGCAAATGCATCAATTTACCATTGTGATTGCATGGTTAATATATATCTCTTTCCATCTGCATTTGTTACAAAATATCAAAACCGATCGCAGAAGAACATCCCCAGCTTGTTATAACTGCAGTTGTAACCCCAACTTGTAAACTAATTATATTGCCAGCCTATTTAAATCCTGTAATTAAGTGAGATAATTGTTGTCAGCAGGCCCCTTGAACTTGAGTGAAAATGCTGCTTGGATGTTTTCCACCAAAAATATTAAACAATTCTTCTGTCATCTATTACCATGTGCGCTGTGTCCACAATTATTAGGCAAATTGTATTGTTCAGTGTAAATTTTATTGTTGAACATTTTTGCCCTTTCAAAAATATTCATGGACTCTTTTTCAACAACTGCCTTGAGCCATCCATTCATAGAGCAATGAAGCAGCGACCTCACACTTGCCCCTCTTTGAACAGCATGTGCATTGTCTTCCCTCACAGTAAATCTCACATTTCAGAAGGGCCTACAGGTTTGCAATAGGATTTACGTCAGGCGTGGAAGGGACCAGGTCGTTTTTGAGGTTTTTTGCTGGCTAGCTAAGCACTAGAGTACCTGGATGCATGTGATGGATAATTGTCCTGCATAAAGACCATGGCCTTCTTGAATGCTGTTGACTTTCCTGTACCACTGCTTGAAGAAAGTATCTTCAAGAAAGTAGTTCATCCCTTAATGATGGCAGTGCATAGCAGTTTCTCTCCTCCACGTTGCTGGCACCTGACTTGATCTGGTGCCCTGTGTCCATTAGTGATTCAGTCATGAGCTCATTCAATGAAGAGTCACTTTCATTTCATTTGTTCATAAAACCTTTTGAAAAATCTGTCTTCAGGTATGTCTTAGCCCAGCCTTGACGTTTCCACTTGTACATCTTATTTAGTGATGGTTGTTTTTCAGCCCCCTTTGCTTTGGCTATGTCTCAGAGCACTTGACACCTTTTACTTCTGCACTTTTCACAACAAAATGTTAGTGTCAGTTAAATGTCTTTGGTCCCATTTACCTGGGGTATTAAAACTCTTTTGATACTATGTTGAAATTACTAGTTCCAGCTTAAATTGTCAAGCTCAATGGGTAACACTGTGGCCTCACATCTGTATGGTTAGAGGTTACATTTCTGCCCTGACTATTTATGTATGATGACTGTACAGAGTATTTCTTTGCAAAAAATCTGGTTGGGTGAATTCATATCTCTAAATTTCCAGGTGTGTGTGTGTGTGTGTGTGTGTGTGTGTGTGTGTGTGTGTGTGTGTTGCCCTGTGCTCCCTGGGAAGGCTTCAAACTCCCTGTGTCCCTGTACTGGATAATTGGCTATGGAAGATTTAGCTTTTAGTTCATGTCATGAAAGGAAAGACTCTTCTCTGAAAAAGAACAAGCTTCAATGAAAAAAGCCAATTGACGCCGAGTGATACAGTGAAGTTTTTCAGCTTTGGGGATGTAGTTTCTGTCTTAACATCACACAAGTCATTCATCCATATTGAGCTCTGAAATGCATTCTTATTCACCTTTGTTCTCAGCCATCCGGAAGCATGGATGCTTAGGTAAGCCAAAATGTGTCTGGCTCACAGATGGACTTTGACATTGACCAGTTTGCTCCTTACATTTATAAAGACATTACATTAATGATGTGCAGCTTGCACAGGGGGCTTCTGCAGCCAGTTGACCTTGGACCCCCAGAGGTCTCATCTTTTCTCTCTGTACTGTGGAGTTTCAGGTACCAGTCCTTCGTGGCATTTTTCCCGCTTCTGTTTTTCCTGTAGTTTCACTTTTATGTGAATGTGTTGCGTTGTTGGGCACTCTTGGTACTGTAGGTGCCTTGGGGTGGTTGTGTTGTGAAAGGCGCTATATACAAATCGGTTGGATTGAAGTGAAGTACAGGCGCTGTCATACCCTCTTCACTAGTAAGGTAATATTGAGACTCTATGAATGGTCCTGAGAGGCATGGATTCCAGGGGACCTGCATCTGTGCCACCACAGTAACATATGTAGGCTGAATGTGCAGTGCATCTCCATATTCTGAAATCTGCAAAGCTCTCCTTTGTTTGCCCTGTGTTACTGCTCAGGTTGTTGGTGGTATACCACCTTATTGGCTTTTGTACCTCTTCCTTGTAGGCTGCCTCATCGTTGTCAGAACTCAAGCCTATGCTGTTGGTGTCTGTAAATTTCGTGATGCTGTCTGTATTATGGATGAATATGAGTGAAGAGTAAGAACACAGTCTTCTGGTACCCCAGTGTTCAGGATTGTAGTGGGGAAAAGTATGGACACCTAACCTCACAGTCTGTCATCTAGGATCCAGTTTAATGGCGCTGTACTGTAATCTAGGTCGATATATTGATATGATGATTTTTAAAATGAGGGAAGCACAGTGTCGACAGTTGGCAGCATAACTGCAAAAGATCTTTTTCTTATTGGAGACAGCTACTTGTATGTTAATTCTACTCTTCATCAAAAGACTTCTTTAGAATGAAGTGAAAAACATTAGCTGCAGTGTCTGCCGCTTTGTTTCAAAGCTACTGGCTCAGCATGAACACGCAGCTAGCAAGCTAACTGCTGCACTAGGCTACTAAGAATCGCTTGACTTGAAAATTAAACAATCAGTCAAATTTAACTCAATTACAATGACTTTACAATATTCACAAATGCCAGTGGTGAAAGATTACATACAAAACAATGAACTGTCACTCTGGATTGCAGTGAAATGTTTTTGCCCCCCAGCATGTGACTGAATGAATACTGTTGGCCAATACTACTGACAGCATGTGAAACTTGTTGTTTGTGAGCATTAATGGTAGTTTATTCTGTCTTGAGACATTTTCCAATCACCATTCAAAGAAGCCTGGTCTTCAGGTGGGTCTGAAATATCTTACTGCAAATCTAACTGTCCAGTCAACATTGGCAGGTATCAGAAGAAGCTATGCATGAAGCTCTTGTAGACTCCCACCTTCTATGAGTTGTATGAAACCTGGTTTCAAAGGGGAAGCCTAATTTAAATGTTGTCGAAAACAACTCCTGTGAAACAGTCAGTGCTGTAGTTCAAATAGTAAAATTACCCTTTTAATTGCAAAATAAAATTAATTTAAATTTGATACACCAATTTCTTTGTTAAAATGTGCTGAAAATGTTTACAAAGTACTAATGCACAAACTGAAATCATTTAAGTTGAAAACTGCAAATAAAATTATCAGCACTCTGCATGTTTTGTTCGCATAAACATTAAAATAATAACATGACCAGTAGCTTATTTTGAGGCAGACCCTTTTTTCTAGCATCAGTTTTCACCTGGTTGTACTGGTTTGGGATTTCAGTCTTGGAAAAAGAATGTGATGGCAACCTTCATCAGCCTTAGAAAGCTAGACCTCTCCATGATTTAAAACGGCATCATGTCCTTTGTGATGTAATATGAAATGGCTTCAGTAAGGTCTTGAGCATTTTTTTCACATGGGTGCATAAGCAGCCTGTCTTTTAAATGCATGCTGGGTGTCTGTGTGACTGTAGATGAGGACAAGGGAATAGTTGCATTACTGTGTCTCCCAGATACCAGCCCATTCTAACTATGAAATAGCAAATGTATTTTATTATTATTATTACTACCTCCTCTCTTTTGTTCTCTGTCTCTCATGCACACAATCTGTCTTCTGTGTTACATTTGAGTACTGTATATACAATAACCATATGCATTTTGTATAAAACAAATGAGTCATAAGAGAGCACTCGTAATTGCAGTGAGCCCAAAGGATAACATAAATAAAGAGGACTATAAAGTTTTTCCTATTGGAACACTTGCAACTAGTTTGACAGTGGAAGAAGTCAGGGGGTCAAAGCCATTATTGTTATAGATGATATGTTACTGGTATGGTTGCTAAATGCATAAAGTTTTAGGCTAGCCTTGATCTCTTCTGTCCTTTGAAATGAATTAATGTGCAATTCCTTTCTTCATCTTTTATAGATGACGTTACTTTCTTGGGCTAAAAAGGCACACTAAGAGCAGATGCGTGTTTTTTAAATGCAAAATTTACCTGGTTAAACATTCACGTGCATGGCTCCAGTGGATTAAATGAGCTTGTAAGGAAGACAATTCCTGAGTCAGGGTGCTAAGGATGCATTATTCAGCGTAAATCAAATACAAAGGGAAGAGTCGAGTTTGCCTGTGGATGTTGTTTTTTAAAAGACTTGGTATAATATAGGTTAATTTGTAGGTCATGTCAGAATATCGGTATAATGCTAAAGAGGGCAAATTAAATGGCAGTTTTCCCTAATGTTCGCTTCCCACTGACGGCAAAGTAGGCTAATTGACTCAAGACTTTGTAAAAGTTCAACTATTTACTGAACTTCACACAAATAAAAATAATGCTGTTGCATCGTAGTTATGCTGGAAAATCCACACAGAAAGAAATTAACTGGTCTAAACAGTGTTTTGTTTCAAGAATATGCAAATATAAACATACCCAACTTATCCTTAATAGTAAATGGGCATTCGGCTAGCTATAATGCTGATGCAAAAAAAAAAATAGGTTACACCACTGACAATGTGTCGTGTTTTTACAAGAGCAAGTAACACTTATGGTGCATTAATTTTTCTCTCGGAAGTTCCGAGTTGAGTGACATCATGTCCGACAATGTCCCGTTCGAGCTACCCACATCTCGGAACAAACATGGCTGCCTCCATGAATGTGCTGCTGTGTGTTGTTGCTTTATATATTAGCAGATTTGGAATTTTCCAAATGGAGAAAATGGGGAATTGGAGATTTTTCCGAGACACAAACAAGAAACAAACTAGTCAAACCACATTAAAAGCTTTTAAAAATATTTTAGTACATTCATGAGCAATATTCTTTTTTCGAACGGCAAACAAACTACAAATAAACCAAGTCGCCATGTTAAAATTACGTCTCGGAAAACAAATCTTGTCCGACCTCAACATCATGAAAGAGGCGTTTTTCCGATGGGAAGCGACGTTTTTCATGGCATTTCGTGACGTTTTCATCCGAGTTCCGACTCGGAAAGAAATAATCGAATGCACCATTAAAGCTTCAGTTTTCATTATTGACAAGCTACTAGCAAGTTAGATAAAGTATGATATTCTCCTTCATTCTGAAGTGTCGGCATCGTGCGTTTACCAAAGTTAACTTGCCTTGCATTTGTTATAAAGTAGTGGGTGGTGGCCATAGGATTTGAAGTGTTGGCCCCTTGGGCAGCAGTGTTTCTGCACGCTCTGCAGACCCGGTAGCCAGTCAAGAGTCCCTCAGCACTCTTATTAAAAAAAAAAAAAAAAAAATGGTTAGGGTTAGACAAAAACAATGCAATCACATTTTAGACTTTAGTCCTCTTAAACCAGGGGTGGCCAATCTTATCAGTAAAAAGGGCCGCTGTGTGTGCAGGTTTTTGTTGCAACTCCCTAATCATGTTACTAATTAGAGGCCTGATTGGCTGAAGAGTCCTCAGACCTGGGTTTGAACAGTTGACCTAAAGGTTATCCCAAAAACCTGAATACACACTGGCCCTTTGCGGATAAGATTGGCCACCCCTGTCTTATACTGTAGTCAAGCATGGTTTTATTGATAATTAAAATTTGGAACTGTAGTGCTAACTTTTAGAAAGTTTATCATGATTTACTGTGAAACCAGTGACCGTTTCATCCCTATACAGTAGTTTACATAGGAAACTCTACATAAGTTCTAGTTTGTGTGTAGTCTTGGTGTTCTGATGTAGCTCCTATAGGTCGGGGATGCATACTAGTATCTGTGTTGGGTCTGACATCGTGCTCATGTACTTGTCCTTCTGACAGAATGCCAATGCCTGTAACCAAAATGCATAATGATCTATCACGAAGTGACACTTCAGCGATATCTTGCCAAATAAATGGCAGAAAATGTCTGCAGTGTGGAAATACTACGTTAACAAAAACCAAAGAATGGCAGACTTCAGTCTTTGTTCTACTGAACTATCAAACGGAGTTTTGAAAATGGGCCCATACACACTAGTACCGGCACTCTAATTACGCCTGACCATCTAAAAAATAAACACAAGAGCCTGACAGAATTGCCAGCAGCAGCACTCTGCAGCATCCTAGCTTGAAACAGACACTGGCTTGGAGAGAGAAAATGTCAAACGATAACCCCTGTGCAGTGAAAATAACAAACACTTACCCAGGACGTTGTTTTTAACAGGAAAGCATAATGTCAATGGTTGTATGAAGAGAGAACAATACTTTTTGAGGTGGCACACATGAATCACTGCTTTTAAAAGGTTTTATTCTCCCCACGTTGTTTTTAAATGATCAAATCCGTAACTGACAATTACTGCCATTTTGTTGAGTGACTTGGTTTTTAGGAGGATGCTTGGTGACATAGGCTTGCGAGTTGTGTGCTTCGACTTGGTCTGTGTCCCCGCCAGGTCTGTGTCCCCGCCAGGTCTGTGTCCCCGCCAGGTCTGTGTCCCCGCCAGGTCTGTGTCCCGGCCAGGTCTGTGTCCTGGCCTTGCCTCACATTGCTTTTGCCATTATGCCATCTTCATTGTTTTCCTGCTAGCGTAGATTCTGGTGAGGAATGGAGTTCATTTCTGTGAAACAAGCTGAAAACCGGTTTCTTGGATATTGGAGAAGCTCCTGATGACTATAAAAGTTTATGCATTTTGTTTAGGTAAAGAGATTTGAAACTAACCACAGGAAAATAGAAAATATATACAGAGTATCTCTTCACAGTGTGCAAATCCTATATCGTGCATGCTGCCTATTAGTTACATTTTTAACAAATATGGTTTTACATAACCACCTGCATTCTACTTTCACTGGTGAGTCAACTGGCCAGTTGCAGTGTTGATGAGCCTGGGATGATGTATTGATGTTGGCTCTAAGCTACAAGGCTTGCAAAACCCATATGTAAAACATGCTTTTAGCGTGCTGTTTGCCCACTAACGTGTGTTTGCTGTGCTGACCATCAGACTACATTCGCTAAGAGGCTGGACAGAGAGAGGCGCAGGTTCATTGTTTTCAACAAATTGCAAGTGCTCTGTACTGAGGCAGGCTTCTCGGTGCTAGGATGGAGCCCTGGCTTCCTAGTGGGGTCTGTCGCCACCATGAGCGAAGACGGCCAGCAGATCCGTTCTTCCCTTCGCTGACTTTTGAGTGCAGGTCGAGGGCCTGAAAAGGGCCCCGCTGGGTGGCTTTATTACACTCTAGCCGTGGGCAGTGCGGATTGCAGTGTCTGCTGGCGGCACAGTGCTGACATCCCTGCAGTCATGCAGTTACAGTAAAGCTTAAATCTTAATTAGCCCTATTAGTGAAGCGGGGTGATGTGGTGCTTCAGCAATAAAAGGCTTTTATTGTAACAGGATATTTGATCTGAGGCCAGCCTGAAGCAGGGAGATAAGCATGTTTACCGTTTGACCTGTGATGGTAATGGAACCTGTGTGGTGTTGATGACTGTTGGTTTATTTTCCTATGTGGTGTAATTGTTCAGGGAAAAAAATGTACTTCAATAGAAACATTAAGACTTCTAAGGATATTGATGTGTTAATAAACATACACATGTATATAATTTGAATCTCATTGTAAATTACCCCCCTATTGCAGCTTAGTGTTTCACATTATAGCTTGCTATGGTTGTTAATGAGTCTTAAAAACAGCCTAGTCTGGTCATGGTGTGTTTTCTGAAATTATGCGGCAGAGGGTGCCTGCTGCTGCAAATACTTATCGTGGAAAAACTGGTCACTGTGAATCACTTAATTATACATCTTTAAGCTAAATAGTCTAGTTTATGACTGCTGCCATTTTCCTCAGCCAGAGGTAATTCATTATTTGTGAAAGTGGAACGATGGTTATTTGTAAGGAAATAGATTTTTTTTTTCTTTTCTGGAGATGCCGTTTTTTAATAAATAAAATGCTGCTTATTGTAATGATTGGAATTGGCCAAATGAACAAATTTGTCTTTTTAAAATGTGAATAGTGTTTCCATCTCTTCCCGTTACCCTGTTTCCATGGCTGTGCTACAATACCAATTAAGAGGTTTTAATATAGGCAGGCTGTGCAGTGAAGCGTGCAGTGAAGCATGCAGTGTGTGCTCCCTAGAGGTGGTGATTATACAGGAGGGATATCAAACCATGAATCATTTACACTACCTTTAGAAGCTTGGATTGCACGTTTAATTAAAGATTATTGCACTTCTTTAAAGACTTGAAATGATCTCTATATGTGCATATGTATTATCGTTTGTATATGTGTATATATAAAACGTAAGTAGCAAGATTTAAAAAGGCAGTCGTGATGAGTCTTTTTTTTTTTCTCATTCTGACTGTTGGCAGGACTTCAGAGGCAGAAATATATTCTTTGAAGCACCTGCTTTTCCTTGGTGGTGTAATTATTTTGTTGCACTTTATTTTGCTCAAGCTGAAATTCATTGATGTGAACAAAGATGTCAGGATGATTTTATGACGTCTACACTCAGTCGTGTATTTCTTTGTACCACTCCCAGGATTTTATTTTGCTGGCCATTCTCAAGAAATGGTTTTTGAGGTTAATGCTATAGTTTATGTACTTGAAAGATGAGTTTTAGAAAACAAAAGAAAAACGGCGTTCCTGCCTGTAGAGAATGCTAAAGGTTATTCTTGCAATAAGGAAGAACGTACTACTAACGAGGCTGTTCGATATTAAATATGCCTTCTACCTGCAGTCTGCCTTCTTAGTGTGCTGGCAAGAGTTTATCAAAATGGTATATTACACTTGTTAGTTGAAAGGAACACAAAATGGCAGCTAAAAACATTCTTACCTCAAGTGTGTGGCAGATATTGTGTGGTGGTTACCTAAATTGTTATAATTGGGTTGTTTTATGTATAGCAGGGTATGTTGGTATGTTTTGTATATATCTGTTGTTCTCTGGCGTAATTAAATGTGGTTTCATCCACCCATCTGCAGGCTGCTTCTCCGGTTAAGGGTCACATTGACAGCCTGCTGACTTTCTTTTGCAAAGCCACAGACTATAGCTCCATCTGGGGGATCCCCAAGCATTCCCAAGATAGTGGGGAGATATAATCCCTCAAGCGCATCTTGTGTTTGCCCTAGAGCCTCAGCCCAATGGGAGGTGCCCAGAACAGCTGCCTTATGAGATGACCCAACTACCTTCTCTCAATCTGAAGGACTAGAGGCTCTGTTTCAATGTCCCTTGAGATTTCAGATAATCTCTCCCTCTCATATAGAGTGAGCATGGTATCCAATTAGAATAAACTAAATTTTGGCCTTTTATATTAAGACCTTTCTTCTTTTGGTCATTACCCAGAGTTCATCACTATGGGCGAGGAAAGGGGCATAGATTAGCTGGTAAACTACACAAAACTGTAGCCAGTGAGCCTGTTAGTCTTATGTTCTCTCTTAGTGTCCCATGGTACTTAAACTTACTCACTAAAGACAGATTTTCACCGTCGTGTTTTGAGGAGTGCCACCTGCTGGGGGTGTAACGGCGCACGAAGTTCACAGTTCAGTACAAACCTCAGTTCTCTTCCCGGTTCGGTGCAATCTTGATACAGCAGAAAACAGAATTTGTATTGAGATTTTAATTTTAATTTTAAAAAGTGTCAACACAATCATCCAAACAAGACACCAATTTCCATGGTGGTTTCACTGTTGTCCCCATCAGAATGTTAGTGCTGCTCTTAAACCCACCGAAAGTCATTTAAAAAGTCTTTAGTTTTATCTGTAGGAAACTAAGTGATGCTGATAGTGAATGCCAACTTTCTAAGGAAGTGTTGATACTAGTGTAATACAGTGAATGCTTGTTCACACTTCTCCAGATGTGCTTGATTTTGTTTACATCACTTTCCAACAGTAAGCAGACGCTATTAACCAATATTACACAGTCAAGTATCATGGAGAATGTCAAGGGCAGAAATGTTGGGTCAAAGTGCTGACAGCCACAGATCAGATGTAGCATAGCAAACACTTATGTGAACACTGATTTGTCCAGCACCTGTTTTTGAAACCAAGCACATTTTAAAGTTGGGCCACTGTTTGCTGCGGTAATAACTGCTACTATCCTGAGAAGGCTTTCCTTTAGATCAACTGCAAGGGCCCCCCATAGGGCTGATATTTGTCCTGCCCCCCCCACACACACACACACACACAATCACACCCTGTTTCATCTCTGAGTGTCATTTTCATTTGGTTGGTTTAGGCAGGATGCACAGATAAACCTCACAAAGCCCCTTACCTCTCCACTGACTAAGTATTCTAGATATGCATCATCGCGTTTTCTGTCTTTGATTGTTTCGGTGTTGCTTTGCCATTGCATTTTCTTTCAGTAATGCTAGCAGCTAGAATTTTCTCCATTCTTCCTCCAAGTATACAAGCATTAGTCTGGCAACTTTCCCAGTTTTAGCTCAATATATTCAGTGTGTTGTGCCTCATTGTTTTACACATTCTAATGAATATTACCATTAAGGTGTACGGGTATATTATGTGTTCACGTTATTTTTAATATCTCTAAATGTTGCTATTTAATACCTCTCATGTAGTTCTATTGCAAAAAAAAAAACACATTTTTGCACCCCCCTCCGCAATTCCTTTGTGCTCCACCAGGGGGGCGAACTCCACAGTTGCTGGTGGGTTTGCAGCCATTCAGGCTGGGAATTGATGCTGGGTGGTCAGTTCCCTTTCTGTGGGTTTGTGTGGCCTGCCCCAGAACTTGCTCTCGGACCTTTCGACTTCTCAATTACAATATCCGCGGTTGACCAGGGCAGAAATGTGGCCAACTGACTTGGCGGAAAAATGGCATCGCATGTTGGTGCCAGGTTGAAAGTCGCTAATCTCTTCGGTACGACGCCCAATCTCCCGCCTGCATATATTTCTGGAGATCGCTTGGCTATGTGCTTAATTATGTTGATGTGACAGCAGTGGGTGTGGCTTAATTAGCCAATTCCTATAATTAATTGGGATGTCCAAATATTTTTGGCCGCCATATAGTGTAACTGAGCATTGATACATTCTGACCAAACCTCACAGCTAAATTTCTATCTGACTGTGGGTTTTGGTGACCAGGTGATCTCTCTGGCGAGGTATGAGAGCTACGAAACAGAACGTTATCCATTTCTTCTCTATTCCTTTGGGAGGTGACTAAGCCTTGAAGGTTGTTGTGGCTGCATGTTTGGTCGAAACCTGGGTATCATGTACTGTGTAATGTTGTAATGAGTCAGGTAAAACTGCTTCCAGGTGGTTGTATTTTTTTAATATTTTAAATGGCATTGAAAGTAATTTGCTTTATACCGATTTTGGAAAAGGTGTAGCCTTGCTGATGTGCATCGTTCCTGGGGGTAATTGGCCTTGACATCTGCTAATAATGGCAAGGATAGCGATTCCTCAGCTTGCGTGAGCTGCATATAATCCTGGCTAATGCCTGAAGGATTCTGCCTCAGTCAGTGTGTTCTCAGCAAGCAAAACAACACTTTATATAATTTTACTCTGCCTGGCAGTTTATTAAAGGAAGAGCTTTATTCTTGAACTATATATTTGGTTTTTGCACCAAAGCTGTCATAGCAGACAAAAGTGTCCACATGTGGTGCATAATGTCTGTGTGCTGTAGACATTTTCAGAGCTTTTGACACTAATGGGTGGAGGAGGAAACGAAATTGACAGGTGAAATAGGTGGGTTTAAGAAATCGGGGGGCTAGTGAGGGAAAGGCGAAGAGAAATGGAGGCGTTTGTAAGAGAAGCGGGAAGTGAGATGGTTTTGAGATGTGCAGAAGGGAGGAAAATGGGTGTATTTAGGTGAAGTGAAGGAGAGGCTCGGAGTGGGAGCCAGCCAGGAAGCAGGGTGTGAATTAAGGTGTAGATAAAATGTCCAGGACATCATTCATGTAAATTGATTATTTGTTCCTCGTACAGTGTATACATACAGATCTTTAGACACAGTGGCTTATTTAGTACGGTTGCACAGCTGCAGCAGGTGAAGTGTTTGAAGCTTCAGCGGTGCGTTCAGCGCTGGGATTCTCGCCAAAGGTGAGGTAAGGGTTAGCTTCTCACATTAGCAGAGCCATCTCGACACCTGCTTTAGTGCTGTAGTTTGAATCACAGAAGCTGTTGGATCGTCGCAATGAACTGAAAATGGCAAAGGCTGCAGAGGGAGTCAAAGGGAAATAATTAGTGAAAGGAAAGTAATTAGCTGGTCTTTAGCTGGTCATTTCCTTAAACTTGGGAATGAACATTGAAGATGGATGTTTGTCTAGAGTTGCTTTGGTAAACAATATGGTGAATGCCTCAGCGGTGGTGGATTTCTTGTATCTAGTGAGGATACACCTAATTTATACAGATTACTAACATTTGGACATCTCTTCAGCTTGTTAGGACAACAGGAAAAAGCCCAATACTTTTACGTCACAGATGTAATAAAATCAACAATGAGGGGTGTGAGGACAAATGAAGTGATACAAGCTTTAATTGTGATCTAGTTGGAAGAATAGATACAAGATCAGGGTAGCATAAGGAATAAATAGTTTGTGTAATATACAGTATGGTATTGGACATTTTTCAAATATCACAATGTGATTTTGTTTTAATAAATATTGGGGTATTTGTAAACCAAAAAAAGAGTTTCTCGGGAACCCATCTATGAGTGATTTAAACCGCAGGGATGAAAATGACTGACTGTCTCGGAGCATGCAGTGCTCAGGCAAAAACAAGATGCATGCTATTCCTTGTGGGCACTGGTGTTATCCGAAGGCAGACAACACTGCCGTATGGTGCAGGAGTGCGTCAACAAGGCAACCTCTGCTGTGCTCCAAGCAGCTTCTGTGTACCGGCTTCTTCTGTTTCTTCCGGGTCAAAGCCCAGGAAGGATCTGTGGAGCAGGGGCAGAGTGCCTAGGCCGGTTCCAGTCTGATTGATCTAATACATGTAGGATGAGTAAATCGACTCCCAATCGCATTATCTGGGTGTCTTAGTCCTTCTATGAGAATTCAGTCATGCCAACATGTTTACATGTACTTTTAAAAGTCCGGTTTTAGTTGGACCAACGCAATGGTTTGATTTTCTTAGTGTGCATGTAAACGTACTGACTGATGCGTGTGGGGAGCGAAGGCTAGCCTGTCTGGTCTGATCCCACACCTCGCAACATATAGGACTTAAAGGATCTGCTGCTAACGTCTTGGTGCCAGATACCACAGGACACCTTCAGAGAACATGTGGAGTCCATGCCTCAGCGTGTCAGGGCTGTTGTGGCATGAAGGGAACCTACTCAGTATTACGCTGGTGGTTTTAAACATTCTGAATAAATACATTTTTAAACTGGCATTGGTGTGCCAAATTCATTGCCTTTATTTAACATGTACTTAATTGAAAATTCCAGTTAGTTACAAATGGTGCAGAATTCAAATAAAATAAGATGCAAATTCCAAACAACCTACAGCTTTTGTCATTTGAAGTTTCCGTAAAACGATAGCTTCAGTATGGTTGCTGTTGCTATCTGACATACATGGTGTTGATAGTATTGTACTGCCGCTGGGTGCAATCCTCGTTTACATCTTTGTAATTAAGCACACCTATCTGCAGTCTAGTACTGTAATCTCACATCTGGAATGAGATTATGGAATTAAAATTGGTCCCAGTTCTCTACATTTTCTTTCAGTGTGTTGTTGGAAAATAGGTAAATTTCAAAAAGGTGTACTGTTCATTTTTAAAAAAAAATCTCTTTCTTAACAATTGTTTATATTGAATATTCATAGAGTAGAGTGGAAGACCTGCAGGTTTATTCTGGATTGTTTGCATAGACTTTTGAGTGTCAGGTTTTCTCAGCTTCAGTCGTAACTTGGGGTAAAATTCAGTGCAGTAATTGAGATTTAATGAAAATTCTCCAAAAAAAAAAACATCTCAAATGCCAGAAAGGAATCCTTCTGGTCCTTCAGTATTAACATTTTTTTTCCCATGAAGCTTACAGAATATGACAAAGTACCATGTATAGCAAATACAAAAATCGACTTGAAGGAAAATATGCCCAGGCGGGGACTATGGCTTGTCAAATTAGCGGGAATGAAAAATATATACCAGCGTGCAAGCTCAGAAAGCAGTACTTCTTAAATTCTGGTGAATCAGAAATGAGAAGTTATTTAAAATTGTGTTTTATATGCTTGTTTTATATGGTCTTTTCTACTGACCTTGCATGGAAGTCCCAGCATGCTCAATAAATACATAGTAATGGCATAAGTGGACTTGAAATTAATGAACAGAACCACACATAGTTGTGTCTATCGTTAAGGTCGTGGTAGTTTAGAAAATCTGTCAACTTTTGGAATCTGGAGAATGCTTAGCTTTTCACCTCCAGTCTTTAATTACAATCTGCTCTGCCTGTAATGGCAGTATGTCTGACAGGACCTTGGTGTGAGAGAGACTCTCCCCTAGGAGCTGAGCAAATTAGGTGTCAGGTGTAGTTGTGTGGAGGTGTTTGATGAGCTCTAGGGGTCATGGAAGAGAAGGTGATACTTGAGGAGATTTTAAAAAACAAATAGCGAATGGGAATTAACATGGCTTCATTTTTATGTACATGAGGTGGGGCTTGAAAGTTTGTGAACCCCTTTGAATTTTCACAGACTAAATGTATCAGATCTTCATGCAAGTCATAAAACTAAATAGAGAAAGCAGTTAAAGAAATAAAAGCTTTTAGGTGGTGTATTACCTTGCAGTGTTTTTAGGGCATTTTTTATGTGTGTGTTTTTTAATACAGTTCAACTTTAGTATTGTTTTATCTTCCTCCTTCGCTGTCGGGGGAAACTGAGATACCATGAAAAATTATGGAGCCACAAAATGTTGACATTTCTGACAGTAATAACATGTTGATATTTGACAGTAATAAACAGCAACATTTTATAATAAGTCAAATGTTTATAGTGATTTAAGTAAATACTATTCTAGTCATTACCAGTCATTTACAGACCCACTAGTGTGCTTTTTTTGTCCGTCTTTCTGATACCTTCACTTCATGCATTTCCAGTTCTCCACAGTACTGGTAACGCCAAGCCATTAGTCTTGTGGTTTTTCCTCTATCTTCAACAGGACCAATGAGTTCATTGGCACTTGAATGTAGCAGCACCTTCTATAGCTTTAGAAACTGCTTCCCCCCCTCCTGACCTTCTCCTCTTTGGACCACAAACAGTCCCTTCGATTTTACTCTTCCGGGTGCTTCCTGTTCGCTTAGCCTTAATGAGGTTGTAACTTTTCCCCTCCTCATGGTTATCTTGAAATAAAAATGCAGTCCCTAAGGAGCAGTCTGTGGAATTTGTTGCATCTTGTCTCTTTTCTTCACATAATCTGCCTTTCCCAGCCTAACCATTTACCTGCCTCTCTTAGCACAGTTGAGAACATTTCCTTTGGAGATTAGAGACTGGCATGGTCTTGATCAAAATATTACCAGCCTTATCCTGGCTTTGCTTTAAGTTTCTGGTACCATTTTGTATATATACTGTATGTCACATAATGGCAGGTCCAGATTATTTTCAGGGGATGTACACAGGTGTACAAATCAAGCTGGAAGCAGAATACAGGAAGAAACACCATATTTTCTTTAAACACACACACACACACACACACACACACACACACACACACACACACACACACCTGTGTGACACCTGTGTACATCCCCTGAAAATAATCTGGACCTGCCAT
>JAABNY020000129.1:16999969-17024642 GCA_015164015.2 Brevimyrus niger
GTGTGTGTGTGTGTGTGTGTGTGTGTGTGTGTGTGTGTGTGTGTGTGTGTGTGTGTGTGTGTGTATATATACACACACACACACACACACTGTATGTATATACAAAATATTGCATATATGGTGTGTGTATAGCAGTTTTCCAGTATCGGTGTGTGAACTGAAATTACTCCAGTCCCATCGTAAGAGTGCAAATCCTAGAAAATTAGATTGTAGTTTTATATGTGTGAACAACATCCTTATTAATTCCTTTTTGTATTTCTTTGTGTATGTTCTTGATAAATTAATAAACAGTGATGTTCTCAAATTAATAGCCAGTAATAGCATTGCGTATTTCACCAAAGACAACCATCGATTTCATTGCTGTTTGACTCGCAATTTGTTGTCTAAAATTTAATTACTTGCTCTCTCTGCTGCTTTTGTTCAGGTTTAGAATAGGATTAGAATAATAAAATCCTGGAATATTGTCTTTGGTTTTACATGTCTAGTCTTCTAAAACTCTGTGAAATACACTGGAAAGTACAACAGAAATAATCAAGAGTGTAATTGTTGTTAAGGCTTTGTTAGATTTTAGGGTTTTGCACATCTTTCAGAGAAACTTTGAAGACACACTGGTTGCTCATTTCTGTTCAGAATGGACAGGAATACAATGACACAATGAGGGGTGTGTTTCTAAACATGAAGTATGTCCATAAGTGGAGCTTTACACTTATGTTTGCTCCTTGTATTTGTGTGTGGCTCTCTCTCGTTTTGTTTTCTTCTGGTTCTTCCCCTAGAGTGGTGCCTGTCAGTGCTTGTTAGGACTCGGAGGTACTGTGGTAGGGAGCTAGGGAGTGTTTGCAGTCAAGGTTAGTCATTGTGTTCATGTACAATCTTTTCTACAAATGGTACAGTATAACAGCATGCATGGATCAACAGCAAATGGCCCACGTTTGTTGTTCCTAGTCTGCTGTCTGTCCGCCACCCCCAAAGAAAGTGCTATAGCACTTTGACACAGATTCTGGGGGGGGGGGCACGAACTAGAATTGCTCAGTGATTCATTCCATTTTTTATTGGAATACGGCTTTTGATAGCTGCCATTATAGTCTTACACTCCAGCATGTCTTGGGGGTGGGGGGCGGCATGCGTTTCACACTTAATGCTGTGTATGGTGGCTCTCGTTAGGTGGTAATCCGGTTAACAAATCACAAGCAGATTTTTGCCTTCCCACTGTTACTGTTATAAATGTCGCAGGAAGGATAAGACATTTTAAAATGAGTGGTGCTGAAAAGTCTTTTTACGTGAGCTGCTACTTATTCTGATAGAATAAGATTAACTGATATAGGAAATTCACGCTTTTAATCCTGCATCAAAAGTACCAAAAATGTACATGACCACCCCTGAAAAAAACCTAGTAGTTTACAGCTTTTCATTTAAAATGCCCTTATATGGAGGTGTTACATTATAAATGCAGTTATTGACAGCTACATTGCTGAGGATTGCCGGAGCCATACAGTGTCTAATTAGGGCTTCTAAAGTAGATCGAAACTGCAGATACCATGATAAAGCAGATCACTACTATTTATGTTATTTAGATTGGTGGTTTTCTGCATTCAATAGGTTCCCTGCTGCAGTTTTTTTATTTATTATATGAAGATTTTATTACATTGATGTATTTCCAGAATTCATACACATCAGCCACTATTTTAGGAACATATGAACACCTGCTTGTCCGTGCGCATATCTTATTGACCAATCATTTGGCAGCAGCTCAGTGCATAAAATGATGCTAGTGTGGGGGTCAAGGGCTTCAGCTAATGGTCAGATCAAACATGAGAATGGGGAAGAAATGTGATCCAAGTGACTCTGAGCCATGGAATGGTGATTGAAATCCTCAGACCATCCTGTCTGGCATCAGACACTGTTGATCTCCTGGGATTTTTATATAGCAGAATTTACTCAAACTGTTGCAAAAAAACAAAACGCATCCAGTGAGTGGCAGATCTGTGGGTGGAAAACAAGCCTTGTGCGTGAGAGGTCAAAGGAAAATGGCAAGGCTGGTTTTGAGCTGACAGGAAGGCAGTGACTCAACTACTGTTTACAACAGTGGTGAGCAGAAAAGCATCTCTGAAAATATTGAGCCATGTGGAGGATGGACTTTAACAGCAGATGATCACATTGGGTTCTGCTCCCGTTAACTAAAAACTGGAATTTGAGGCAATTGCGGACAGAGGCTCACGGAGACTGGGCAGGTGAAGATGCATAACGATCAACTTGGTCTGATGAATCTTGATTTTATTTATTTATTTATTTTGGATTAATAGCATACATTTATGGACCAGACCTGTGCTGTGTCAATAGTTCTGATGGTGTGAAGTAGGGAATGTTTTCTCACCACATTGGGCTCCCTCATACCCATGGAGTATCGTTTAAATGACACAGTATCTGAGTATTGTTTAAATGACATATCTGAGTATTGTTGCTGACCATGTGCATCCCTTTATGGGCACCATTTACCCATCTTCTAATGGCTACTTCCTGCAGGGTATTGCACCATGTAACAAAACTTAGACACTGGTTCCAGCAGCCTCCCCAGCTCTAAATCTAATAGAGCACCTTTGGGATGTGGTGGAATGGGAGATTGCGCTGACAAGATGTGCAGTAATCTTGGACTAGACCCTCTAAATATTTTTTGTTGAATCCATGCCATGAAGAATTCAGGCTGTTCTGAATGCGTGTGTGGGGGAGGTCTCTCTCTATCCAGTATGAGACTGGTGTTCTTAATAGAGTGCTTGCTGATTGCATATGTTCTATTATTTTTTTTTGCTTTTCACAAAAGAGGAGCTTGGTTATAGCAAGAGCCCTTGTCGGCTCAAAGCGCTAATGTGTTATTGACTTGATAGTGTTCACAAACGAATAAAAGCCACACATTTGCCCTTGATTTTAAGCTAAACCGTTTTAATGAAAAATTAGCATTTTTTCCCCTTCAATTTAGTTTCAATCCAGGGTGATTACTTTATTCATTGTGATGCAAGATGGTTAAAACATTAAATATACCAAATAAAGGTCATACGGTGTTAAGTAATGTAGTATGGGGTTAAGTAGTGCAATTAATGGAGCTAAGGTTTAAATCTGAACTGATTTATTTAGATTTGCTGGCTAACTTGTAATGAAATGTAATTTAAATGGTGTGGTATTGGTACATCTATAAGCAAGTTATAATGTGCTACTTAATCTGGGGTTGGCATAACCGGTACACATTCACAGTGTGAAGTTTAAAATTCCTTGTAATTTCTTCTGCGCTGATGCTTTTTTCCCTCCCACTTTTTAAATATAATTAAACTTGTAACATTGCAAGAGTGCATAAAATAAGTATACCTTTGTGTTATGACAACAAGACTTAATCTCTATACAGTGAATACCTACTTGCGTACATATTACGCCAGTCCTTGTTTGGCAGTGCTGATGTTTGTAGTTGGATACTTAAAACTGTTTTATTTGGAGTTTCTTTCCGTGCCCATTATTCTGATAAATGTTGATTTCTGGGAACCTGCACAGAAATGAGACTGTGTGAAGCAGCAACACCGTGGGGGTGGGGGGGTCGACTTGTGGCCTGTGTCTGCGTGATAGTGGGGGTGTGGGGGCCGTGTTAGTTCATGTCCGGAAGTGCAGGCTGATGTCCGCCGATGGGCTGTTTGTGTGGAATGGCTTAATTGTCCTCTGACACTGCTCTGAACACGGATGACAGACTATTTTGGTATTTTATGAAATACCCAATGTGCTTTTGTTTTTGGAAAACCTGCTATCCTGAAATTTTTAATTACTTGAAATAAGTTGCCCCTAGATTTACATCCTTGACACACACTGTTTTTAATATATCACTTTGCCAGATGATGAATGAGGAAGGACCTGGGGATGTGGGCAGTGCAGTAGGCACATGTCCAGAGTAATGAATTGAAAGAGATGTTGGAGAATTGATTTGCATGCATTTTTGTAGCTGGATAATTGTGTAGTGCGAGAACAAACATTTCAGACATTTCCAGGATTTAGTGGTTAACCATATTCAACAGATAAGAAAATAGGAGAGTATAAAGTTAATGGTTTGTAGAAAAATATCCATAATGGCAGAGGTATTAATCCTGTATTGCGCCTGTATATCTTTTGTTTATCAAAATGTGACATAATATGACACCAGGAAGGAACATGCAATTTTATTGGTGGCTGTGGGGGGAAGGCATTTAACACAAATTAAAAGACAAGAAACAAAAGCAAAAAATGTTTTGGATTGATTGATGCAAACAGATAAAAGCAACCAAATTCTACCTTATGGACAAAGTGTGAATGTGACCTTTTCCGGTGGGACAGGAGTGATGACACAGTGGCCAGATCACTTCTCAGGTTTGACCTCACTTTGTTCTCTTTCAGCTTCTTATAATTATTTGAGGATATCAGGTTATCTTAGTCAGAATATGATGGGTCACAGACACTGTACTTGCAGAAATAATGTTAATAAAACCAGATAGAGTAGCCAGTATGATTTTTTGCAAGAATGTCAGATGGCTGGAGTCAATGTGTTGCCATATATGGTATTAAACTGTCTAATAGAGTGTACTGTCTAGTTAAGGTATTATGTCTCCTTCCAAGGATGGTCTCTACAATTGTAATCAAATCATTTAAAATGTTAAATGCATTTTATAAGTCACACTGAAGCTAAAGTTGAAAGTAGTCATAAAAAAACACAGATTCTCTACTGGAGAGTGGTTTTGTTGATGCACGGTTACCCATGTGACAGTGTTATTTAAGAGAAATTTACAATAAATACTCAGTGGCCAGTATGTTACGTACACCAGCTAATGCAATCTTTCTCAATGGGTGCAATTTGTGTGCAAGTTAATACTTGTAGACAGGGTCAAACTGTTCAGTTATTGATCAAATCGATTTTGAATGTGGTGTGATTGTTGGTGCCAAGTACTGTGGCTCCAGGATCTCAGGAAAGGTTGCTTTCTTGATATTTTCACACACTGAAAAGTCTAGAGTTAACTGCAAATGGTGCATGGAACAAAATCCAAACTGACACTTCTGTGTGCAAAAACACATTGTTAATGAGAGGGGTCAGAGGAGACTAGCCAGACTCATTAACACTACCAGGAAGTACAAAATAACAGGTCAGTACAACAGTGGTTTGCAGAGAGGCTAATTGAAGCTGTTCTGGAAGAAAAAGTGGATCCTACCTAGTACTAGCTAAGTATACCTATTAAAGTCTCTACTGAATACACATTTTCAGATGTCAGAAGATTGAGGATCACATGTATCAACACATGCTGATATGTGTGTGTATGTATGTATGTATATGTGTGTATGTGTGTATATACACACATGTATATGAATGACATATACATGTATATATGAATGACAGTACAACTTAAGGCAGGGTGTATTGTACTGAATTTGAAAAATGGCTGTAGTATATTACAGGGCTGGCTGTTATTACTATCATTATGCGATATATCAGCAACGCATTTTGTACAGGCTTTTTCTTGCCTTAAATTTGCCTTAAATGGACATTATAGCCCAAGTTTAGGTTTCACAAACATTTTTACTCTGTCAGGAAAAAAACTTTTTAAATTTCTTTTCAAGATTATGAAGTAAATGTTTAAACATTTGTCTAAAGTTTACCTCCATTGCTTTTGTATGAGCGCAGAGAAAATGATTATGATTGTCATCCTTGCTGTTTAAATCACTCCTAGGTGATGTGTGAAATTTACATTGAATTCCTTTTTTGTGTTATAAATACCCCAATATTTATTACAACAAAATCACATTGCAAAATTGTCTAAAACTGTGCTGTCATAGTATAATATACAAAATACTTTATTTCTTTTTATGTTATTCCGATCTCTGGGTCTTCTGACCAGATCAGTTAAAGCCTCTGGTCACTTCATTTGTTCTTGGGTCTATTATTATTGTTATTATTATTGTTATTATTATTGTGTTCTTCATTTTCTGAATTCACAACTGTTTTCAAGATGGTGGTTGTATTGTGTTTCAAAGGCAGGCTATTTGCATAAGCAATCCAGACAAAATGTTTCAAGTCCCATTGGCCCTTTTGGTTTGGGAACTTTTCGTTTGGCTGTTTTGGTTACCCTAACTGAATGGCCGATTGAGCATTTTCTTTCTGTTGTCAGAAGTTGATATGCCGGTTCTGGATCAATCATATATTAGGCACAGTCATGTTTTGTTTTGTGTCCTTTTACACTGAGTACAATAAATGTTTACATTTGAGAAACAAAAAATGTTACAGAGAATCGAGATGTCAACAAAAATCATTGAATTTTGAAAATCACATTTTTTTTCATAATTGTGCAGCCGTACTTGCTGTGTTCTGCATTAGATAACATATAATCTTTCTCTGGGGGACTGACTTAACTATTACCAAATTTGAGGTTTGTTGCACATACATGCGTCATGACTGGAAATTACCTCATTAAGTCCTGTGCCAAATAATCATAACATTTTTCACACCAGTATGAATTTGGTATGAAGCACAAATACACTATATGAAGGTATTGCATGAAGACATTATTGGCCCCGCAGTATGTTACCAGTATCTTTGTTGAACCAAAGTGTTTAACTTCATCTAATGATTCCTCTGTATTTAAATTAACAATTATTTTAGCTTTGGGTTGCATTTGCAATTTTGGGTTGCATTTGCATTTTTTCTCTCTAAACTCTAGGGGGTATTGGCCATTACTTTCTGATTTTTGTTTTGCCCTTGGCCTCAGTAGGACACCGTGTCTTATTCAGGGGCAGCTTTTTAATATGCATTCATGTGACTGCTGTTTGTGCTGGTATGAGTCTCGCTGCTCCGCTTTGAATAGTTATGTACTTCTGAACCACCTGATGTTGTGTAATATATATATGTAATACGTATTTGCATTGCTCATAAGAATGTCCTGCTTTAAACAAGAAAATGAATGGATGGATTTACACAATAAGGATTTGTTTTTCTTGTTTTGCTTGCTCTGGATCCCATCTGTTCAATTGTTTCATGGATACAGCAGTAATTATCTGAGGAACTTGTCAGAGAGGCTGACATTTTAATGACCGGTGATTGGTGCAATAGAAAACTAGTGGAGACGGAGATCAAACAAAGCAACGTTTTGAAGCACAGCATTATACATTAATTTGAATTGATAGCTGTGTCTACTTTTGAATTCCCTTCTCAGTACGTTTAGTGAGAGAAACATTCCTATTATCCTGAATAGATTTGGATTGCGACGTGCCAGAGGTGCCGCTCAATTTCAGTGCCTAGCTTTGCTCAGCCGTGTCACAGCAAACGGTTTGTACTATGAGGCTGGTGGTTGAATGTATTATTTAAAACCTCACTACATATTGAAAACCTGACTGATTTGCAGCCCATCACACCATACCATAAAAATACTGTCATCAGACTTGATTATCTTTTGTTTTTTTTTTTTTTAAAAAACATCAATGGTGCTCTCATCTGCAAATGCGTTTTAAATTATGAAACAAGATTAACTGTCAAGCTGGTGCCCTGTGCTGGATGTTACCCTATCTTGCTTCGACATGTTGTGGATGAAGTACAACTCTGTTGAGGAAAATTGGTGGATGGACAAATAGTATTGATTTATCTTTAAAGGTAAACCGTTTCTGACAACGAAATTGTCCTTCTGTGATGCCCTGGGAAATCATTTGTGAGGTTTTTTCCAGAAGATTTAAATGTATAAATTTGTATGTTGTTTGGCTGGACTGGTCTAATATGAATGTTGCATTTATTTAGCAATAATCATTGCATTTGTTTAAGAATATGAATTTATTCCATTTTGAAATTCTCGACTTGTTCTATGCATTTAATTGGAGAACACTCCCGTTTCAGACAATGGAAACTCAATTCCTGATTGTACCTTTTGTATTTTGTTTGTATTATGATATTGTGTGTTCCCACGTAAACTGTTTAACAAATCAACTTTATATATCCTCTTGGTTAGACAAGCGTAAGGTCTAAACAAACGTTATGGGTTTTTAATCCCTGTTACTAATATAAAATTTATTTGGGGTGTAGTTAAACATCAGACTGCTATTAAAATTCAGTGCAGTAGTGACACGTGAGCGGTTGATCACGCCTGGTGTACAGGTTTTAATAATTTGCTTACTGAAGCATTTTCGAGTAGACATTCCCCTTAGGAGTTTCCATCACCCAAGATTTCTCCTTTATGTCCTGTTGTCCCAGTAGAATCCAGGCCGTTTTTTTCCAGCAGCCTATCTTTTGTGCGTGTGCGTGCTTGTGTGTGTGTGTGTGTATTGAAGGGGGGCTTCAATAATGTCTCCATAAAGGAAGACTAGGTCAGCCATGTGGATACGTCTGCTGAACAGCTGAGGGAGGGAGGGAATGTGGCGTGCATGCACGAGAGGGGTGAGAGAGCGAGAGCGCGCGTGTGAGAAAAAGGAAGCGGAGTACAAGGTGAGCTCACTGATTTCCTATTCGCGGACAACAGTACCTACTACTTGTAGTAACTTAGCCCTTTCATCTTGGATATCCCCATTACCGCAGTGTGGGTCTGAGCAAGACGCACGTTTGCTGAGAACTGTCCCGGTGATGTGATCGTGAGCAAATAGCCCCGCGAGGCCGCCTTTTGTTGAGGAAAAATGCGTGTTTCTTCTCTGGTACGGCCAGCGATTGTTAACGGATGAAGTGGGCGATATTGTTTATCCCTGCTATTTGGACTTGGCCCAGACTGCACGGAAGGACTGGCGGGGTCATATGAGAGTAATCGCGGCATTGCCTTTGAAGGTGTTACAAGCAGTCAGTTGGATTTTTTTATTTATTTTATTTTTTTTTAAGATTATCAGACTGGCGGGTAAGTGTTATTTAATGGGAGGAGGAAAACGAGGGAGGTGGGGGCAGCAAACAAAACGGAGATGGTTAAAAGCGGCGTGAATGTGCTGGTCGTGGGGTGGCAGCACGGCATTAGGGACTTTTAATTAAAATACGGGCAGTTACGCCATGCTCTTTGCATCATACAAAGCTAGGACTAGGTCTTTGCCGGTTTTTTCGTAAGTGTAACTTTTTGATTCTCTCAACACACTGAAGTCGTTATGGAAACGCTCTGGACCTAACTTTTGTTCATTTTCTACATAGTAGAAGGACACCGTTTGTTGCGCTTTAGCGAGCCTGGATTTCAGCTGCACTCCAACTCACTAGCTTAATGTTCGTTAGTATACGTGTAATTACAGTTGACTGATATTTCAAGCTTATGTTTTCGTCCAGTTGTAAGTAATCGCACGAACTTGTGTAGGTGGTTATTTACTGATCGTGTGCCGTTAGGATGTAGTAATGTTTACGCAAACCTTTGACGGTGAATGGTTATGTAGACTTGCTTGACCAGTTGCTGATTAAAGGCAAAGCGATCAGCCTTAGCTAGCTACTTCCTTTTGTTGGGACGAGCGCATCCCTCCCAGTTTCTTTGGAGTTGTATGCGACTAGCAATAGCCCGTAACAAGAAAGTGTTAGCCAGTGTAAAATAATACGCGGCTGAGTTAAGAAGAGGACGTGAATTTTCGCCCCCACGACACCAACGGACCCTCCGCGTTTTCGTTTTCGCTAAAGGCCACGTTTGTGTTCCGCTCAAATCCACCTTTTACATGATTCAGCACGCTTTTACTTTAGCCAAACTATGAGCAGATGTCCCCCCTTTGAAAACCGAGGCATTAAATAAAAGGTCTGCGCTAACATGGCTCGCTACACAGACGCTTTTCTGTGTAATAAATGCGAGGTCTGTAATTGGCTTTGTGTTCCTTGGCTTTGCTTTGCCTTTCCCCCTCTCCCTCACAGCCTATTAACTGGGATTTGACCTCTGGCTCGATAATTCAAATGTGATTAATTTACTGCGATTCGATGGTGCTTTTATTCACAGTATAGTGAGTGGGATGATTCTGATTACAAATTGGTGCTTAAAGCTCTTACACATAGAAATTCACCCCTTGTATTCAGCCCTGCCTTATTTTCAGATATTTAGATTGAACTTGTTTTTCATACATTCTTTCAGCGTTTGCTGTCCAGTGTCTCCTGTGTTGAAATAACAAAGGCCCTGGCAGCCATTTCAACCATTTCAGATAGAGGTTGAAGGTCAGGTGACAGCCCATGTGACAGAACATGTTGTTTTGTGTGCTGGAGAAATTCCTGAAAACAGTTATCTACCCCACCAGATGTCCAGACATGTTTAAACAAGCAATGTAATTAGCTGGAGAATTCCTGTGTTATGAATTTGTGCTTTAGGATGTCTTTATGTCATATGGATGTTAGGGTTTTAGACAGTAGATGCACACCCAGATAGGACAGTAGTGTGTTGAAAATTAAACTGATTTTTTATATGGTATTTCTGACATGTTTACAGATACATTTTAGCGATTTCATGCATGAGTGTAGGAAGAAATCGGCGTGAATGACTTGTCATTTACTTTATTTTAAGAATGTAAACATTACAAATATATTACTCTCAATAGGGACACACTTCTGTTTGGTGTTGGATTTAAATACTTCATGAGAGGTCAGACTGCAGTTTACTCTGAATAATAAATAAGCTGTCATGTGCAAATGAGTTGGGGGCCAGTTGTGACGTTAAACCAGTATCTTTTTGCAGAGAGATGAGTGCTATGATGTAACAGTAAAGGGGATAGTGTGTTTTTTGTTTTATTGGTGATTCTTGTCTCCTGTTTAAGGCTGTTTCATTATAACGTTACTACTCACCACTTGAACATCAAGTCTAAGTAAGGTTTTTGATTTCATTTCATGCACATTTAATTTTGCTGTATGCTTAAAAGATCAAAATATTTTCATCTTGGATTTGTGCAGTGTGCTTTTGGGAGTCATTTTACTGTTTTGAAGGTGTCTGGTAGTCTGGAATTGACAGAATCCATCATTTAGAAAGCTGTGGGAGATTGCTATGTTCTCGTAGTATCACCAATTTAATCAAAAACAAGCATCATCATTGAATGTAAAGTTCTCAGGAGTGTATTGGTGTCAAGGCTTTAGGCAGGCATTCTTACCATTTCCGAAGTAGAGCAGCACATTTCCTTTGTTGCTTTACACCCTTCCCTTTTGTAGGTGGCATTGCCAGCTTGTGACAGACTGATAATACTCACTGTCTCTTCCTGCAATCCAGAATAATCAGTGCTGAAGGCAAATCTTCTGCTCGTGCATTTTTTTTCTTTATCTCTTTTCTGATAGTACTTTTGATTAAGCTTTTGTTGATTAACAGATCTGCATATTTTATGTGTAACCTAAGTGTGTTGCTTTTCTCTATGAAAGAAGCTGTTGGTACAGTGTTCAGAAATTACACCTATGGTGTTGTCGAAAAGACATTCCATTTTGAGAAACTATAATCAATATTTTGCATTTTTGGCAATATGCCACAGTAGCAGCAACATTGGCAGAAGTGTTTTCTGTAACATTTAGATTATTCTATATATTCTATTAATATGGGTATAATTTTTAGTAATACAAAATTTGTAGAATCCATAGATTGGGTTGGGAACATCATTTGATAAATCAAGGTCATTAAGTCTCTTGAAGCATAGTGTAGTGAGATAGACAGCAGGGATTTGGAAGTGGAATCGCCGTCCTTACAGGCCGTGCTGTGTTCCTGTTTTGTTTATGTAATGATGACCCGACAATCCGGGGAACATTTAAAAAGCGATGGTGTGTGTCTGTGTGTGGGTTAACTGAACAAATGGCCGGCTGTGTGAGCCTTCTGGGGGACAATGAATCATGCATTCAAATTAGCCAGGCACGATGAATACAAATCAAACTATAGGTTTAAAATTTAGGGGTGGCAATCAAGCCTAGATTTGCTTTCTTTTGTGCCATGTGTGTCTGTATGCATAATATAGTTTGTTTTGGAATATAGGTGTTCTATTTGTGGTGCTTTACAGCTTTATTAATGCATTATTCTGTTAAGAGAACTATTCATCATTCTGATTAATGAAGCTGCTTCTTTTGTGAGAGGTCTGTGTGTAAGAGTCAATGTGGTGATTGATTTTGCTTCATGTTAAAATATTTCACATCCCGCGTCATGCACATATGTGTCAATTTTGCAAATTCCTGTAAAATGATAAAATTCTGATCCAAGGACTATGTGCTGCTTTTTAGTCTCCCTTTACACTGAGTGGTCTTTGAAGCAGTTTTAAAATTAGGGGTTCTTAAAGTCTGAAATATTCAGATTGAAATTTTCTCTAAGCACAGGAATACTGCAGGTGAAAGCAATGTTGCAGAGTGTGAAAACATTTGTTGTCATATATGCTAATTATTTGAAGAATATTGCATTTTCAGTGGCATTGCACTGTGGATCTTCATGTAATATTACGAGGGACCACCACTGTAGCTGCAGCAAAGGGCTCAGTAGAAACCCTGGAGGAATAAAATAATTTCTGTGATACAAACATTTTATAGCCAATATATAATTTGTGTAAATGAAGTAAAAACTGAAATGCTAACTTGATTTGTGTTTCTGTTCTGAGAACATTCATAGTAAATATAGCCCTAATGATATTGATAGTTGTTTTTTTTCTTATGCATATTTAAATATCCATCTTGCATTTAGTGTAGATTTTTTTCCACATTAACCTCAAAGTGGAAAAGAAGATAACTGATACCTTTTCAATATGTAGCCAAACGTAATGGTTACCAGTTGCAGTTTAGTTTTTTTTAAATGTGCTGTTCAAGCTTAGCATAGAGCTCTTCTGCTTGTAGGAGATGGAAGGTTTTGCAGTATGACTTGAATTCACCGGTATGTTTAAAGGGCTTGTAACATTACAGAAGCTACTAAATAGCTAAGTAGGACCCCCTCAAATATCCCTTAATGCTTTCAGCATGTAAATCGTTTTCTTGTGCTGAGCCAGGATTTCAAGTTTTTTAACCAGTCTTCAAGTAAGAGAATTAATCTGGATTATCTGCTTTATGTGAATTAACCGGGTATAAAGTAGTTTTTTTTTTTTTGTAAAAATGTATTTATAAAGGTTACATTGTTGAATGTACTTTATCACACATGGAAAAGCACCTTCAGTAGATGTCTTGGATAAGTCAAAGTGTAAATCCTAATCAAACCTAACATTGATTTTAATGGCCCTGTTTACATTTAGCTTTAAAATGCATCTTGGGCCGTCGGATCGCAGGTGGACGGCGATGAATGTAAGTGTAAACGACCACCAAGACTCATTGTGATCCGATTACTCAAAGCACTTGCTGAGGTGGTCTGGGATGCATTTGACCACATGTCTTTTGTAGTGTAAATGGTAATGTGTCCTGGATGCGTCCCCGACAAGGACATTGCAATAACTCTGCGTGAGGCAGTAATGAAATCTGAACATAAGTAGTCAGCTGGACACCCTGGAGACGCATGATAGACACAGGTGAGGATGGCGACGTGTCTCGGCTGTCTACTTATGATCCGATCGACCAAGACGCATTTTAAAACCAAGTGTGAACAGGGCCAGTGTGTGTTGTTGGACTCATTTGTTACGGGAAAAGGTCAAAAAAAGAGAAAGTAAAGGGAATGCTTCTTAATTTCAGCATTTCACTTAATGCGTTTTTACCCTGGGAAGAAACATGCAGTGCTTGAAGCTTGTATTTTTTTTTTCGCTGTCTTAAAATGATGCCTTTTTCTTTTTCTACTACTCTCTGGGCAACTGGTTGTGAAATAAAATCACCCAAAGGCTTATTGTAATAACATAGTCGGTTCCTTCTTCTTCAGGATTAATAGAGTCTACTCTGTCTACTCGTAGGCAGCGCGATATTGGAAAAATAAAAAAAAATCACGTGAAGTTTCACGAAACATATTACAATATTTATTATGCAAAAGCGCAGTTGAAAATTAACCCTAAATAAACTATGGCCCAAGTAGACCTTCCTGTGTTTCTAAGGGTTGTGCCAAAACACTCAGGGTGGTGCTGCTTTTCAAATAGTGTTGCTTTTTGTAAAATGTCATATGCCTTGGTACAATGTCTGGACAGTATGATGGTATGAAAAATTTAGATGGCACTCAAATCAATTTTGGGAAACCTGTGATAGTAATATTAACATTGCACATTGTGCCTAGTTTTCTTCTCTATTTTATATTAATTTACTGGAAATGTCATAAGAAACCACACTCATTCAGCTTAAATGGAATCACAAAAGTGTTCTAAAACAACTCTTGACTACTACGTTTTCTATGCTTTTGTGTGTAATACATGTAGGCGTGTTAAAACTGTCTTTAGAAATGGTGTAGACTATCCTGTTTTGTTTTTTAAAGTAACTTTTTTTTTCTCAGCCAAAATGCATTCTGTTTCCAGAGGAAAATAAAAAATGGCAAAACAAAGCATCTATCAATGGGTTGATCATAGATGACAGATGACTAAGCACGTTTGGTTGTGAAGATTGTGAGGTGATGCAGACTATTGTTAGTGTGGTTCGTATGAAAAATATTCTGTAGAGAACAGCCCAGCTGTCTGGGTCCAGTTAATGATTTGTCAGTCCAGGGTTTAATAAGATGCAACAGGGAAGCAGAAAAAAATGATTTTGCGCAAATAAATAAATAAATTCTTGAGTTAAATATATCAAGTTAAGTATTGAATAGCTGTGGCAGCATTTTACAGGTGAAAACCAGGACATCCCAAACACAGTGGGTGTTGCCTTAAAGACAATTTGATGGGGACAGTTTGTCAGCATTGCTCTTTAGTTCTATTATACGGTGTATCTCTAAATACTTTGCTCTTAATTTTAGGTAGATATGTATTGGAGCCATCATGTAATATAACTTTTATGAGAACATGCTGTAAAGGGTTCATTTAATAAAAACGGTTCTCTATGATTTCCAATACAAAGTGTCGTGATCCCTTCAGTTTTAGGTCTCCCTTTAAGGTAACTCCCACTGTGCTAGTAAGTTTGCACAAGGGAAAGGAGCTTGTGATCTGGCTAAAGGAATTTTCTTTCCCAGTAATAGGTGACCTCGCTAGCAGTTTTTTACTGTGAAGATTGCATTAGACAGTGCAGATGTGCACCACGCTTTGGATTGCAGGATTAAATAAGAAGTAACTTGAAATTCTATTTTTTTTAGTTCTGGATGAGTGAAGTAGTCCATAAAACATATTTGTCTGCAGAAACATTTTGATTGACGGAAATTATGTTGACAATTTTTTTACTAGTCATTCACTGCAGACACATTAACACTGTTGGAGCTTTTTGTTAAGACTACTTTTTCAGATCCACAACAATGGGTTATAACTTCATCCTTGATTGTTTTGTATGTAAATGGAATGATCATAACTTTTAACATTTACTTGAAACCTTTTTCTTGGTATTCTTTATAAGTAGCCAGTGCTGAAATTAGCTGGTAGGGCAATTCTGCAATGCAATCGTATCAAAATACTGTCCCCTTTTCAGTATACGCAGAAGGTGCACACAGAAAAATGACTTGTTAGTATGGCCGCATGTATTGTGGAAAGTTGGTTGTACTTTGTTATTGCAAACTCTGCCACTGACTTTCCAGCCAGTGCTGTTTTTATTTCTCCTCTCTCGCCATGTCACAATATGTGTTTTTAAAGCACAAATACTTTATCAAAGCTTCTGTCATCCATCCTCCTTGGCAAGAAGAAATGCTTTAGCAGGGGTGGAGAACCTGACCCACGGAGAGCCGTTGTGGATGTGGGTTTTTAGAATAAAGCCGTGGTTCTCAACTCCAGTCCTGGGGACCCACTGTGATTGGCTGAATGAAAGGCCATCCCAAAGACCTACACGCACACCCGCTCTCCATGGATCAGGTTCCCCCACCCCTGTGCTATAGTGTTACCCAAAACGCTTCAGTAAAGACGAGATGGCATCACTGGCTAATGTATAACTAAGTGAATGGGCAATATGGAAACAAGGTTCTGTAAATCTCCGTGGTAATAGTGAATGTAACTGGGAGGTGACAATTTTGCTAAAGCAATGCTGCTCAGAATATCGTCTTTGCTTAGATGCTTATATCATATCTCTAGGGTATGTGACGGCTTCAGCCAAACATCTTGGGCACCATTGCACTATAGTGAACAACATGCACATAAAGGCATTGGCTGATGTTATAAAATGACTGCCCCTTTGTATAATCATGTTTTTTGTTTTGTAAGAAAATTATATTAATTATTGTGCTACAGGCAGAATTGGCAGTTAAAATAGAAGATTAGATGATGGAAACTTCAGCAATGTGACAATTTTTACTGATGGCAAAACACACTACTTCAGCAGAATATTCGACAGTGTACACTTTACTTCAAATTGGGAAACCTGTGAATCATTTTTTGGGTATTTAAGTCAGTACTGTCTTTATTTTTTGTGCCATTTTTGTATTACTAAAAAGTCTGGCAGAATTTAGGTGTTAACTGCCCTGGTCTTACCAGATGATCGCCTGCTGCCATACATGTCATCAAAAAATGTAGGTATAAAAGAAGCCAGACATCCAAGAAATATTAAATTTAAGCTTTGCTGACTTGCAGTAGAGGATGTTTTGATTCTAAAAATGTTAAATATAATCTGAGTGGATCAATTATTTGAAAAAAATGTGGCTTCACATTGATGAATGGCAGATAATTATACAAAATTTGATCTTGCCTTTCTGTTTATTGGTAATTCATTAACTGAGAAGAAGGTTACGGTACAGAAACCTTTACTGGCGCAGCAAGCTGTTGAGTGGAGTGACTGGTGAAACACTGCTTCTTTTAAAGGTGATACTGATGAAGTCAAGCGCTGCCACTAGCTTTTATGGTCAGACGGAATGATCTGGACTAAATTCCACACTATCTGGGTGGCTGCGGATTATGCCCATATGTTTTGAATTTCTTGTCCCTTTTGTTGTTTTTATGTGTGTGTAAAACATTTTAATTTAAGAATTTGACTGCTTAGGTGTTTGTAATTTGGTCATAGTTGGCACAGTTAAAAATCTTTTGTGGCTGGATGAACTGGCTTAGAATGCTCCTTAATTTGAGGTTGGTGTGTTTTTGTGCTTACGTATATAAACCCAGTGTGTTTGGATATTTTGTCTGTCAAATGGTGTGATTGATAGGGAAGCTTTTACCCAAAACACACCTGATAAAATGTTAAAACTGTTATGAAGATAAACTATTGAAGTGTTTTCACATTTGTTTGTTCAAGCAGACAGATTAAAACTAATTTTTCTTCAGCATGCTCTGGCTGCTCTTGGTTAGTGGTTCCTGGGTTTGTTTTCACTGTCCACAGCAGGTGCTTTTTCCCAAAATTGATCCTTTTATATCTGAGTATGAGGTGAGGATCGGATCCTATTTAAAAACAATAATTATCCAACGAAGATCACAATACAGTCCCAACAAACAGGAGCAAAATTCACCACCAACTGGAATTGTTTTTTTGTGTGTTTTATTTTCAGCATTTTTGTGGGGGAAAATGTATAAAGGGAAAACAGATTTTGAATTGCATATCAGATTCTCTGTTCCCTGAGGATAAATATTAAATAATTGGATATGGGTGGTGGAGGTTTAAACGTACTGAAGGTGAGAAATGGCACTGCTATTTTTACCCTGTAAAGTAATGGGATTAATAGAAAGCCCAAGGTTATTAGGGGTAGTACGATTAGTCCTTAATTACTGTGTGCGCATGTCTGCCTAACTAATGATTGTAAGATTGTCTGGAGGTTTTCCGTAACTCGGAATCATTGGAAAATCGAGCATAGATAGTTTAATCAAAACTGGAAATATGTTGCTGCAGAGTGCTTTAAAATAATTCTGCTTCCTGTATTGGTTAACGAATATGCTAGTCAGACATCCAAAATATTAGCGTCACAAAATCAAAATGAAATTGAGTTATCCTTATGATAACAGTATTTACTTGGTGGTTAATTCTTATTCATTTTATCAAACTAAATTTTTGCTGCAGTGTGAGAAAATAAACATTTTGTCTCAGGTTGTCTAAGCATTCCCGATTTAAAGAAAGGAAAAAAAAAACAAACGTTTGGCTTCTTATCACATCTAACATATCACAGACCTGTTAGGAATAATTGTGAAGTCTTTTGAGTCTCCCTTAGCTATAAAGTAGCAGTTTTTGAATGATATTGTGTTGCAAAGAAGCTTTCTATGTTTTGTGACAGACATGGAATGGAAACTCTGACCAAAAGCTTGTTTAAGCAAACCACAAATATGCACTGTAAACCAAATGGATTTAAGCGTTCTGGCATTCAAGAAATGATGGGCCAATGAATAGGTACATCTCTGCAAACTAAATTGCTCCATTTGACTTGCATTATTTTACAAGGTATCTAATCAGTGATATCTGATTAAAAATATATAGCATGGGGTTTTTGTGTTAAAATGCTCTTTTCCCCTAGTGTTCCAGTTGTGGAGTTTCAGATATTACCAAACTGCCGACACATTGGTGCCATCTTGAATTTAGTAAAATGTATTTTTCTGATTTCTAAAAGTAATTAACAAGTGACTCAAAGTGACTGCCATTTTGCATATAGTAATCATGTAACTTCAAATGATTTAAAGTATGGCTCGTATGGGTAATTTTCACCACTTTTCATGTAACAATTGATGAACGATACAATGATTAATCCGAAGCACCCTTTTTCCACTGCTCAATCTTCATTTAATCAAAATAATCTTCAAAGTCTTGGTGTACTTATTTCTCTACAAGTATTTTCATCTAAAATAGAATGTTTTAATTTGATTTAAGACCCGCTTTAGATTCCTCCTTAGACTAAAATGACTGACAAATTAATAAATGTGTTGGATGTACCACATTTACTCTTGCAAAAAACACTCAAATCTTGAAGAAAAAAAAACACTTCTGCCTTGACATTCTTGTCAGTTCTGTTTTGGATCTTGTTTTTCTTTCATCAACTTCATGCTGCAAAGAGCTGTCTGCCTTGCTGACTCCTTTGTGTGGTTGATAGTCACTAAGGCTGCTTTATTTATTTATTTGGGGGGGGGGGGGTGTCAAACTATTATTATTGAACAAGCCTCAGTACATCACACCTCCAGGACTCCTGGGCATTCATTTCTGCTCTGGCACTGTGTGTGGAATTTGCATGCACTCCCTATGTTTTGTTTTGTAGATACTGCAGTGTTGTTCTATGGGCATACAGTTTCAGCCGACTCTTGTCTCTAAATTGCCCTTTGTATGTGCCTGCCATGTGATAGATTGCTATGTCATCCAGTATGTGTGATGTCCGGGGCCTTGTCTGTCATGGGGAAGACTCTAGGCTTCTACTGAAATTATTTGTTTTTAGTATCGTTTAGTAATATTAATCTTTACTATTGTTAGACAGACATGTAGACTGCAAACATGCAAGCCACATTTGAAAGTATAATTTGAGTGATTGTGAATGGGGTTCTTGGTGTGGCATTGGTGGTGCTTCATTCACTCTTTTGCATTCTGTCTATATTATTTGTCAGTGCACCTTGAGCATTAGTTTCTTGTTAAATGGTTCCATTAGACGGCAAAATGTGCGTGGTTTGTAGAGATGTAGTGGTCAAGTCATTTTATTTTTTTTAGTTGTATGCTGCAGTGCTTTGCTTTCAAAGGTAACCTGGTTTTTCTCAAGACTAATTTGAGCATACAATTCATATTTGGCTAGTAAGATCTTAGAAAAGCTAATCTTTGCCAATCATATTTAGTTTGAAGATCTCCAAAAAAGTGGAGATGTATTTTATTGCCTCCAGATTTTCCATAGTCTTTATTTTTTTTCATTTCCTTGAGGCATTATTGGCTCGTGAATGTTTAGTTTGTGATTTATTGTATGAAGGTCTAAAGAAGAAATAGATTGTGTATAATAACAAAATCCTGGTGCTTTGCTTTTGTGCTCATTATTGCACAATGTGTTGATAGATGGTATGTTATGTTGGATCTCCTGGGAAGCTAAGGGGCTTTCTGTATTTACCCGTCTCCAGCACACCTTTCTCTCTTGATTTCTGGTATGTAAACTGGTGGATTTGACTGCTGTTTACTAACCCAGAAGTTTTTAGTGCTTGTAACCCTGGGATACATTTATTTTTAAGTAAGTCTGCTAGTCTCCTTTGTAAATGATGGGTGTCATTGTGAGTTTCAACTAATTTCAGAACACCACTGTATGACTTCAGGTACTGGTCCATTTTAAACTCTGCAAAATGTCATTTGAGCACAATTTGTGCAGCAGCAGTCAAAACATTTACAGTTAATGCTAAGCTTTATTCTGCATGTCTTATTCCACTACTTAAGGGATTATATCAGAAAGGCTCCTATGGACCATTGTGCATATATGCAATTGCAACTACTCAAGTAACTTCATGGCGCTGTCTAAGGAATGCATCTCGAGAAAAGCAGCTGTACTGTCAGTTAATATCTGCACTGGAAATGAAGAACATTGGCCCCAGGCTTTGAGTAAATCTGTTGCCTCTTTATTGTTTTAACTTCTTCATATCAGTGCATGTGACTCTCTCCCATCCATTCACATTTATGTTATTTAGCAGATGCTTCTGTCTGAGGCGAATGCCGCATTACAAAGATATGTGCCGGCAAGGAGTGGACCAGTACATCTGTTTTCAGTCCACTTGTTCTGATAAGCTCTGCACTGGTTTTGAGAATCAATGGCTTATCAGTCCCAAAAAGTGGCCCTCAAGTCTATATCACAGCACTCCACTGACATGCTGTCTATTAGATCTTATTGCTTAAAACCAGTCAAGTGTGTCGGTTTTTGATTGACGTGTTCACTATACAATGTGTTGTGACTGTATTTTTGATTTCATTGACAGACGTTACATTTCTTTTTTGTCCCCCTCTCATTTTACCTGTAGCTCTTGTGAAACGCTGGGGTTCTTGGTGTGGCCAAATTCTTCCTGGATCTGAGTGTTAAATTCAGAAGACTGAAGCCCAGGCTCACAGTCTACCTTTCACGGAGGCCCAGCCGTGAGAGGACAGAGGAAGGCACGTGGCAAATCATGACTGCTGACAAAGAAAAGGACAAGGAGAGGGACAGAGACAGGGACAAGAGGGAGAGGACACGGGACACTGAGAGCTCAAGGCCCCGCCGCAGCTGCACTCTAGAAGGCGGAGCCAAGAACTATGCTGAAAGTGACCACAGTGAGGATGAGGACAACGAGAATGCGAGTGTGATCACGGAGGAGCCCAGCAAGAAACACAAGAAGAAGACCCCTAAGAAGAAGTCCCGTTATGAGCGCACCGAGAATGGCGAAATCACCTCTTTCATTACAGAGGACGATGTCGTTTATCGACCTGGTGGTAAGTCTTCCAATTTTCCACATGCAAACGACTACTCCTGTCACGCAGGGTTGTTTGTCAGTAGTGTATTACCTAGACAGGGAATACATATGGTTTTGGGCATAGTTCACCACTGCCACAGGCATTTTCTTGGTAGCGCAATAACTCAAACTATTTGATGGATCCATTTCAAACTTTGCAGAGACATTGTGTGGGCAACAAATTGTAACTGATCGAGTTTTCAGACCAAAAACCTCAAAACCGAATCAGCGTCACATAGTGTTTGCAAGTTAACGGGCAGTTTTGACACTTGGTCATGTTATTGTGATAAGTCAAAGTATTTGAATGATATTTTTGGGTGACGATCTGGAACTGTTCGAATTTTGAGACCTATGGCATGAAAGTTGGAAAGGAAAAGGCGATCTCTCGACGTTTGACCTTGTGACCATAACTCAAAAAATGTTTGATTGTCTTGGATCTTAATACTACTTTACAAAACGCATGAAATGGATGAGATCCATACCTTATTTCATTTTGAGACATTTCCCGCAAAAATTGAAGCAATAGCGCTAGGTAGCAGCAAAACACCTCACTTTAAAAGGGAGCGGGGCATGATCTACAGCGGATTGCCGTTACCATGGCGCATTTGCCTGCCAAGCCAGATTTGTTTTCATGTGAGAAAACGAATGTGCTCATGCAAGCAGCACTGTTCCACCTAAGCCTTTCCGTGTGAAGCAGGCGTGGGACGATGTAGCAGTCGGTGTGTCCGCATTCTCTGTCATCATCAGATCACCCGCGCAGCGCCGGGCGTGTATAATGATGTCAGGAGACGGGGAAAATGGAAGCTTGCCGCTGAACGACATCAGCGGCCTTAATTATGCTTGAGTGTTTTATTTGAATTTTGGATCTTTAATTTTATATTCGTAAAATACAAGTAAAAGTGCGATCGTTGTTCAAACAAAGCACAAACTACGCTACTCTTGCAATTTAGATTCCTTGCCGAGCTACAGAGCAGCGGACCCCTCCTTGCCCTCGCTGCTGTCGGAATGTACTTCTTTGTTGGTATAGGCACATGCAGTCCAGCATCACGCCTTCTGAAGTCTTAAGGTGTCCTTATGTCCAACAGACATTCACTGTGCACGACGATGTTATGCTACTTACAACCTGCCACAACGAATTCCGCAACCTTCTGAGCCTACATTATAATTTTCCGTCTGGCTCAGTTATCTAAATACTTTTTAAATGCATTTTCAGCTGTCCAGATGTCCTTTCAGTTACAGTACATGGTTCATTCTTATAATGAACTCAGAAGGATTTTTAATGATATGGTTTATTTTTTACTTAATATACATAGTTTATTTTGATGTTTTATTGAACAATGTGATTATGTGAAAGGAGCAGATGTACTCTATAATATAACGTAAATGTTACATAAAATACCATTACTGCATTTTGAGTGCGTATCTGTGTCAATAACAAGCATTGTGCACCCGCACGTTTGTGAAACATGCCGCTCAAATACCATTCAACAATGCAACACCGACATTAGATGTGTTTTTTGTTGGTCAAAAGTGAAATGACATTGCGCTTCCTTAAAATAGCAACGTGCTGACAATGCACCTCACTACTGAGTGTCCCGAGAGACTGAATCAGTGCTTTATTTGTAGTTTTGATGTTCTCCCCCTCGTTACTTGGGTCCAGAGACACACAGGTAGGTTTATTGATGTCCACAGTAGTCGCATGTATCCAGTGATGGACTGACGTACTGTCTAGGATGTACCCCCTACCTTGTGCTCTGTTCTGTGTCCATTAGGCTCCAGTACCCCGCCCCCCCCATCCCACAACCCTGATCAGAATAACCTCATAGTAGGGTTGTTTAAATTGTAGGGTTATCATACATTATGTTTTAACCCTGGCCATTCCCAGTGCTCTTCGAAATAAATTTTATGCTTGGTTGGATACCCCTTCAGGATTTAAAGGAATTGGAGCAAGCTGGCTTTTGCATGCAGTTGATGTACAGGCATACATACAGAAAGCATTACATCTGTTTTTAGTGAGTGGCAAAGTGGTTTTTGTTCCTTGGCCAATCCACTGTGTTTTAAATATTTGTACTTTGATAATTAATATTTAGTGTTGTCCAGGTAGCCATAGTTTAACTGCTATGGATGAATCGGGGTCTTAATCAGATTTTATGGAGATATCTCACAATGGGACAAATCCCAGGGTGTAATATGCTTTGTCCGGTTATAATTCTGTTATCTTGGTCTTATGAGTTAATCACGTGCAAAACAGCCATTGCTGAAGGGGAGCTGGTGCCTGAATTTTCTTTACAACAAGTGGGACAAATGTGAAATATGTTTGACTGGAAAGAGGTTCTTTTTGTCAAGTTGTTTGTAATAGATATGGACTTGAAAGTTTTAAAAGCATTTCAGTTGCGTACTGGCTGGTTTGCTGCCGGCTTCAAAGAAAGTGTCTAAGAACCCTTTCAGTTGTATGAATGCCAGGCAGGCATTACTCAGCAGCCTGCCAGACTGATGTTTCTTTTATTTAATAGTGTTCCCCTGTCAAATATCCCCAAAGCTGTGCACTCAAAGGTAGACTGTATTAAAAAAAATCTTTGTGGGTGGCAGGATGCCATGTAAATTGGTCTGTGTTTTACCCATAAAAAAGCCCATGTAACATGTACATAAAGAGCAGCGCTGTCTGCCTGACTCCAGCATTTTCTGAAGCCCCATAGTTCCTTGTGTTTTGTAGCAGCTGCAGAGGACAGCACTCAGGCGGGCTGTGTGTCTGTCTCACAGGATTACTCCCCCTTCCAGAAAGCATAATTAAATTAAAAATCAGCATAGGCACTCCCCAGCAAAATATGCACATGCAAGTGCAGTTCTGTATGCGGCACATTTAAAATCAACGTAACACAGCTCCCTTGGAAATGATGGTAACTGTTCAACATTTTAAAGTTGTATAAAAAAAAAATGAAGTTTTTTGAACAAGGATTGTGCGGCTTCTTCTAGAAAATGCAGGAGCTGACAAGAATCATGCCACTTCTAGAAAACGCAGGAGTTGACAAGGATCATGCTGCGTCTTCTAGAAAATGCAGCCACAGTATCACCCCCCCAGGCATGTCTGGCAGGGGCGCTTCCCAGAAGTGCTGCCCTGCAGGTCTCTGGACAGCTGTTGCCTAATTACACAGGGTAGCGGCCTCATCTTCGCCGGGGATCGGGAGCCCCCCCCTCATTTACTGAGACTCATGGAGCCGCTTTGAACTCCAGCTGCAGACAAGCTTGCAGACATGTGGCTTGTTACAGAGCACTGTGGTTACACAGCAGTGCCGTGTTGGTGACACGCACCTTTTCAGAGCACTGTGGTTACACAGCAGTGCCGTGTTAGTGACACGCACCTTTTCAGAGCACTGTGGTTACACAGCAGTGCCGTGTT
>JAABNY020000129.1:17042470-17056351 GCA_015164015.2 Brevimyrus niger
TGGGGTGGGGACTCCAACAAGATGGGGGAGAACAAGCCTCCCATTACCTTTGCTGGTCTGGTTTCTGCTGTCATATCACATCCTGTTAACCTGTCACACCAGATGTAACATTCACCAAATAATTCCATTGTCTTCAACAAAATGTTGCTTCTATTTTCTTTCATTTGGTGGTTTTTAATGTGTGAATGGTATAGTATGGGTTTCTTTATACCTATACATGTATACCTTGTGTTGACTGTATTAACGCCACATTATGTAATAGCATGACAATGTTACAAATTTTCATTAGATATATTAAGGTAAAATTTACAAGGGTGAGTTTCCTGAAACCATGCCACTAAGCAGTTATCTTGTACTTGAACACCCAATCAACGAATGATCTTATCGAAGCCGATTGTAACTAAAGTAGTTTGTAACCTCATCTATAAAATAATGGGTGATCTGACCCACTCATTATTTTCTTTCTTTATTAGAACATTTGCCTGCTATGTTGTCACAGAGACACAGTAGTTACTTGAAATGGATCACAAAAACACGCTGTTGCTCTTTTTTGGTCAATGTGATGATGACACTGATGATGCTAATGCTAGGTTAATGTTGCGATATTAAGTTATAACGTAGGCTATACATTTGTTACATTTTGTTGTGTTATTAGGTAATACGATATTACATTACGCGTTTTTACATTGACCAAATGACTGGCGGGTTAATCCCTCAAATTCATTGCCCTAGTAAATCAATGTGTTTTAATTGATGGTGATGTTAATATATGACATGAATTATTGAACAGAAGAGAGGTGAAGCAGTCACTTGAGGGCTTCTTAACATGGGTGGTGTGTATTAACAAAGTAGGGTCATCATGAGGAATTATTGTGAGAACATCTGTATTATATAGGTTGCACCATGAATTGTATTGTATTAAGAGATCGTGTTTTCAGTTCTTGGCAGCCGGAGAGGAGTAGCCCAGTTATTCTGCAGTCCTGTAAAGGGAGCAGGGATCCCGGAAAGGACAATGGAAGCTGATCAGATTTGCTTCTTTCTGAATATGCTGAGCAATCAGTGGGGCACCTCCCACTGAGCCCAGAACAGCGGCTGCTGCTGCACTAAACCCCGAATCCATAACACATTTCACTGCATGTCATCCAGCCTGAGAGCGAGGCCGGCCGCCCGCCCTGCCGAAACGGCACCGGGCAGCTCCCTCAGCCAGCTGAGAGAATCACGGCGGCACATCATCAACATGACGGCATGTGGCAGAATACCAATGGGGAGAGGGGTCCGCAGTCCTGCTCTCGGCTCAGCACGCTCCACTGAATGTGCTGAACGATTTACTCTGGCTTAAACAAAGCTTCTCATTTCCTGCCTTGCGTCGCTCAGGCAGGCCCGCCACCGCCCCGCGGTCACAGCCTTTTTGTCGCAATAAGCCATCCAGGTGTGTTGCAGACTCCCCATCTCACGGTCCTCCTTGGCCCCCTGTGGTTCACCTTTTCCACACCATCCTCAGAAGGGCGATTTTCCTTCATGCCAAAGTAACAAGCAGCAAGATTTTTTTTTCATTAATGCTGGTATTTAGGAAGCTAAAAGGGGAAAATGTTTGTGAGATTTCTTGAAGGCTTCCATATATTGCATATATATTCCATATATATTCCATGGTGCTATTGCACTTCCTAGGACTGAGCTGCTAGGTGGGGGTATTTAGGCTTATGTGTGTTGGGGAGCATTTTACTACTTCAGTCACTAGCAAAGTAGCAGTTAATTGGCTTACAAATGTAGCACCCTTTGTAGAGGAGAGTGGCAGTGGTATGAGCAGATCTCTATGGTGTCTTCTTGATGCCCACCTGCAGCTTAGTAGGGTTTCTCCACCCAGTGGCTGCCGCTCGGCACGTTTGGCTCAGTTTGTGGGCTGGTATTTTTTTTCTGCAGCTATTGCTTGTGTGCATTGATCTTTTAAAGTGCCTCGTGTCAGGCTCCCGTTGTACAGGAATAAGAGCCTCTGATCTTCAGGTTGTTGATGGCCATTGTGAGTTGTTTTGGTTCCTCTTAACTGTGCCACAGAAGCTGCTTTGAAAACCGCCGTGTTGAAATGGAAATTGTATGTTTCTCTTTATGCAGGTTGCGTTCATGCACATTTATGTTACTCTGGCTATATGGATAATTACAAATTAAATTTAGTTAGATACCAAGTAGGTCATGATTATTTTAGACAACGTACAGATTATTTGGCAGATCATGTTTTTATTTAATGATTTAGCTTTGTATAGAAGCAGTCAGATGAGTCACTGTAAACATTTTAGTGCTGGTGCAGACAGCCAAATGCAGCCTTTGTCTCTGTTAAATTAAATTCGTATTAATACATTGATTTCTGGCAGTGTTTAAATGTTTCATTCAAGACATACTGCGTATGATGTTTGCAAGCAAAAATCTGCTGAGTAGTTATGATATTGTTTACATGTATTTTTGGTGATAATGGAGGACCTGGTCTGATTGGTTGCCCTTTTTGTTGTGAAAGTTACATGAGTCCCCCTCAAACAGCCTGTACTGGTGATGCATGGGAAAGAACTTATCTTTAGGTCTGTACTATAGCAGTTAATCACAGGTTCCTTTAGGGCTGCTAAACACATCAAACGTGAGAGGGGAGCCGGGGAGTTTAGACAAGGGTGGTAGAGGGGTTGGCTCTGGTGTTACATTGGAAATATCCTGCTTTGAACTAGCTAATGCTCACCAAATCCAATACAGAGCCAGGATGACAGATGGGCTGATTGTCTTCAAAGCAAGTGGAGATTTAATATCTAAACGGCACAGTGCGAAAACTGCAGCGTGCTGACAGCTCTGGCAACCCAGCTGGAGCTGCCCCCTCGCTCCATTTTTCTTTCCTGATGGGAGGAGATAACATGCAGGTTGGGGGCAGGGGCTTTGCTGGGAAAGAAATGACTTGTAATTAACACTTGTGTACCATTATTAATTTCAGTCCTGTCGTGGACCCGTAAGATGTGCTACAGCCTAATAAGCTTTTGTTGTTCGCTTTTGTTTTCCTATTATTCCTGGAATGCACTTAACCCATTCCCAGAGCTGTTCGCGTGACAATTTTTTCTTTGTGCTCCCTATCCGCATTGGGGGGTATGCAAATTGCGATTCCCCTTTGCTCACATATGGAAACACCCTGACTGACTTAATTTATCTAAGCATTTTAGGTTTCAGTATGATTTATGTATTTTGAGAGGGATGAGAGCAGCAGATACTGCTGTCTTGGTTTGCTGAACCCCTGAGGGAGCATTAACAGATAGGTATACTGAAGTACTTAGCTGCTGGAATTCTCTATTATTGTACATTGTCCCAGACAAAGAGGCAGCAGATCAGTGCCGTGTTTGTTTCTGCAGGCTGACTATAAATTTTACGATGCTTTGCTTCATTTATCAAGCCCCTTATAAAACCACACATTTATTATAATATAGTGACCTTTAATCCTACAGTATTCTGAAATACCCATCAAAACTAATTGTTTAATTTTTATTCCAATTTCCATGTATCACTGCATAACTGTGTTATTGCGTATCTAGTCCTTATTGCACAGAGATGGCTGCAGGGTACAGAATAATTCTTCACTAGGAACAGTAACTTGTGCATTTTTCCACTTGCAGGTACAGCCTTAAGTAAAAATGTTTCAAGCATTGAAAAATCAATACCCAGAAGTAGTTGATGTGCTTGTCCATTGATGGATTGAAACATTACCTTCCGTGACCTTTTGTTGAATACCTGCTCTGACTGTAATTTCTTAATGTCACATTTTACCCTGCAAATTCAACATGGGGATGTTTGCTTTACTCGTTGAGTGTATCTGCTCTGCTCTGCTCTATATTCATCCTCACAGGAACACGGCAATCCACTCAAGAGTGAGCTTTCCCTGTGTAGATGTGACCTCTAAAAAATCTCCTGGATTTGCAGTGTAATGTGTTTAATGTTCAGCACTATTCACAGCTTGGCTTATTTAACCCAGTTTCCACTGAGTGCAAAGTTAATTGTAATGCCACAAATCTGTACTTTCAGGTCAGCAGAATGTTTGCTTTTGCATATTATTATTATTATTGTTGCTGCTGCGGTTATTAGTAGTTGTGGCAGTAGTTTTGTTCTTATTATTCTTATTCCTTTTATTAATAACAATAAGTTTTCTTAACATCCTTCACCTCCTGTAGTTATATGTGACAGCATGTGATAAATCATTCCTAGCACTGCTAACAGCTTTGCTAAGTGCAAAGGTACTGTGCAAATACAGAAGAGCCCAGCCATTAAAAAGCCAATGACAAACTCTGAATAGGAGACTTGCCTGTGATGCTCTTGGCTCTGGTCCTCCAGCTGACAAATAAGCTTTTTAAGGCACATTATTTTGGGGGGGGGGGGGGTTATTCCCCACCAATGATGTCCCTACTCATAGATATTCATGGTAGAAGGGCCTGTGAATTAGGTTCCAGATTAAGACCTCACTCCAGCCCACACATCCCAGCTGGTGGTAGAAAAGGAGGGATAGGCACTAGCCAAAAGATGGGGAGTCACATGAGAAGCCCCCAGGATGGGGGGGGGGGGGGGCTTCTGCTCCATGCATTTGGGGACGTGCTAATCAGTTTGTCATTGTCATTGTAATGGCTGAGAGCTGCTGCTTTGTTTCTGCTTAAGAGGACTTATCTCCATAATTTGATTCTGGGCAATGATCTAGTCTGTGCAACATGCAAACATAATTAGGGTTTAATAATGGAACAGTCATTTCCATTTGACAGATTTGGTATAAAAGGTCACAGTTTCCACCTCAAATTTATACGTAAAATTGGAATGCCAAAGATTTTACAAAAATGTTGTAATTTTGTAACTTGTTCTTTTTTGGCATGTGACTGCACATGGTACTTCAGTGGTACTTCCATTTCTTACACCTCCAGGGAATATTCCTCAGTGTCATAAAGGGAAATACTCTTTCAGTGCATTTATTTGTACGTGTGCCCTATATTACCATTTTTCTTGCATTGTTTGATTTTAAAGAATTAGATACTTTTTAATAGAAGTTCTAGGTGGGGAAAAAATTCAGTTTGCCATCAGAGGATGCATAACCCACTTTAAATATAGCCTCTATGAATGAGTAATATTTCACAACTGTTACCTGTGAGGTATAATACTGAGTTGCAGCTCCACTGCTTTCTCACCATGTTTTATGTGTGCATGTGCCGGTTAGTATGTTGTTGCATAGAAGCTTCTGAAAACACAGACTATCTTGAATACATTTGTTGTAGTTGATTTGACTCTGCTTCCTTCCAGATGTTATGTTTTCTGTGTGTGTTTTTGTATGTAAATGAACAGACTATTCAAGGATCATTATTCTCAGTTGGTTAACAGAGAACTAAGCTTCCACTGAGCTGTGGGGCTGATGTGATACCTGGTACCTTAAAAGGAGAAGATGTTGAATTCCTTTCTGCTTCTTATCTGTAAAGCACAGTACTCAAAGGGAGGGGGAGCTTCAGTTATGAAACCCTTCTGTAATGTAATCATTTTTGAACCGCTTTCGAATGCAGTAACAAGCAGGTGTGCAGAGGATTGGAATCTGCTGTTATTTTTCACTTTCCTGCCCTGCTCATCCGAGTGATGGTCTAACACTCTCTTAAACGCGGTAAACATTGAGTGGGTTTGTTTCAGGTCACTTAAAGCGTCCTGCTCCACGTTCTCTGTTCTTGAAACAGGACACTGATCTCTGACTCAGTGCTGCCACTTGCTGTTCCTTTCCATAAATCTCAAGCAACCTCTGAGATTTCCCTAGAGTCACAGCAGGGGGCAGTGCTTTGCCCATATCATATCAAATAAAAGTCCACTGGATGAAACTCTGTGATGTAAAAACAATTTCAGTCCCGCGTGTATATGTTCTGGATGTATTGGAGTCTGATATATATTTATCTGTATATCTTGGCTGAAATGGGTTTCTGATGTTCCACCATGTTTCATTTAAATTCCGCATGCATCCAGTTTTATCGTTCAGATATTTAATTGGGTAAAAAAATTACTGCATTGTAACTTTTATTTTTGTACATAAAAGAGCAAGCTCAAAATAAAACTAGCTCTTTGCAGTGATGTTAAATAAGTTCTTTTATTGGATGCCTTTTCCCCTGTGTTACTTTCAGAGTAAACGGGACCACCTTCTCATGAATGTGAAATGGTATTACCGCCAGTCTGAGGTACCGGACTCTGTGTACCAGCATTTGGTGCAGGACCGCAACAATGAGAATGGTGAGAAGTGCCTCTCTATTGTAGTCTGAGACCAAAAGGTTCATGTCTTCCACGTATTCCCGGATAGCAGTAATTTAACTAAGGATTCAGTTCGTTACAAAGGTGATTCAGTCAAATTCAGATTTTCCAGTTGTTTCTTTGACCTGTGTCCAGCTGAATCCCTTTTCACTACAGCACTGAAACCGTATCTGCTGTACATGTCTCGACAGCCCGCTCCTTTTCCTAGACTTATTTGTGAGCTCTCTTTCAGTTTACCGGTGTCTGTGAATGGCGGCTGATGTAAGTGTTATTACTGACGAGATGTTTTCTCCCAGTTTCTGGCCGTGAGCTGGTCATCACCGATCCAGTGGTGAAGAGTCGGGAGCTTTTCATCTCAGACTACGTGGACACGTATCACGCTGCTGCTCTTAGGTAACCCCCCCTCTTTATACAGCATGCAACAAATGGGCAAAGAGAGTTTAAGGTGGTATTGAGAAATGTAATGATAGATGGCAGAGTTTGGGCAGCTTGGCAGTGCAATGCAGTGCCCAGCCTCTCTACAGGCCCCAGGGCCTGCAGTCCTGCCCCTCTTCAGGCCCCAGGGCCTGCAGTGCCCAGCCTCTCTACAGGCCCCAGGGCCTGCAGTCCTGCCCCTCTTCAGGCCCCAGGGCCTGCAGTGCCCAGCCTCTCTACAGGCCCCAGGGCCTGCAGTCCTGCCCCTCTTCAGGCCCCAGGGCCTGCAGTCCTGCCCCTCTACAGGCCCCAGGGCCTGCAGTCCTGCCCCTCTACAGGCCCCAGGGCCTGCAGTCCTGCCCCTCTTCTGTGTGAGTTTCTGTGTTTCTCACTCTGTTGCTCTGGTTTCCTCCTACAGTTTAAAGGCTTGTAGTTAGATGAATTGGCATCTTTAAGTCATCAGTAATACTGTGTGTAAGTTTGCTTGCCCAGTAATGAAACCGCCTCCCTTCTCTTTTCCTACCTTGTACCTGTCCTGGGACGGGTTCCTATCCATGTACTGGATAAACACTTCGAGGGTGTATAAGACGGATGGCAGAAAACAGATAAAGATTCTAATCAAATTTGTATTTTCATTATGTATAAATTTTAATGTGTGTGCAAAATGCTTTCATACCATCATTATTATAAGTTTAATTTGTTAAGTATTGTATAAAAATGTATACTAAACCTATTTAACAGACACCTTCATCCAAAGAGACACCCAGGCAAAGCAAGTAGCACATTACAAACACGCATGTTGTCAAGATGTCAAGTAGGCACAAGTGTAGCTAGGCTGAGCTTCCAAAAAAACAAGCATTATGTTTCTTAGCCACATTTCTGGGGAAAAACAGCCACATGGTTTTTGGCTAAAGTAAAAAAAAAAAAAGATGATTCTCCATCTTTGTGTCATATTTTTCCTAAAAACACATGAAAACAAAATGGTCTTGTCAGTGAAGTCAGAAACTTCTATGCAGAGCCCATTTTTACTCATTAAAAGGTTTTAGATAAACCTGTAAAATACCAGCCAAATTTTGTTATCCATGCGTCATACCACTCATTACATTCATCCTAATAGAATGTAGAGTTTCTCCGGGAAGCCGACAGGCTCAAGCAGAGTGGCTTGCCACAAGATGCTTATTATTTTGATGAAACGAGACATCAAAGAAATTAAATCATTGAAAATACAGTGGGTAGTCATTGCTTAATTCCACACTGTTCTGTGTGATGTTCAGAAGAGTGTTTATATATGTTCCATGAGATTCTCTCAGACTGAAGTGATTGGGCCTCATTCAAGTGATTTGGAGGATAATCTTCAGAAGCTAATGGAGGAGTGGATTCTTTCAGTACATATGACATTACTGATTGGATGGGGATTTTATTGATGCATTTGTGAATTGCGTACCCTAATTGTGTGTGTTACAGTATATACATTGAAAACTGCACCAAATGTTTATATTTTTTCATTACATTAAATATTGCTTTTTCCTCCTTTGTTTCAGAGGCAAATGTACCATTGCCCATTTTTCTGATATTTTTGCTGCTAGGGAGTTCAAAGCCTGCATTGACTCCTTCTTTTATATCTTAGGATATAACCCAGAGACCAGGTAAGCGTGCTTTTCATTCACCTTGTTACGCGTCATAATGTTAGCGTGAGCTAATTGACTTTCAGCCTTCAAGCCATCTCGCTGCTGTCTCTAAAACGATTCACACATTCCACTCTCAAAAACATTTACATTTTAATTAGTTTCTGTTGCCATTCAAGGTTTAAGCTATTGACAAGCACCTTTCTGCTTTTCCGTGCATAATGGCAGATTTTACACTTAATTTTATGGAATTGCTGAAGGACCATTCAGTTGTTATAGGAGACGAGAAAACAATACATGTTTTTGTTTATGCAAAACAATATTGGAAAAAGTGTGGCCTCATTCATAGGCTTTATATGTGGAGTTATAAGTATCAGTTGTCTTCTAAAATTAAACAAATCTAGACTTGGATAAGACAACACAACAGATTTCACTGTGGCATTATAGACTTAAAACAAAGTAGACTAAAATGCAGAAGCTCTTGCAGCCTACATAGGAATTAGGAATTTGACATCTGTAAATGCAGAACTTTTGGCATTTTGATGATCTGGATCTTTCAAGTTTGTGTTAACACTGTTTCAAGGAGAAAAGACACCAGCAGTGATCTCAGGGAAGCAATTGTTGCTGCTTTTCACTCTGGAAAGGGTTATAAGGCCATTAAAATGATCCATAATTTTACACTGTCCATTGTTTACAAATACAGAGCATTGATGACAGTTATCAGTCTTCTCAGGAGTGTATGTGCCGACAGATTCACCTGAACGTCAGACTGAGCCCAAGAAATCGCAAAGACCCCACACAGGGCTCCATATTCATAGGCCTTGGTTAACATGTTAAATGTTAAAGTTCAAGACTCTTTGATCAGAAAATGTCTGAACATGTGTGATTTTTCTTTGAAGAAGAGTAGCTGGAAGCCCTTCTCTCCAATAAGAATATGGGAGTGCAGGTTAGGTTTCCAAAGTTCACAAGTTTTCTGCAACAGTGTTCTTTGGACATATGAGACAGAAGTGGAGGTTTGGTCATAATGCACCATGCTATGTTTAGAGAGAACCAAACAAATATTGTCACCACGAATATCTCATACCAGCCATCTCTGTTAGAATACATGAATTCGGCCGACCTGAAGCATCCATACGTCACTGAACTGAAGCAATTTTGTAAGGAAGAATTGCCCAAAATAACTTGGACTGATGAACTCATTCAGAAAAAATAATACGTCACGTTATTGCTGCTAAAATTGGTTCGACAGAAAAGTAATTATTTTCTGCATACAGCTTTTGTTTTTTGTTATTGACCTATTAGTCTTATGTATTGTCACTTAAATATACTTAATTTTAGGATGTGGAATTGGAAGGTATTCTTTGACATCACTGTATGTGAAGATTACTTGGGTATCATCGCTTTTAATGTTTTAGCCTTTGTCTGGTTTATCATTTCAATGAAACATCTTTCATGTTCCTTTAGTTTTAACTTGATAGGCTGCGTTCTCAGTAGACATCCCTCTACCAGAATTCTCATTTTGTAATGTATTTCTCAGCTTGTGCTAATGACAGTACAGACTCTTGCCTGGTGGGCCTTGACCTGCCAATATAAATTTGCTCATGAGGAAAGTGAATTCTGTGCTCCATCAGCGATCAGCCTGATTGGAGACAAAACTGACTGCATTCTCTGGGCAGATCATATTTTATACTTGTTAGTACTGGTTATAGATCGCATAGGAATGTCATGCTGTCATGTTTTATACTTTCTAACAAAAGCATTAAAGCAATAAATGGAGCAGATTCTGCAGAATGTGAACACTCGTATACCTGTGCAGAAAATTAATATTTTTAAAGCTGCACCCCCAGAACTTATACAGTACTAATAATCTTTGATTATTAGGCCTGATGTTTTGCTGGGACTATATATAGCAACCTCAGTGGGAGTGGTTTACAAACGTCTCTATGAAGAACATTAAAATATAAATGAATACATTGACCTGACGTATCTCCATTTTTATATGCGAAATATCCAAAGTTATTTGGCTGTATCCATCACAGAATTAAATTAAATAGCTGCCAAATCTCTTGAGCTGAGGTGAGTGCTATATAATGCTCTTCACAGGTAGAACCCATGTATGCGTTTGTCTTGTAAAACATCAAACAGTGGCACAGTCTTAGTTGTAGGATCTAGACTGCATATTCATAAAAATGGGATAAGAGAAAGATTTCCAACAATTGTAGGAAAAGTAAACTTATCTATTAAACAGTGTATAATTTTAGATCTAATACATATGGGAAACATTTATCATTATTGTAGAATGTGACTGCACTGTGACAACCATGTAGATTTTGTAGTGTCTCCAAACAGGGAAATTGACAGTAATTAATTGCTATTTTGGAATAATTATTAGTGATTAACCAAACGGGTTATGACTAGTATATATTTTAATAATTGTAATTGGCTATAATTATTTTCCAGATGTTTGCACTCTGAGAAATGAATATGGAGATTGTCATATCAGAAAATCACCAACATGATATTTTCTGTCCAGCTAATTTCACTTTAAATTCATAAAGTACAAACTAAAATGTGCAGTTACATTGTGTGCGTGTGTGTGAGAGGAGAGAGGGTGGAAGTTATTACATCACTGACCATCAAAAATCACATTTAAGTATTTCAGGGTTGGTGTGTATGTGTGTCTATATGTATATATAATATGAGATACTTCAGGGTAGCATACTATCCGTGCATTGGTTTTACCTTTTATAGAACCTTGCAGGTAACATCAAATTGCTAGCCACCATCATGTGAGATTTTCCTTATTTCGGGTTAGATACCACTAAAAGGACCAAAATAAGGTTTTGCAATTTTGTGTGTGAGGGGAAACACGTGCTATACCATACAGAAAGGCCAAATGTAACAGTATGAACTATGTATTAAGTCATGGAATTGATATTAGATGTTGTGTATGAAAGGTCCAGACACGTTTTTAACGCTTACATAATTGCTAGGTAGGCAAACAAGTCACAGCTTGTATTAATACATATGCAGAGAAATAAATATTTTTGTTGCGAGTTAAAATGCACAAATCAAATCATTACTACTTTATTTACTACGGTGGCGGCGACCCGACTATGAGTAATGTATACCTCCTCGGCGTGCGAATGACCGTTGTATGTCAGGAGCCCCCTGGATGGGGGCCCCGCGCGTTCTCTCCATCTCCAGTGCCACTGGTACCGCCTACTCCGCTCCTTCCTCCTTTTCCAGTTTCTGCTTGTTTGGTATGCTGGCCGGAGCGTCAGCAGCTCTGTGTGCCGGGCTTGTTTGTGTGGGAGAGCGACAGAAATGGATCGCGTTTCCAGCATGTCTGTATGTAAGGTCGCGGCACATGCTCAGTTGGCTCTGCTGGAAGGGGAAGTTAAGGCTGAGGTCATAGCACAAGCTCAGTAAAAAAATCCCTGAAAGCCTGCGCGCTCCTCCATTTTGAGTACTAATAGGGGAAACTGGTAATTTATTTCAGCCATACCAGGAAATCTGTCAACATTAAAAAGATACACCCGGGTGTCTGAAATGGACGACTTGTTCAGTCCGCGCAGGTAGGCTTTGTTACAGATCTTGCCATTATGTATACAATTGCGTATTTTTACTCTGACGACAGTCTTAAGGTGTTAGCTCGAAAATATTTGCAGTGGCTTCAGCCGTCATTTTGCAAGGTTATGTGCGCCATTGTCAATATATTTGTTTTGTGTGCGTTAGCTCGCTGTGACTCCGAAAACAGTGCCGAGCTGAATTTACCTTAGCAAAACGGCTAACGCTTTTATATTTGATCAGGTAAACGTCACCGATCATTGAATATTTCCCTCGTTTATTTCTGTTACTTTAAGAATATAAGCTGCGCTGCGTGCCAAGACTCCATTTTGCAGTAATTTTAAGCCTTGCTTTACAGTGGAGGTGACATGACGAAAGGTCGACGTACAACTGCATTCGCCTAGTTGTCAAGTAACGTTCAAGCTTGCCAGCGGAGATCTGGAGCTCTGACAGTGCGGCTATTAACGTTAAGGCCCATCGCTGTGTTTATGTAACCCTTGGAGGGAGTGTTTCAGTGATGTAACGATTGGCTGGTATTGATAAAAAGGGCGGGACTAGCGGTGATTGCTGTGTCAATCGTCGATTCAAAACGTCGGGTTTGTTTTGTTTTGACACGATGTGGTTGATAAATAGTCGCAGTTGTCGCTTTATTGAAAAAATACTTCAACTGAGAGTTGGACTGGGTGAATAAATGGGTATCCTTTCAGGTGTAAAATGCATATGTGGAATCAACCCGTAACTTTAATGTAACATTTATTGATAGTGCAGATTGTCCTTAGCCTAGTTTGCTTACACCCAGCCTGTCGTCATTTTTGGCAACACTTGACTTGCTTAGAATAGTATTTATCATCAGCAACAACCCAGAGTGGTTGGACTATTTAAACATTTATGTTCGGGCCTGACTGACTGAACTTTGGTGAGTTCGGTGTACTCTAAAGGTTTGACTATAATTTTGGTGTGTTTACTCAAATTCTACTTTAACATATTTTTCGAAGTGGTTTCTAGTGCTACAAATATTTTTGCAAACATAAATTAACCATTTAAAATTCATTGCTTCAGAGCTTAAGTGTGGGGAAAACACAATGTAATATAGCCATTTATAAGTAAAATGTACTTCATATTTAGAGCACAAATGTAAAAGCCTCACAGGCAACAAACTTGAAATTTTTTGGCATGGTTCTGACCTTAGATTGATATCTAGAAATGTAGATTAGTCCATTGTCCTTCTCTAGAGAATTCAGTTTAACCAAATGCTGGATTTTAGAGCGATGTTACTGTGCAGTAATTATTGTGGTTCAGGTTTTTCCTTTTTTTTTTGTATTTTGGAGTTTTTTGTCAAAGCCTTTAAACCTTCTAAATGAAGGTTGTTTATTGAAGGTTGGTTGCTTAACTGTTGGTGCAGGTATTAGTTTAGCTTGGCTGACAAATTTTCTGATAAATATTGCAATTCGATTTGCAATTTTTCTTAAAAGTGAAGCTTCAGTTCAGTATTCATCATGTAATAGTTTTAAAATATGTGATGCAGCATTACCACAAGAGAGACGATCAAAATATTAACTGGTCTATATTCTAATTCAGGCACATGAACCTAAAGATATGAATTGCTTCCAAAGTGTATTTATTACTTTTTTTAACCTTTGTGTAAATACCTCAAGTCTTTACTTACCTGGCATATACATATTTTAAAATCAAGCCATAAATACCTGTAACTTGTAAACTTTTATTGAATACTTCATTCCTAAATACTAAACAATTTCAAACAAACAAGCTGATCATCATCTAATGATGGTGGTCATCTGAGGATGGTGGTTATATGATTTGTTGTGGACACTGTTCCCAGATTATGCAACATACTCTTTATCTGCAACAATTTACTATAAATATAAGCTAAAGCAGCTTACAATTTTTGTTTTATTGTCATATATTTTGCCAAAAAAGTTCTGGGTCGCTAGCACCCAGAACGTGGGTTTTAAGTGCGTTATTTTTCAGCAGCGCTCAA
>JAABNY020000129.1:17077256-17091090 GCA_015164015.2 Brevimyrus niger
GGCCCCGTGGGTAACGCCATTGGCTCCTTAGCCTCGAAGGACTGGCACCACGGGGGCCGCGAGAACATCCTGCTCTGCACAGACTGCCGGCTGCACTTCAAGAAGTACGGGGAGCTGCCGCCCATCGAGAAGCCGGTCGACCCGCCGCCGTTTATGTTCAAGCCCGTGAAGGAGGAGGAGGATGGGCCTGGCGGAAAGCACAGCATGAGGACGCGACGGAGCCGCGGCTCGGTATGCCGGGGGGGGGGTTGGTCGCCGCTAATATGTTGTTTTCGGCTAATTTTTATAACAATATCAAAATTCTGTGGTAATCTATTTTACTATGATATCGCCCAAGCTTAGACTAAGAACTTTAAAACTGTTGATAAAAGTTTAGCCGTTTCACTACACTGCTTGTGTTTGTGCTCATTCACAATGCATCTGCCCTCTCCTGGTCTGCTGGGGTATCACCGCTGTGTACATGCACCGGCCGTCACCGTCCGCATTCACAGCCAAATGTAATATGAACATGAAACCTAACTAATTTAGCTAAATTTGACAGGAGTGTCGTTAGTAGAGTAGCCTGAAATTGGGAGTTTTCGTGAAGACAGAATGTTCTGTCTTTCTTAAGTGTTATTTTTCACTCTCGTTTAGATGTCAACTCTGAGAAGTGGTCGTAAGAAACAGACTTCCAGTCCCGATGGAAGAGCCTCACCCACAAACGAAGACCTGAGGTCCAGTGGGAGGACGTCTCCCAGTGCCGTCAGTACCTCCAGCACCGACAGCAAGACAGACTCCATGAAGAAGCCCATCAAGGTGCCGCACCCCTCAGCTCTTAGCTGTCCCACCCTGGAACAAATTACCATCCATTCCACTCCATCAGTGGCTGCTTCGTACCTTTTCCAGTTAACGCTCTCGTCTCGTCTCGTATGTCATGTCGGTATGTTTCCATTGGAGGACATTGTGGAAGATAGTTACAGAACTTTGCACTAAATGGGTGGTTGTTGTCCACAGAAGATTAAAGAAGAGGCGTCTTCCCCAATGAAAAGTTCCAAACGACAGCGAGAGAAAGGTACTTCAGATACAGAGGAGACTGAGAGGGCAACAGCGAAGAAATCAAAGACTCAGGTGAGACCTCAGCACGTGCTTCGCCAAGTATCGACCCTTTGAAAAAGGAACAAAAAGGTCAAAATAATAGTAATTCAAATTGTTGTCAATAAATCAATGGGGATTGTGGGATAACATTTTAATGAATGCTAACCTGGTGGGTCAGACCGAAACAATGGGGGGTGTTCCATGAAGCAGGATTTCTCAGTATTCCCGGTTAACTTAAGATAAATGCCATGATTTTTCAGTAAGAATTTAGGTAAGGAGCGTTCCCGTTGGACAATCGTAAGTTCTACTTTAAGTTAATCCTGTCTAGTTTAAGTAAAAGTCCTGCTTGGTGGAAAACCCCCCAGGATGAGCGTAGGAGGCTGTGTTCATGCCGCCTCCTTGTTCCCCCAGGAGTTGAGTCGTCCAGACTCCCTGTCAGAAGGTGAGGCTGAGGGTGAGGGTGAGAGCTCAGACAGCCGCAGTGTGAACGACGAGGGCAGCAGTGACCCCAAAGACATCGACCAGGACAATCGCAGCTCGTCACCCAGCATCCCCTCCCCGCGGGACAACGAGAGCGACTCGGACTCCTCCGCCCAACAGCAGCTTCTGCAGGCTCAGCACCCTCCTGTCATCCAGGCCCCGGCTGGATCCCTGCAGGGTGCCCCAGCGCAGGCTCAGCTCCTGCAGCTCCCCCCTGTTAATCTCTCTTCCCAGCCGGTTTTGACATCTAACCCCCAGAGCTCCATGCCGCCTCAGCAACCCCAGGTAGCTCCGCATTCCCTGATCCAGGCCGCCCCCCCCCTGCACCCCCAGAGGCTGTGCTCCCCCGATTCGCCGCTGCAGGGCCTGTCTCAGGGCTCTTCCATGTGTCAGCCGGCTATACCGCCCATCCAGGCGCCGCTGCACAGCCAGCTGCAGCCCATGTCGCACGCACTGCAGCCTGGCTCCTCCCTTTTGCCGCACCCACTGCCCCCCCAGTCGTTCCCCCTGTCCTCTCAGTCGCAGGTTCCTCCCCAGCTGCCCCCACCCCTCCCTGGCCAGCCTCCCATCTCAGGCCATTCTCAGCAGCTCTCTCCGCACACACTGCATTCCCAGGCGCAGTGCCCCATGCCGGGCCCGGCCCAGCCCCCCCGAGAGCAGCCGCTGCCGCCGACGCCCATGTCCATGCCTCACATCAAGCCTCCCCCGACCACTCCCATCCCGCAGATCTCCACCCCTCAGCCCCTTAAGCACCCCCCACACCTGTCTGCGCCGCCTTTCCCACAGATGCCCTCAAATCTCCCCCCGCCGCCAGCCCTCAAGCCCCTCAGCTCGCTGTCTACGCACCACCCGCCCTCAAGCCACCCACCGCCACTGCAGCTCATGTCCCAGAATCAGCAGCTGCAGCCCCCTGCCGCTCAGCCCCCTGTGCTCACACAGTCCCAAAGTCTATCTTCCAGCAGCGTCCCTCCTCCCCCGGGTCCTCCTCCGCCTTCCTCGGCGGCCTCCACCTACCCTATCCCCTCTCAGCCTACCTTCTCCGCACACCCCTTCGTCCCCGGCGGGCCGTCTTCCTCTGCACCTTCCTCTTCCTCGGCTTCCATGCCCAGCCTGCAGCCCCCGCCCTCGTCTTTGGCCACGCCTCTGTCGGGCAGCTCGTCTGCGGGGGCCCCTCCCGTGCAGATCAAGGAGGAGCCGCTTGATGAGTCAGAAGAGCCCGAAAGCCCACCGCCCCCCCCACGGAGCCCCTCGCCCGAGCCCACCGTGGTCAACACGCCCAGCCACGCCAGTCAGTCGGCACGGTAAGTACCGACGACGCACCTGCCAGTGTTTAAAACGTCCACCTTACTTCCCCACAGAAGAAGCAGGGAGATGTTAAAGGAGCAGTTTACTGTAAAAGATGTTTTCGAGGGGCTTTCAAGCTATATATCCATCAAGGTTATCTTACTGGGAGTTGCCTACATACCAGCGCTCTTTAAAATGCATATTTTTCTGTTTTGGAGTGAACTCCCCTATTTAAGCTTAAGCTGAAAAATATGCAATGTGACATGTTTTTTCAGGTCACATATCTGGAATAAATATCATTCAGTTCTTATCGCTGCTGATAAAGATCAATTTGATAAACTTTTAATAATTTGAAATTTAATTTTAAAACCAAACTTAATAATCAGCAAGTGCTTTTTTGTCTGCACATTAAGACCCTATCTGTTTGTCGACTTTACTTCAAATGCTTGCATAAGCATGAAAAAATCCTTCAGTAATCTGCTGTCTGGGAGCGGACTGAAAAAACAAATGATCTGATTGCTGGTTCTTAGTGATGGATTAGTTGCCTTATTACAGCAATTTTCCATCACGGTGCCTGTGTTTAGTCTTGCCTGATATGCTGTTAATTCAAAGTTCTGTAAAGGCTGTTTATGAACACCAATAAGCCCATCCGAGCTGAAAGACCCGTCACACTGGCGACCCTGCAGGCTTCCAGAATTTTCCTTTGAACCCCCTCACCTCCCCCCGAAAAAGAAAATCTGACTAGTTATTTTAAGTGATAGATTATCCAGTTACCAAGATTGTAGTTACTACTACATAAGAATTTTGTAAAATGCGTATTGAAATTGTAAAATTTCCATTTTGAGTGCGTGGTTATTGTGCTTTTTAGAGTACTCATACTGTACTTTTTAAACATAATATTTATGATAATAAATAGTAAACTTTGTTTTTTCTTACCCCAAGGTTCTACAAACACCTGGACAGAGGGTACAACTCTTGTGCCAGGACAGACTTCTACTTCACTCCCCTGGCAGCTTCCAAGCTGGCCAAGAAGAGGGAAGAGACGCTGGAGAAGGCCAAGCGAGAGGCGGAACAGAAAGCTCGAGAGGAGAAGGAGCGGGAGAAGGAGCGGGAGAAGGAAAAGGAGCGAGAGAGGGAACGGGAGCGCGAGCGGGAAGACAGAGTGGCAGTAAGATGCATTTACCTACCAACTTAGGAGGTTCCTCTGGCTCATTGTGAGGGAAGGATCAGCAGCATTAATCCTTCCTGGAGTTGAAAGATGATGGAGATAAGATTCATGAAGTGTTACTTTTTGAGTGTTTACTGATGCGCGTCCTGATTTTGCCGAGTTCAGTGTGTCCCTGGGTCAACAAGGGAGGGGCTTGCATTTCACTGCTTTAACCAATCAGTCATCTTTGTATGACATCACCACAGTAGTTAAAACCTTTTTGTTTATGTGGCTAGGTGCACAGATGTTTTAAGTATCTGTTTTGTTGTATATGCCTTTTGTTAAGGGGCATGTCATAGATTAACATAGACAAAACAGAATATGCTCACCTGCAAAGGCAGCATGGAGCAGAGTAAGGGTGTGTCCTAATTTCATGGTGATGATAATAATGAGGTTTGAACCAATAACCGTCCACTCACAAGCACAGAGGCTTAGCTTGTTCAGCCACACACTGACCTGATAGTTGGACACCTAGAAGCCTTGACTTTGAAAAAGAGGAAAAAACAGACTGATGTGGTGATGTCATATTGTCGTGTGAAGACTGACTGGTAAAAGTGAAACACAATTTTCTCCCTTGTTGACCTAGGAGCACGTCGAACTCTGTAGTTTCAGGAAGTCAGTTTACTGATGAGCTGCTTTGCTTGCCCTGAGTGGTGTTTTTAATATGCTCTCGCCATGCTTTTGCAGAAGAGCTCCAGCACTTCCCACGAGGGCCGGATGAACGAGCCCCCAATGGCGGGCCCCGCCCACATGCGCCCCTCCTTCGAGCCCCCGACCACCATAGCCACCGTGCCACCCTACATCGGGCCGGACACCCCAGCACTGCGCACGCTCAGCGAGTACGCCCGGCCCCACGTCATGTCGCCCACCAACCGTAACCACCCCTTCTTCGTGTCCCTGAACCCCGCCGACCCGCTGCTGGCGTACCACATGCCGGGCCTTTACAGTGCCGAGCCGGCTCTCCGTGAGCGGGAACTGAGGGAGCGCGAGATGCGCGAGAGGGAGCTGCGGGAGCGAGAGCTGCGGGAGCGCATGAAGCCCGGCTTTGAGGTCAAGCCGCCTGAGCTGGATGGCCTGCACCCCGGCGCCAACCCCATGGAGCACTTTGCTCGGCATGGTGCACTGACTCTGCCGCCCATGGCTGGCCCCCACCCTTTCGCCTCCTTCCACCCGGGCCTCAATCCCCTGGAGCGGGAGCGGCTGGCGCTAGCCGGACCCCAGCTGCGGCCCGAGATGAGCTACCCCGAGCGGCTGGCGGCCGAGCGGCTTCACGCCGAGCGCATGGCCTCCGTCGCTAATGACCCCATCGCCCGCCTGCAGATGTTCAACGTGACGCCGCATCACCACCAGCATTCGCACATCCACTCGCACCTGCACCTGCACCAGCAAGACCCGCTTCACCAAGGTGAGCCTCGTTTAGCCTCGTTTAGCCTCGTTTAGCCTCGTTTAGCCTCGTTTGCTGTTGTTTTGTTGTTTGTCAGTTGTTTGTTTTTCGTGCGGTTTGTTTGTTTCTTTGGTTGGTTTCCTAGCCTAGAAATGTCTTTATATGTTTACATATGAAATAAATTGAAGAATAATATATGTGACCATGCATGTGGATTTTCAGCAAATAGCATTGTTTATATTGAGAATAAAATATTACACATTAAGACATTGCTATGTGTATTTTTGCTCTATGTTTTGAACCAAAGATCCTGACACACGGCAGGTGGTGGTGAATGTCTTGTGTGTCCCCCAGGTTCTGGGGGCCATCCGCTAGTCGACCCCCTGGCAGCTGGACCCCACTTGGCCCGGTTCCCCTACCCACCTGGCACCATCGCCAACCCCCTGCTGGGCCAGCCTCCCCATGAGCACGAGATGCTGCGTCATCCTGTCTTTGGTAAGTGAGCTGAGACTTTGCTCAGGTTGTGACTTTATTCCTATTCACTTATGTGTGTTGGTGTCTCTGAATTCCCTGTACTGTGTGATTATGTTCCCTCGCAATGGCATGGTGGACTCTTCTGGGATTCCCCCACCCATACGCCGTGCTGTACTGGTTCAGCAGTTATACAATATGAATGAATAAATGGAAGGAAGGATTAATGTCATTTGTGCTGTTGCTTGGATTGCATGATGAACAATATGTGGATTGCACACTGACGCTCTGTTACTATTATGTTACTATTATTATTATGACCTCTGCTCACAGGTAACCCGTATGCACGAGAACTCCCTGGAGCGTTGCCCCCACCCATGTCAGCTGCGCACCAGCTGCAGGCTATGCATGCGCAGTCAGCTGAGCTGCAGCGGCTGGCCATGGAACAGCAGTGGCTGCATGGGCACCACCACATGCATGGGGGTCCACTGCCAGGCCAGGAAGACTACTACAGGTGAAGGGCTGGGGGGGCAGCGCCTCAGTATTCATCACGAAAGTCGTGTTCGCATTATTTATGCTTGTGTTTTCAATAATACTTCCTTTATATGTTACATAAAGGTCATTAAGTCACCAGCAGTAGTCAGTTAAATTAATTGAACTAAATACTCATATAAATGTCTATGTCAATAATATTTGTAACTTAAAGGTCATCACGGCACCAGCAATAGTAAATTAATTTAAAACTGAACACTTCTGTAAATGGTGTTGTATTTGTGGCTGCCCTATACAGTATGTGCTTGGTAAGCCTAAAATCTGGTTAATGCTGCCATGAATTTGTTTTCCAGCCGCCTGAAGAAAGAAAGTGACAAACAGCTCTAACTTCCCGTCGAGCGTGAGGCCTCAGAGGAACAGAAACGTGGGACGCTGACTCGGTGCAGAGCTGGGGAGCTCTTTCCATTCACACAATATCCACTTAGAAGGAAGCATACAGGAAAGGACTTGATGAAGATGTGTTTTTTTTTCCTTTGCGTTTTTTTAACATTAATTTGATGTATACTTTTTGAGTATAGACATCTTCAAGACTGTTTATAACTTCATTGCATGAAATACTCAAACATTCCTACGGTTTTTGTAGGCGTTAAAAAAAAACAAAAAACAAAACAGCCGTACTGGTCACCTTGTCACTGTGCTTAACGTAAACAGAGCGGTTAAGCCATTACATCCGAATCTTTGAAAGTGCTTTCTGAAATTCAGATTATTTTATTACATAGGATAGTTCTCTCCCATCAACAAAGGTAAAAATGTTAAGCATGGCTTTTTTGGCTCTGTAAATAATATATATTATTAGGTGTGAACTTCTAACAAAGATGTTAAGCCTCCAATATTGTAATTATTAAGCATTATCCCTTTGTCTCAAAGGGGAGCACGATGGCATTATCTGAGCAGGAAACGGGCAAATAGCATTAAAAATACAGAGTGGTTGTAGCTCATCACCACAACTCAAGATGGGGGGTGTCTTCTGTCATCTTTCAGAACCGAGACATTTTGGAGACTTTAATTTCATCTGCTTGGCTGTAAAGATTTATTACAGTGTCAGTCTGACTTAGTGTTTCACGATGTCTAAAGAGGAGAGATCCTGAGATCGACGACGCAGAGTCAGTGAGAAATCCAGGGAGCCATATGCACTGAATATACTACATATATATATCACCATGGCTTTGGTTTAATCAAACATGCACTTTTTACATATTGGTTGTATTGCTTCATGGGATAAAAAAAAAAACCATTTCTTGCATTGATATTTATTGAATGGGACAGGTGACATTATTTAAATAAATTGCAGTGCTGATGGTGTCAGCTACCTGTCCTTGATCTTTCCTCAGCAGAACACTGTGGACATAATGGAAGTAAACACTTTAACAGATGTCATCGGCATACTTGCTTTTAAGTCACAGAAATTTGTGTGAATGAAGCTTAATCTTGTAATTATTTCACTTTCTATCGTCTCGGTTTTCCTGACTGACATAATAGGGCTTTAAAAAAAGATCTTGAAATGAAATAACATTTCTGGTACCATTTTCACTGTGATGCGAGGCATGCACCGGACGGACACGGTCGGCTGCACAGAACGTTGTGTTGAAGGAGCGGATCTGGAACCCGGGACAAAACTCAACTCGGTAGTTTCTCTCAATGTGGTTAATTGCTTCTTCCTGGTGTGTCTTCTGTAGAGCTGAGGGCAGTCTATATGCCGACAGTCTATATGCCACTGCAGACTGTTATGCTAGTAAATATAATACATATTCAGACTTGTATGTCAGTCTTATTACTTTTTATGAACATCAGAGATGTGCTTGAAATAACATTGAGTTTATTATGACAAATGCAGTTCAGATCCAGTTCACTAATATTAAATATCCCATCGAAATAAGTGGAAAACCAGTTGGATTACTTCCTGCGGTTTCAGTTTGCCTGTCTCTGTCTTGATACCATGTTCTCCCCAAACCCCCATGATTTTTTAAAACCTTTTTTGCCTTTGTGTATCAAGCCTATAATGTTGAGTGTTGTCATTTAGCTTCTTGTTTCAGAGTGGCAGTAACAGAATGTAAATTCAGACTGCTAAAAATTTATATATATACCGGTATCTTGAAGCTTATTGTATATATTAGTAGTTCACCATGGGATAACACAATGTAAACAAAAGGTAGAAATAAAAAAAATTGTGAGTCCTGTGTTTTCTCCATTTAAGTATTTTGTAATTTTTTTGAAAAAATTGTGGAATTGAAATAAACCTAAGTTACACCACAGTGTTCCTTTTTTGGTGCCTTCTTAGTGCCTATTTGATATATTTTATAAGCAAATTGCTTATGTTAGAAGAGCTGTACACCAGACCTGACTTTTGTAGATAATGGTTATGTTGTCAAATCAAACACTAGACCTATTATAAATAACTTCTTCCTTCCGTAAGACAAATATGGGTGATGACATTTGGCTGTGGTACCTATTGGGTATTTCGTGATGGCATTTTTTATTTTTTTAGCTTTAATGCATGTCTTTTACTTCAGTTAATTCTGAATATCTGCACGATACTATGACTCAACCCAAGTAAGTAAAGGCAACAGAGTCCAAAGATTTAATTATGGTTAGGGCCTTATATATTTGGAATCTGACACAAGTTATTTTACCTGTTTACTGAAACACATTCAAATTGGTTATATAATGAATTTAGAGAAAATGCAGACTCTTTAAGCAGCTTTAATTTGAGGGTACTTGCATCCAAATTGGAGGGTGTTGAAATTGCAGCTCTTCAATATGTACCACGCTCCTTTTAAAGGGGCCAAAAGTAATTGGAAAATTGACTCGATGGCTATTTCTTGGACAGGTGTGTACAAATCCATTATTTCATCATCAATTAAGCAGATAAAAAGTTTGGAGTTAATTGCAGGTGTGGTGTTTGCGTTTGGAAGATTTGGCTGTGAAATCGCAACAGGTGGTATAAGGAGCCCTCCATGCAGGTGAAACGGCCCACCCTTAGGCTGCGAAAAAAGAAAAAAAACATCAGAGAAATTGCAAGAATATTAAGAGTGGTACATTCTGAGAATGAAGAAGAGTGTACTGGTGAACTCTGCATCGCAAAAAGGCCTGGACGTGCACAGAAGACAGCGGTGGTGGATAATCGCAAAATCATTCCCATGAAGAAAAACCCCTTCAAAACATCCAACCAAGTGAAGAACACACTCCAGGAAGTTGTCATATCAATATCCAAGTCCACAGTAAAGAGAATTCATTCAGGCAAATACAGAGGGTTCACCACAGAGTGCAAACAACTCATAAACCTCAAGAATAGAAAGGTTGCTCTGGACTTTGCTTAATAAAAGCATCTAGATCGATCTCTACCAGAATGATGGCAAGAGAAAAGTATGGAGAAGTCCTGGAACAGCTCACAATCCAAAGCGAACTACACTCCGTAAAACACGGTGGACGCAGTGTGATGGTTTGTGCATGCATGTCTGCCAGTAGTACTGTGTCTCTGGTGTTTATTGAGGGTGTGACAGAATCAGCCAGATGAATTCTGAGGTATACAGATACATACTGTCTGCTCAAATCCAGCCAAATTAAGCCAAGTTCATTGGACGGCACATCACAGTACAGATGGACAATGACCCAAAACATACAGCAAAAACATCCCAGGAGCTTATTAAAGCAAAGAAATGGAATATAGAGAAAGATTGGAGTGAAAATGTGCCTAGGTGCTGCTCTAACAGTGAGCATGGTATCTTGAGTTTGGAGAGTCAATAATGGAAATGTTTTTTTTTTATTATTATTATAAAATACACAATTCTGACCCCTGGTAACCACGACTGTCATTGCGCTTCCGAAGAAACATCTGTTTATCTGAGGGCTACATAAGAACCGGAAAGTTTTGTTTAGAGCAGTGTTTCCCAATCCGGTCCTTGGGGACCCACAGACGGACCTTGTTTTTGCTCCCACCTTGCTCCCTAACAGACAATCCACATATCAGGAGCTGGGAAAGATACAAGAAACATGGACTGAGTGTAGGTCCCTGAGAGACCGGTCTGGGAATCACTGATTTACAGTAAAGGAGTGCATTATACTATTCCTCCTGTACCTCCTTTAGGAGTCTACAGTGTTTCGGTTCCCTCAGTCATCTGCTTAGCACTCTTTTCTTAAGCATGCTATTTTAGTGGCTTTTCACATGTACAGCGTAATATTGTGTCTGACATGAAAGGTATTCCCACCAAGGCCTCTTCTGAATCTATATGACAATTGCTGCCAGTCCAGTGCCTTTTGGAGCAGATGAGGATAATGAAACAACGCTGCATATATCCTAATGTTCGGCAAAAAAAAATATGTTCCTGCCCTAGTAGTGGCAGTTCCTTTGTGCTTGGCAGCCTCTCCTGTCACCTCGAGTCTTTACGCTAATAAGAAGTGAAAAGGCTGCGTCTGCGAGGAAGGTGCTCTGCATCCGCCGCCTGGCGGCTTCAGGGCGCAAGCACGTCACATCCAGCTGTGCTCCGGTACAGAAGCGCTGCTTCCCTTGAACCAGATGCACCGTCTTCAGATTTCAGGCTGTCAGCTTGCTTGGAATCCAACAGCTTTTCCGTGGGTCATATACAGGTTACTGCAGTCACCTACGAGTCATTTGGTGGAAAAATAAATGTATTTAACTGTGAAGGTTTTTATAAACAGACCACTGTGGAGCTATTTTTGTTATTCTTTGTTTCAATACTTCCCTGTTAAAAATATGGGGATTGCATTTTTTAAAAAAAACTGCCTGATAAAAGGGTTTTAAGGTTTTAAGATGGTGCTACAAATGCAGCTACAAAGCTGAAACTAAAGAAGTCTGCTAATTAGCAAATGTCAGCTTTAAGAGAGGTTTGACAATCAGCATGTGGCATCTAACAGTACCAAAGTCAATATGCCAAAATGCAGGTGCAATGGCTGCAATAACTGGAAAATTATTTAATGTTTCAACTGGAACAGTCTCTAATCTGGGTGGTATAAGCTGTACAGTAGTCATCTGCTTTGGCAAAGAGGGACAGTGGTGAAAAGTAATATACCCTGGAATAGAGAGCCCAAAACATCTAAGCAGTACTAACTCCTGGCTGACTTTTCCCAACTGCATATATACATATATATATAAAGAATATTGGGTATTTCAGTGTGTTATAATTAAGTGAAATCACTGTCCATCCCTGCTGCAAAGAAGGAGATCTACAGAACAAATAAACAGCAGATCACTTAGTGTAACTATGTTACTGGCTGATATAGGTGATGTTATAACTTGAAAATATAAACTAAAACGGTATCATAATAACTGGTTCTATAACTGTATTAACTTTTTAAAAGACATTAGAAAAGTAGTTTTGTTGTTTCAATAAAAAATAATTTCACAGACATGAGAATTAAAAAAGTCCCTTAATTCTTCTTATAACACCTGTAGTTCTGCAAAAAAAACCATGACAAGAAGGAAATTTTTCACTTTACTTACCATATATATTCAAGTGAAATCCAATTTCCTTATTATGCAAACCAGTCAAATGTGTATGAGAGCAATGATACACTGAATTAAGTATTAAAAGGTAATAGACAACTGCATATAAACTATGCTGAAATCTATCCCTAATAAAAAAATAATTACCGCTCTTCCTCTTGGAAATAAAGCATTGTTACCTTTCAACCTGAGTGTCTATCTGTTGCAAACTATACTAAAATGTCTACCATAAATGACTTGATACTACAGCTGTTCTCGAAGGATTCACAAAAATGTTATAATATCAATAGATGGCGCCAGATATCAAGGAGACCAAGGAAAGATTTTCTTTTCTAAGCTGTAGCAAGAAACATCAAATAAATAGTTGCTGCTCATTTGTATTCAATGCAAATTAAAACTATCCATCCATCTTCCAATTGCTTAACTGTTTCAGGTTTAACGGGGGGCCTGGAACCTATCACTCGCAGAACAGGGCACCAGCAGGAGATACATTCTATACAGGATTCCTGTCTATCACAGTGCACACTCAAGCTTTATGGGCAATTTAAGGGCACCAGTTAAATGAGCTGCATGGCTAATTGCATGAGAAACTCCATATGATTTGGAGAGATTATGCATATGAAAATGCAGAGGTGGTATTCAAATCCAGAATGAATGAGTTGCTGAACAAAATTAATTAAAAATATTCTTGAGGAAAGTCTATCTGTTATTTCATGTTTCAGATTGGCTTGAATAATTCTGCTCTGGCCATTGCTAAACTGGAAATCACAGCAAGGCTAATGCTATTTTATATGACTGATAGCATTCTACTGCTGCTTGTCTTATTATCAGTACTATAATTCCTAGCACTACTGCTTTCAGACCCCTGAGCAAGGCCCATAACCCCAGTCTCTCCAGGGACTGGCTGACCCTGGTTCCTCAATTGTGAATCGTTGAGTTGCACTGCTCACCTCTGGGTACTTCAGTTTGCTCTGCTAACCCAGCGTAGGCAAATTGGTGTCACCTCATGTGTATCTGCCCTACCATGGATCGGCATCCTGTGTAAGGTTGTACCCCGGTATTGTACCCAGTCCTGCCAGGGGTTAGTAGCCCGAAAATGGATAGAATACGTGCAACTGCGAATTACAGTAAACTCTAAACCAATTGTATGCAAAAATCACAATCTGCGATCACCTGAAAGTTTAGCCCATTAGGATCTACTGAAATGATCCATGGTTAGAAGGTTAAAATGAATATTAAACTTAAAGACAAACCATGGTATTACTGTATAACTGGAGATATGATAAATACTAAGAAGGAGAACAAGATTATAAACAAGTTGTAAATATCCTTTTGAAATACTGGCTTCCTCTATCTTTACATAGTTAAATGTATAACTGGGGCAATTTATAATGTAAATCGTTTTTCCATAGTGACAAAACAGGAGTGATTAAAATGATTAGATATTCACACCAAGCTGCGGGCAACAATAAATGAGGGACCTATTTCAGTTTCATGCACCACAATATTGTCTCCAGGGCTCCCTCACCTAGGGGACATGCGAAAGAGCATCATCACCCTGTCCTTCTGCATTATTGATTTCCTGGGGTTTCATCATCCCCTCTGTTTTTCAGAGAACCTCGAGAGGACCTGGCAGGGTAAAGAGATGTAGGATGATATTCTCTCTACAGAGATCTGAGAAGCTGAAGCGGAAGCTGATGGAGGAATGTGGGATTGTCCAACCCGGAGACACTGGAGAGTGACTCTCACATATTCTCAGAAGGCACCTCTGCCTTTACTGTCTGTTCCAAAGGTGCTCACATTCCCAGCAGCCTCATCTCCTCTATTCCACTTGCCTGCCTGCCCCCCCCCCCCCCCCCCCCCCCCCCCCCCCCCCCCCCCCCCCCCCCCCCCCCGCTCGCCCCGCACCCATTTCCCCCCG
>JAABNY020000129.1:17113551-17124227 GCA_015164015.2 Brevimyrus niger
TGCGGGGAAGCAGAGTGGCAGGTCCCTGCCTGGCAGCAGGAGCCCCCCCCCCTCCCAGGCATGGCCCCGTCAGCGGACAGGCTGCCCTGCAGTTCGATCCTCTCTCTTTTCTTCCATCATCCTAACACTTTGTCAGACTTAACTCTCCCAAGCTCAGTCTGATATTGGTCCAGCCATATTTATACAGCATCCCTAAGGCCATTACTAAGGCTTCTTTATTATTGATATATAAGGGTGCATCTGGGTAGTTTGTATTCTAATGCTGCTTTTCCAAATTGCTGGTCAATAAAGGTCTGGGGTGACTAACAAAATGGTTGCGGACAGTCATAACGTGGGAAAATGAGCAGAGGTGACAGCTTGCAGGTTTGAACGATGTTTTATGAATTTCAATCATGAGGAGAAAGATTTAGATGAAAACAGGGCTTTTTGTGCTTTGCCGCGTCCATGTGGTGTGTCCATAATAATGGGTGCCTTTCCCTTTAAGAGCCCTCCGTCTGGCCAGTGCGGTTTTCTCTGTCCCCCAGGAGAAATGGGCTTCCTTTGCTCTGTTATTGCAGCGGAACCTGCGGAGGCCGGGAGGAAATTAGACTCTCCTCCGTCTCGTAAATATCTCCCCAAGTCAGGGCTTCCCGCAATGCATGCTAGTTAGGGGAAAATAAAACTCTGGGGGATTGGCTAGGGAACTGAATGTGATTTCAGAGTGCTTTTGTCACTTTTCATGTTCTACTGCAGTCATCTGCTAAGACAGGGGGAAGGTAATATGATAAATGTCATTGTATCTGAGTTGATACACAGAGTTGAGACACACATAGGGAAGCTCTGCTAAGTAAATCTGTTCGTTTTGCCTATTATTTTTCATTTCATATTTGTCAGGAATGTTCCTGGATTTATTTCCAGCAATTTTTTTTTTTTGTGATTATACAATGTTTGCCGTGGTGCTTTCAGGCTTGTAGAAATAAGTCTCTAAAGTAGAGGCCCTCTTACTGTTTAACTGAAAAAGAATCTTACTCTTAGATTCGCCTGTTAGCAGGAAGATCAGACCAACATCAAAACAGAAAGAGCATGAGTTGGTAAATTAACCTTACTGCATGTTGCAAACACTCCTCACAGACATTTCAAGCATGTCGGAGCAGGAAGGGTATAAAATTTCGGAGCAGGTATAGCTACCGAGGGGAGCGGTGATGCCCTTTTTGTGCTGCCCTGGACAGACAGTGTCGCTAATACAGGTAATTGGTAAAGTACATTAATGATTATAATGTACTCCGATGACGATTATGATGATTCATAATGACTCAGCCCTGGGTGACAGGAGACACAAGAGCATAGCAAGTTAGTGTATGTCTGTGTTGCTCTGTGTGGCTCGTGTGCGTTTTTCTATAGAATCGCTTGGGCGGTTCGTGATCTCTTTTCCCCTCAGCACTGAGACCGCTGCCATGGCAACAGCGGGACCCTCCCACTGTTCCTTGGGCCAGTGCACAGGGGTGGGGGCCGCACTGGGGTGGGCGGCCTCCAGCTCGGCAGAGCAGACCGTTACATTTGTGAATTAGCTCTGAATTAGCTCTGGCAGAGGAAATTAAATAACGCCTAAAAATTCACAGTAGATTGACACCGGCTTTCTCATTCAGAAAGTGCATGTCAGGGCTGCTGCTCCTTCTGATCGCTCACAGCAACACACAAACACACACAAATGAACATTCTGGGGAAAAAACAACAACTTAATAATTGCACAATTTATGAAAACAAGGGATGAGAAAGAGATGGGACAGGATGCACAAAGTGACAGTGGATGGCCTTTCTGGGTTTTTATGGGGTTTCTGTTCAGGCAGTGAGAAAGACAGCTCTACAGCAATGTGGAATACCGAGGTCTGCAGGCCAGTGGCACCCGATAGGCAGTCAGACTGGGAAAGTACTGGTCAAAGAAATTTGTTGTCAGAGCACATCGTGACAGTGACAGCTTTAAGCAAAGCTTTTATAGATGTGCTGCAGACATAACCTCTGGCCCTTCCAGTAAGCACTCACTGTTCTGGTTAAGTCTACACCTTATTTAAGATTAGCATCTCAGTCTCTGCAGCTTTACATATATTTCAAGATTGTAGTAAGTATTATTTTCACCATGCAAATTAAATGTAAGATTCTGCTGTCTAGCGCAAATTGTGATTATCTTTAACGTTGTTGTGCAACCTAGTAGTGTTTATTGGTATATAATGTTATATAGTGAACAGATTCACAAGAGAGGCTTTATTGTTAAAAATGTTTAAAATATGGATAAAAAAAATGTCCATGATTGTAGTGCACATGCAAAAACTGATTACAGCATTGTGCATACTTCCAAATATGCTGTTTTAAGCAAAAAAAATCAAATAATATTCGAAGCACCCCAAATCCTATCACAGGCTGAGAGGAATAAAGTGCCAAAATTAGTTTTGACAGCTTGAGCCAGTGATAAGTCCTTCGAACCCTGGGTCAGGAGGAACTAGATTTCTGTGATTACTCAATCGGAGAGGAATGCTTCCTCATAGACAAGGAGCAGTAAAATCTGAAACATGGAGCATTTTCATCAGTCCTTTAGTCATTTTCAATACAGTCATAAACATTAACGTGTAAAATATTATACAATGTCATAAAAAAACATTGACATGCAATATGCCCGTGGTGTTTCCCACCAGCACGAGAGCCGAATTGTTAGCGGCCTTTAGACTTTTACTCCCAGTCTAGCCCTAGATAGACTCACAGAGGGAGAGCAGCCTTATTGTGCTGACATAGGTAGGGCATGGTAGTGCGGCCTGCCTGTATTTACACAGCAGGACAGAGTAGAGCGCAGGGTGCCTGTATTTACATGGCAGGACAGAGTAGAGCGCAGTGTGCCTGTGTTTACACGGCAAGACGGAGTAGAGCGCGGTGTGCCGGTATTTACACAGCAGGACGGAGTAGAGCGCAGTGTGCTTGTATTTACAATGCAGGATGGAGTAGAGCGCGGTGTGCCGGTATTTACACAGCAGGACGGAGTAGAGCGCAGTGTGCTTGTATTTACAATGCAGGATGGAGTAGAGCGCAGTGTGCTTGTGTTTACATGGCAGACAGAGTAGAGCGCGGTGTGCTTGTGTTTACATGGCAGACAGAGTAGAGCGCGGTGTGCCTTTTTTTTACACAGCAGGACGGAGTGGAGTGCGGCCTGCTTGTATTTGCTTGGCCTACTTGTGTTTCCTCAACAATGCGAAGTGGAGTGTGGCCAGCCCATATTTACATGGCAAGACAGAGTAGAACGTGGCCTGTCTGTGTTTACGCTGCACCACGAAGTGGAGCACGGCCTGCCCGTGTTACGTGTTCTGCCTGTGTTTACGTGGCAGGACGGATCGGAGCGCAGCCTACCTGTGTTTACGCAGCAGGATGAAGCAGAGCGTGGCCTGCCTGTGTTAACGTGGTCTGCCTGTGTTTACACGGCTGGATGAAGCAGAGTGCAGCGTGCCTGTGTTTACGTGGCAGGACGGACTGGAGCACAGCCTGCCTGCGTTTATGTAGCAGTATGGAGTGGAGCGCGGCCTGCCTGTGTTTATGTGGTCTGCCTGTGTTTACACAGTAGGATGGAGCAGGGCACGGCGTGCCTGTATTATTGCGACAGGGTGAAGTGTGGCGCGGCCTGCCTGTGTTTGCGCAGCAGGACGGAGTGAAACGCGGCCTGCTTGTGTTTACGAGGCCTGCCTATGTTTACTTGGCAGTCCCCAACGCAGAGCATTTTCAACTGCTGGTATTTTGGATGTGTTTCCTTAACATTTTTCTATTTGTACCATATATGTTGGATTAGAGATTAACCCTCAAATGCTGTATTGGTGCTCTTGAAATAGGGAAACGGTTATACTCACTCACACAAACACACGCACGCGCACATGCGCGCACACACACACACACAAACAAACACACACACACAGCTGCTTAGTACGTCATAATGCTGGGCCGAAAGGCCAGGGTTGCAGATACAGGATAATTGTCAGCGCTTACATGAAGGGTGTTGATTTAGCCGTTTGGCTCTGAGCTCTGGCAGAGGCAGTGAGGTATTTATCTTTTTTAATGCGACGCGCCAGTGAGGCCAGCCAGGGTGGCAGTGCCCCCCCCACCCCCACCGACCCGAGAAACTCGGGCCAAGTATGTCTCACCCGGCAGCCGGCCCACACACTCGCACACAGAGGTTATGCCAGGCGGCTGCGTGATTCATTAGGCATGCATCACCGGGTGGGGGGGAGGGGGGGGGGTTTGCTGTGCAGCTACAGGAATGTCACTGCTGGCTACTGCGAGGTGTGTGTGTGTGTGTGATGTGTGCGTGTTTGTTTGTCTGTCTGTCTGTCTGTGTACCTGTGTGTGTGGAGTGTGCGTGTTTGTTTGTCTGTGTGTCTGTCTGTCTGTGTACCTGTGCGTGTTTGTGTGTCTGTGTGTGTACCTGTGTTTGCGTGTTTGTCTGTGTACCTGTGTGTGTTTTGTGTGTACCTGTGTATGTGCTTGTGTGTATGTCTGCATCTGACTGAAATATTGTATGTTGCGTATGACATTTTAAGTATCGTCAAGATTAATGTCAGTGTACTGTGTGTGAGAGTGTATATGCGTGTGTTTATGAGTGTGCAAACGATGTTAAATCTATGTTAGAGTGCTTGCCATTTGCATTCTGCATGTACACACACTTGTCTTGCTAAATCCAGTGCTTATGTATTTGTTTATTTGGCATACCACAGTTTGAAAAATGGGTAAAATATTGCCTTTTTCATGATTAACTTATAGGTGCACGTTAAAATTTTTGTTCAGGAGGACATTGGTTAGTCGTATATAACCAAAGTGTTATTAAATATAGTAACAGGAATAAAGAGCACCATTAAATCTGAAGAGGGAAGGTGTCGCAGACTGGGCTCTGCCTTTGGTACTGCGGACTGGAGCTGCAGAGGTCACTGGATGATTCGTGTGGTCATGTGCCATCTGCTTGAATTTGTGTTATTCATATTTATATTCATATACCACGATTCCTATTATAGTGTTATACAGAGTTATGAAAAGTTGCCTGGATAGAATTGCCTCTGCATCTTGGTGCTTTTTAAATTAATTGTGATACCATGGGCATATAGAGAGTTTTCAGACACCAGTTCTTGCTCATATAGAATTTTTTTGAGCGGTTCTTGTGGTGCTTGCAGGTCGCACCCTGGCCACAGCACTGGTCTTTAAAGTCGTGGTCTAGCAGGTACACATGCAAGTGAATGTGTGCAAACTGTATGCTAGATAGATAAAATGCTTTACAGTGAAAAGTAAGTCTGTTCCTTGTGAATTTAGGACACAAGAGTAAGGCTTCTTGCAGGTTAGCTCTGGCTATCGAGGCTGGGCAGCAGAGTGTGGTCTCTCTTAAGGATTACATTCTCAGCATTGCGTCTGGCAGCATTTGATAAGATCGAAATGACAACAAAGCAGAGCTTGAATCGCTCATAACCACAAATTGTAATTTTCGGCGATGCTATCACGTTTTATTCCATTATGTTATTAAGTATATTTATTTTCAAAATGCTGTTATGAGCCATATTAAATTCCGTCATTTTGGCCAGCAGATCATAAACAAAGTGTGCAATTTTGACATCGCAGTATTTCTGTTTGGGATATTTCAAACCGTACCGCCCTGCTTCTGTGAATTCATTATTAACCGTGACGGAGGGTTCACTTTAAGTATAGTACAACCCACAATAATATTGTTTCTTCCAATTGTTAATTCTGTTAAAGCTATCCATCCAAGCTGAGTGTTGTTTTTGACTGTAATTGATGGGAATGCAGACACAGAAGACTTTCAGCAAGTCAGAAGTCAAGATGTCCGTGTTCAGATTTAGGGCATTAGTTTGTGTAATTCTTAATTTGTGTAATAACTGATATCGTGAGCTGACAGGGGTACAAATGCACACTGTCTGTCCGGTCTGAAGCAGGGGGACGTGAGTGCGTGCATCCGTCATTCATGACACTTCTGGCATGGAGAACAGTTATTCATGTGTCTGTTTAAATATAGTTTGGCTTGCAGCTCGCAGACACTCAGGGCGGGGAGGGCCAAGTCATCAAAGAGAACTTTGCTGGAAATTTCGAGCTATTTTTGTCGGCGTGGTCCTCAGATGGTCGTCTGCACGTGGCGCCTGGTGGCGAGGCATCTCGGCTCCGCGCCGTACGCGCGCCGTAGGGGCAAGGCTGCGTGTGCGTGGGTGTGAAGTGCTTGTAGCGGCGTCGCTCGGCTCGGGCACCCTCAGCAGAGGAGGCTGGGGAGGTGGCGAGGGTGCGGGGGCGGATGGGGGCTGAGCGGAACGGGGCTGATAAGCCTGTGGGGAGCAGCTTGGTGCCAGGATGGTGGCTGAGTTTGTGGTCATGCAGGTAGCTTTTCCCTCACTACACAGCTTATTATTCCCTCCGGTTGGTGGTGTGATTGGCCCCCCTGTTACACTCGGGGCCAAAATGGGCCCCGCCGACAGACAGCTGCTTTAGAAATTCACCTCAAGTTGTTGCTGAAGTACAATATAAGATGGGAGAGTGGAAATGTGCACTTTTCCATTATTTATTTCCTAAAAAGCCAGAGGGGGGTAGGTCAGGTCCAATAAGTACAAATCCAGATTCCAGACCAAGATTTTGTTTCAGCCAGTGGGTTGGATATTCTGTAACTATGACTCTTTATGCTCGACTGGTTGGTTGAAACAAAATGTTGGTCTGGATTGGCACTCTCTGAACCCGAACTTTCCACCTCTGCCATATTCTTGCTAATAGTAAAAAGGTTGATTACTGGAGGTTAAGCTCTTCTTGGGCCAGGTTTTGTGCACATAATAAAAGGGTTAAATAAACACGTGTTGGACTTAGGCTGCATAGGCGTCCTGCCCCTCTTTGACTAAATAACTCAAGATTTGTGGCTGTTATTTTCTGATTTTCCTGATTTTCCTCACACACCTGATCAAACATCCCTCCAGTTTCTGTCGGTCTATGTTTTTGTCTCTGTGCACCACCATAAAGACCTGCATGACCACGCTCTATTTATTTATTTTCATAGAAGTCTGTTAAAAGGTATTGCAGTATGCCCCTGTAGGTGTCTTGTAGGAATGAGGCATGAGAAAAGCCTTTGGAACACTGCAGCTTTACAGCTCCAGCGTCGTCACTGTTTTTTTAGACTTTCCCAGTTTCTCTTTATGAAAGGATGGCATGGGAAATGAAACAGTTCCACACCAGTTCAGTGCAGGGGGGGAAGGAAGCGGAGGTCTTGGTGGCCCCCAGCAGCGGGAGGGGCTGCTGGCACACAGCGAGGATGTCAGGCCTCCTCATGGTGTCAGGCCTCCTCACGATGTCAGGCCTCCTCATGAGTGCTGGCTCACCTCTCTCTGCATCTCTCCACTGCCCGATAATTCGCAGTGACCCCTTCAGGTCACATTAAAAGTTGTCTGGCTTCACACGCCAAACCCTGAGGGCCACAGGAATTTTTCCTTTCTTCTCAGTAGAGAAAAAAAAAGAAACGATTCTTGTACTTGGTGCTGTAACCCAAGCAGATAAAGCAGGCCGTGTTTACCTTGTTCGCTGTAGTAGTCAAAGGAGATGTCAGACTCATTACAGAACATTGGACTGTCTGCCTTCACATTGTATTATGCACATATTTTCATTTCCTTGTGAAAATTCACAAAAAATATTCAGCAAGTTGGCAGAAATATACATTAATAAGAAAATTAATTGCTTTTGAATCATAGCCTAAGTTTATCTAGCCGTCTTGATGTCCAGATTATCCACCTGTGGCATGAAAGTTCATTGAACCAAAGATGCTGAAATGAAGATGATAAATCAAAACATTTCTTGGACATTACAACGAGTGACACAAATTGCAAGACATTTCAAATATACATTTGTATTATCCAGTTTTAGTTTTTGAGCTTCATAGAACCATACAGGTCAGTATTATTGACTCCATGCAAAGTAGTGGAGTGTTGTCTGTTAGCTGGGTGATGTGTCGTTTGTTAAAGGTGGTTAATTAATGCAATAGCATCACATGCTGCCCTGGGAACAAGCCAGTAGTCCGTGGTAACTTGGCATGCTCTGCTAGATGGTAAATTATTGAGCCACGCACTGTGTAACTGTCTATAATGTATAATACATTACTGTTACATTTTTTATTTTATCACAGTAATAAGATATGATTTTCCTTCATTTACTGTTTCTGTTAACAATGACTAGAATAGGCTATGCATGTATTTATCAAGCCCTGTTAATATATGTAGAGTAACAGTAAACTTATGATTTATGTATTAGCATTGTAAGATCCCCATGTCCTGTGTGTGCCATGGCCGTGTTGCATACACCGTGTGTGTTGTGTGAGGAAGCCCTGAGATGTGGCTGATGTGTCCACCGCGTGTGTGTGCAGAACCGCGGACGCCTGGCCGAGAAGCGCACGGTCCCGCAGCCCCCCCCCCGCCCCCCCAAGAAGGAGCTGGTCTGTGCCAGCAGTGACGACAGCGAGAGCGGAGATAAGGCCAATGGTGACCCTGACATCAAGCAGGAGGAGCAGCTGCCGTTCAGTATCATGAGAAAGAGGTGAGCGTCTTCATGCACCAATCTGTGTATACCACTTCTGGTATATTACATTCATCTCTTAGATATATCCTTGACTTCAAAACAGAAAGGTGTACAAAATTATTTCCCCTTTTGTTGTACAAAAACACAAGGGTTTTATTTTCAGTAGTCAGTGCCAGCTAGATTATATCGATGGCGTTTCCTCTGAGAATTTAGTCTTCTGTTTGGGTCTTCAGGCGTTCTAATGTGTTCTTCACTGGGTTAAAAATGAAGCATTTGGTGCAAGTATTACACTAGCTGACTTCCTAAAAAAAATGTGATATTTTTACTTTTAAAGACATCTACGTAATTTTTGCTTTATACATATTTGTTGTTTTTCAGAGATTCACCATGTGAAATCTCTTTGAAATCTTTGAAATCTGACTGTACGTTACGTCGGATCCTGCAGCACAAGTTCGCCCCGGGAACAGAGAAGTGATAGAGGCGTGTGATCGCGTGTCACATGCTCTTCTGGTGACTCGGTGCGGCAGCGATGTGTGTAAAGGCCACGCATCACAATCTGGCTTGTGAGAAGCACACGTGGATGGGGCCTGTTAGGGATGCTGCCATTGCTTGCCAGATGCTAACCACCGTTTTGAATCCCCCACTGTCTTCTCAATGAGAGATCTCAGTGGGCAGATAGGAAGGGTCTCTTTGGTAAAACACAGAAGAGCTGGCAGACGGTTGATTTATTCCATGCTTAAGAGAAAAACTTAGCATTCTTTGTTTGTGTCATAATGTCTTTTGTTACTTTTTATGTTCGGTAAATTATAGAAATTAAAAGCAGCGTTGCGGCTTTTGAGTAGCTGAATGCGGACAATGAAGGTAGTGACAACTTTTGACTAGTTTCCATTGGTTAGTTGATTCTCCTGCTAAGAAGGCCCTGAGTCTTTTTGATAAGCAGCACAAATGAAGATGGTTTGACCTCAAACTTAGAGATGCTATAAATCGAAAGCAGACTGGTAGAGACAGTCAGGCAGTACTTGCTATTCATCCATGATGGTCGCTCATGTCAGTGTGAGTTAAAGGACACGGTGAATGATGTTTCTGTGCCCCTGCAGGGCAGCTTTTCACACCGGTTCTTCATTAGAAGTTGAGCAATAGCTCTTGCTCCCTTGAAGACTGGGGCAATAGATGGATGCTTACATTAGATTTACCCACAGCCTTGTACCCTCCCAAACTGATGTCTGAGGTTAGCAGAAGGGCCAAAATGTTAATCCGACTGTCTTTTCCATGGCTGATCTTCAGATTCGCAGACCCTTCAAGGGACATTTATCTGTCAAGACGACAGACAAAACCTAGAATTTTTCAATATTCAGGAATTACAGGAGTGATATGAAAATAGAACAGGTTAATCTTTTCTGTTGATTTGGTATAATTAGTAAATCAAGTACAGAGGTTCCTGCAGATGTACATGACTGCTGGTATCCAGTGATTGCCTTGCAGCTCTTATTCATCTACACAATGTAATATGCTTTTGGGAGTGTTTGTGTCTGTATATATGTGTATTTCTGTCCAGCTTTCTCCACATTCTATGTTGTGCATGCCGTGCCTGATTTGTACGTATATATGGACAATGGCAACTTGGTCTTCTGAGGCTTCAGATGCGCTGGGCAGGACGTCGATGTCACTGCAAGTGCCTTAGTAACAGTGGTGGTCCCGCACTGTGCCCGGATGACCTCCAGGGCTCTGCACTGCCAGGCCATTCATGAGTTTTAGTGAAAAGGACATTTTAGTGAAAAAAGGCCATGATTGTGAGCACTTTGTAATCATGACTAGAGAAGAAGGGAGAACAACTCCCAAAATCTAAAAAAAATATCACCACATCTATACTTATTTATTTCGAAACATTATTTTACTGATCTGTGACTGGAGTCAGGATCTTTATTGTAGCCGGATACATTTTGGCTGCGATATGTACATACCGCTATATCATTAAAGAACTGGTCTTCTGTAGAGCAATGTTTCCCAGTCTGGTCCTCAGGGACCCCCAGACAATCCATGTTTTTGGGTGGTCAAGAATGTGGAGAATCTGGCAAACTGGGAGGGAGCAGAAACATGGAGAGTCTGGCAGGGAGCTGGGAGGGAGCAGAAAC
>JAABNY020000129.1:17132908-17147184 GCA_015164015.2 Brevimyrus niger
GGGCCCCCCCCCCCCCCCCCCAACAGACCTGACCCCCCTCCCATTGTGTTGCAGCCGCGACGGGGACCTCACATCGATCATCTCCAACCTGCACCACAGCCGACAGCTGGGCATGCCTGAGGGTCCGCCCTGCAGCGACATCATCAGGAGTAACGGCATCGAGATTGCGTCCGCAGCAGCAGGTATGCCGCTCGCGGGTGCTGCGTTTCCGGGCTTCTGCGGTTCCTACCTGTCATTTATTCATACATTCTATATTTCCTCTATCTTCCCCTCCTTTTTATCGGTTAGTCTCTACGCTAAAGCATGCTGCCTCATTTTCAGTGATTTTTTTTGGTCTTTTCTCCCATTTTTTTCCCTCCCACATTACCTATTTCCTTCTTTTCCACTTCTGCACGAGTGCCATGCCTATAGGTCTTAGGACCAGAGGTGGATAGTTCAGTTCCAGAAAGTAAAAATCCAGACCAAGATTTTGTTTCAGCCAATCAGTTGAGTATTCCGTTGACTGTGAACCTTTATACTCAATTTGGCTGGTTGAAACAAAATTTTGATCTAGATTTTTACTTTCTTTTTACCAGAATTATCCACTCCTGCTTAGGACCTCAGTCTGGCATCCTTTAACCTAATTGGCATGATTAATTAATTACTCGTCCCCTTGTGTCTGGCCCCAGCTCATTACTTAATGTGCGGTTGACATTTTCTCTCACATTTTTTAATAAATTACTTTATTAAGATGTAATCCTGTGTGATTTAGAGATGCCAAGGAACTAATTGAATGAGTTAATTAGATGACGTTTATCTCACAGCCATTTCAGCTGCATTCTGAATCACCATCCCACTAGTTTATCAATAGCATTACACAGAAAAAAATGTTAAATCAGTGCAATATAAAGTTCAGTGTTTATTAGGTATTATGTTTCCTGGGTTAATATAGACCAAATATATATTTGTATGGTTATAGACAAATATACATTTTTGATGGATGCACCAGCTGTTGGCTTTGTGCAATTAGATGGTCTTGATTATCTTAAAGAAATTTCTTGCAAAATCTGAAACTCGCACGTCCTTGTCGTGCGGATGGAATATCACTCGTATCAGCCATGCAATGCTGTCCGTGGCTGCAGAACTGAAGCATGCAATGCTGTCTGGTGATTATCAGCCAAACCCCTTATTGATCAGATGTGGAGCCAGAGAGCCGCAGCTCCGAGACGAGGTGGGAACCTCAGGGTGACATTATCCCTCCTGCCGGGATGGTTCTGGGGTCACGGCGCATGACTCATTCACCTTTTTAATAAAACAGGAATCAATGGAGGGGAAATGACAACATTCTCGCAGGGAAAAAAAAAATTGTGCGTGGGAAAAAATTTGGTCACATTCCATTTAAGTTCCTGGCCATTAATTTTTGCAGGAAATATGACATATAGCAATGTGGCTGTATGGATGCGTCCCACAGGTAATGATAAAATAATTGCATCTTTGCCTTAATACTCTCAAATTAAATTTTAGTCTCTAATGTTTCCTCTTAGTAGTCTGACACAATATTCCCTCTTTTATGAGATGACCTGACACGACTGAAGCGTTAAGCCCAAGAGAGGCGATTTGTGGAGTCAGACCAATTTTGAGGCGAGAGGTATTACCCCCCAGGAATCTATAATTATTGCTCCTTATTAGCCGGGTCCTGTAATGCTTATTTATAACTCCCTATTTCACGAGTGCCCGGCCTAGAGGACATAACGCATTTTCGAAATAAGGAATGAGAGCATGTTTTGGTCCTGCGCGAGATTTTCGGAAGGCGTTCCTGATCTTAAGTCAGGAAGTTCAGGTCCATTTGAATGTTGGAGTGAGACACAGGGTAAGATACAGGGGAAGCTGTCAGTTGCCCCCTTAAACTCTGATTTGGGAGTCTGCATAAGCAGCTTGTCCTGTGTCTGTAAACAAGTCCAATCCCATCACCTGGTGTCCTGTTCTGTTTAATTCTGCCTGTCAGTGAAATAAGAGAGAGAGGGAGGGGAGTTAAGGTTGAGCAAAGAACAGGACAGGCGAGTGTGGCGGAGGGCATGGCCTCGGGGGGGCCCTGCGGCCCCCGTGCCCCCAGCCTCTGGCCTGTCTCCGCCTGGCTTTCCACAAAGCCCAGAGTTAAAAACCCCTGCCGCCCGTTGTGGACCGAAGCCGCGAAAAATCCTCTTCTTTCACAGATTACGATTTACTTTCACAGCTTTTCCGCATTTATGAATCAGTCTCCAAAGAGCTTTGTTAGTCCGATAAGTAAGAAATATTTTTATCACCGGGCACAGGAAATGCTGCAGATTTCTGGAGGGGTGACTAACGCTGCAGTCTGTGTGGTGAATGGGAAAGACTGAGGGATCTAGGCGAAGGCACTGCAGGCGGGGGGGGGGGCGACAGTGCCAGAGGCCAGCCGAGTCAGAGTGAAAGATGTTCCCTCCGCGTGGGAGGAGGGGGTGGATGTTAATTACATTGCAGGGGGCAGACAGGGGAGACAGGCCAGGCGTCAGCGGCAGAGAGCTCAGGCGGCCGCCGTCCCCCAGGCGACAGCTGATTGGCTGGGAACGCTGACGGGCCGTCTGGCTGCCGGGGGCTTTACGGTCAGACCGGAGGCTCCCGCCAGCGCAGTGCAGCCCATCGACTCGACTCCTCCCATTTCACTGGCGGGGGCGGCGGCGGTAGAGGGGGGGGGGTGTGGGGCTCCGCGTTATTGGATAATGGGTCTGCATGACTCCTAAGTTAACCTCTTCCTTTCTGTTTTGTTTGTTGCCGTTAAAATTCCCTTTCATGCCACTTAGGGGCATTTTGTCCGCTCCCAGTGGGTGACCTTGAAGTTCCTCACAAGGGCACCATCGGGTGAACCTTGCCAGCCGGTGCTTTTCGGCGTTCCTGTCTAATTTGGAGGAGGAATAGTGTCTTCGTTTATTATTCTCATTAGTTAGACTATTTAAGTCACCACAGATAAGCTATCCCATTTCCCAGGTTCTCAGAAATGTAGTCTTACTTTATTCCCAAAGATTGTCATTTCGTACAGTGTTGGAATGGTACCGCCCCCCCTCCTCATGAATAATGCTTTTTTAAATTGTTTTCTTAGTTTTTATCTTCAGTCTGTCGCTGTCGCTGGTTTCCCACACACCCCCCCACTAACCTTCCTCAGGGTCTCCGCTCAGAGACAGGCTCAGCCCCCTCCTCCCTGGCACCCCCCCATCCCTTCTGGGCAGCGGAAACAGACGCCCTCTCTCCTCCAAAGCAAATCGATGGCCGTCTGCGCGCTCTGGCGGAGGCACCGCGGGCAGCGCGATCGATAAGTTATTAGCACCATTCTGTCAGCTGTAATGTGGAGATTGATCGCAGGCCGCGCTGCCCCGGGCCCGGCGGCTGTGACGGATTAGGGGCCGAGAGGGGAGTTATGGGGCCCGGCCGTCGGGCCTGTCACAGTAGAAGAGCTGTAGCCGTTTACGCAGGAGCTGCGCTCGCCTTTGGCCCGATCCGCACCGCCCTCCCCTGCTTTAAATGCCTGGCCTTCGTACAGAAGCTTAGCGTCACGCTTTTCTGACAAAGCCAGCTAAATGCATATATTTTTTGCTTAACAGACTGTTCATTTTTTTTTTCGTCCAAACAACAAAAATGGTGGAACTTATGTTAGACTCATTTCACCTGAAAGGCCCTGCTTATAACCCAGAAATGTGTAATTCTTTTAAAAATGAGGGACCCCTGTTTTCACTGGATATGTAAAATGTGATTTGTTTCCTGTGAGGCGAGAAGTAGGTTTGAAAGCTGGGAAAGACAATAAAATGCATGAGATACAGTAGATGGGGTTTTAGAGAGCAATCAGTCACAATTCATTTAAAATCGAAAACATATTTTTGAATATGATCATGGGCAAAGATTTGTATCGCAGGTTATTGTGAAAGGCTTTAGTATTGCAGTAAAGGAGCAAGTAAAGAATACACAAAATTTAGGGGCACCAGTTCACTTGATTTCAAGTTTTTAGACAGTGGGCAGAAACTGGTGTAGCTGGGAATATTGCACCACTCGTAAACAAATACAATTGTCATAATTATAATATAATTCAATTCAATTCAATTCAATGCAACCTAATTCAGACTTTTTATATAGCACATTTTCACAATGTTACATTGTTTCCAAGCGCTTTACATTATCCCTGCCCAAAGCCCCCAGTGAGCAAGCCAAAGGCAACTGTGGCAAGGAAAAACTCCTTAGAAGAAGGAACCTCAGGAGGTAAAAGGGGGAGCCCATCCTCCAGGGACCGGCAGAGGAAGTTCTAAATAGCAAAGTGCCAGTACTTTACTTATAATGTAAAGTTGTTTGTAGTTCATGTAAGAATGCAGAAAGTCCAGCTACCAGGAGAGACGGGCGAGGGACCTGCTTTCTTCGGCGAGATGGAGGGTCGTGTAACAAAATAATCAAATGCACAGTGGTGCCTCACATGTTTTATCATCATTATTTTTAGAAGAAGGTTGAAAACCAGAGTACTTCTGATATCTCACTTATTTGGCTGCGACATGGAGTGAAAATGGGGGCAGAGTGGATTGATCAGCCATTTGTGCCCCGGGGGGGCAACGCAGTCAATCCCTGCCCCATTAGAGGTGGTTTTCACATCAGGCCCCGATTTTGTAGCAAAAATGCTTCCCCGGGGAGGAAACATCAAACAGCATCATTAGCGTTCCCCAGTCTTCAAAAACTGTACGGACACCCTCTGCTGCGCTGCAGAGTCGGGACTCTGTAAAAACTGTACGAACACCCTCTGCTGCACTGCGGAATTGGGACTCTGTAAAAACTGTACGGACACCCTCTGCTGCGCTGCAGAGTCGGGACTCTGTAAAAACTGTACGGACACCCTCTGCTGCACTGCGGAATCGGGACTCTGTAAAAACTGTCTGAGTTTTTTCCTCACTTAGGTCATTGCAAGTCACATCAGTTAGAGGTGTCTCACATCATGGGAATACCTGTTCCCCTGTTGTTCATCAAGGAGGACTTTTGAATGTTGCCCCGTACTGTGAGGTCACAAAACCCTGCCCCCCCCCCCACCCCCAGTTAGAGACTACAGTTGGGTGACCATGATGCTCCGACTTGTCAACACGAGACGAATCAGCGGAAGCGTGGCCGCATGCTGGTGCGGTAGGATGTGAGCGCGTGCGCTTGTGTCTGGGGAAGCGCTAACTGGCGCGGGCTCTGCCGGCACTCAATGACAAACGGTCACTTCCTTCCTGCCTGCGTCTGATGCCAGCGACCCCCACCCACCCACCGCCATGTTATCGCCCGGATATTGATTCCGAATCTCTTTTGGGCAAGAGGCTGTAATTGTAGACTGGAGCGGCTCTGTGCGGCGTTTACTGCAAGGTTAGCAGAGTGTTATTTCAAGGTTTCCTTGTGCCGTTGGTATGAAGAGAGTTTTACTGAGGTGATGGAGAGGCAAGGCTGGTAGAAGAAAGAGAAAGAGAGAGAGAGGGAGAGAGTGAGGGAGGGGGGAAGGTCGAAAGAGGCAAGAACAATGTAACAGTGTGAAGTAAGAGCGACCCTCTGAATGAGGCTAATGCATATATTAGCAGTTAAAAGGCACAGAGTTGGAATTCTGCGCTCCAACTGAACAATGCCAAAGTTTGCACTCTCCGTTTCTCTCTCTTGCTCTCCGTTTCTCTTTCATGTTTTCTGTATGGTGGGTGGGTGTTTGGTTATGAGCAGTGGGTGGAGCTTAAGGGGGAACCTTGGCGTGTGGGTTTGAGGATGGCGCCGCGGGCAGCTCTACCCCCACTGGCACACGCCGGGAGCCGGGAGTCTCGTCACGTGCGGCCGCCCCGGTGCTCTCCGCGACCTCTGACAGCCAAACCACCTCTCTGCTCATCTGTCAAACCTCCTCATTACTCACGGCGCCCGTGAGACACATCACATGCCCCCAGATCCGCGCGAACGCGGCAGTCGGTCCCCCGTTTGTGGTGCGGCGTGAATCTCCCCCTCATGGCACTTCCTGTCTGTCCGAACAGATGACATTTTAGGCAAGAGGAGAGCTTGTTCCCCCAGCAGCAGCGAGTGCCCCTCAGAGAATAAGAAGTCACGCAGCGTGTCACCTAAAGGTAAGGAGTGCCTCGTCTGTGAGGGTGTAATAGGAGCAGAGTGTGAATGTGACTGACGGAGTGTTGCTCTGCGGGGGGGGTGACTGGGGGGGTGAGAAGAGCACTCTGCTTTCTTGTGGCTTCCTGGTGTCACACACGCATGTACACATACGCACATTCGCACGCGCGCGCACACACACACACACACACACACACGCACACACACATTTCTATTTGTGTCTTTGGGGGACTTTCCATTCATTTCTATGGGGAAACCTCTAATCGCAACAATGACGACCTGAACCTCTACCCAGCCCTAACCTTCACAATAACAGGTAAATGGTCCTAACAACATTAAAATGAATGGTTTTTGATACATTGCAGTGACATTAAATAACAGTAATATAATTTTTAGATATTTTTTTAATAATTCTGTATATATATATATACACACACACAGACACACACACCAAACAAATTATCTTTTTTTTACTTCTTTTATTGAAATCATTTCATTAATTCAAGAATTTAATACTGTACTTCTACAAATTAGGACACTTCAACTATTATCAGTTTTTCATAGGAGCAGATGAAACAAAATTATAAAACCACTTCGAAGCAAGAGCGTGGATTCATTTTAATAACAGATCTGTTGACATGTGTACATGATTATTAGGGATTTTATGTGGTTTCCAAGTGTCCGTTAATAAAACACCCTTTTCTTTGAAGCTACTGCATTAATTAGGTATTTTCAGACAATATAAGTTTCTGCATCAGACTTTAACTTGCAGCAGAGCAGTATACATTTTGTCAACACAACTTCAATACTTCACAGCGGCAGTGCATGTCTAACATGGTGATTCTAGTTTGCCAAAGGACATTATTGAGGAAGCAGTTGGCGATGGCTGCTGGGATCAGTATGTGGGAAGATAAGACCTTTCGGCTGGTTAAGTCTCTTCGCTTAGAAGCTCCACAGAGATGCTTATGATGTTAGCTGCGGCCGGAGAGTTCCGCTGGAGCTACAGCAGCCCTGGCCACACAAGCTCAGCTCATACATGAGTCATTTCTCCCACTACCTATAGACCATGAATAATATATGATCGAGATTTAAAAAGCATTGATCACTGGAGGGAATTGGGCGGGGCGCTGATGCAAGAAGGGTGTGCGTGATTACCCCAGTGTGTGGGTCTGACGGTGGACAGTGAGGTTCTGGGGTGTGCATCTTACGTTGTGTTAAAACCTAGAACTCCTTTTACCAGCAAAGCCATTTGCAGTTACACATTGAGGAAGCATGCCTCTCCACATGAGTAGATAAGCACTGATTAAATTTTTTGTGCTGATCTCTGCCAAGTTTTTTTTTTTTTCCTTCTCTCTTTTCTGGGTCCCCTAACCAATCACAGTACTGCAGTGGTAAGATGGACAGCTGCCGCGACCTATCAGTGAGGTTTCCGTTAATGACTAAAGCAGGCAGGAACGTGCTGGAATTATGGCAGGCAGAGAGGAAAACAGGCAAATCGGAGAGTGGAAAATTCTTGCTGTAGGTAGCCAGGCTGGCCCCCTCCCCATTGTGCAGAAACACGCACGGAAAGAGATGTTCAAAAAAAATGTAAAAAACCCTGGCTCACCACCTCACTCTGACACACTCACACACAAATATAGGCGCATACAGACGTGCACATTCCTGGGGGATTTGCCAGCGCTTGTTCTATCTCCTAGTATACGCCTGCTGACCAATTCTCATGGCCGGCACAAGGCCGACCGCCGACCTCCACATACTCTAAGAGATTCAGGTCTCTCTGAGGCAGGTAAAAATAAAAATAGCCTCCTGTTCCCATAGATGAATATATGATACACAACCACTGCAAAAAATGTGTGTGTGTGTGTGTGTGTGTATATATATATATATACACACACACTAACACACTTACAAACTTTCAACTAACGAACTTTCAGACTTGTGATTGAGGAAAACTGAAAGTCCAAATTGTGTCCATTGGGCTTCTGTTTACTGTCTGCATAATTTTTTTCCCCCTGCGTGCCTAAGTACGGCTTCTGGTCGCTACTCCTGACGTGCAGCAGCGTAGCGTGCATACTCCCAGCATCCCAGTCATTTTTTATTAGCATCCTAGTTGTTTGTACTTGTGTATAACCTTAAAATGATGAATTACGACTTATGGACATTTTAAGTTATGAACAGCTGTTCGGAACGTATCACATTAGTAAGTAGAGGTGCATCTGTATGTATGTGTGTGTGTGTGTCATTATATGGTTCAAACTATATTCAAATTCAATTCCTTATTTGACAGTTATATTGATAAAATTTAGATATGCATTTTATTTTATGTTAGATATTTTAAGAGCGTGATATTACTGCCTTTTCACTGTTTCTTTGAGAAGCGTCTGTCCTGCACATGTTTTCTCGGGAATGTAAAGGGAAACACCTACCCCCCACAGAGAACTCCCACACCCCAGCCCTGGAACCTCTGTCTGGTCACATGACCCCCGAGGAGCACTACAGGCGCATGATGTCAGCGCTGAATGAGCAGGGCTCCTACGAAGAGCAGCAGCAGCGACTTTACCGGCTGGCCAACAGCATGGCGCTTCCCAGCCACGGGGGTGAGTGGCTCTCCGTCACCGTCTGTGTCACGGCCATGCTATGCCCAACATTCTGCACTACTTCGTCCCTCTGAGTTCGTCATGTTTGGCCAAACTTAGCGCTGTGGCTTTTGGACTCTTTGTGTTCCTGGCTCTGTGCTGTCTTTGCCAGGCTTCACACTAGGCCATTCATCCCGCTACCTTCTACGCCTTTAGAAATATGTGCCTGTATCTTGCTATCCTCAAGGAGAGGGTGAATAGCTGAATGACGGGAATAACGGGCAGACTTCACAAGGGTCTCTTGTTTTAGCAGTGATTCTTTAAGCCGGAAGCTTCTCAAAGTATTTGATCAAAAGTCCACATCCGATTTGTGTTAAAAAAAAAAAAGGGAACAAAACAGCCTTTTATGAACGTTAATGAATTTTCAATAACCTTCGATACAGACATGAATATATACCAAAAATGGGAACCTGATTGTTTAGACTCTCTGCCATTGGGGGGGATTATGGCGAGTTATGTGTGTGTGAAGTTTGCTGGTTTTACCTTGTATTTTTGTACTTCAGACCATATTAATCCTTTCGCTGTTAACCATGTTGATTCATAAGGTGCATTATCAGCTGGGTCAGGATTGGCTGGTGGTTCGATCAGCTGGGTCAGGATTGGCTGGTGGTTCGATCAGCTGGGTCAGGATTGGCTGGTGGTTCGTCCGGACTTTGACAACCTCCAGCTCTAAACAAACTTTCAATTCACCTTAAGACCGCCTCTAGCCTTTTTTGCGAACCGCTTTCAAGCCCCTTTCTGGCTGACTAATATTGCCAGTTACTGAAAGGCTGAATGCGCTTCTGGACCTCGGTGCTTTGAGATTGGGGCAGAATGTATGTCTTCTTGACTGGGACCCCCAAAGTGGTTCAAAGGGGCTTTTGACAGATCTTGGGGTCTTTTGCTGCGGGTAGCCCAGCCTAGGAAAGTTGTTATTATTAGCTTAGTAAAACAAATTTTTATGCAAAATTACCCAGTAAAACTTTTACTTCTGCAGTGGAGCTTTTGAACCTTTGCTGAAGGCTGCAGCATGAGCTCCTTTCTGGGGATGTGAACCTACAAATGATTGATTTAGTTTCTTAACCACTATTCTCCAGCTGTCCCGCACAAAGACTACCTTTAGGAAATATTCTATTTTCAAGCTTACCAGCTTGTGTCAAAATGCCATGTCTGTGATTTGCGACTCTTAGTTCAGTTATATGCAGTTATAAATAAATTTAACCATGGTGGCTGATTTTCATTAGACGTTTAGGCATTTTACCCATCTTTAACACAAATGAACATTTGCTTTTATTTTTCTTCAATGGGCCACATTTATATGTTTATATTTTTGGGACTTTGCCAGATGACTGCAGTGTAGTACACTGAACAGGGGAATTAAAAAATGAAAAGAAAGCTATAGGAATTACAGTGGTACCTCGGTTCTCGAACTCACTAGAACTCAAATTTCTTGAAAGTTGAACAAACCAATTTGACCTAGAACTCAATCTGAATAACAGAAGTCGAACCATCAACGCTGACACAATATAAATTGTACGCGCCAGGAAATGAGTCCTACTACAATGCAGTTCTTACTTAAATACCTTCTTCACAGACTAGACGATTAACCAAATAAAATACAGTGGGCCTAACTAACAATAAATAAACCCCTAACTTACATGTATCTTTAGAGCATTTATTTAATTTATTTAAACTTTATTTTACCAGGTAAATTAACTTAAAACCGGTTCTCACTGCTTTACGTGATATTTGGGAGAAATAGCAGATTACGCATCTGAACTGCCTGGGATACAAATGTCATGCATGTAACTAAACTCTTCAGCCAAGAAGGGCAAAGGTGTGTTGTCACGGAGGCGGTTCCAGTTTGTACAGCCGGGTGAGAGGTCGTAATACATCTAACCGTAATGCATTGCATCAGAATCAGAATGCGTTGTTTTAAGCCAGCGCTGTAAGCAAGTCGAATGCATCCAATGACCAGACCTAATACAGAGGAATACAATGACAACAGCTAGAAACAGCTGATCATATGGGGATCCCTTACGAGGTTTTCCAGGGATGCGTGGCACACGGAAAGAGCGGACGATCGGGGCAAGACAGAGGCAATGTTGGGATAAGATCTTTATCGTTTTGGAAGCCATTAAGAAAAAATGCTCTTGTTTTATCCTTTTCATTTTGTGTTTAAATGCTAAAAAACGAAAGAAAAAAAGCATATTTAGGTGTAATTTTGGGGAGCAGGGAACCAATTAATTGGTTTTCCATTATTTCTTATGGGAAAAATTTGATCAGAACTCAAACTTTTTAAGATTCGATCTGGAGTCTGGAACGAATTGAGTCCGAGAACCGAGGTACCACTGTACCACTGTATTTAAATTCCCTTTGTCTTTTTAAATCTTAAGCTTACTTTCTGTAAATGCATAGGTATCCAGAGTTAAACCATGTCTTAGAGGTCTTAGAGCAGCAACTTTTATTGTTTTAATTTATACATTGCAACTGAATAACTGCTGTGATGTCTATGATGTTCTTATCCATGCATCTTCATGAAGTGCTATGGTGTGTCTATGTTGGAATTGACATTGTATAAAAAATATTTCAACTGCATTGAGTTCAATGTGTAATGCACTTTGGAAATCTGAGGATTTGCCCCTTCAGAGGCAAATTCAACAATACAGCAGTGCTTAAGCCGGCTATGTGCTTCATGAAATACCTTGTAGCCTTAAACACATATTTTCCATTCATCAAGCACTGAATCACTGGTACTATCATGGTAGAAGACATCTGTAATGATGGTCTAGCTTATCCCATTTACAAGTTCCTAGGATTGGCTTCAAAAGCCCTCAGAGAAATATTCACACTCTTCTAACAGAAAACTTTTCCAAAGTATGAAATCGCCCAGTTCTGTGTCGGGTCACAGTTGTTCTGGAGTCCTTGTTGCATGATGCCCATCTCGGAGACCCTGCAACCTCTCCAAGAAGACCCCTTAGGTAGCCACACTGGTCGGATGGACCTTGAGGGCCGTATTGATCTGAGAAGCTCTTTAAGGCGGCTTGATGTTGACGTGAAGCTCCGAGGGCATCTCCCGACACGCATGCTCCCCCCACCCGTCCCACACGCACCCTGACCCCCCAAACACGCAGCTGCTTTCCAATTCTTTCTTTTTCTGCCGCCTCCCTTGCTGAAGCGAGGCGTCTTTTCATGCTGAGGCGCTGAAATGAAAGCATGCAATGAGTGCCGTGGGAGGCCGCGTGAGGTGTTTGCTGTCTGATGTGCAAGACCTTAGCAGTTTCACAGATTTCTCGGCTGAAAGTGAACTCAGATGTTAAGTATTTCACTTTAATATCAGTATATTTTCCCAGTATTGAAACTATACTTTAGCAGGTAATAATTAACGGGTTTATAACTATTTGGTGCACTGGTTTTCCTGTCACTGGTTACCTGTCACTGGTTTACCTGTGGCGAGTACCAGCTGTGCTCAGCTATATGTTACTCATAATGCACTGTCCTGTTCTGGATTGAACTTCATCCAGAGGATTTCTGACTAATTCCATCATAAAGGGGGGCAGCACCCAGAAAAGGCCAAGCCATTTTTATAGCCTCATAAGGACACAAAAGGGGGGGGGGGCATCCTGACCCTCCCTAACACCCGGCACAGCTGGCTGCCGTGGACCTTGTCTCTGCTGCCAGAGTGTGTGTGTGTGTGTGTGTGTGGAGGGGGGGGGGGGTAGTGTTTTCCTAGGAGAGAGAGTGATTTGCGGGACTCTGGATAAGGGAAGGGTGGCCCTGCAGGGTACCTTCTGCTGTGTTGCTAATCCCTCTGGTGCACCTTTCATCAAGATTCCCCCTGTTCCCTCCATCCACACTCAGTCACTCACTCAGTCACTCCCTAACTCACATTTTCTCACGCGCTCACTCACACATTTGCTGACACATTTTCTCGCACATTCACTCATTCATTCACTCAGATATTCAATTACTCACTCGCACTCGTTCACTCACTCACTCACTCACTCACTCACTCACTCACTCACTCACTCACTCACTCACTCACTCACTCACTCACTCAATAACATCACTGGCATGTCCATTACACCTGCACTGTTTCTGCCTGACTTCTGTGGCATGGGAAATACGTAGATCAATCCATTTGGGAGGTCTAAACAGCCATTCCTAATCTGCTGAACAGACCAGAGAAAATGCATCTCACCTTATATTATTGAGTCAAACAGAAAAGATCTCATAATTAATGTCATTATGAAGGACTTTCTTCTAACACTCACTACATGAGTCGCTCTTTATTCTAGTTTTGATGTTTGTGGGTTTGTTGCATTAAAAGCAGGTGTTTGAAGGTAGTAAAACAAGATGATGTTCAGATCCTTTTAACTTCTTAGTCTGTAATACTTAGACTGCAGTGAGGTGCAAGTATTTTTAAGGAATACTATAAATGTGCTTAATCTACCTTCATACTTCAAAATGAATGTAAAACCCAATTTAATCTATTTTGTTTTGTTCTATAGGCGTTTGCAACAGGTGCCGTCAGTACAGGCATCTGCCTGAATCCTGTTTGGTTGCTAACTAAACACTGTGTACCATTCCTTATAAGTTCAGCTTTTATCAGTGATGTAATTGTAAGCTGTAAACAGTACATCCATTTCCAGTAACTACATAATGAGTACAGAGTGACAGTGAACGCAGAGCATATTTCAGGGTAAAGGTGGCACCAGGCGGGGGACAGGATGGACTGGGATGACAGTCCATTGAATCACGGACTATTTAGAAACACAAGTTCGCCTAACCGAATGCTTTTGGACTGTGAAAGGAAACTGGAATACCGGGAGGAAATCTGGACGGATCCAGTGCGAACATGAAAACTCTCACACACACACGCACGCACACGCACACACACACACACACACACACACACACACACACACACACACACACATGCACTTACGTTTGTATTCATATCTTTGTGGAGACTCTCCATCCTTTTCTATGGGAAAAACCCTAATCCAAACAAGGAGAACCTTAACCCTACCCAGCCCCAACCTTAACCATAAGTAACCAAACAATGTGCAAGTCTTTCAGTCACAGATTTTTATAAAATTGAGTTACCCCTTGCTGGGATCAAATCAATTGTCCCCACAACGTCAAAGTAACAGACTTTTATCACATTGTGGGGACATTTGGACAGCTGGGTGAAGAATTAAAGCAATTCATGGCAACACCCCAGAGTTTAAACGCATCATTTTTCATTCCTCAGAGCTGCTGCGGCTACGCCAGGAGGCCGTCTCTGTGGCGCGGAATCCCGCGGGCATGGAAGCCCACATGCCCTCTGCTGGCGGCGCATCGAACCAGCGGCGCAAGCAGGGCCTGCCCCAGCACCGCGATGCCCACTTTTCAGAAAGGTACCAATGGCATGGGGTGGAGGGCGGGTCATTCTGCGATGACATAGGATGGAGGTTGGGTCATTCTGCGATGGCGTGGGATGGAGGGCGGGTCATTCTGCGATGGCGTGGGATGGAGGGCGGGTCATTCTGCGATGGCGTGGGATGGAGGGCGGGTCATTCTGCG
>JAABNY020000129.1:17177279-17190520 GCA_015164015.2 Brevimyrus niger
TGGATAGGTTCCTTGTTAAAGTCACACAAAAAGAAAAAGATTCCAGTGAGCCAACAGATAGCAGTGATTTCGTTATTAAAAGTGAAAATCAACAAACTGTCTACAAAATAACCCTACTCTCCTCTCTCTCGTCTCCCTCACACCATCCATGATTCTTTTCAAATGTAAAATACGTTAACATATATTTGTTTTACGTATACTTTACTTTATATTTTGTATTAATCATTTTTATATGAATATTTAGGGTTGTGGAACGAATCATCTGAGTTTCCATTATTTCTTTTGGGGAAATTCGCTTTGCTTTGGATAACAAGCACGTAACAGGTGTTCCGGGCAATTCGGTTTCCCTATGTTTCCCCTGTCGCGCGCTGATTTGTACACGGTTTCGCTGTTGTTTTCATGACTTTTTATGAAGCTCTTGAGGTAAACAAGCCGTACATTTTAAAACATCACATGCCTTTTCGATCTTTTTTTGTTTTTGCAGATAATAAATGAAAGTATTTAATTCGGTGGATAGAGATGAAAATGGTATAGTTTTACTTTTAAGACTATATTAATGCGCGAAGATCTACTGTATTCACTTGTAATAATGTACCTGGGTGATTTTCAGACATCTCATACATATTTGCCTAATTATTAGGAGAAACATTATTTCCTGACATCCAGGATATTTGGTTCCCCTCTGTTGAAATAAATATACAGCAACTCTGGGCCTTGGTACTAATAACAATACAGTATTCACAGATAATAATGTACCTGAGTGATTTTCAGACATTTCACATACAGTACCTCTTTGCTTTAATATTAGGGGAAACATAATTCCCTGATAGACAGGGGAAACAGGGAAACCGAATTGCCCAGAACACCGGAACGAATTCTGCTTGCAAACCAAGGTACCACTGTAGATCGATTACCCAGAATGCATTTGGGTTACAGGAGGAAAACCACGAAATAAGGGAAGGACATGCGAACTACACGCATATATGCAAGGAGCAGGAGAAAATTCATACTCAATTCTTTCAAATAAAATTTAACATGCTCTTATTAAACCCGTTTGCCCGATTAAGGAAAGGGTGTTTAATTCTATAATTCTACAATCATGTGTTTTAAAAAACGAACACAAAGACTCCTGAAACAAAGCCAGATAAACATCTAAATAATTAACAGCACAGTGGGGTGAAAAGCATTTAAGTACATCGCTAAATTGGGTGCCTAATAACTTAATTATTTTTATGGCGAACCCTTCCACAAAAACAAAACACGAGAATTAACATAGTGACTCAGTTGTTTGTAAAATGGTGAACAGGCTCCACCTGCAGGAGAATTCGGGCGACGTCGCGTTGTTAGAACTAGATATTTTTAGATTTTTTTTGTCTTGCCTATCGAAGTAGATAATTCACGACATTTTTTATGGCTCATCATTTTTATTCAAGAAACTGCTGGATATATTCCCAAGCTGAGATTCAAAGTGTAAAAGGAATAGCGTTTTTGAATATAGGATAATAATAGCAATGAGAAAACACAATCAGCCGCTAGGGAGACGTGATACTGTACGTAAATAGGAAAATAAAACAGCTAAATATGATCAGCATCCTTTCTCTGATCAGAATGTTTAGCTGTAGTAAAGCATGAAATGTAATGAATTTAGTCATAACTCAAATATAGACTTAATTGTAGTGTTTGAATACTTTGGGTTGCTGCCTACATTATATAATAATCAAGCCTTGCCATAGCTGTCCCACTGATGCAAGACCATCCTTGACTTGTATTAGTATACTAGTATTGGGGTGAGTTTGGGATTGGAAACTTTGCTTTTTGTAGCAAATTAATACACTTTAAGGCATCGTTTGTGCAACCAGATAGCACTAACAACAATGACACTCCATCCAGTTTGAGAATGAATTCCTGAGAATAAAATTTTAAAATCTCAAACTCTGGGAGCTTAAACATTTTTCTGTTATGTTAGTAATGGCACAATGTTTCTGATTAATATCCATAGGAGGAAGCATACCCGTGAAAGTATCGCTAGGCCCAGTGCTGAGCCGTTTGACAAAACTGTCAAACTAGACTTGTTAATTACCGTGACGCTACTCCCATGACAAGGAAGAAATGGGTTTTGATTAAAATATAAATAGACTGAGGACTCATTTAAAATCCAGCTGCACTGCATTTCAGCCTCGCCATGACTATCTTATGTTCAGAAATGAGTTTAGTTAAAGTTTTCCTCTGATGGACGCATTTATTTTCACTGTAAATTAAGTTTCATTAAGTCTGTTGATTGTAAGGAGACCCAGGCAGCATGTATCAGAGGTAGGATTCTAGCCCCCAAATGTGGAGGTATGAGGTGACTGTGACACCACAGGGCCACCAAGCCACCCCAGAGAACTACAGTAATATAGTCATTTCATGGCACTTTCCACAGAACTCTCTGTCTGAACCTGTAAACTCAAAAATGATGATTAAGAAATATTGTGAAGTTTAACAGAATTACACTTCTGAGGAAAAGTTTGGGTCTTTCACAATTACTTGACTTCACACATTAATTGCTCATACTTTGAACTAATTTTTCATGATCTGTGCTACGAAAAATATGCAAACCTCTTGAGTGATGACTTGTATGAAAAGGGTTAACTGTAGCTGTATGCTGAGTGAAATGTATAAGTTGGCTATAAGCCAAGATCCTATTAAAAAAACAACAAATTTTATTGCTCTTCACAATGAAGACCAGCTAAAGTGAAACATACTGGAGCAAAATTAGGCTTTCACAGAACAAGCTGCTGAGGCTCATAAAGCAGGAATAGGCCCCAAAATTGGCAGACAGTCATGCACAAACTGGAGGAATTTCAGTACTATTGCTGCTCTCCCTGTGAGTGGGCACACTGCAAAGTTCACTGCCAAAAAGTTCACTGCAAAGATCACTGCTAAAAGATGCTACAAGAGGTAACGATGAACCACAGGGAAACAGCTAAACATTTGTGAGCATGTCTTATGTACTGGCTAATGTCTGGCTGGACAATCAGAAAATCACTGGGCAGCAGTGGTGCTTGAGCAGGGATAGCACTGACAAGGCCACCGCTTAAAAAACGGCTGCCCGTCGTAAGTTTGCCAAAGTACTGCATATTCCGCTGACAGCTAAGATAGATTTTTGGCAAAAAAAGCTGCAATGTTATGTTTGGAAGAACCAACTTCAAGTAAAGGCGAGGCGAGTTTATTTATATACGACGTAGAGGTTATTCAATGTGCTTTATAGAAATAAAAGAAGCAAATAAAAATACAGGTTAAAAGAAGACAATAAAATACACGGAAATGTAGAACAGCAAATAACACAGGAAAACCAAAACTTCATCCCATCTTTGAGAGAGCATCACCAAATGGGACTTCTTCCCCCCAGTTATTCAGGGATCATCCCTTGGTCTTCCAATAGCTTATTTATTTGCAAGGAGCCCACAAATATTGCCGGAGAGCACAGAGCAGAATATCGGGCAGCATGCTGGATGAAACAATCCATCTTTGGAAAGAAAGAGGCACACACTCTTGGATGGCCAATAAGCAATTGGCGGTTTACTTAACTGCATATCCCAGGTGGAACAATTCATTCCAAATTGTATTAAACATTAGACTGGGCAAATATCAGGTATTATATGCTATCTTCTGCTGAATTGAGGATAACCATATACCCAGAAGTGAACCTGCAACACAGAACATTTAACATTTTGTAATGATTAAATGAAAGTCCACCCTTATTGAAACTGTGTTGTATTTAAAAAGAAGTTATGAATGGAGTGATACACTTCTGTGAAGAGGAATGCACCAAAACAGCTGCTAATTACCACCACTTACTAAACATAAATCTTTACACACTATTCCAGGCTACAGTGTGAATGTTTAAATATAAAACAAAGACAGAAATTAAGTTAGTTGTTTAATAATTTAATTATGATGGTGAAATCAGATTGAGATTTATGAATAAAGGAATCCAGATAATTGCAAAGTTTTCACTATTTTTTTCTCACCTGTAGGTAATACAGAAAGAAGCCTGACAAGCCGCATTGCTGCTTGGAACAGCAGTGTCTCAGACTGAAAGAACACATTGAAATAGCTGTGCCCATTGTGAAGATGTTTCTCCTTTCTATTCAGGACACAAAAACACGGCCTCTGGGACAATGGGTGACCGTTTATATGCCTCGCATGGGCGCTTTGCCCGTCTGCCATGTGGCAAAAGGTGATTCAACATCTGGATTAGTTCTCCCAGACTCAGTAACGACTTCTTCCCCCAGGTTGCCATGGTAATGCCCCCACTAAACACCCTCACTTAGGCAGGATTTAATCCATCTCCATTCGCACTAGCCACTTGATTGCATAACGCTTTTCTGGCCCGTCATTTACCACTTACAGTAGTTACTGCTCTTCCTGATTTTACACTATATGGCCAAAAGTATGTGGACGCCAGCTTGTCCAACATCTCAATATTAAATAGGGCATTAATATGAAGCCGGCTAACCCGTAGGTGCTGTCATGCCCTGTCCTGCCAGATCCTCGTGTCTCCTCCCCAGTGTGGCTCTGATAAGCGACACCTACAGCTCCTTCGTCTTTCCTTTCAGCCTTCATGTGACCCACTGCACCATCCTCTCGTTACACCCCCCTCGTTATCCTTGTATATAAGTGCTCCCCTGCCCTGTGAGTCTCAGGTCTGTCATTAACGTTGTGTTGTGTGTTCAGGTCCGTATCCTTTCCGTTCTGATCCCCTGTTATCTGGTTTTGTTCAGCCCTTTAATAAATCCTCTTTTGTCTGCCCCGTTACCCGGCTCTGTGTTCTCCATTCTGCCTCGCTACATGACAGTTGCTATAATGGCCTTTGGTTTTCTGGGAAGGATTTCCATTACATGTTGGAACTTCGCAGCTATTCAGGTTCAGTATTGATGTTGGGTGATCAAGTCTGAGGAAAATACACCCCCCCCCCCCTTATGTATATGTGCATGTGTATCTTTTGACTATATTATGGTGTTATGGCTATATCTTGACCTAAGCTTAAATACAACATAGTAATATTTTTATTCCCTACACAGATGGCAGCACTGCAAGAAAGCAAAAAAGGCATCTGACCAATACACAAATGTCAAAAATTATAACTGCATGATAGACATTTTAAAGCATTGCACAAAATAAAATCACCCAGTGGCATTACAGCCTCAGAAAGGCTACTAATCTGCCTAAAACGATTTGCAGTCATGGGATTATATCACATGACTGCAAACAAATAGCTGATCAGCCTAATGATCCTTGAGAGGCAGCATATAAAAGATGTTAAATATTGCTGTTGTATGACTACGTAAAAGAGGTGTTATAGACCCATGGTATGGTGCAGGCGGGAAATCACACTACAGACCAAGTTTTGGCTTGGAAAAGGAAGGTGATGATCCACTTGCGGCTTTAAGAGACAACGGGGGTTTATTGGGGGTACTGAAATACACTAGAAACCATAAAAATAACAGGACCACAAGCAGTCAGAACCAAAGATGGGGAAAACCCTACTGGAACTATGAACCATGCTACAAAGAAAACCAGGCAGGGAAGCATAGGGTAAGATCTACACAGTAACATTCACAAAGCAACAAGCACAACACTTAATACAATGACTCACTGGAGAACAAAGCAGGGCAGGCAATTAAATACACAGAACACTGGGGCAAACAAGGAACAGGTGTAAGATAATCAATTAACTAATCAACAAACACTGGAACAAGGAAACTGGAACAAGTGGAACTAATGGCATGGAAACTAGGGAGTGTTACAAATATCAAAAACTCAGAAACATTAACTGAGAATTAAACACTAGAAATAAAACACATGGATAATGAAACAGAACCAGAAAGGAACAAATCAGAACACAAGCGCAGCCTAGCACAAGAAGATTAATAAGAAAACAAATGAGAAACAAATCCCAAGAAATAAAAATAAACAGATGAACAAACAAAATAAACAGACAAAATAAATGGACAGACAGGACTCAGTCTGAGCCACACGTGTAGCAGGCTGAGCCATTAGACAGTTGGGGAAACAGGAGAAAACACACAAGGGTTTGAGGAGGAGTGACAGGACAGGATGACCAGCGACACCTGCTGGCCAAACGGGGAAGAGACATGTAGGGTAGGGTCTGACGGGTGCTAACCCTGGGAAGAAGTCGTTTAGAGCAAGTGCAAAGTGCTGGTCAGTTCTGAGCCTCCGCAGCATCTGTGAAGAACTAGTACAATATAATATAATATGTATAATATTAGCAGCGTCACATAATGCAACGTAGCAACCATGATCGGTTATGAAACTACAAAAAAGTTCCGAGAAGGATCGAAAGTATTTGCTCCAAGCACTTCTCTGATTTAACCAAATATTTTTTCTATTTCAAATAACAACCAAAGGCCTCCGACATCTAAATTCACACACTTGTAAAAGATGCTAAGTTGAAACGTATGTTGCGTATTTTTATACCACACTGGTCCTAGTAATAGTTAGTTTTCTTATTATAACGCAAGTGTTTACTTTTTAGAAATTTTAAAAGGAAGTATATTTTTAAATATGAACGTCTTCTAGAACCATTTATAGTTTAAATCAGTATAAATATGCCATTAAGGTACTATTTATAATTAACACATGCAGATGTGTTACACAGAGACGTTCAGGTCCACAAAGTACAAATCCAGAACAAGGTTTTGTTTCAACCAACCAGTTGAGTACTCTATGGCTGAGACTGTTTATACTCAATTGGTTGGTTGAAACCAATCCTTGATCTGGATTTTTACTTTCTGGGCCTGAACCACACACCTCTGGTGTTATAATTATTCTATAGATCAGGGGTCACCAACCTTTTTGAAACTGAGAGCTACTTTACGGGTACTGAGCCATACGAAGGGCTACCAGTTTGATACACTCTTCTTAAATAACAAATCTGCTCAATTTACTTTTAGTTATATAATATTATTAATTATACTCATCTATGTGAAGACACTGATCACGTTTATGATTTTATCAGCAATGACGTTGCTCACTGGTTTGTTGTGCTATTTTTAGAACAGATCAGCGGGCCACTCATGTGGTCCTTGGGGGCATCCTGGTGCTCGCGGGCACCATGTTGGTGACTCCTGCTGTAGACTGTAGCATATCGATTGGCCAGGGCATGGTACTGAGCAACAGTACGGTTGGCGTAAATCCGCCACTAGACGGCGCTCATCACTCCCGCACCATTCAGACTAAAAACTCACACCCACGCTGCCCACCGTACGGGTCACCCCGAATAGCCACCCCAGACACACTGCCATTTGCATTAACATGTAACATTAAACGCAATACGTGATGTTACTTTATAACCCAATGAGAACCCAGCAGAGGATGACTGGACTGTGCTATTTGCATTAATTACAGAGCTGGCGGCGGTCCAGCACGTCGAGCGCTCGCCGGGTCCCGCCGCGCCACGGTATTTAATACTTTAGCGTCGGTATTTTGAGACGTTCAGACGGGCAGTACAAAGGCACAAAAGACATAAGAGCCGTCGTTTAGGGAATACCTTTATTTATTTCATAAACAGGAAAAGCTGTACTTTATCGAAGCAATACATTATACCAGACCAATACCAGTTACATCGCGGCACTTAAAATACAAGTGAAAGAGGCAAGTAGAAACAATATATTTACCCAGCTGTTTATTTATTTATTTGTATAAAACACGTCTAGAAAGAGCAGCGTTCCTGGTACCGGGATCGTCTCGGATGCCATAGTTAGCCCCGAGCTGGAGCAAAACAACAGTTATGGCTATCTGACAGTCGGGTTTTTCTGATTAATAAAGCAGGACTTCGTTATTTCCGTCGTACCCACAGCAGAAGACGGTGAGTTTTCAAACATTATTTTAGAAGTTAAGTGGAGACAGACCGGGTGGCGAGCAGCCGACGGCGCGCTGATTTTACTTCAGAAGCCTTCACGTTACATACGTTTACATGTGAAGCACAAACTGTAACATAGCTTCTTACTTAAAACACGATTCTAGAAAAATCAGAAAGAGACTGGCAATGTGCTAACAAGCTAGCTATACATATACGACCGAGTAGCATGCTGGTAAATATTAAGTTTACGCCTGGTTAACTAAACAGTATTTTCGAAGGCGATGTTTTGCAGACAGCAGTGGCGCTGTGATTGTTAGCCGGTTGTCTAGCTGCCTGTATGCTGCTGTCCACAACGCCGGCTTGTCACTTAACGTTGTTCGCATTACAGGAACTCTTAATAAGTCTTTTGTGTGTTTCTGAAAGCGGCGCCTCGCTGTCTTATTGGGGTGACAGTAGTGGATTTTTCCACTGAGGGGAATATAGGACAAGGAATATAGTTGGAGGTATTGAAATATTTAAAAAGCCATAAGATTATAATTACTTTCTCAAAGAAGTATAGCAATAAATAGGATGTTCCATAGCTTCCTTGTAAATACTGTTCGGGTTTTTACGTCATTGCATTGTTAAGGTCGTTTATCATTATTTGCACGCTAGTCTGTTGGGTCGGCCTGTATTAAACGCACTGGCAAGTTCGTTAGCTGGCTAAGCTACTTCAGTTCCACCTTAAATTAATGTCGGCAGTCATTTCGTTTGCACTGACGTCAACAGTAGACTAAAGCCGTGCTTAGTATTTTAATGCATTGCACGATTTATGTTGACAGACCTATTGAAAACACCAGAGACGGATATTATTGAGAGGTTATGGTTGTGTAATTACCTGCATAAAAATAAACATAAACCGAGACTGCGTGGAGAAATGAATTCAACGTAAATGTCTTTTTTCAACCAATTCCCTGAATTGATTTGTTGCTGGTTTTAGTGGTGAATAAACACAGCAAAAGAAAGATACCTAGGCATTCTTATCCAAAAAGAGGGTTCAGCAACGCATGGATTCATCTGACGTATGTATGTAAGTATATGACATGCATATATTATTGTACTCTTAGCCTACATATTTGTCTGCATGCATATATTGCAGGTCTAAACCATTGTTATGTGTTTCAACAGGAAATGAACGGGAAAAGATTATAATAGTATTTTTAATGTTCAGGATTCAGTGGGAAATGTGAAAATAAACTTGCGCTGACGTTTGCCTCTGCAGTATATTGACTGCCGCTCATTTTTCAAACATATCACATGAATAATTGACCTGCATATTGATCTGTGGTAAATGACAGGTGGCATGAAAGGTAGAAAGACTAAATATACATTGCACTGCTGCATATTTGCTCCGTTTCTACCAATTCCAGCAGTCTCAAAACATTTTGTGTCATCGGTGTGGCAGTGCAGTAGCTCAAAGTGATGAGCCTGCTCATGGTTTGGCGTGAGTTGTAAGCCAGCTTGCCATTGGTCAGTCCACTGCCATTACATGGTAGAACTTCCTTTGAACAGAGGTTTATTATTTTTCTTGATCAATCTTTAAATATAAGGCAACTATGATCTTTTATAAGATTACTTAGAATCCATTAGATCAGGTCAATTATAAAGGCTGTAGATGAACACCCTCATCAATTATTCATGTAAACATAGACAATATACATTGTTATAGGAGGAAAGAAATTTATAATATACTAAGATCAAATCATTAATTGTTCCTAGGAAATTATTTCAGAAATTGATTCTGAAATCATCACCATTTGAACAGTAAAATATGTGCAGTATCAAACACAAACACATATGACCACAAAGTACTTAAAAATATCTTGCCTCCTTACAAATATTCAAGATTACGATTTTGTTATAAAATTAGATATTAAACTGATGATTAGGTTCAACCTCCCCAGGATGTTGCCATCTGGCTTTTCACTTGGAGTATAGACCAGTGTTTTTTCAGGGATTTACTCACCTATTACTCTGCATGTACATGGACGGTTTTCTGATTGTTTGGTGCGATATACAAAGGGCACATTACACAGTGCACATAGAAACAACATGAAATATTGCTCATACAAAGAAAGGGGCAGCTTTGGCTTCACAGGTTATGACCCTCTGCCCACGATCGGAAGGTCGCTGGTTTAAATCTTTTAGTCGACAGAATGATTTCATTGTTCGTCCCTTGAGCAAGGCTTTGAAACCTCATTTAGTTTGGGACTCACTGACCCTGCTTCCTTAATTTTACATCATCTAGGATAAAGTGTCTGCTGTTTAAATAAAGACAGGTCCACAAGATGGATGAGAAGATGATATAGGCATAGCAAGAGGAATTGTGGGAAAAGTCTAATTTCTTAATTTTTCAGCTTGAGCTTTAATTTTTAGACGCAAGGATGCTAATCTCATACTATGTTTGATGTGTATTTCAAAAAGGGTTATTTTTTACTGATAGCAACACCAATCATTTTAACAAAATGCGTAATTTTTAATGCTTTTTTTCCACAGTGCAAAGCAAAAATAATGCGATGAAAATATCTTTTTGCTTTTAATAGCTTAATTAGACAGAGCATTAAAGGTGGAATATGAATTGTTTCTCTGAAACTTGGGTAAGCTATATCTTTTTGACCTCTCAAAAGAATACCGTGATGTGTTTTCAGATGCTACATTTAGTAGTAGCTGTGTAATACAGGCGGATAAGCAGGTAATAGTTAAATGAAAGAAGTGAAGTACATCATCTTCGTACGTAGAAGTGCTTTTTTAGGCTGGGTATGTGGTTTACAGAGACTAATGTCAAGTTGGAAATTTGGTAAAGTGCTTTTCAGTTGAACCTTTATTTTGAAATTTAGTGCTGGGTAATTTCACGTTGACTCTTTTTAATCACCTTATATTGATATGAAGGAAAAAGAATACATCTTTATCAACCTCTTTAATCATTCATCACCCATGTTAGTATTCCTCATGTTTTCATCTTATGGTCTTCTTTGGCCCTCTTTACACGTAACAGCGCCAATTATAAATAAAAAAGGGGTGGTTTTCAGTTCATTAGGTAATTTATACTTATTAAGCACAGTTTACATTATAAGGCTAAGGAATGTTGATGTAGATTTGCAGAATTCTTTTACAGGTCATATTCTGCAGTCAGTATTGCCATGACAGTGGTGTTTGGGGTTTGTAAAAAAGCTTAGTAAAGTGTTTTATTCTTGCTGTATTTGAGAACCTCACTTTTTCAGTAACATATCTTCACATGACTGAAAATCCTCACATTATGGCAATAACAATTGTGTCATTTATTAATTTAGCCGATGCTTTTGACCAAAGTGACGTATTAGCTAGACAGATGGTACATTACAAGCATGCGATAGTCAAGGGTTCGCTTCCAATGAATGACCAATAACATGTATGAGGTAGGCTTGGAGCAAGAGCTGTACAACATGTTGCGTATATAGCAGGAATCTAAAAGAGGAGGAAAGGGGAAACAAGTGCAAAAAAAGAACATCCATGATACTCATGGAGGTCTAAAAGACCTAAATACACCCTGCACTGCACCACGATCTCTCCGATCCTCCAGCACTGCTCGACTGGTCCCACCACCCCTCAAGGCACAAGGAAGACACACCTCTCAGCTCTTCTCTGTTCTAGCTCCAAATTGGTGGAATGAACTCCCCTTAGATGTCCGAACAGCTGAGTCACTGAATGTCTTCAAACAACGATTTAAAACACACCTTTTCCAAAAATACCTGAACTAGCACTTCTGGTATTATACTCTGAGCGTTTTTCCTTTTTAAAACAAAAAAACATAAAAAAAACTTGTACTTTCCCAACAGAGTATTAGATTGATGGTATTCATAGCCTAGGTTTTATTGAGCTAGTATCAGGAAGATTCATTGGAGAGTTCTAAAGCACTGGCTAAGGGCGTCTGCCAAATGATGTAAACGTAAATGTAATACTCAAGAAACCAGCTAAGAGAATCACAGATGAAGATCTTCTCAGTGATTAGAGGATTTTTTGAGGTACTCCTAGAACAGATGGGTCTTGAAGTTTTTCTTGAAGGTTGAAGGGGATTCTGATGACTGGATATGAATAGGTATCTTGCTCCACCATTGAGGAATCACACAGTTGAAATAGTGTGACCATGCTTGATGATGGAAGAGGGCAAGATAGGATGCAGGTCTTGATAAGCTGCTTGATGGAGGTGGGTGCTCTTCTGTTAACAGACCTGAAAGCTAGCATTAAGGATATAGTGTGAGTGCTTATAGGGAGCAATGAAAAGAGAAAAAGAGGTTTAACATGAGAGCGTTTTAACTGACTCCAGAATACTAGCTTTGCTGTTACGTTTTGAGACATCTGCAGTGGTTTGACAGTGCAAGCTAGTAGTCTTGTCGGTAATCTAGTCATGTGATGACAGCTGTCGTGACTAGAAGCTGAGCTGCATGTTCTGACAAAGAAACCTTGATATTCCTGGTATTATACAGAGTTGATATGCCAGCCCACTTGGTAGCTGTTTTGTGTTTAGCCAAGCATTGTTGACTGGCTATCATCATCTGTAGGTTTCTGGCAGACCTTGATGAGGACAATGTCAATGATCCAAGCTGTACAACTTAGTCATTGTGAATGATAGGGCTTGCAGGGAAGACAAGAAGTTCAGTCTTAAAGAGGTTCAGCTCGAAATAACGATCATACAAGCTCCAAGCGTAGACTGTGAGGTTCAGTCCACACCTTGTTTTTCAATGGGCTATTGTACCTTTCTATGACTCCTGCTAATACACAAGTACAATGCAGATGCTATTTGTTTTGGAAGTCCCTGCACTCTCCCTTTACCAATTGACCTCTAAAGCGGGGTCCCTGGTTACTACAAGGTCTCCATAGGATCCCAAATCTGCAGATAAACACTTTTAGTTTTAACATTAGGCACTGTAATATCATATGACCTTCCACAAGGATAAGGTTATACCCGTTATAAACGTCTACTATTACTAGCCCAGAAGTATATTTATTTACAGTAGGCATTTCAATAAAATCCATCTTCGGATATGTAAATATGCCCATGTGGACAGGCTCTACTGCACTTTCAGCATTTTATGCAGGCACCAATGGCTAACACAATTGATGATCAATTTTAGTCATTGTTGAGGCATAAGACACTCATGCTTTTGAGACCAATTATGGCACCGAAGAGGAAGGCGTAATATTTTATAAGACCATTCACAAAACGCACAGCCTGATTTCCACAACCCTCTTTTGCAACAGCCTTGGTATTTCTGCATGGCATGAATGACAACAGTTCAATTCAGCTCAATTCAATTCAGTGTAATTCAGTGCAATTAAATTTAATTCAGTTTTATTT
>JAABNY020000129.1:17204402-17222619 GCA_015164015.2 Brevimyrus niger
GAGTGTCTGTAAAAAGTATGCCCCCCATTGGGCTGCTTCTTGTTTTATTGTTTTGCAACATTGAAACACAGTGCATTTACGTAAGGCTTTTTTGATCAATCAGTTTATCAATAGAAAATTGATCATCAATGGTGCATGACTGGTTTTTGGAAGTCGCAGAATTAAATGGGCATCATCTCTGCAGTCAAGGTGTTTCAAGTGACTGTAAGATACATACACTCGTACTTGGAAGAAGAACTGCCTGTGAGCTCCAAAACAAACCTGCAACAAGGTGATTGTAAAGTACCAAACAGTCAATAGTTACAAGAAAATGTCCAAATCACTAAGTATCCCTTGAGGTTCAGTTGAGTCAGTCATTACAAATGGAAAGAATATGGCACAGTTGTAAATCTGCCTGGAGTTTAATGCCCACAAAATTCAGGTGACCATGCAACACGGGCGCGAGCATGGAAGGTCACCAGTGGTGCTTTTCTACTGCCATCGAGAACTGAACCGTTCCATGAACTGACAGTTTTCTATTGTAAACTATGCAAGCCTTACCTGAGCCGTACCCAAGCCGTAGCCGTTCTGACAAATTCGGGATGGTTGTGTCACCATCGTCTGATTTGCCGAAACGCAAGGAGATACCGGGGTTCTGTGCATGAATTATATAATGGGGAAAAGGGCGTATTCTAAATATTCAGTATTAGCAGTATCACAAATCGTGATGTACCAGTGTATTCCAAATTACTTGGAACAGAAACATTTCGAAATTCTTACTTAAAAAACTATAGTACAGGCGAACAGAATGGATTCATAATGCAAATTTATGCAGGTGAATGTTGATTCTGCTAGTGTGGGGTGCTCAGAAATTAGCATATAGTAAATCATGATGTATACCGTGTAAATAAACATCTCTTCGGTTTTATGACACTGTCACTCTCCCAACCTGGCAACGCCTTTACCGAGCCGACCTTCTGCAGTGGAAAACTGATGTGAGCTGGAAGCGCACTGTGACTATAGTTGGCTTGGGTACAGCTTGGCTACGGTTTGCCAGTGGAAAAATGCCACAAGGAAAGTTTGATGAAGTCACAAGCTTCCGTGACTGAGATGAGGCAGCCTGTACATATGGACGCTGTTGTCTGGGTGCATGGCAAAGAGAGAGCCACTGTTGAGAAAGAAGAATCTTGTGTGACATCTCAATTTTCTAAAAGCCATGTCAGAGAATGAAAACAAGCGGGACAAGGTTCCGGTGTCTTAAGAGACTGAACTTGGCCATCGCTCTGAGCGCCATGTTTGCCTTAAGAAAAATACCACACATCGCCAAAGGTATACCATGGGCAACATGACGCATGATGGTGGCAGCATCACGCTGTGTGACAGCTTCTCTGCTGCAGGTCCTGCAAAATCTGTGGAGGAAGAGGGTGGAATGAATGTGGCAAAATACTGGGAAGCCCAAGAGGGAAATGAGAGAAGTGAAACTTGGCATAAACCATTCATTTGTAGCTTTGGCTTTTCAAACAGCCAAAGTTAATGTGTTGGAGTGACCAATCAGAGCCCAGGCCTCAATGCAACTGTCAAACTGTGTCTGGTCCTGGAAACAGCTGTTCACATGTGGTTTGCACGCACTTTGACAGAGCTTGTGCGTTTTGTAATGAAGGATGGGTAAAAGTGGCAGCATGTAGAGGTACAAAGCTGATGGAGATTTATCCACACAGACTCAAAGCTGTAATTGCTACCAAAGGCCCATGCATCCATCCATCTATCCATCCATCCATTTTCCACCACTTATCTGGGGTTGTGTCATGGGGGCAGAAGTCTAAACAGGGATGCCCAGATGTCCCTCTCACCAGCTCCTCTGGGGAGATACCTGGGTATCTCTCCAGCATGTCCCTGGGTCTGCCCCAGGGCCTCTTCCTGGTTGGACATACCAGAGACTTCCTCCCAAAGGAGCTGTCCCACAAGCATCCTTGACAGATGCCCGACCCACCTCAACTGGCTCCTTCACATGTGGAGGAGCAGCAGTTCTACTCTGAGCCCCTCATGAATGTCCAAGCTCCTCACCCCATCTGTAAGGCTGTGCTCAGACACCCTGTGGAGGAAACTCATTTCTGCTGCTAGTATCCACAATCTCATTCTTTCGGTCACTACTCCAAAGCTTGTGACCACATGTGAAGGTAGGAACAGATCGACTAGTAAATCGAAAGTTTTTCCTTCAGGCAGTAACTGATCGCCCATCAGGACAAGGCAATCCACCTTTTTCCAGTTGAGAGTCATGGAAAAAGGCTGCTGCACACCGAGTTGTAAACAGTTGTAAAAAGGTCCAGAGGCCCCCTAACCCAACCCTCTCCAACGCTTGGTTGTGCCTAGGAATTCTGTCCGTAAATGTCCAGCACCCACAATGGACCCCGTACCCCATGCTTCTGAAGCACTCCCCTCCGGACCCCCTGAGGGACACAATCGTATGCCTTTTCCAGGTCCACAAAACACATGTAGACTGGTTGGGTAAACTACCATACCTCCCCATTCACTTTGTGAGGATGAAGAGCTGCTCTGGTGTTCAGACCCGGATTGTTACCAAAGGTGCCTCTACTAAATACTGACCTGGCCTGTACTTATGCCACAGCAGTATGTTTGGTTTCAGTTAGCGCTGCATAGCATCATATTCCGATATGAGAAATTTACTCAATTAACACTGCAATATGAAGCAGATAAAATGACCAAAAATAAACTATATTATTACACATGATATATTGTGCAGTTTCAGTATCAGTATGAACCAAATCAGCGTTAAATCCCCTGCCCCCTTAAACACACACATACCTCTTGCCATATTGGTTATGTTTCTCCCATATATGCTAAAATCAAAATCCTTGAGTTATACAATCAATCATCGTTATTGTGGATAATTAATTCAGATCACATTGTAGAGTTTATTTTCTTTTTAACAACACTGACTGTAATATTTTTCAGTGGATCAGTGTCAAAATGCTTAATGAAATCTACAATGATTCAATGTTGGAGGACAATTAAACATGGTATTTATTAGGCACTGTAAATTTACCACTGTACCTGTGTTTTTGCTCTCACCTCTTAGCAAATGTATTTGACAGATTCTGTTAATAAGGAGGTATTGCATCTTTTAACTTTAATCTTTTGTCCTAATGCGTCAGACGGCAACCTCTATGCAGTTGGTGGATATGACAGCTCCTCACACTTAGCGACGGTGGAAAAGTACGACCCACAGGTAAGCTTGTGTAATATTCACTTGTGTAACATTCACTTGTGTAACATTCACTTGTGTAATATTCTCTAGAAGTGTGAACATATTTCTATCTGTGAGGGGACCAAGTTTATAATTTTGAAGTTTTGGTTTTATTGCATGAACTAACAAATTGTTTTTATTCTGGTGGTAGGGAGAGCGAGGGCAGCACAATGAGGGTAAACAAAGGGTCAAAAATTATAGCTCTGATAAAACCAGATTGCTGAACAATCTGGGATGTCATACCTCTAAAGCGTAAACTATAAATTCTTCCTGCTTTGATCAGAACAGTATTGGACAGGAAACTGAATATAGCACCTATCCGACTGGTCCTTGCAGAGTAACATTTGGACATCTATAGCTAACATGCTGAGTCGGAGGAGCAGTGCTGGGGTCGCGGTTCTGGAGGGCATGCTCTACGTCGCCGGGGGCAACGATGGAACCAGCTGCCTCAATTCAGTGGAGAGGTACAACCCGAAAACCAACACCTGGGAGGGGGTGGCGCCCATGAACGTCCGCAGGTAAGGCTGGCCGGCTGCTGCAACCGACAGGGAAAGTTCTGCCGCACTTGTGTGAAACCTGTTGATGTTTTGCTACATGTAATTTCTAACTATATGTTGTACATATCCAGTTGACCGTTCTGTATCGCAAATTTTCCCCATCGCCGCTCCGATATATCGTGGGTTCAGCGTAAACAGTTCAGTGGGGGTTTTCGTGAGTTTTTCAAATTCGAAACGCGAAGGCCAGCAGACGACAGGGAAAAAGTTTAGTGACTCATAAATGCGTAAAATATATGTACTGTGCTGGAAGGGGGACACCAGGCGTGTTTACAGCAGCCTCTCACATGACATCTCGTGGTGATCTCGTGGTGATCTCGCAGTGATCTGTGTTTCTCGTGTTCCTCATACACCCCTAAACACTGCCATGTAGAAGCGTTGACTGCCAAATCTAGATTAGATTAGATATTACATTGAACTCAAAACTGGTAAAAGATTTTCTTCTTGACTTGACTCTGTTCATGTCGATGAGTAGGTGGATGTGATTTTAGATGCACCCAGATATGTTTGAAATAGGAATGGCAGGAAGTATAAACTAAGTATACCATAACATCCAAACATGCCATGATAACAAACTGTAAATGATAATAGCAATGATTATAATCGTATAATAATGTAAAGGTGTTAAGGTTTGTTGGGATGATCTGTGAAAGCATAATGAAGGTGAACTGAATATTCTATAAATGCATTATAAAGGCATTATCAAGGTACAGTTTGTGTAAAGCATTACCATATGTATCTAGGGGGTAGAATATCTTGTACATGCAGGAGGTGAGCTGGGGGTGGCCTTCCTCATTCATCCTCGTGCCTGTACTCTGGGTATGTCCTCACAGGAGCACCCATGATCTGGTGGCCATGGACGGCTGGCTCTATGCAGTGGGCGGCAACGACGGCAGCTCCAGCCTCAACTCCATCGAGAAATATAATCCGCGCAGCAACAAGTGGGCTGCGGCCTCCTGCATGTTCACCCGGCGGAGCAGCGTGGGCGTGGCCGTGCTGGAGCTGCTCAACTTCCCCCCGCCCTCGTCGCCCACCCTCTCCGTCTCCTCCACCAGCCTTTGACAAAGACTGTGGCCCCAGCAGGGCTCCGCCCAGCCTTGCTGCTGGTCCAAGCGCCGGAACTGCTCGGTGTAGCCAGCAGGGGGCAGCAGGGAGTGCAGAAACGGGGGCATGGGGGGGCGGAAGAGGAGGAGGTGATGGACAGAAGAAGGAGGAGTTGGCAGGTACTGCGTGGGTTTGCAGTGTTAGGTCATTGAGAACCCTGTTCCCACATAAATGCTGGCTCTTTTCGAAGGATACTTTAGCATTCCTGACAGGGAGAGGCTCAGAAATGACATGTTCCCCTGGACAAACTGCACTGTCACTGTCCAGAGCTCCAGCAGCCAGTACTGTTCCTTGATTTTTGCAGTTGATTTGTATCACATGATTACATTTACTGTAGGTTGACTTGGTTGGAATTTTACATTTTTAATTTTTTAAAAATATCTTAGCTTACTGCCCAACATTAGGAATGTTGCTATTTACTCGTATCTACCATGCATGTCTAGTAAATGTTTGGGCTACATAGCAGGCTGTTAAGCTGCAATTCTGCTTTGCCACAGTAGGTGGCAGTAATGGTTAGTCATGTTCCACACTACAGCGAGGTGGTCTAAATGGATGCTACAATGAATAGATAATGTTTCAGAGAGACGAAAGATTTTAAAAAACAAATTAGGCAAGAAATATGCCACTAATGCACCACAAAGCAAGGAAGGCCATAATAATTGCTGAAATTTCTAACATTTAAAATTTGTTTTCCAAAAGTTATTCAATATAAATGTACTTTATTCTAATGATTCATATGATTTATAATATGTTTGTTTTGTATTTATTATTGTTATTTTATACATTGTGTCATTCTGTACTGTACAACGGATGGAGAAAGAGTATATGGTGGAAATAGCAAAAACTTCATACTTTAAAAGATGTATGTATTTACTTATGAACCACTACAGCTCTGTTATTTCATAATGAAAAACTACATTTAATGGCGTTTGATAGGTTGTTTAAAATTGAAAGAATGAAAGCAAAGCAGGGTGTCAGATCTGAATTATCTAAGTTACATTTATATTCCAATAATAATTTTGGAACTGAAGTGACTCGGTATTAGTCAGATGGATGATAAATAGAGACAACAAACCCTTAACTATTGGCAGGCTTCTCTGGCTGTGTGCATGCTTCTGAAGGTGGATAAAAACCTCCCTTATGGTAACTGATTTTCCTTAGCTGTTATAGTGTAGCAGAAAAATTCCTTTGGAAATCAATGGAGAGCTTGATCCGTTTTGTATTGGAGCAAGATCATACAGCAACAAATGCATTTGAAATTTCAAAAAGTGTCATGTAGCGGAAAAGACTTGGATGAGGCGGAATGCACAGGCAGGTGCGTCAGCATCTACACTCTGTCCAAATCAGTTCAGTTATTTGGTTGAATTGTAGTGTAATATCATATGACTGCAAACTTCTGAGAAGTTACATTTTCCTTTTTTTAAGGATTTTGCTTAACAGATACAGCCTGTGGGGGAGCCGGAAGGCGCGGTCGTCAGTTTTACGTTTAATTCTTTATCGCAGGTTGGTGCACTTTGTTGTCCGTTCTTATGTTCAGGGCCACGGGTCATATGGTATTACAGGTTTGGCTTCGTTTTTTGGCAAATATTGTAAATATCAAATCTAAATATAAGTATCAGATGAGACATTAGCTTGATGTTAGTGTAAATGTATCTTATCGCGTGTAACTTATTCCATCACTGTGTGTTTATTTATATGTAATTTATGTCAGCCGTATTTATGTGGAAACTGAATTTTGCACTATGTTTAAAACAGCAATACACTCCTGTAAAGAAAAAAAATAAAGATGTTTTCCAAGGAGCGTTACATGACATTTGGTATCTAACTGATTTTACGCATTTTATACATAATTTTATATATTTTTTTGATTCTATTATTCTACATTTGCAGAGCAGAAATTCTAAAGGATTTTTTTTTTACAAAACTGGACCTGTGCAGATTTCCTTAATTCTGCCTGTATAGTTATGTTTACACTTTCCAGTCCTGGAATTAAAATTTATACATTGATTTTGTTTTTTTTTCTCCTTATTCAGTTGAATGAAAGCTAAGATAACGGTTAAAAGGCAACAGTTACACCTGTCAGAATATCAAAATACATATTGGAATCTTTTAAGATGTTTAAGTTGGTGTTAGGTTGTTTGCTTGTTATTTGGGCTAGAATTGACATTCTCTGGACACTGAAGTTGGTCGCGGAGCCTGTGGTCGCGGAGCCTGTGGTATCGCAGCTTCATTTGACCACGCGGCTTCACCCCGCTGATCTCTCTGCCTGATCGGTGACAACAGCTGAACACTCTCACCTTACTCACAGGAACTTTGGTAATATGGTACCATGGGAATAAATCAGTTCTGGTCTGTTCAGTTCTTTTCAGGTTATAACAAATATCCCGTTTGCTTTTGCTGAATTAAAATCAGCTTATCGCAAAAGTACCCATTCATTCATTTATTTTTGTAATTTTCTGTAATTTTAAATCTATTTTTTAGGAACAAAAAAGCCAAATGCAACCTAAGCTGAACACTCAAACACATTACTAGACAAATTAAGGTCAATCACCAATTCATCTTCACCGTGTGTCTTTATGAGAACACACTAAAGAATTCAGTACCCAGTCACATACAGCTGCTGTAGCGGATCTGGAGGTGGATTTAAAAATGCCACTGTGAGCTAACAAGACAGGTGCTTTGTTGCACTCCTGATGATTCTACTAAATACAAAGAATCACAGTTTAAAAAAGAAGTTCTATTTATTATGGCTAGTTACCAAACTGCAGTATTTCGGGATACAATCTGTACGTATGATGTGTTGGTGCTCACCCAGGGTTGTTTCCCGCCTGCAACCCATTGTTCCTGGGATAGGCTCCTGTCCCCCCCACGACCCCAGTCGGGTTTCAGGAAATGGACGGATGTATGATCGCTTATCTTATTCATGAAATCTGTAAGCATTTTTTTGGCTTCCTAAAAATCCATTTTCTCCCATCGTTCACATTTTCAGTGAATTTGCATTTAAGGATGTACATTGGTATTACCGGTTTTATCGTATTGTTTCAACATTTTGACCCAAGTGAACACTGTGTGGTTAGAAAGCAATAAATCATGAAGACTGGAATCCCCATAAATGGTGATGGGAATTTCAAGCACGACAAAAAAAAACATGAAGATGGAACAATTTCAAATACAACAAAGCTCTGTTGTCACTGCAGGTCTCCAAACATTAAACTTCTAAAACTGCTGTGAAACTGTATTCTCACTGTTTGTTTAAATATATTTTAAAGTATAACAATATGTTTATAGTTCTTATGACACATTATAAAAACATTGTAATAACCTAATATCTTGTTGCTTAGAGGACTCCTCAACTCAACATATTCACCATATTATACATAACAGTGAATAGTAAGTTTTAGGCTTTTATGGAAGAGTTATGTAAAACCCCAATATAGTTCTAGTTAAACCTAAAGCAATTGTAACTTCATACCATATAGTCACATATTGAATGATATGAAGCAATATGAAACAATAGATAAATGAGTTAGGTTTGCTGTAAATGTTAATTATGATCAAATCATAAAGCACAGTGGCATACTAATTGAGTATAGTAATATACTATAAGAATCTTTTTACTTTGTCACTTTACCAAATTTTCACTAGCCTACTGCAAATGGCCCTTATGGGTTGGGGTGTGAACGTTTATTGGGTCTGTTTGACATCACTTCCCTGACATAAGTAAAAGCAGATTATCAACTCATTAGAGGTGGTTGATCAGTATACTTTGTAGCCGGAAAACATCATATGGTCTTATACAGGGGTTGGACAAAATAACAGAAACACCTCATGTGCAGAACTCAAAACACACTTCCAGATCTACTTTTCTATTTTAGATGCTTTTCCCCAAAGCAACAAATTCATAGCCCACCACAGACAAGTACAACAATGAACTATAAAACATATTATGCTGAATACAAGAGTGAATGACAGCTAGAAAAGAGATCTGACCATCAGCAGTTTGACATGGGAGTTCTCAGTACAACATGAGGCACCTAAAGCAGTTTCAAATCATTGAAACAGCTCATTAGTTGCAAAATTATTTGTGTATCCGAAGGGACAGTCTCAGAAATTGTGACAGTCTATGGCAAAAACAGACAATCAACTTTGGCAATGAGGAACATTGACTGTAATTCTGGGCTATTAGAGAGGAATAGACGGATACTTAACAGGATACTTGCTAAATCCTGGAAGCACAGTCTAAAAATTATGAGAGCTGAATCATGATCTGTATCTCAGTAAAAAAAAAAAAAAAACATTGCGTGTTGTGATCGTCACAAAACTGGGATTTATGATAGGGCTACCATCCTCAGATACTGCATGGTATTACTGGGAAAACCCAGGTGGGCGCAGAATAGTTTCAGAGTAAGTTCAGAGTTTCTAAAAACCTGTCACTTCCTTCCAGCAAGGGCTGTGAGCTCTGAGCTCACTGTGAGTCACATCCAACTCGCTGCCAAGCCGCCGGACATTACCAGGAGTCTACTTTTCCAGTCATGATCCAACAGAAACTTCCTATAGTACATGTACACCTGTAGTACAGAAGAAACATCTTTTGGACCCTTGTGCACGTGAATCGAAACAGCTGGTCACAGCAAACTGCTTTCTGACTTGTCCGAAATCCCCTTTTGTTTTTCCCGCCACTACTCTGTGATCTCTGAAAACTAAACATCGTCTTTCCCAAAAAATGATGTTGATGAGGTTGAAGGAAAAAAAAAAAAAACTAAAAATATCGGAAACTCACACCTTGTTAATAAATAAACATAACACAAGCATAATAGAGGACCAAAAAACGTTGTTATCAGTCTGGGGTTCAAAAGTACTGCTGCTGTTTTATAAGGCTACGGTAAAGCCACCTGAACTCCTCTTAGGTCAATATTTGCATTCCAGCACCGAAAAAAAAAAAATTGTTTTCTCTCATTTCAAAAGAAATCTTTGAGTGTCTTTTACAGAAGTTTGAGTCAGTTGCCTTCCTGTTCATACAGCTGGCTTTACTTAGATGGCAGCTCATGCAGACCACGCCCCTTGCTTCCAGAACCCACCTTCTTTCCAAGACCCACCCCTTTCATGCAGTAAGCTCCTGCCCTTTCTTCTTATACAGTTTGTATACAACGCCCTCCAGACAAGGACGTGCTGCACCTTACCGGCACTGATCTGTTACTTGTGATTTCCAGCAGGACCTTAGAGAAGACAGCGGCCTCACTCCAGAAGGACACACGACAACATGGGGAGCAGCCTGTCATGCGTCCCCCACCACAACTTCCAGTTTTCAAGCAAGAGCTTCATTCGTAGGAACAGGTAGGGATTCTCCCTCTCACCCGCCCCAGGAATGTGTTATTCCGCTTATGTACACCTCAGTCAGAAATGTAATTTCACCTTATGTGACATACAAATGTTCTGGAACTCTTGGTATTCAATGGGCAGAATCCAGCATGCTCGACACATAGCCAGGTTGCTTTCACTCTTCAGGTAATTGCGCATCCTGGGCTACTAGTTTGGTTTCTGAAAGACCTAATCCTTAGGGAGGACATTCATATCCTGAGCTGCCACCTACCCTGCGCTTGTCATAGTCCTGGTTTCCCGTGGTGATGACTTATTTGCCAAAATTTCTTACATATTCGTACATCTGAAAAGTGTCGTATATTCATATTGATCCTCACTTTCATGTGACGTTTTTAAATTATGCTAAAAGGCCATATTTTTCTCACCATAACACAAATAATTATCATGGCTTGTATGTGATTGGGTGGCTGGTTTAAGAAGACACTGGTCTTCAGTGCTGTCTTTCTCAACCAATGTAGAACTAAAGGACTCGACCAGCACCTTTCTTTGTCACTATGGCTAATACAGCTATTTTGAAAAATGATGCCCTGCCTTGAAGTGACTTAAAACCTTACGTCTCTGCTGAATCATGCGACTTATGTATGATTTAAACATTCAGGGTCCTTTCACCAAATTCAGAGATCAGTGTTTCAGTGATCAGTGACTGTCAGCATGAACACCTCTCATTGTCTTATTTTAATGACTTTCAAATTGCGCTTTCCCAGACACAGAAACAAGGGTATCACAACTGACGGAACTAATTTCCTTTGTCATGAACACAGTGGATGAGCCAGGAAGTCATTTATTTAAATGTCTGGTTTGAGACGAGGGACAAAGGATGGGATTAAATGATTGAACTTCAGCATTCCTTCTCGTAATATTATCCCTTACTACGCTGAATCTGAATCATTTGCATATCGAATAGCAAGGAATGCATGCAAATGTGAGAGTTACAGTTAGTTGATTATAAATTGTAAGTGCAGCATGCTGCAAAAATTGCTGAACATGAAACCACCATCAAATAAAATGCAGATTTATAAGCAACAAAGAAAACTAGACAATGTTAATCGGTTTGTCTTCAGTTTGGCACCAAAATATTACATAAGTTTACCCTGGGATTGACGTAAGCCCCGCATTAACGTTTGCCTTCTCTTTCCTCGGAAAAAAAGCCGTCGGCTATTTCGTAAGAAAAACCCACAGGAGGGCCAGGTGAAATCCAACAGCATCATCAACATCTTATGCACCGTCACTCCAAGGAAGGTGAGAGGCACGAGTCAACCAGCATATCGCAAATTAATTAGGATGACAGCCATTGAAGATTTCCCTCTAAATGTTCCACGAACGTCTCTGTTCAGGAGATGTCACCTAAGGATCTTGAGACCATTGAAAACATCAAGTGGGACCCCCCCTTCGCCTATGACCCATCAGCGGGCTGGAAGAAGAGCAGCGTCAACGTCAAAAACTATGGAAGGATGATCCACAGTTCCAAAGTGCAGTTTCGCTTCCTGCATTGCCAGGTCAGCATTGCAAGTACATTCATGTTCATTTTCCATATGCAATCACCTGTAATTCAGCCAATACATGTGCTCAGCGTATTTGAAAGTACTTTCTGACCAAACTGTGTGTTTTAACGGCCTTCAGCCCAGAATGGCGACATATGTCTTTGTAGCAATGGGCACCTTTTATGCATTCACATAATTTAATTTAGACAAAACAGCATCTTAATACAGGATCCTGGCCGTCAGCGTTTGCTGAAGACTTCCATTTACTGAAGACAGTTCCAAACAGGAATCATGCAAAATGAGCAGCTCTTCCTGGGCAAGGAAGGCTTGGATGAGGGTGTTAGGATTTTTTTGTGCAACCGTGTGAAACAAACCAGTTATGTCAAGGTGATTAACCGAAAGCACACGGAATCACCGCATGTGCCTGAACTTGCTGCGCAGTGGGGATTGCAACACGTCTTTGTTAGATTCACAATGTCCCACTTATATGAAGGGCTGGGAGGAGAGCCGGCGCCGCCCAGAGGCGCTCAGGGGTAGAGCAGATGCTGCTCCGGGGACACGGGCGGGAACAACGCTTTCTCTGTGTCACACCAAAACCTTTTTCTTTTTTCTTCCCTTGTCTTTTTCAAAGGTGCTAAATGCATGGTGCAGTCGTAGTCATCCTACGTTAATTTACTCAGACCAAAACTTCAACTCCCTATCGTGGATTTGAAAACACCCTAATACCATCTTGTTTCTTCAAGTTGATTCCTTAAGGCTAAATATCATTAAATTATAGAAAGTATATAAATAAATATAGGAAAGTTTTCATTGCTCCAAATATCAGAATTCATCATAAACATATGTATATCCATTGTGTAAAGAATAATTGTATATATTGACTTATTAAGGACTTCATTGTTGCAAGGTGCCAGGCTTGCTTAAGCCATGTAGTTTGCCGTAGCAGATATTACAAAATCTCCCCTCTCTTGCTCTCTCTTATAGGACATACATGACTGCTTCTTGGACCTATTTCAGACACACCTTCACTTTGTTTCTAACACCACCACTGGGCTAACCTACCAGGTGAGGCTTCCACCATAAAAAGTACTTGTCTGAAATAAACACCTCTGTTATCAGCATCTGAAATGGCTACTCTGAGCCAAAGGCGTTTTTTTTCCACAATAGGTCAACATGCCCGTATTGCATTCCTCTATTAGCTCCTGAGGGATATGAAACAGCTGCTGCTTTTTTCCAATTTCTTAACCAAAGAAAGGTCACATAAGGCCCAGGAACCATGGGGAGCCAGACGGGGAACAGACTAAGCCGGCTGCATGTACTCTACAGAGCATGCAGCTAACACACCTAACCAACATGCTGCACCAGGAGACTGTTGCATATGTTTTTTAGTTGCATATATTTTTATAAGTTGTATTTTTTTATATGCACAGGAAGTAGTTTTGCTTACATTTTGAAACTGGTGGTCAAAGGAACAGTGACAGCACTGGAGGTTATGAAGGAAATATCCATACATCTCTATTGACTACAGAGATCTGGGACATGGATATTGTATTTATTGCACCTGCCATGCCACACTGAGGATTTCATTGCCCCTTGTTTTTACATATTATTGATTTTAATTGTATTGTTTTTCTTTCATTCAGAACATACAATTATACTTATGATGCATTTAGCTACCATTATTCTTACTATGCATCCAAATACAAGGAGTGCAAAAAGCAGTTTTTCAGTGTTCAGAAATGTCACAGTATCTCTGAACAAGCCAAGTAAATATTTGACTAGCAGACATGGTTATATTATGGAGCCTGATATTATTTGCTTTTATAGCAGTATATTTAGAGCACTTCAAGTTTAGCTCAAAGATACACCTGCGATTCTGTACTTAATATCTGCTCGCTATTCCATTTCCATATCCAATGTACCACCTGAAGCCATGTACTTGCATTTAAAGTATTATTTCAAATGAAAATATAGGAGTAATCATCTGTGATTGCCTGTCTTCTGTAGGGAACACTACCCCTTAGGGACCTTACTGTTTGCAAACTGCAGTCCAGAGGGAATGACACAGATCGCTTTGGCTTTGAAATCAGTGGTAAGTGGCCGTACTTTCACAGCAACCTACATCTTACTTTCTGTCCATCATAACGGGAACTGTATGACATCACATGTCTTTTGGTTGGGATAAACTGTTTCAACTTGCAGATGGGAAAGAGATTCCGTCTGTTAGCTTGAATGATGTGTCTATAAGGATCAGCAAAATGAGTAACACATAGTAACTATGAAACAGGGGTAAACAAACATTGTTATTGAGAATTGCTGTTCATCTAAGTTTGCAACAAGGGTTGGTCCAAGTAAATTACACATTACCAAATAACACAAAATGGTGCTGTATTATTATTATTATTATTATTATTATTATTATTATTATTATTATTATTATTATTATTATTATTATTGTTGTTGTTGTTGTTGTAGTTGTAGTTAAATGTCACAGTAAATATATGTGCTTTAATGGTATAAAATATAAACTCTTGTCGTATTAAGTTTCATCCATTAATTGACAACAGAATCATCTCAGCTGTTAGATGAAAAGACTGGTGGTTTGTGGATGTTGCCGTTTGATTGAAGGTCTTATTTTCCGGAAATGCTGCTATGGCGGTTTGATACATTCTGGGAAATCAATGCATTTCTACTGGAAAGCAATACCTGAAAATATTATGGGTGTTTGTAGTGTATTTAAGAAGAAAGTGGTAAGAGAGCAACTGAGCAATGTGACAGAACCAGAACCAAGCTACCTAAATGGTGTTTCTGTCCTTAAACGATACTGCAAGATGTCACGATGAAGATGTCAATTAAGCAGCAAAGCCTTAAACTTCACCTGTGTTTTGTAACTATTATAACAATAATAATTATTATCAATTATGTTGTGATCATCATCATTATCTTTAAAGAACAGTCTTTGGTGCAGGCTGCTTTGGAGAGGCTGCTGAACATCCACTTTTTTGTGGCCCTCCGGCAGGTGTTGGTTTGAACCCCATTATTGTATACTGCTGTAGTCCAGAGGAGCTCGAGACCTGGTTTGGGTATCTGAAAGAGCACGTGGAGGGCAATGGAGGCACTGTGATGGATGAAGAAGCCAAAACATACACCAGAGTCAAGGTACGTCTTCATCTCGCCCTTAGAACTGAAACTATATATTTTTTACCGGTTGGCAGCTTTAATCAAAACAGGTGAAATGTGATGACAAATTAGGCCTGAACGATGTTGGACTGATACAGCATTTCAACTAGCTATCCTGCTTCATTATATTCCTCAGGTTAATAAACCACGCAGAGTCATTGAGATAGAGGAGATTTGGCCCTGAATCCAGGAATGCCATAGATAATCATGCTCCTTTACTTTCTTGTTTAACTCCACGCCTGTTGGGTTATAGCCGCTGCGATGTACCAACTGAAGCAATGCAGTGCATCTCTCCATTTTCAAAATAGCTTACGGAGGTAAACTAATACGGGTCAATATTATGATGGTAACTTGATTTTTGACGACTACCAGAACCCAGAGTGCATTGTGAAGTCCAGGGAGGAGCTGAGGAACTCGGTGAAGAACGAGCCCATTTATGAATGGGAGGGATCCCACCGGGACTCTCTGGGCCCGATTACCTACGTGTCCAAAGTGAAAGTCCAGCACCTTCCTTGTGAAGTAAGAACCCGCTGTTCTGGTGAATGTATCACAAATCGCAGTGAACGCCATAAAACATGTCGTTTTTGTTAAGGAAAATCACAAGTTCACCTATGCTTTAATGTAAATAACATTACATTCATTTGAATTTTAAATAACTGATTTATATTTAAATAACTGAGGACTGTACCTTCCCCTTCCCTAAAAGAATATCCAGTACACACTGATCCATTATGACACATTTGTTTCCAAAGTCTTTTTAAAGAGAGCATCAGAACAACATTATAGCTCAAACATATATACTCCCCACTGTTGCGCCACTGATAGTTGACATCACTCCCCTTGAGGGGATGACTGTAGTACCAGCAGGTACAAAGATAATGGGGGTATTTTTCATGTCCTAGTTGCATAATCAGGACAAAGTTAAACTTCCTGTACAGTCACTTCACAGTACACAGCGTCATTTGTGATTGATTTATTATGAAGATCTTTTAAATCAGATAGCTACCACGTACTCAAAACGTTTCCATGCCGGATTTTAAAAAAAAGCTTTATGTGACTTTGTTGCTGTGTTGCCTGGATGTGATTAAAGACACATGTGAATACAGTGATAGGCGAGGCAGCCTCAGCCTTCAGAGGAAACTGCCTTGCTTATTCATAGGCATAAGTTTGTTGGCTGGTTAATGAGCAGCATCGCACTCTATTGCTCTTCAGGAGCAGTATGAGCGACTGCTGGTCATGTACCCTTCTACCATCATCATCCTCTCTGAGGAAAGCAACGGACTTTTCTACAAGGTTAGTAATTAAAGTCAAATCACCAAAACTTATACCAGAAAATCCCTTTAAAGTCAGGGGTCTGTGCGAAGAGAAGTGTATGTGTGTATGTGTGTGTCTGTGCATGTGTCAGTGTACATGTTAACGTGTGTGTGTGTGTGTGTGTGTGTATGTGTATGTCAGTGCATGTGTCAGTGTACATGTTTACGTGTGTGTGGGTGTGGTCACATGTCAGCATGTTCCATAATACTGTAACATTTACAAGACTTTCTATTTTTACAGGGAAAACTTCCACTTAACAGTATCAATGTAACTACACCTTGTCAAGAAGTTAAGCCAAACACATTTATGATTGAAGGTAATTGGACTTTTGAACCATACTGGCATGTAAATAAAAGAATGTGTTTTTCAGTAACTGTGTTACTAGCACAAATGTGATAAAGCAAAAATGTTACGAATATGTAAATGTCATCGAATATAAGAAAAACATATCAGCAGAGTTGGGTAATTCAGGTTCAGAGAGTAAAAATCCAGACCAAGATTTTGTTTCAGTCAACCAGTTGAGCATAAAGAGCAACAGTCACTGGTTGGTTCAAACAAAATCCTGGTCTGGTCTTTTTCTCTCCGGACCTGAATTACCAAACTCTGTTTATCAGGTACTGAATGGAAAGATAAACATGTACAATTATGATTTGCTTACAGGAAGGCTGATTAACCCTATCATTGTGACCTGCATGGATGAAAATGAATTCTCCAACTGGATCAGTCATTTCAAAACCATGCAAGTCCCAGTGTTACTTCCACCACCACCAGTGTATGATATAATTTATACTCCAACCAAATCAAAGGTAAAAGCAAACAGACCGGAATCAGAAGGCAGGCCTCCATACAGCCTCCTTGGTGAACACAAACAGAAATCAGTGACTTGAACGTAATGTTCCCTAGGAATTCGAGTTCGACAGATGCGTTCGCAGCCATCGAGAACAGAGAGGCTCCCAAAAGGGGCGAGAATTACACGACCCCTCACTGCACAATTATATAGACAACCTGACATCACCCGGCTACAGCACCCCACTCTGCGTAAGTAAAGTACTTCAGTGAGTAGGTGGAAAGGTTTTTGTAATATTCACTGAACTATACCGTACTGGCTGAAGTACAGTGAAAGCATGTTTAATTTTAAGATGTTTTTTTCACTGTATGATATTTTATTCACTCTTAAGCAAATAAAGATCATCCTGTTTACACTTTCAGTGATTTTTTATTTTTTATTTATGCATGCCGATGTTTTACTTTGTCTTTTTTGTTTAAACGTCCAGTTACTTAAAGGGCCACTTCACACTTCATGGCACGTTTACGCCACACTGCTCTGTCTCCATGCAGTTTAGCTCCAAGCCGCTCAGCTCGGCTACCATGCAAGAGCCGCCACACCCAAACTCCAGGGCAGGCAGCATGTTGTCACAGGTCAGGCCTGTCACAGAACGCCCCCACCGGATGTCGCTTCGTGGCACCTCGGCCCATTATGGCTCCAATACCGCCACTGACATGCCACAGTCCCCCGTTTACAACTCCCCATACAGGCCTGTGGAACACAGTGCCTCCTACAGGCGGGAACAGGAATTTCCTCTTGTTAAGGTATTGAGCTATTTCACATTGTTAAATGAATAGAGGCTACCTCACAATTAAAATTCCTGTGCATTTATTTGAAGATGTGTGAACCTGCAATTAAAGCCACAACCTTTTTTTTTTTTACTTGAAATTGCATTTTCTGTTCAGTCAAACAGCTGGAGCGTGCCCTGGACACCTTCGACGGAACAACTATCTGTGCCCCAGAGGAATTCGGATGTATGCATGTCCCGGAAGAATCTCTCCATCCTCTATGATGACCCCTGGACCCCTGTGTTAGACCTACCAGGGGACAATTATGTGAAACCAGTGGTGAGCAGCATAGTCCCTCTACTTCACCTTAACTGTGGATGTAATCTTATCGTATATAAAAACATAAA
>JAABNY020000129.1:17227481-17239927 GCA_015164015.2 Brevimyrus niger
CTGTATGTATTGGTGTCAATATCATTAATGTAAATTAGGAACAATAGTGGTCCTAAAATTGAACCCTGCAGTACCCCTCTATGAACGCAGGCCCACTGGGACTTTGTGCCTCTAATAACTACTCACTGCTTCCTGTCAGTTAACCAGTTTTCGACCCCAGCTGCCACAGTTCCTAAAATCCCTGCAGCTTTGAGCTTTAGCAAGAGCCGTTTGTGAGGGACAACAACGAAAGCCTTCTGTAAATCTAAGTAGATCACATCGTAGGCCTTTTTGTGATTCGTTAAACAGGATCAATAAATATTAACATATTTTTTTGCATTTGTTAAATGTCAGAATAGAGAATTTTAATGTTTTTTTTTTTATCACTTTCATCAAAGTCACAAGTATACCTACACTAAATTTATTGTGTCTTTAAACAAAAACACCAGATGATTCCATGGTGTATCTTAGGTTAAGAAGCTAATGATAGGTTAATGAACTCAGTTTGATTTAATTGGTGGCACACCTGTGGATGCATATAAGCGCACAACCCAAAACACAGAGCCGCTTTCTTTGACATCATGGGAAAATCAAGATAAATCAACCAAGTCATCAGGAAAAGAATCATGGACCTCCACAAGTGTGGCTCATCCTTAGGATCAATTTCCAGATGCCTGAAGGTCCCACATTCATCCATTCAGACAATAATACGCAAGTATAAAAAACATGGGAATGTACAACCATCATACCGCTCAGGTAGGAGACGGAGTCCCAGAGAGGAAAGTTTTTTGGTGTGAAATGTGTGAATCAACCCCAGAACAGCAGGGAAAGGCATTATCCACAGGAAAACGAGTCCTGTACTGACATGAGCTGAGAGGTTACTCTGGAAGAAGAAAGCTATTACTTCAAAACCACCAAAAAAAGCCATATTACAGTTTGCAACTGCACATGGGGACAAAACAAACATGGAACTGTTCAGCCATAATGATAAACAGTATATTTGGAGGAAAAAGGGGAAAGCTTTGAAGCCTCAGAACATCATCCCAGCTGTGAGGTATGGGGGTGGCAGTATAATGTGGGGCTGCTTTGCTGCAGAAGGGACTGGTGCACTTCACGAAATAGATGGCATCACGAGAAAAGAAAATTATGGGAATGTATTGAAACAACATCTGAAGACATCAGTCAGGAAGTTGAAGCTTGGGCGCAAATGGGTCTAACAAATGGACAATGACCCAAGCATACCTCCAAATTAGTGACAAAGTGGCTTAAGGACAACAAAGTCAAGGTGTTGGAGTGGCCATCACAAAGACCTGATCTCAATCCCATAGAAAATTTGAGGGTGGCACTGAAAAGGTGAGTGCGAGTAAGAAGGGCTACAAACCTGACCCAGTTACGCCAGTTCTGTCAAGAGGAGTGAGCCAAAATTCCAGCAAACTAGCTTGTGGAAGGATACCCAAAACATCTAGTCCAAGTGAAACAGTTTCAGGGCAATTCTACCAAATACTAAGGAAGTGTATGTAAATTTTTGATGGACGAAAGTAATAATAAAAAAACTAATTCCAGAAAAATTCTCTTTCTTTATTCTGACATTTAACAAATGCAAAAAATATGTTAATATTTACTGATCTAAAACAGAAAAATAACGGGTTTCAGCTGTATATCTTCCAAGAGATGTTTGTGTATCATTGTTTCATTTTATTTAAAAGTTGACATTTTTAAAGTTATTTACACAAGGATTTCGACCAGATATATGCAAAGTTTGAGTTATACTGTTATTATCTTAATATATATAAGCTTCGGTTAGGTAACAAATTCATTTCTGGTTGTTAATGTGACACTTTGAGTGGCAGTGTTTAACAACTTTGCTTATGGGAAAACTCAAAAGCTAATTGATTCTAGCTCATAAAACTCTAAAATTGCTATTTTCATTTTATTACAACAATCTTATTATAATTATGGAAAAATCTAAGCTTATACTGCCCTCTAGTGGAGGAGTACTACGGGAGTGGTTTTTCATGATTCATTTATTTATTTTGTGGGGGTTTTCGTATTTCTTTCATTCATAGATGGACATTTAAAATGTAAAATAATTTCTTGGAGTTGCTTGTGTGAAACTTGCATTTATGATATATTTTATTTCATACATATTCATATAGTACAAGTCACGTATCTATACAAAATCTTGCATTTCTTAAAAATTATATAAAGCCGTTGTTTTTTGTTCAGACATCAAACAACATGCAAAATAAAATTAGCTACAGCATTCCTGCTATTATGGTAAATGTCAAAATCTCAAATCAGATCCTAATATTTAAGCACATACAATCATCACAGAGAAATACAAAATGTTGTACTTCTTTATATAATATAAAACAGATTGTAAGCAGTTGAGGGTTTTGACATTATAAAACCAAGAAATTAATAGAACTTCAATAAATCAAGATATATCTTTCCTCATATATTTTTTAAAATGTAACTATTCACATAAATTTTTGCAGTTTTTGAAATGTTTAAAATGCTTTTCATTGCATAAATTTGTTTAAAAGACTCTGGCCTTCTCACTTTGGCAAAAGGGTGATTAAGATGTGAAGCAAGGATCTGAAGTTACAATTTGTCGATGGCTGCGTCGTCCCGGATGAACGTCCTCAGGTACTGAATGGCACAGACAGCACTTACGTTTGCCAGGAGAACTGAACAGAGATCCAGAGAAGAAATCAGGTTTTAAAACATTAGTGGACAGAATGTGAATGCCAGTTTATCAGGTAATATAGAACAAAATGAAACATTCCAGTAAGAAGATAAATGCAAGTGTAATTTCATTGCAATCAATCAAATCGTATCACTGAAACAAAACACGTTTAGAACATTTAGAAAACGTTGCATCAAATTTTTGACAGCAGGAAAATAAGTACATTTATCAATGCAAAAATTAAGAATAGGATTATCAAAAAAATCTTTACAGCTGTATAAATCCGCAACAGGCTATCTATAAGGATGTCTGTTTTTTTGTGATATACATACCATTTCTCCATGTGCCTACATTCTGTGGTTCAGCTGACCTTAGCAGCCAAGAGGCAAAGGCGATACACACCAAACACATGTCTGACTGTTTATGCAACAAAAGGCAACCCATCTTTCCTGCAGGAAAAGGACCATCTTTTCAGGCAATTGTTACTAGACTCAAAGCTGATTCAAAAAACCAAGCAAAGACAATTGTTTTCCCCAACAGATCATAAACAATGCATGTGACACTGATGTCCATAATGCCTTCAGTGTTGGCAGCATATAACTTTCAACCAATCAGTTACTGTAATTCATGAATAAACCTTACAGCATTTTATTCTGATACTTTTAATGGGTTTACAACAACTCCAACAATATGTAAAGAATGTAGAGAACCATGTGAGTAACTCACCACCTGTAAGAAGTGCTTCACAATGACCACTGTTAAGGCTTATGTTTGTATGGTACTTTCTGAACCAAAAAAATTAATTTGTGGCAGCTGTTGTCAAACAAAACAGAGTTGTATTTAAAGTGAAGACACACAAATAGCTGTGGTAGCTAAATGTTACAGTTGCATGTAGGTGTTTATTATGGTTTTTAATAACATTAAACATTAATATCAGGGAGGTTACAGCATATTTCAGTATGTAAGTTACAGAATTCTACAAGTGATTGTAAATATGTGCTTTTAATTTCATTTTAATTCATTTAAATAATTTTTTACTACATCAGCTTATATCAAAATATTCTCACATAATTAAAAATGAACTATGTAAAAACATTCAAGTGAGAACAGTCAAATAGAAACTTTTGTTTAAAAAAAAAAAAAAAACGACTGAAATTAATTAGCAGTTTTATGTGCAACCAAAAACACTGTTTGGCACAAACCTAAAACTACCTACAATCACCATAATCTTATCTGCCAAGCACACCAATTATCTGTGTATCTAACCATGAAATCAAACGTCAGCATTCCGGAGGAGAATGTTACACCCTCAATCCATGAGTTGATGTTGCACCAAACTCCATATTCCAACATGGCAATTATCCAAAAAAATGCAGCAAATCTACTAAAGAATGAATAAAAAAGTAAGACAATCTCAGCTTTGGTGAGAACTTCCACTCTGAGTGTGTGGTGAAAGCTGAAGGACGCGCTCAGTTTACTGAATTTGAGGATGTTTGTTTATTTTTGCGCAAAAAGATTTGCAGGTTTATTATACAATATATGTCTATTAAATTATGAAATGGTTATCTTTGTAAGACATGAAAAATTATATGCAGGATTTACATACTTTTAATTGACTTTTTGGTAATCAGTAATTCTCTCCTCAAAACCTTGTCTATGAAAACGCATGCAAGTAAAGTCAAACTAACATAAAAAATCCATGCAAACACACAATTATCTGCATAGAATACCAAAACACAAAAATCCTTACTTGGAACTGATAAAGCGGTTTGCAGTTTTCCAATAGCTTGTTCTTGTCCACTAAAGATATATTTTTCCTGGTAGCAAATGTCTGCACCACAGTGTTGAACATCTTGTGAAATGTTTGACCTCATGGTTGTACAAAGTGACTGCCTTCCACGTATTGCTTCAATTCTCCCAAAAACTGGATTATACCATAGTTGACCAATGTTTCTCCATGTGAAACATGTTCGTCTGAAAGACAGAGGATGCCTCCAGAACAGATTTCCCCTCCAGTCACTATCCGTACAAAAGTGTTCATATGAATCTGGCACTACCTCTGTGTTCAACAGGTCACTGATTCTGCTGTCAAAGCGTGTTACCACTCGGATTGGTGTGCGATCTTCCTCATCTTCCAGCTGATTGAATGAGTCATCAGGGAGCAAGCAGTCATATACCTCTGGAAACTGTAGACTTTGTCTTATTGATTGTGAGCTGGAGAAGATGGGCACTGTTTCATTGTTCTTAATTGGAGAAGAACAGAAATTGCTAGGATTGGACTCAAAGAAAAAATAGTCATACATTTCAGGTACTGAAAGACTGTCTGAATTTCCGTCATTAACATTGTTCATTTGATAAGCTCTCTTACAGTTTTGAGGTCTCTTTTCATTAAATCCATGCTTGCATACATCTGAACAGTGGATATGAGGAAATGGGTTCTCTGCACAAGATTTTGTCCTCTTTTTTGACTCTTTTTTGGTTCCCGCATTCGGGTATAATTCCTTGTTCCGCACATCATCACTTGAACTTGAAGTATCAGACGACCTTCTGTTCTTTGTATCTTGAGGCTCAGGAGTGGAACTTAGAGAGTTCAGAGAGTGTGAGCCCTCCTCTTCAAAATCTGAGAATGTGGGAACCTCAGCCGTAGAGCAGTCGGGCTTAAATTCATCCACATTAGTGAAGTAGCCTGCGTCATCAGCATCTGAAGTGTCCACATCAACATTATCTTGGATATGAGGAAATGTCTGTGGTGAACAAGTGTGGCCAACTAGTTTCAACTGTAAAATATCGCTGATAGTTAATTTTTCCATTTCGTCCCAAAAGGAAGAAATGGCATAAACTGGGCGTTCAGGATCTAAAGTCATCGGTTTTTGGGATAGGAAAGACTCAGCTTTTGTGCCGCAGTTAGTTTGGTACCTGTGAGTCGGCCTAAGACCACTCCAAGGCCCGTGCGCCTTAATCTCAACTGGGCCAAGCAATGGTAACCCAGTAGAATCTGTGAATTTCTTTATGTTTAAACTGTGCTCATTTGCATCTTGTTTTGGATGATTATCTTCATTTTTTTCTGGCTCATCTATACTAAAAACTCTGTTTGTCATACATGAACTGCTACAGTCCACTTCATCTAAAACTTCATTGTGATTTTGTAAATTATGTATGCCTGCTTCCACTTCAGCTGAGTAAGACTCCCGCAAGGTATGCTCTACACCTGTCACTTGTAGTGAAGCACTATCCAAATGTGACGCTCTGACATCTACATGTCTATTTTTGTTGACTGTTGTTGGGGACAAAGTATTTTCAGTAGGGTTGAGAGCTGAGTTAAAATCGGTTGTTGTACCGCCTACTCTCAGGTCCTTTGAGAGAAAAACAGAAGCTGATTCATCCTTTGGAGAAAGTCTGCATCTTGCACTCAGTATACCATCAACATCTTTCTTGACTAAATTATTGCCTTCACACTCCTTAAAGCTAGTAGCTCTATTTGGTATTTTATGTTCATATTTTTCACATTCATTATTAGAGTCAAGAGCAAGTAACTTTAATTCTGTTTTCCCTGTAGAATGCGATAACTTAATTCCCTGTTGGATATTTTGAACTGGAATACCTTCCTGTTTGCATGCTGCATATGGCAGAGTTTTTCCATGTGTAGGCATAGATAGATATAGACTATTGTTTGTTTCCTTCAGTTCAGTTTTTGTAATGCCTGATAGACTAGTATCTATTGATTCTTGGGTACAGGATAGTTCATGGTGAATGGCATTTGATTTTTTATTCGTTATACAATTCTTAGCAGGTTTATGTAATGTGTTTCCATTCTTGCATGTTTCTGATGGTACTATTCCAATGGATTTTGGTGACTTTGCTGTAGCTGGCTTCTCTGAAAGTAATTTAATAAAGAACGAGCAGTTCTTAGGGGCGCAGGTGGACGGTAGGTGCGGTGAGAGACTGCTCCCGCTTGCGTGATCCGTACTTTGGCTCGCAGGTGCTTTCAGCTCAGCTTTACTCCAAATTGCTGGGCCTGTATCTTCACATTTAAGGCCCAGTTCACAGGAGACTCTACAAATTTTTTTTTTTTTTTTTTTTTTTACAGGTGTGCTTCCTCTGGCCTTGGAGGTCGCCACGCCGACGTTCACTGTTACAAACCAGCGCTCCTTCTCTTTCTTCGGTAATTCAGTGCCGCTTGTGACGTTTCCTGGATTTTCGGAGATCATTTCTTTGCGGATAAGTGAATCAGTCGGGGACCCTTCCGATGGCAGGAACGCACTTTGCGGAAAGAGCTGATTTCCCATTCGCTCGTTCGAGCTCCGTCCATCTCCCTGCTTAGGATCCATCATTCCAGACAAGCATTCATGTCCCTCATGGCAAACGTTCCCCTTGGCCGCTGAAGAGGATGTGTCATTTGGTTCTGTGGCTATTTCAAGAATGTCCTGATGATCAATACAGTTCTGACGTTCTGGGTGACATGTACTCATTGGCATTGATACAGAAACGTCACGAGAACAATCCAAGATAGCCGACGATTCCTCATGAGCAGTAACTTTCTGAGAACTGAAGTCCTCCTCCTCACCATTGTCAGGAACCTGAAAGCTACTGGTATCCAGAGAGGAACCCTGTAGGTTAAGTCGGCCATTTGAGGAAGGTTGGGGCTGCAGCTCCTCTAACTCCATGCCGGAGTCATTGTCACTCATCCCGGAATCATCCAAGCTGGCCAGCGTGCCCTGAAGGACGTCGCATTCTTCACATTCCTGGAAGAAGGTGCTCCAGTCACGCTCTGCAATGTGAACACTGTAGTCAAAGTCGTCCATGGTGGCGAACAGACCGCGCCACATCTCCATCTGCAATAAGAAACAGCAGAACTTCATTGCAACTGAATTCTCCAAGTGATAAATTCAAGGATGGATTCATGCATCAAAAAAAAATTTAAAATTTCACCAGAGTAACGAATGTCACTTATGTTGTACACACAGGCCTGCTTTAGAACCAGGTGCGTACCTCGGAGGCCCAAGCCGGTCAAGTCCTGGACCCCCTGAAATAGCTGGGGTCTCCATAAAATAGCTCAGTAACTGAAATATTACATGTAAGTGTAAAAAGCTGCTTCAGAACAGCGTCATACGTGAATAATAAAATAAAGCAATAGTAAAATAAGTAATAATAAAACAATGAAACTGGAGGAAAAGTCTGACCCAAGTGCCAGTTAAGAGACAGCGGAATAATTTGAGATGAGCTGCGGAGCAGTAAATGTCTGGGGTTCCTCGTGGTGTTGCGACAGATCCCAAAATATATCGTCACGGGTAGCTTAATGGGACAAGTGGCTACACACTAACTCCTCTGCCTTCCACGACCTGGAGCAGTAACACTCTACTTTATACTCCCCATTGACAATTATCAAGAACGCAATGTTGACTTCCCTTAGGATCAGACAGTTACGTGTTTTGAATTACTGTGAGATTTTCTGTTGTAAGATTAATGCAGCATTTACTATGAAAAGAAATCCATGAATCGCTTTCTAGTTTCATCAGAAACAGCAGCTTATGATCCTGTCAGAGTTGTGCTTTTGCACAGTCCGTCTTGAAAAGTCAGCACTGCCCCCAGTACACAGACTGTATCTGCACCGCTAACTGATCCGGCACTGTAGCCCAAAGGACAAGCTGTATATAAATATGCATTTTAAATACTTGACAATGACAATGATCAGGAGGAGGGTTTACAAATTTGCGCTGTCACATCTATCATTCACTTGTACAGATCACACTAACAGAAATCATGCACAGTTTCTAACCAAGCGGCATATGGCCTTAACGCGGGTTGCCTATAACAGTGTTACTCATCATACCTGCTGATTCAAAGTTCCCATCCCATTATTTTTGAAACTCAGGCCCAAAACTGCGCAAAACTCCGCTGTCATCTTACCTTTTTCAGCTTCCCCTGTTCCCTAGCAGGTCTCCGTGCAGCAGCCAGGCAGGTGCTCTGTCTCACACAAGGTTGGGAGAGAGTAACATGGCAGTCACGTGGTTATAAATAGCGGCCGTCACATGCAGCACCTCGCACTGCAATCTAACCCATCAAAAACAGTGTGCTGCTCCTGTCCTTGAAATAGACGGTATTAGGTTTCCCCAAGGTACTTTATCCTGGTATCATTGCACTCATCCCGTCTGGGCCCACATAATCCAGACTATTTTTTCCAGAAGAATTTACCATGGTGCAGATAACCTGCAAGCAAAACAATAAGAATACATGCACAGTAAATATGATGGCTTGTAAAGGTTATTCCCATAGGTCAGTCACATGACTGCAGATCAAATGTGCATCGAATTCCGATCTTGTGTAGTTAAATATATCTTTCCTCTAACTGTGCCTCCTGGTCACGGCTGCAGGGCAGGGGGGCATACCCCAGACTAGATGCCTCTCTATCACCGGGTGTACACAGACACATGTTTGTATTCATATCTTTCTGGGGACTATCCATTCATTTCTGTGGGGAAAAACCCTAAAGTCAACAATGACAACTTTAACCCCTACCCAGCCTTAAGCTTAACCATAAGTAACCAGACATTTCTAGTCTTTTGGTTCATTCATGAAAATTGAGTTTCCAAAAAAATGGTTCCCACAATGTCCAAAAACAGGTTTTTTTATCACATTGTGGGGACATTTCATTCCCACAGAATAATATATGCATAATCAATTATGCAAGTATGATCAATTTAGAGACACTAACTAGCCTAAGCACAAGCCTTTGGAATGTGGGAGGAAAACTGGCAAATGTGAGACGCACATACAGTACAGAGCTGGGGCAGGATATGAATGTTAGGAGGCCACTGATTATGATGAGGTGTCACATGACCTGAGCATGAGCGCATAATCTGATCAGAGAAACACATACAGTCTCTAGTACATTTCAAAAACATTCAGAAAAAAACAGAACGTACAAATAAATATATGGGAAAATCTCACAAGCAGGACAAGCTACTAATATGAAGTAGGAAACATTTTACAACATTTACACTGTCATTAAATACTAGTAATACTGGCAATCTCTTGAAGTTAATTTTCATCAAATTAAGTAGACACAGAATGTGAACACTGAGTTTTCTAACATTTCTGTCACGGCCACAGAACAGGATAAAAACGAAGAATAATTGTTAATTAAGTTCAAAACAAATAACGCCGACACCAACAACCTGACTATATTCAGTGCTGACTTGGGCTGCACACTGCATGGTAGGTCGATGAGATGACTGCTCTGGATTCACACCAAGAAGAAGATTAAAACATCACTGGGCAGGCAAACAGAATTTAGGTACAAAGATAGACAAGAAATCTGAGAAAAATCCAAACCGACAAACAACCCAAATTGCTAATCCAAATGGAACCAGGAAATAATGCAGCAGAACCCATAATGCTAATCCTTGACCAAACCTAAGATTAAACAAGAAAGCATTGATTGCGACTGAAACAGGTTAATAGACAGCTAGATTAACTGAAACCACGTATGATTAATGTTATAAGTGGTACTACCCAGGATAAAAGGTGATCCAAAAGGTTAAAGACTGAAAGAAACATAAATGCCTTTGTAAATGATCCAACTCCATATTTGGTAGCTGACAGTAACCTAACATCAAGAAAATTGGTGAGCACTTCAGAAAACACAAAAAGAGTCACAGATCAACTGTCATGCATGACTTCCTGGTGGAAAATGTCAGCAATTTCAGGTTCATCAGCCTGTAGATCTCAGACACAGATGGACAGAGAGCACAGAAGTGATCCTCATCAGCCATTTGGAATAGTTAAGGGAACGGTGAAAGAAGAAGGTGACAGTTACCAACTTCCACTGCAGTACAGCTGCAGCGTTTTGACCTGTGGTACTGTGGCACCATGGCCCAGGACAGAAAAAGGAGTGGAATTCCTGCCCAGGAGATCATTGAACACGATCTGCCGTCCAGCAAGTGAATATTTACCAGTTGTTCTCAAAGCATGAAATATTTTACAGAACCTAAACACCCCAAGCTGTTCTCCCCCTGGACTCTGGTAGAACACTTTGTCCACATCAGCGGATTCACAAAGAGTTTCTTCCCCCAAGTCATGAATAACTGTGATGTCCCTGCACTCCATACTTCTGCACCTCTGAGCAAATAGCAATATGCCTACATGTTACTACACGACATTTGTATATTTGTTGATTGTTTACTTGTTTACCGTGCATTGTTGTTCTATTATATTGAGTATGTGTGAATGCATTCCTAGGCACAATGCCATTTTAAAGTTTATACAGAGACAACAGGTTGTTTTCCTTGAAAAATGTATTGCTGATTACTCCTATCTAGGCTTATAGTATGTATTATTAAAGCATGTACATTTATAAATTTGGCAGCCGCTTTTATTCGAGGCAATATACAACCTAGAGCAAATGGTACTGTTGGGATTGGTCCAGTGCTGTCAGCTTCCTCATTTAGCCAGCAGGTGGTGCTGGTTGTCCTATTCTTTTCCCTGTGTTCAGCATCTTTCATTATCATGATATATAACAGAGATTGGGGTAAGCATTTGGATGAGAAATGTATGGATGGTCAACATGCATCACACTGAAATATCTTTATATTTAGAGGTTAATCATGGGATTGATTTGGGTAAGGAGTGGAGTAAGAAAATAGTTGCATGATTGCAATTAATATTTCTAACCATAAGAGGGCGAGCATGCTCCATGCTCCATATAAAATAAAGTGAAATAAAGAACAGCTGAACAAGAACCTTAATTTCTCTGTTTCATACTCCCAGCCAGAGTATGATGTTACCTCTCTGTCCTGTTTAGGTGCTCCAAAGGCATATTGTACATCTTCTGTCCTCTAATAAGTTCCCAGCTGCTTACGCTCTACAGGCTGTACAAGGTCATGCGGAGGAGCTTTACTCTATTGCAGAATCAGAACGTCTCTTATTTTGTGGTTCAATAATATTTATGGCTGATTGTCCCTTGTTTCTATTTTTGTTTCCAGTACTTAGGCTGTTTTGGAAAATATCCCAAACACACTCTGGGGTTTGCATCCTTGCAGTCATTCTTGCCTTATACATAAATCTCATTTCCAATATTTGCTTTAAATGTTTGTTATATTCTGTCCTCTTTTTTGTATGTTTTTTATTACATCACTTCTTTAGATTTCCGCCATCAAAGCATTTTGCCTTCTGAGTATTTAGAAATCACACATACTGAAAACAGTAGTTCTGTGTACTTGTGATGTTGATGTTATCAAATTCCCTGTGTTTGTCAAAATAAGATATCGTACAGCGCCAGTGTCTATAAGTGACATATAGGAACTAGCACACACAAAAGCTAAAATAAAATGCAGGCACGCAATGCTAAAAACATACTAAAGGGACTGCAAATACACTTAGCTTCTGACTTACAGCTGGAGAGAAAAATGGAAGCTCTGACTTAAAACCAGTTTGTACCATTGAGGGCACAATTATAGGTACGACTGGAGGTACATTAATGTTGTTTGTACCTTGGCTGAACAAATCTGTACCAAGATTGTACCATTTCTTCTGACAGTGTACAGACTTGTATTGTACAACGATAGTGGTGCCCAGTGTGTGCAGCAAAAGCAAATGGCCAAGTTTTGGGTACTTCTTGGTACATGTTTCCTGTCCCTATTTCAGTTCTTCGTCTCCAGACCCCCGTCGAGACGGCAACCTCCAGGACAACTCATCAGACACCAAAAGCTACAGCTGGACAGCCTGAGCTTTCAGGAAACCCTCCACTACTCCAGATATTTTGGATTCATTCTATGACATA
>JAABNY020000129.1:17240027-17251681 GCA_015164015.2 Brevimyrus niger
CACACACACACACACACACACACACACACACACTCACACACACACACACACACACGCACACACACACACACACACATTTTTAAGAAACTGTGCTGGTTTCTTCTTTAATGCCAACCCTTGCTACACACACGTTTGCTCCAGCCCAGAGCTTTGGCCGAAATACCGCCATGTCACCGCGGAAATATTTGCAGTGAAGGATGATTTTCCATGGCGCTTTGCAAAAACAGAAAACATGGGGATGAATAAAAGGTGCCATCGGTTATGGTCATAGATGCATCACTGTGAGCTCTTTGTCCTGCAGCAAGCCTCCGCCTCTGTGACTCGTGGAGGAAGACATTTTTGTGTAGATGGGTGAGTGAGTAGGTTTTAAAATAGTAAGGCTGAGGAGGCAAAAATCAGAACGTCCAGAATCCATCTAATCCATCCATCTTAATTTTCATTGTTTCTTTCGTAATGGTTCCTTAACTCCAAAAAGATTCCAGTGCTCCACCTGCTTCATACCTTCTACTATGTTACTGCCATTCATCAAGGAGAAACAAAACGTGCATGATTAGTAAAGCCTGATAGAGATACCTGCACCCACGATGGGCCCCAAAGGAACCCTGGCTTACTCGCAGTTAGAAGGTGAAAGGCTGTTTGTTCCAGGTTAACCATACTGGGAAAGATTTGACCAGTGTTAGCACATAGTGGAAGCGTGCGTTAATAAATGACGCGAGGAAAAATGAATGCGTGCTGTTTGTCTTGGGGGAGGGGGGGGGGGTATCTGGGATGGGAACAATGGTGCACATGAAACATGCAGTGAGCCACCTGAGATTGAGATGGTTCAGATGTTGACGTTGTGTAGTAACGTACTGTATGGATTACACTGGTTACTGTGTTTCACTGCAGAAGATCTGAGAAGCAGATGGTAATAGGGTTAGGGTTAGGGTTAGGGTTACCGATGGCTTGTAGATTTTCAGGAGCATCCATCCACCTCCATACATTTTTTGGTACAGGGTTTGCAGTCTTACCCCGGGGAAGGACACGGGACGCCCTAGTTGGGGCGCTAGTCCATTATAGCGTATACCCATAGACACATACACACATCATGGGCAGTGCAGGTATGCCAATTCAAACATGCAAGAACCACCACAAAATGACATGAAGGCAACTTATATACAAACCTGGGGTCATGCCAGCCGAGCGAGCAACCATATAAACAAAACAATACTGAATAGCATAGACAAATATTTGATTCTCCATCCATCCATCCATCCATCCATCCATCCATCCATCCATCCATCCATCCGTCAACTACTTACCAAGAACTGGGTTGTGGGGAGCCTTCAGTTTAACATGTGAAGCACAAGACACCCTAAGGAGGCTACCAGTCCACTGCACAATAACACCAGGAGAAGTGCACCTCCTGAGCTTAACGTTTTAATATAGCACATATTTATCGATTTGTTATTCTAGTCAAAAATCCAGAGGGAGCCTGGAGCCAATCCCAGACAGCACAGGGCACAAGGCGGGGTTACACTCCACTGGCAGTGCATTGTGGGACACATACGCACACTCACATGTACAGTCATACAGTCACATGTACAGAAGGAGAACAGCTGCTCACAATGAGCAAAGGTAGGATTTGAACACCTAAATCTCAAGGTATATTTTTGTGTGTATAGATGGTGCCCTTGACTGGCATCTGGTTTGGGATGTAGCCCTGCCCTACATGTTTAAGAACCCTCTGTGGGGAATTGAGAGGTACTGCTCAGGCTAAACGTCACATCTCTGTCCTCAGGAAGGAAACCAATGGAAGAAGGAAAGGGGTCTGGGTATTCTGCCTCTTCTGGCTTTAAAGGTAGTTGCAACAAAATGGAGGACAGGCAAAGGTTTCTGGGAAATTACAGGCTAGAAGATGTGGACTGGATGGGCAGGATTGGAGAACTCAGAGACAGAAGGCCCAAACTGCACAGAGGAACCAGAGGTTTTAACACAGGGAGAGTAGGCAAACTCCACACATAGAAAGCAGAGTGGGGATATCCTAACCCTAACCCTAATCCTAATCCTAACCCTAACTCCATCCCTAACCCTAATCATAACCCTAACCAGATCGCTGAAGGCATGAGACAATCACACTCCTCAGAGGAACACTCCGCCACACTATGGGAGGTGATATTTATAAAAACAATGGTTCTATAAAGGTGCTTTATTCTTCAATATGTAGCTGAAATAAATCCAAAGAATAAAATATTATTCATTGATTATGGAAAATAATGGAAAAGGCGTTTCAAATCTTTCCTAGCACTAATTCAAACTGCCTGTTTTCATGCAATGGCATATCTGTCCAGCAATGTCACTGACATTGAGTGCTGTGTGTCTGTGTAATTGCTGAAATGGTGCTGTATTATCAGTAAGAATGAGTCACTCTCTCACCAGCGCTTACAAATTATCCTCATTCCCATTGACCTAAGGCCTTAGCTAAAACTGGGGATGAATGCCAACCAAATTAACACAACCCATGAGTCAATGCTCTTTTTTTCCAGTCGAGGGCATGGAAGAATCTGCATTGATGGAGCACCATTCATGGGACAAAGGGGAGGTTTCCTGACCATTGCCGCAGTCTTGCCTTGCTCTGTCTGTGCCTTTGTGGAGAAGCTGCACTTATCTTGGTGACTGTAATGGCCGTGCTGAGGATTACGACTACAGCCACAAGACAGTGATTGAAGTTTGTTTGCCATAAGAGTGAGTAACAAGTATCAGAAACTGCAGGAGGTGTGGTTTCATTACGTGAAACAAAAGAAACGGGTCAAATGTCAGCTAAAAAGAGACTCTCTGTACTGAGTTTGGAAGCTTTCCGTGTGACACATACACAGCTCACTTGTACTTCATGTGACAAATGGTATTTGTGTGCAAACATTTGTGTTTTAAATGATCAACCTTAACCCATAAGTACAGGAAGCACATTTATGCCATATTGCACATGCTGTGCAAGAACCGATATTAACAAAAAGAGGCGAACATGACAGAAAACCCAAACCTCAGTTGGCATGAGGTTTTTGCAGATGATGTGGTTCTGTTGGCCTCATCAGACCGTGACCTTCTGCTCGCACTGGAGCAGTTTGCAGCCGAGTGTGGCATGCGGTCCTCATGAAGGCCTCTCTCCTGCACATGAGGGTCTCTTCTCCGCATGAGGGTTCCTCTCATCCGACTGAGGGTTCCTCTCATCCGACTGAGGGTTCCTCTCCTCTGCCTGAGGGTTCCTCTCCTCTGCATGAGGGTTCCTCTTCTCCGCATGAGGGTTCCTCTCATCCGACTGAGGGTTCCTCTCATCCGACTGAGGGTTCCTCTCCTCCGCTTGAGGGTTCCTCTCCTCTGCCTGAGGCTTCCTCTCCTCCGCCTGAGGGTTCCTTTCCTCCACATGACTCCATCCCTCCACCATCTACTCTTACATTTTATGTCAGAAACACCATCAATTGCAAATCATTCTTCAAGAAGAACCCCATGTAAGTTCACCGGAGCCCTCCCAAATCCGAGCTCTTCTGGAGTGCCCTCTATATTCACCCATTATCTTTAGCATGAACTCCATATATGTTGTTTTTTAAAAGGTTATTTCTGAAGCACAGGTGAGTTCCCTGAAAGTGCTGTTTTGTAATTTGTGTGATTGGAAGAGGCGTCTTTTTATCAGTAAAACCGAGAGATATGTGATTGGCCTTAAATCAGCCATAGGGCCCCCCTGGTGTAGTGAGCCATTAATTAACCTAGAGAGAAAGTGGCAAACTGAGAGTGATTTGACCTCCACTGCACCCTGGCAGAAACTCCGGACTGCCTCATAATGGTGCAGCTCATATGAATTCTTTCCCACTGTTTTTTGTACTTAAAGGGATTGCAGCCAATGTGACAGAGTAATATGGCAGAAGATGGGGTTGTATTGAAATTTAGGAGCATGGTTTGGGGTGAGTCCAACGAACGCCGAAAGCCTGTTAATCCAAAGGTTTTGTTCTGCTGTTTTGCCACAATAAAATTACCTCAAAGAATCTTCTTTGCCAGGGGCACATAGATGTTTATACAAGTGCATGTGTGGAGGAGTATTGAGGTTTGAGAGGAGTGTCTTGGCAATGACCTTGAAGGTTTATACCCTTATGAATGAACTTGATTTCACAAGCCCGCTTTCGGTGGCATTTATGTCACGTCTGTTTCTTCTCGGGCCACCTATGTACACCCATATGTAGGCCCTGCTGGGTGAGTAACGTCTGCCTACAAAAACCTATAATTATAAATGGGAGTAAAAAAGACAACGTGTTGCATACAAGAAACCAGAAATGCATTTGTCTGATTTTTAGAGTTTTTCCTTCCAATAAAACAGGCGGCAAGACTGAATTCTTATCTTTTTGTCGACCATTTGTATAAGTATGAGCACAGACACTTGGCTGTCCTTTGCTTTCACCCGTATCCTTTCATGCTCACCTATCAGTTACACAGGTGCACTTGAGAGCAAAGTCTGGAGTCTCCCTTATTTCCAGAGTTCCTGGAGCAGTTTGTAATCTCCAGACTCAGAAATGTTTGTTAACCAGATCCACACTGGAATCCACAGCCACCTGCCTACATTGGCCTTCTATTCAGAGTCAGCTAACAGGGGATAATTTAATTAACTGTATTATGCTGGTGCATTGGAGAGCTTAACTGACCTGCGTTTAATGGCAGGTGTAGCATAAAATGCAAGAGACACTCTATTCTGCATTTTTCAGCAACGTTTTATGTTAAATTTATGTTAAGTTTTTATGTTAAAAGTCTTTATAATCTGAGGTTGAAATTCAAAATAGCTAATGTTTAGCATTTCAATATTGAATGTCGCTAATTACAGTCGACTGAGCGTAAAATGTTTCGGTCCCCTGGCTGAGAAAAGCAAAGCAAAAAGATATGAGAAACATCACATAAAAATATCACTGTAAGATCACAGAGAGATATCACAGGCAGAGAGATATCACAGGCAGAGAGAGATCACAGGCAGCCTTGAACACACTTGCTGTTCTCCAAACCTGCCCTGTATACGCAGTTGTGTTCAAAATAATAGCAGTCCACCATGACTAAACTGATCAATCACCGTTTTTGGTAGAAATTATATTTCTACATGTCAAATAATTTACTAGTGGGTGTAGTGGAGTAATGGAAAACTAACAGACCCTAAAGTCATGACATGCATGCTGCTGATTCTGTGTAACAGAATTATTACCTGAAAGGGGCATGTTCAAAATAATAGCAGTGTGAAGTTCAAATAGTGAGGTCATTCATTCTGTGAAAAAGTTGGTTATGGCCGTTATTTAAGGAAGGAAGTCAGCAAATGCTGTACATGCTGATTATAGTGCATTTCTCTCTGAAATTCTGAGTAAAATGGGTCATTCCGGACATTGTTCAGAAGAACAGTGTACCTTGATTAAAAAGTTGATTGGAGAGGGGAAAACATAAACACGTGCAGAAAATGATAGGCTGCTCAGCTAAAATGATCGCAAATGCTTTAAAATGGCAACCAAAACCTAAAAGACGTGCAATAAAACGAAAAACTGCCATTTGAATGGATTGAAGAATAGCTGAAATGGCAAAGACTCTGCCAATGATCAGCTCCAGGAAGATCAAAGAAGGTCTAAAGCAGGGGTGCCCAATCTTATCTGAAGGGCCGGTGTGGATGCGGGTTTTCACTGCAACTTCCAAATTAGATTATTAATTAGAGGACTGATTGGCTGAAGAGTCCTCACACCTGGGTATGAAAGGCTGACCTATCCCAAAATCCTGCATTCACACCGGCCCTTTGTGGATAAGTTTGGGCACCCCTGGTCTAAAGTTATCTGTGAGAACTGTTACAATTAGATGACACGTATATGATGCCAAGGTATCTGCAAAAAGCCCCCATGAAGTCCCATTGCTGAAAAAAAGACAGGTGCTGAAGAGGTTACAACTTGTCAAAGAACACATTGATTGGCCTAAAGAGAAACGCCGCAACATTTTGTGGGCAGATGGAAGCAAGATTGTTCTTTTTTGTTCTAGTGGCCACAGGCAGTTTGTCAGATGACTCCCAAACACTGAATTCAAGCCACAGTACACTGTGAAGACAGTGAAGCATGGAGGTACAGGGATCATGTTATGGGGATGTTTCTCATACTACGGTGTCAGGCCTATTTATCACATTCCAGGGATCATGGATCAGTTTGAGTACCTCAGATTACTTGAAGAGGTCATGAAGTCTTATGCTGAAGACGAAATGCCCTTGAAATGGGTCTTTCAACAAGAAAATGACCCCGAACACATGAGCAACATCTTGGTTCCAGGCCAACAAGATTGACGTTATGGAGCGGCCAGCCCAGTCACCGGACCGTAATCCAATAGAAAACTTGTGGGGTGGCATCAAAAATGCTGCTTCTGAGGCAAAACCAATCAGGATGGAATACCTGTTCACAGGTGCCAGAAGTTGGTCGAGTCCATACAACACAGATGTGCGGCGTTTCTCAGAAACAGTGGCTAAGTGGTTGAGTTTGTACAGAGGAATCTGGGCACTGTTATTATTTTTTTTGAACAGCCTAATATTCTCTTTCCTTCACTTTCTGTAAAGGAGCAACACAAATGTAATGAATTTCTCTTCTTGTTCTGATTTGGGAATAGAATTTGTAGAGTTCCCAATGCATTTGCATGTATGTAAATAAAAACTATTATAAGGATTTTCAGCTTTATTCACTTTTTTTAGACACACCTGTATATGCATTTATATGAGTCATCGACAGCTTTTGCAAAACTCTTGAAAATTCCCATGTAATTTCTTACGCCGGCCCCGTGATGTATATCGAAACCGTGACGGGTAAATCGCAAAGCAGGAAGGCCGACTGTTGAACGGAATATGATAATAAATAAGATGCTCTGAACAAGAACAGGCTGTCTACCCACGCTGGTGCGCTTACCTGGAGATATTTCAGCCTGACGTGTGTCTTGCTGAGGTCCCAAGCTGCATCAAGGCCTCCTCGCCCACGAGGACCTGCTGAATGATAGCATGGCCCTGGTCCTGCGGTGGATGTGCGGATCTCGCTGCTCCCTCTCTTCCCTCGTTATGTGCCGCGGCACGGTCTGGTGCTCAGTCACCATTTATACTCGCAGTCTGGAAAACAGTTCATGCTCTGAGGCACTAGCTAACTTTATAAGGAGCTGATGTAACCCCCCCCCCCCCGACACACACACATACACACACACACCAGTGGAGCCGACCTGAAGCTTGTGGCCACTCCAGGCCCATGAAGAGCCTCATGTCAGACCAGCTTCTGCGGCCCAGCAGCCCTGGTTTGGCTCATTTTCTGTGACGCCGGACTAAAGTCAGCTTCACAGGGAACCTGTGCCAGAACCGGATTGGAGAAAAGCATTAAAAAATACTGAAGTCTCTGTACTTCCTGGTTGCCGTTTCTCCGTAGGTTGGTCAGATTGGCCAGAAAGTGTTCGGGCTGCCTTGGCTTACAACTCTGGATGCAGTAGGAGGTGAAGGAAAAAATCACTAAACTGCAAAGCTGAGGCAGAGCAGGAAAGACCGCAGGGACTTGAGGAGACTTTGAAATGTCAAAAAAAAGGTGAAAGAAAGGAAACAAACCCTCCCCCCCCCAGCACCCAAGTATGAAAGGTCGACCACATTTGTAATCTCCTGTAGTTGAGGTATAAGATTCGGTTTAGCATTTCCTGCAGGGTCTTTGTGTGTCAGTATTTTTATGATTGTTTGTGGATAGGGAACAAAAACGCTGAGGTAGAAAAACAAATTATGCAGCAACATTTTAATCGACAGAGATTTAAACCACAATAAGTACTGTTGAATAGAGAGGGGTTTGAATCAATGGAAGAATGGGCATGCCAAATTCCGGTTGGGGCTAAAGCAGATGACCATCAACATTGTGCCGTTTGCTTGACTCTATCACTTGGCTGTTATGCTTGTGAATGGGTATTATAAGTAGCTGTTGGAAGGACAGCCACCTATAAAACAGGATCATCCCATATTGGAAGAACTACTGCGTCCCATATTATCCAGGGCGACAGGTGGCAACCCCTACGTGGTGTCCATGAAGCTGGGGGTAAAGAGCCTTACTCAAGTTCAAAAAAGTGTGTGAGTACCAGAGATATTGGTAATTCCTTTACATTCTGATGTTTAGGCTGTTCATGTACAGCTCCCACTGTCAACTGATCTATTTGAACCCAATGAGCATGTATCTCATAGCCAAGGAATGTTGACATCTAGAGACCTACAGCCAAGGGCTTCTGGAGGAGATGAGCATGAGACGCTTGACATCAGGTGAATCCATCCATCCATTATCTCCTGCTTATCGGAGGTTGGGTCGTGGGGGCAGCAGTCTCAACAGGAAAACCCAGACTTCCCTCTCCCTGGCCACTTCATCCAGCTCCTCTGGGGGAATCCCGAGGCGTTCCCAGGCCAGCCGAGAGACGTAGTCCCTCTAGTGTGCCTTGGGTCTTCCCCAGGGCCTCCTCCCTGTGGGACATGCTCGGAACACCTCACCAGGGAGGCGTCCAGGAGGCATCCAAATCAGATGCACAAGCCACCTCATCTGACTCCTCTCAATACGGAGGAGCAGCGGCTCTACTCTGAGTCCCTCCTGAATGACTGAGCTTCTCACCCAATCTCGAAGGGAGAGTCCAGCCATCCTGTGGTGAAAACTAATTTCGGCCGCTTGTACTCACGGATCTCATTCTTTCGGTCACTACCCATAGCTCATGACCATAGGTGAGGGTATGAACGTAGATCGACTGGTAAATCGAGAGCTTTGCCTTTTGACTCAGCAACTTCTACACCATGACAGACCAATGCAGAGCCCGCATCACTGCTGACGCCACACCGATCCTCCTGTCAATCTCCTGCTCCATCCTTCCCACACTGAAGACCACGGTCTCGGATTTGGAGGTGCTGATTTTCATCCCAGCTACTTCACACTCGGCTGCGAACTGCTCCAGTGAGACCATGATTTGACGAAGCCAACAGAACCACATCATCTGCAAAAAGCAGAGACCTAATCCTTTGGTCAATCAGGTGAATATACCAATATATTATTAATATAGACAAATCTCTCACAGAACCTCATTTATTAAAGCCTTAAATATTGAAGGTGCATTGACAAGGCCAAATTGTATCAATAGATATTCATAATGGCCACTGTTGGTATGAAAAATGGTTATAAATTTACCCCCTACACTGTTCCATATTAGACTGTATGCACTCTCTACCAGATCTTAGTACTTATGGGGAATTGTTAGATTCCAGAGGGAGTTGGGAGGAGATAATACTGGTAAAATGGGACTTTAAGAAAACATTGCTTCTCCCAGGTGAATGCCTCTTTCTAGACCATGAAATAACTGGACTTACTGGCCACAGGATACCAAACTGTACTTCAGAAATGTGTAATCAAAATGTGATGCATTGAGTATGAAGTTGACCCACTAGGGGTGGCACAATGGTGCAGAATGGTGCAGTTCTCCAGGGCCTCTGGAGAACAGGGTTTCATGTGGTTACTTCCTGCTTTGCACTTGATGCATTTAGGATAGGCTCCAGACCTCCAGGGTCCTGCATAGAACAAGCAGCTACAGTATGTAAAATGGATAGATGGAGATATTCACCTGCCTTGGCCATGCAACCTGATCTTACGGGTTAATCATGGCTTTTGCTGTAATGGCATAATGTCCCTGGGATATGTAGGCAACGTACCAGATTCTTACTAATAAAATTGTCTATTGATCCAGAATTTATAGCGGCTGCGTGCAAGATTCTAGGCCATATCAGGGAACATGCTCAAAAAAGTCATTTTACAGACACGTCTACCTAAATTTGTGCACACTGGAAAAGATCCGACAAGAAAAAATAAATCACATCCCATATGCTATTTTATACCCACAACTCTGGAGGTACGAAGCAACAGTGCAACCATATAAGTGATAATTGTAAACCATGTCATTCATCTCAAATCGAACCACAAGAAATAGGCAGTTACCCATTGGCCAAACCATATTGACAATCTGGGGGCTGGTAGTGTCCACATGTGTATGCATCACTGATCATATGCTTCATCCCTTGTGACTCTCCCCTGATTGCGAAGTCTCTTCTCTTCCAGTTACTGTCTGAGCATTTGTTTTTGTTTCAGATTCTCCGATATATGGCCCTCTGTGTGATTTCGCGTTTTACAATGCTGGGTTTCCCCCCAGTCCTGTTTGCACCTAATTTACCTTTGCACGGCACTCAACTCTGATCTTACAATAGCATTTGACTTTTAGAATTAGTGTCTTGTAACTTATGAGTACCGTGTCTTTGTGACAACCATGGCTCAAAGTCTCTTACAAATACAGGCAGGCCCCAGGTTACAAATGAAATCCATTCCCTGTCTGTCTGTCTTTAAGTCAAATTTGTAGGCAAGTTGGAACAGTTATAATATAGTACATAAAATAATGATAATAATAAATAAAATAAAATAATAAAAAAGTAATTACATGCAGTACTGTACTGTATAATACTGCATTATACCAGTCTGTTCATAAGTACAGGTAGTCCATAAGTCGGACATTTTTAACCTGAAGACTGATCGTAATTGGTGGTCTGAAATTAACAGATGATTAGAACCTTAAAATGACTCAGGAAATCAACAATAACAAACACTTAAAACTACACGGCATGCAGGCTACAAAACTTGGAATGAATATGTCTTGCTATAAAAAATATAATGTTGCATTTTTTACACAGATGGGGGCAGTATTGGTATCATTCAGAGACCAGTGCTGTAGTGGGACCTGGCAAAGAGGCATAACAATGATCAAACTAACCAGCTATTTCACATGCCACATCACTGATGTGTAAATGAATGCACTGCCAGCAAGCTTCCTTTCCTTTGCCACAAATACCTCACATGAAAATGTTTTAAAAAAATGCTTGCTTGTTTGCTCATCATCAGGTCAAATGCAATTTTTTGCTCTAATGTGCAAATTGTTTCAGAGAGCACAAAGTACATCATTCCCGAGTGGCTTTAGGGATATTTTCTTGTTCTTTATAATAGCAAGAGTGACAAACAGAATGTCTCCCAGCGTTAAGTAAGACTAACATGTCAAATAAACAGAATTGCATTTTGATAGCCAAAAGGCCTGATTTATGTACTGTACAGTATATGCAAACGAAACAAATATATTTTATAAGAATGTATCACACAGAACAATGAAACTAACAGAAAAATCCCTCCATCTCTTGCATTGATGCAATGATCTGTGAGGTTTATATATAAAGCTTTTAAAATTTTTAAAAGTAAACATCCTTCAAATATAAGAAAATGTTTTTTCTTTAATATCTGCAGATGAACCCAATATTTATTTAAAGTACACCAAGTCAAAAGAAGTTTACACAGGAATATTTCTGCTGGACAGACCTAGTATTTATGTTCTAGAATAAGCTTATGGAAAATTGGTATTTCTTTAAATTGCAATCCATGGTGAGACATGGTGGTAATTATATATAAGATAATGTAAATGGAAATTGAAAATGGAAGTCTTTCAGCCTCAGGGTCACACAGCACTGTATACATACTCCTACAACCTCAGGGTCACGCAACACTGTATACATACTCCTACAGTCTTAGGGTCATGCAACACTGTATACATAGTCCTACAGG
>JAABNY020000129.1:17264855-17275850 GCA_015164015.2 Brevimyrus niger
TGTGTGTGTGTATATGTATGTATGTATATATATATAAACATTTTTTTGGTATTCTATTTAAACTATTAATACTAAAACTATTATACTATTTATATAAAAAAATTGGGAATTTCTGAAATGAAACGCAAAGATCAGAAAAACTTTAAAAGTTTTATTTTCAGAAAAATTTCAATATAATGGTGCGATTCTAGATGTTATCAAACCAAACCCAGCCCAGATGGAGTGTAGACTTTAACGGTCTACAGGTACAAATATTAAATACTTGTTAATAACTTCTCCCCGCTTGCTGCGTACGGCTCTGAGGTTGGAAGGGAAGCGCCTGATCATGGGCTTTGCAGTCATGGGCTCAGGACAAAAGGCGGCTTTTGTTCCCGGAGGATGGAGCCTTATCCCATCCCCACTTTAGGGACCTCTAATGAATAATTCAATGTTATCATTCAGGTTGACATTTGATGATTATGTTTTTATTCTTTCTCACAAGTGAGTACCCTCGCTGGATGGATGGGCGTGGCCTAGAGGAGGTGGGCCGAAGGGGGGGGCAGGGGGAGGAAGCACGATGCGGGCCTTGGCACAAGAGAGACTGGAGAGCAGCGCTCCGCTGTCAGTGTGGTAAATATAACGTGTCACCAATTAAATACTCATTGCTATTCTCTAATTCAGTCAGTGCCTTGTTAAGCACGGCCTGGCAGGGAGGGCCTCGGATCTGCCTCGGCCCCTGATACCAGCATCGGCCACAATGGAAGAACATTTTCCCACCCTTTAAACCGGCCCCCCTCCCTTATGCATGGAAATAAGACATTCTTTCAGCTCCATTTTCTAACGGAGAAAAAATGACCATCCACCTCTTTGATTTCATAGCTTTTTTTTTCAAAGACAACAAAGAATTCTATAGTTTCAGATTTTTATAAAAAAAACTTTTCTTTCTGCTTCCTTTTTTGGGTCATTGTCATGGTAATGATATTGACACAACTTGGCTGCAACGTGGCTATAGAACACATATGAAGCCTAGCAGGAGTCCATTACAGAAATGCCATTTAGCACACTGCTCCGTGGACAAAGTCAGGCGTGGAGGGGGCCTAGCTGTCAAGGATGGGAATTCGGTGCAAAATTTCACTTGATCGGTCGGGGTTCTTTCTGTGGATTTCCCTGGTTTTCAAATGTGCTAAAGCGTTAAAATGCAGGAATATAAATGAGTATATAGCCCTCTATAAAGCATACTCTCATACAGAATGTGCCCTCACAATACAATGATCTTTCAAGACTGATATGAAAAGAGGGAAGACGCGTTAATGCAAAAACTGGGAGTATAAATATAATGGTATATTTACTTCGGTTTGCATTTTAATTGCTAGGTACTATAATTTACAATTTATATGACATTTATCAGTTTGTTTGGATTCTTTGTGGCTTAGTGGTTTACCGCTGTGTTTTATACCTTCAGGGTTAGAGGTTTGAATTTTGCCTCCTCTTCCATGTGTGTGGGTGGAATTTGCATGTTCTCCCTCCATGATTCAGAATTTCCTCCAGGTAATCTGCTTTGACTTCCTCCTCTATGCCAAAAACATCCACTGAAAGTGAATTGATATGCCCACGTATCTGATTTTGTGTGTGTGTGTGTGTGTGTGTGTGTGTGTGTGTGTGTGTGTTGCTCTGTGGTCTGGTACAACCCAGGGTATCTGTTTACCTTCTGCCTAGGCTTTCTGGGACGTGTTCAAGGCTCCCTGCAACCCTGCAGTAGAAGCAGCTATGAAAGATAAATGATTAACTAAACATTAATGGAACTTCTTCCAGTGTAAAGTTGCAAAATCACATTTTGATCCTTGTTATCAGAACACTAACCCAACAACACTGAAGTGAAATCCTAGAAATGGACTGAAACGTGTTGCTTGAAGAGTCATTATATTTTGTTTGCTATGATCAGGTCCTCTTGCTCCATACATGAATATTTGTATTTGATAACAGCCTGTCTCCATACAAAAAGTATCACATACTTTCCTCTTTCAGTTTGATAACTGTCACTTTATGCGTAACTCAGCACACTCTCCAAGCTTATAACCTGCATTATTACACTGCAATGTTCATACTGTATTTATTTGCTTATCACTTTGCACACTTATCAATAGAAGCATGTAGAATTTAACTCACGCCTGGGTAGATTAAACTCATCCATCCGTCTTCCTTGGAAAAAATATCAGTACATAGATTAAACACTGTGCTGAAAGGTCCAGTGTAACTACTTAATTAGTCTAAGAGTTTGCTCCTGCAACTGTCTGGCTACAATTTTAACTACACTACTCATTTCATTGTTCTCTGAATGAGAAAACTTCATGGAAATATGCACATTTCTGATTGGAGGAAGCATGTGTCAATAAAGAGAGACCCAAACACTCCCGGAACACTGGAATGGGGGTCTGGGCAGGGTCTCTTAAGACCAATTTACCCATTTGAATTGGAATGTGAGAAATGCTATTTAAAGAGGACAGAATGAGTCTTGCCTGTATGTTTTCAAGAAATCAAAGGCTTTCTCTGTTTGAGTGCTAGGTCCAGAGAGAAAGCAGGCATTAATGGGCCCGCCTCCCTAAAGATCCAGCTCATTATCACTGTCCAACTGTCTGGGGGCATCTTGGCACATTCACATGGACTTAATTGAATTAGATATACCCACTTGTTTGGTCATTGTGCGCTCGCGTGAGAATCCTGCAACCATTTTCCTGATAAGTCTCAAGAAAATTTTACAACACTTGTCGAGAGATCTGAGAGTTTTTTACCATTTGGAATAAAAAGATATTTCAATATCCTGTAGTTTTCCTGCAGGCATGAGAGTTACAGCAATGGAACTCCATCTCCATAATGTCCACTGACATCATAGAGGATTTAATAAAGACTGGCCTCAGATTACAGTGTTGGGACAAAGCAGTCTCATGTGTCGCTGTGAGTGGGATACTCTTATTCTGGCTTTTCAAACATATTAATAACACAAGCAAATGCTCACTCAAGATAAAATATGATGGAACTAATAAAAGAATTAAACTTTTTCTGATTGGTATTATATCTAATTGTATCACTGTGTGTAAGTAACTCTTCACGTTTTGTCCCATCTTGGGAAATTACAAAATTTGCCAAGAAGTCAACCCAGAGTTGAATTACATTGGAAGGCAATTGAGAATCTGGAAGGAGCCGCAAGGACCGATATAACCAGTTAGTAGAATACAGTTCAAGAGGCTGAGATCTGAGGTAAAGTTCACAGTAATAAGAACACTTCACTAAAAGGAGTAATACTGAACAAAGAAGGAAATCTTCATGAATAAAATAAGTCTATATGAATAAAAAGCCTCAATAATGTATTAGAGAGATGAAGAAGTACAGAAATTAAGGGTGTTATATACAAACCAGTATAACCAAGGGTTATGTTTGGCTCAGACCCAATACAGTGTCTTAAAACCTTAAAATCTTTTACAAGCATGTACCTTTTAGGTGGACAATAAGCCACAAAGTTTGGTTGCACTTTACTTGAGGGGTCACAAATACTAGTAATAACTTAGTTACTACTGAAGTACAAACCATGAAGAAATCATGAACAAGTATAGTCTGCTTAAGATGAAAGCTGCGACAATTAATTATTGATGAACAAACCCAAGATCAACTTGTAACTAACACTTAATTTGTTGTTAATTAATACATAACTAATAATATAATACTACATTATTTGTTTTCCCTCAGGTAGTGTTTCCCAAAATTCTAAAAAGAATAAGATAAAGCCCTTAAATTGTGTTGACAATATTTACCTAGGATAAATTTATAGATATCTTATTCTTTTTATAGATAAATTTGCAAATATCTCATTAATAATACTGTAAAGTTACTTTTTTAAAAACTTGCAAACTTTTGTAAACTTTTGTAAAAATGATCACCCTTCTACCAATTTGTGCTCAGATACGACATTTTTTTAAATGTCACATGTGTCTGAAACATTTCAATGTATTAGGAAATTGTTGTCTTACTAATTGGATTGTTTTTCATTTATTTCTGGTTAATCTGGCACTGAATCGAGTCTGTTATTACGTTAACTATTCAGAAGGTGATTTTTGTTTTCTTGAATAAGCAACAAATTTGCGGCATAAGCTAGAGGCTCTGGCCCAGTTTAATGACTTTTGCCTTTTCTCCCTCCAACTAGCTTTGAAGTCGCATGGCTAGGGGATTACCGGCTTCTGCTGGAATGAAAGCGGTCCGATGCAATTGCCCTTTCCATTTAATGGGCTGCAGTTTTTAAAGACGAGGCTAAAAGTGTAGCCTCAGTGCTGTCACCTTATCGAGTCACACCCAGCCCCCCTTGGGGTCACCTAAAGATTGACACCGTAACCCGCTGCCCCGGTCTTCCCCCTGCCCCTATGCTGGTGTACCCAGCTGTCAGTAATGTGGTCCTAACTTTATTCATTTAGAGATCAGGGGACGTGAGCGGATAATCTTTGAATAAGTGGGGCTTTGCAGCTAGCATACTTTTCGAGTCTTTTTTCTGGCTGCTTTTTTCACCTCTGCTTTTTGTCCTTTGAGGCATCTTCCCCACTTTTACAGAGCATCCAGATGTTCTGCTATGCTTCCTAAGATTCGATGGGATGTTTGTGACTTTTTCTAACGAGGGACAGTCTGACAGCACTGAACTGCTGGTCACAGCTGAGTGGAGCAAAATGCGTGTCAATGAGTCCTCAAAGGGGGCTGGTGCTGTGTTGAGAACTACAAGCGAGTTAACTGTGTAGACACCAGGCGACGAGACACATGCTACCGTTGCTTTGGTCCCTCCTTCTTTTGCCCTGACTGTGGCTGTCCCACTTGGACAAAGTGACTTTGTCTTCAATTAGACAATGAAGTAACACTGTCCCAAACTACAGAGCACTGTAATTGGACAAAAGTTACTGAAGGAAAAAATAGTATGAAATGGATTGTTAGACTTGCTTTTCAACATTGTTACTGATCTGTACAATGAAACACTGGATTCAATGGCCACTGCTCGGCTCTGTAATTGAACAATTTTACAAAATAATATCGGAGATACTGCACGTATGTGTCCACAGTATGTACGTGTGCAATTCAGTGCACGCCGTGTGCCACAACGGAGTGCTGAATGGTGGCTTAGAGCCAACAGGAGCATGAGCTGTACTTACATGAGGGACCCACCAATGGACTTTTTCATTCTGGTATGAACAGCATGTCACCCACTGAAGAGGAGATGATGTAGGTCCCCCGACCTTAATCTTCTTGAGGGTTCACACAGGAAGTTGGGTGCTGATAAAATTATATATAATAAAATATCATGTAATATTTTAGCTCAATAACACTGGAAAACACCACGATTGAGCAGTAGATTTATAGAGCAGGATTCTATTGCAACTATTCTCCGATGTCGAAGTTCCGCCAGCTAAATTCAGTATAAAGGCATCTGTTGCCTTGGTGATATATATCACTTCTTTCTGTGTATCTTGTCTCCTTGCCTGACACCAATTGGCCAGGGGAGTAAATAAAAAGATGATGGTTTACAATGTGCATCATGCATATTGATATGCATGCCGTAGTTTGACTCCATCTGTCCATCCATCTTCTGACCACTTATCTATTGCCGAGTTGCGATGAGTTTGGGGACTATCCCAGAAAGCAATGGGAACAAGGCAATGCAGAGCCCAGCATGGACAGAATGTTCTTCTACCATTTTCCTTTAATTTACCTTTAATGTTGATTAAGAAGGCAGCCAAAGCGCGTTCCTTTCGACCATTTTGTTTCCCATGGAAAGATGTTAGAAAATGACGGCAGATCCAAAACTGATCTTGTCTGCTTTAATTTTTCATCTTGCCTGGCTCTCGCTAAACTGATAATGAAATGCATGATTGATTTACTACACCACACAGAAATTCACTCGACATGCAATAAATGAACAAACAGCACCTAGCACTTACACAACTTTATAATCACAATCTAACAAAATAACAGCAAAATGCTTTTCTTTCCAATCGCGGTGTGAGCATTGTTTTCTCCTGCATCTAAAATAAAATACACAAACAATTAAACTGTTGAATGGCTTGCTGACTGGAAGAATTAAATCCTTTTAGAAGTCGTGTACCCTGCTGTAATGCAACCCAGCAATTTGCAGAGCAGAGTGACAGCAACTATAGTTGACACCTTGCCTATAAAACAGAAAGGCCATTCAACAGGCTACAATTCACAGATAACAGTGCCAAATATTATTCCGTACAAGAAAATTACTCGTAACACCTACAGTATCATACATTTTGTGTCACAATCATGTTGGTCCTTATCAAAATTCCTGTTAAGACAAGAAAGGCATTCACATCATTCATGTAACTGTGGTTTACTCTTTTCTCTATAGGTGTCAAATCTAACTTTGTGTAGCTTTTAATTATTTAATTAAACGTATTACAACCAATCACCAGTTTCTGGGCCACGGACCTCCTCCAGACAGCAAAATTAATGATTTAGTGGAATTAAAAAAATCCATAACAGTAGCTTGGAAGAGCTACTACCAAAGAAGGAATAAACATTTTAAAACATAAAGTTTGATTTTAAACTAATTTTTAAATATTATTTAAATGACCTTACTCCATGCATAAGCACTTTAACCACACGTCTGCGCATATCAAACACAAATAAATATCAGAAGTATGAAAGATAATATAGATTCCAAATACTGCTGTATTTACACCAACTTTAAAATCAGTTATGGTGACATGCATCGTATTTTAATATGACCTTATTTTAATCACTCAGGGGGTGATTTAAACCAACCAATTCTGAACGTTGATTAAGATACTAGAATTAGCAAAGTTCCAGTAACTGGAGAGTATTTGCCGAATGAAACATTTACTTTTTTTTGCGGCAACTTATCTTTTTCAAAGTTGTTTCCGGTGATTTAAAGTCTAATTTTAACTGACTGCAGCAGTTTAGCATTAAAAAGGCCAATCCTCCTGGTTGCGATTGTTTTTTTTTTTTTTTTTCTCAGCTGGCTAGTTAGAGTTAAAATGGGACTCTCTCACCGACAATTTGAGTACCTAGTTATTATAAATCAATGATGGTTTGTAATTCTGTTAATTCGGACAAAAGAGGCAGGGAATAAACAGCCATTAAAATGACATGTGAATCGGCAAACAAACTGTTTAATGTGTGTCGGCCATGTGAAGGGGCTCTCAGCCTGCGTGATAGGGGACACAAGGATTTGCATCTGATTGGAGTTTAATGGCCCACATCAGCACTGCAGCACCTTATCCCCATGGTGACCAATCTTTTCTCAAGATTTTCAACAGGGTGAAATGTTCTTTTTTGTCTGCTCAAAATGTGTCATGTGAGCCCATTGGGAATAGGGCTTGTATGTATCAATTTGTTTCTGTTTTGAGACCCGCAATAGCCCGGCAATGAATATATGGGCCATTGAGCCCTGGCGCACAATGGCCACAGCTGATGAGGTTGCCACGGAGACCCGCCCACACAATGGCTTGGAATGATGACATATGGTTCTAACTTGCCCCAGTCTGCATACCCCCAATAATCAGCCTCCGTCACTTGACAAAACCTCGGAGCTGGCCATTTATCCGTGCCTACTCATTTCATGGTAAAATAAACTTTTTATAAAGTTTTAACAACAGATGCACAAAACGGGAATAAGGGTAAAAAGGCAGCATGTAAAGTGGGGGAATTCTTCATTAAGTGATTTACAAATGGACTGTCCACCTGCTTCCACTCTGATATACTCGTGGGGAATTTGAGCTATGAGGGCAGGCCACGTTGTTAAATGTTTCAATTCCATAAATATATTGCATACGCACTTTGTACAATAAAACCAATTAGGCTGAATAACTTAAACTTTATTTATAAATAAAAGTATATATACATAGACAGAGAGAGAGAGAGATTTTATTTCTTTCATTTAATTTACTTTACTTATAGTGTTAAATAGTGAGGTTATATTTGAACTCAAATGTATTACACATACATGAGTTTAGACATAACCTCAATTAAAAATATTAAAATATAGAAAGAGAACTGAATCCTAAAATTCAATATTAGATTCTACAACGCATAACACATACTGGAGTGCTACTTATTACGGCACATTTATTACCCTCTAACATAAATTGGGTGGCATTTTTTTCCATTTAAATTTTGTCTTCAAATCTTCAATTTCAATTACTTAGACCTAAATGAATTATATAGTATGTTGGTAGCACTTTACCTGACAGTACTCGAATACTTAGTATTAACTCAGTTACTACTGAAGTACAAATCATGAATAAATCAGGAAAAAAAAATTGTGGCTACTTGAGCTAAAAGATAATTCACGATTCATTAATGATGAACAAACATGAGATCAGTATTTCACATCTGTTATTCATCACTTATTGCTTCAGCAGTTCCTTAGTGGTTTACAAAGGTTTGCAGGATCGGCGTCTATAGTAATAAATATAGTAACTGCTTGAGATAAAACATGCATCACAATTTGTTAATGATGAATTAACATGAGATCGGTATGTAACTAAGACTTAGTTTATGGTTAATTAATACATAAGTAATAGCATACTATATTTTTTGTGCCACTCAAGTAAACTGTTATCAATATGGTTAGAGAGATCTTGAACTCGTCTCAGTTGTAGAAAATGACCTACGCACAAAATACCCAAATGAATTCTCTGAAGCCTTAACTGAGATCTGGTGTCTTATCTGTGCTAGGAGGCCGAATTGAATTTCTAGTCATGTGGTTTTGTGTGAAGAAGACATCTTCTGTCAGCGCCGTGTGACTGTGTCCCTCTCCGCTCTGGCCGAGCCCATACTGCCGCGATGCCTTTGTGCCTGGCCCACGGCTCTGCGGGCTCAGTGCCGCCTGCCCCATTCAGCCTATTCAGGCTGCTCTACAAAGGGGGCATCGTAACCTACGGCGCCCACTGCAGCCACACCCACACACACCCACACACACCCACACAGACTTCATTCATGAACCCATTGGGGGCAGGGAGATGCCAATTAGACTCACCACAGGCGCCACAGTTGTCAGTCACACTCAGATACTGTTATCTACGTTTACCAGTAGTAAGGGAGACACGAAGTCACAGGCTTTACGAAGGTGAGGAAGTCAGAGTAGTAATGTTAGGGTTAGGGTGTTAGAGTGGTAGTGTTAGCTGGAGGTGTGAGGGTCTTGGTTTCAGGTTCTGCCGGTTACCCCGTCAGTACTCAACCCAAAGTTATGCCCTTGCATTATTCGAGCAGAAGTGTCCCGGGACCAGAAAATCCAGGCTTCCTCCAGGGTGACCTGCGGTCCTGCATAGAGACGTCACGCTGCACTTCCGCAGGGATGCTTTGTTGTCTGTTAACAGATGTTTCCCCTCTCCTGCAAAAGAAAACATTTCCTTCTCAGTATATGCGTGTGTGTCTGTCCCTAGACTGCCTGGAAGCCTCTGTAATAAGGTGTAGAAGACCCAGAAATGGGTGAATCTTTCTAGGCCTGACACGAGGGTCAAAGACAGCAAAGACAGACCCCCAGGATTCACATCTGTGACGGAAGCCTGCACCCACCCCCCAATTCAGCCCCCCCCACACAAAGTATCCCATGAGTGCAAGCCACGCAGGTGGCAGGCAATGCTGTGAGAGTTACTAGCCACACAGTTAGAGCAGCGTTCAAAATAAACTTGAGGAAACAGAGCTCTTCAGTATGTCAGACTTACACTACAAAGCCACACGAACGAGGCCAGGCCTGAGCATAGCAATCTTTGGAGACAATAAGGAAGGAGAGAAAACAGAGAGCTCTTTCTTCCAGACAGGCTGTTGTGTCTGGCCCGGGCAATTTTGGAAACGGAATCTTATCTAAAGAACGGGATGTTATAAACACAGATTTTGGCTCATGAATGTGCAATGAGTAAAGAATTTTTTTTGTGAATGGAAGGAAACGGTCTTAACGCCAGAGAAACAGAGAAATCCCCTGCTTTGCATTTGAGGCCGCGTACATTTATGAGTATTTCTAAGCCTAATTTCTTCCATCCTAATGGAACAGCCTTTAGGATAAAAGGCTGAAGCTGTTAAATATGCTGTAGTAGTCTGGCTTTCTTGCACACTCCAAAGACACACGTGCTGGCATCTGAGTGTGCATGTGTGCGTGTCTCTCCTCCCTGCGACAAACTCAAATCCTGTCTAGCGTGTCTGCTGAGGATGAGCCGTCTGTATCCATGGATACCGTGTCTGCAGATTCGACCAATTGTGGATGTAAAACATATGGGGGGAAAAAAATCCGGAAAAGTTTGAAAAAGCAAATCTTAAATCTGTAGCACTGTACTGAATCCACCTGAGTGTAGTGATGTGTAGGCATACCCAGCAGGAGAAGAAGGGGGGGGCTATTTTCTCTATTGAGAACTACAGACGTTCCTCTGCTTACGAACAAGATACGTTCCGAATGGCTGTTCGCAACTTGAAATATTTGTAAGACGTCATTCAACATAATTTTAAGGGTATACGCAAGTACAAAGACCTAGGATGCTGGGAGTACGCACGCTAAGCTGCTGCGCGGCGGGAGTAGCGGCCGGAAGTCGTACTAGATGGGTTTGGCACGCTGAAAAAAAAAAATTATGACAGGAAACGGGAACCCAATGAACACAATTTGGACTTAGAGTCCTTTTCATTTGTATGCCTGAAAGTTGGTAAGCAGAGGAGTGTCTGCATAAGACAGCAGTCGGTAAGTGAAAGAAAATGCTGCCTTGTTGCTGACATATACTATGAAATTAGGTCTATAGTGTTGTGCCTGTATCAAACATGAACAGACATTTCTCTTTTTTGCAGCAATGCAATATTATATCTATTTGCATAGCATTTACATTGCATTAGGTACTGCACAGAAATTAATATAGAGATTATTTTAAATATATGGGAGGATGTAGGGCGGCATGGTGGTGCAGTGGTTAGCACTGTTGCCTCACACCTCTGGGACCCGGGTTCGAGTCTCTGCCTGGGTTA
>JAABNY020000129.1:17283408-17295637 GCA_015164015.2 Brevimyrus niger
GTCTAATTATAATGAATACTGATTTATCAAAAACGCATGATAAACATCAGTTAATCATAATTAATCAAAAAGTCTGATCAACAACAAACTGTCAAACCATAATGGATAGTCTGATATTATTAGCATAAAGTGTAAGATTCCACATTGCCCCTTTTCAAGATTCTGACACAACTATTAACTGCAGAAACAGGAATAAAAACAAACACATAACACCGTTTGTGAAACAGGGAAAAACCTCACAGTGCCAATCTGGGGGAAAAAAAGTGAAATTCCTCTCTTGTCCGGTATGAACTGGCTGATCCAGATCTCAGTCTTCCTCAGGGTTTATATCACATCCTCAACATCCTTAACATCCTCAACATCCTCATGTGCATTATATCCCTCGTCTAACACAGGCAACGTAATCACTGGAAGGTAATTAATGGAAAATATGGGACATATATTAATTTTAAAAGGAGTCCAGTTAAAACACATTCTGTCATGAAATAACCCAAAGAGCCAAAGATGCTATCAGCCTCCCCATTTGGGGGGTAAATTCTCTGTATTTGTGGCTCTCTCCGTGTATCTGGGTGGCTACAGCAGGGAATTCGTCAGAGTACTTAGGAATAAAAGTGCAGCACCTCACTTATAATAGGAGAAGCCCCCCTTGTACTGCGAGGAGATAATCCGATACCAGTCTGGCACGTTTCCACTGACATACGGGAACCAAGTCGTACCTGAGCCGTGCTGTGAAGAGACTAGTTACAGTGCGGTTTCTGCTCACTTCGGATTTCCACTGCAGAAGGGTCAGCTCAGGAAAGGTGTTGCTGGGTTCGGAGAGCGACAGTAACCAAAAAACCAAAGGGGCGATCATATACTGTCCACATGGTGTACATCATGATTTACTATGTGCTAGCAAGTATGTGAGAATTGTCATCTTACGTTAGCACCAAACGCTACTGGAATTAGCATTTGCTTGTATGAATTAGCATTACAGATTCATTCTGTACAACGGTTCTATAGTACTTTTTTTAGTAGATGGCTGGAAATTGGAATGGACCAGTATATCACGACATGTGATACTACTAATAATGAATGATATACTGTATAGGATATACCCTTTTTGCCTTCAGATAAATTCATGGATAATGGCGCAGATCAGCGGTATCTCCCTGCATTTCGACCAATCAGACGGCAGGGTCATAACTACCTCAACCAATCAGACAGCGGTGACGTAACCACCTCGATCAATCAGACAGCGGTGACATAACCACCTCGACCAATCGGACAGTGGTGACACAACCTCCTTGGGTTTGTCACGCTTCCGGCCCAGGGCCATATCCATGACACAGGCAGATATGGGTCAGTGCTTCTCCTGCTGACGCGGCAGGTGCCGTTTGCAGCTCGTGAAATTATCATATGGCCTTTAGGTCGCTTCTGAAGGATATCACCAAACTGACCAGAGGACAGGTTAAGCAGAGTAACACGGAATTCCCCATTAGCTGATATGTTGTTACTGAAAATATTATATCCTAATACAAGCTAATGGGGCTCAGCCAGACCCAGACTGCACTGCAGGAATTATGTCTTGCAGCTGGCTGGGCAACATCTGGGGATGTCTCAGATCAAGCTGGAGTCTGCAGTCCCAGAGAGGGTGAGATTTCATACCGCAGATTAGCAGGGAGCTTGTGGTGACAGTGCCTTGTAGTCGGCACAAAACCTGACAGCCACAGCTAAACATTTCCAGCTCCAACTCACAGCTTTTTTTTCCACAAACTATCTAGATTCATCCATCCATCCATTTTCCAATCCGCTTATCCTACTGGGTCGCGGGGGGTCCGGAGCCTATCCTGGAAGCAACGGGCACGAAGCAGGGAACAACCCTGGATAGGGGGCCAGCCCATCGCAGTATCTAGATTCAGTATCAACTAAATGTATGTCTGTTAAGGTAAACTAGGTAAAGCTCATTTCATCTCTGTATTGTCTGACTAAGTTGTACTGTAAGTTGCTGAAGGTGCATTTATTTCGCCAAAGGTGCTGGCCCAGCCATATCTGTCTATGGCATTTCTCACTTTATCACATTGTATCGCCTGCATCAGTATTATGAACAGCATAAACCTGTTATTTTGATGGTGTGGGTGTTGGCAGAAATGAAAAATGTGCTCTCAATTATCAACTGGACATATGTAAATGAGTCTATGTTGATGACCGAAGGGAGGCAGCTTTGAACTAAGTCGACATTGAAAAGTGTTAGTAAAGTTTGATTTTTGAAGGTATAGGAGACAGGAGTTTCCCATGTGTGTGTGTGTGTATGTGTATGTCAGTCCTCCAGAAATGTTTACATATTCGGTCTATTATAAATTTTTACGCCCCATAACTGCTGTAGCAAGTATTTCTGCTAATAGTGGGGAAACTCGGACTATAAAAATTTGTGGCTGCAATAAGAAAACTAAAAATGTCAAAAGTCTCATATTTTGTTTGGTTGCTGATGGTTAAGGTTAGGGCTGGGTAAATGTTCAGGTCGTCACAGTTGGGATTAGATTTTCCCCCCATAGAAATAAATGGAAAGTCCCTGCAAAGATATGAGCACAAACACAAATGTGTGTGTGTGTGTGTGTGTGTGGGGAGGGGGCAGGGGTTTCATTTTGCCCAAGATATTCAATGAGGACTTGTGTCCAGCTTTTGGGTACTGAACCCCCTTCACCTTTCAGCTCCTGCCCCTCTGAAAGCCAGGCACAGCTCGACTGCCCCCCCGGAGGACCCCCTCTTCCTTCCGCTGTGTGCTTCCTGTGACACACTCAAGGTTCCCCTACTTTGTCCTGGATAAGTGAGTGTCCCATACACGGTGTAACATCTAACTAAAGCAGAAAATCTCACAATTTACATTCAAAAATGAACGATACCATATTAAATCGAAAAATATCGACAGAAATGTTGCTTTATTATTATATATGTATTTCGTGAAGGTTTTCTGTTTTTTTCACAGCCTTCGGTATCAAGCCGACATTATGGACTTGACAAGTGTCTCGGAATGAAAACCTAATTAGCCACATCAGAGCCCCCGACCCGGACCTCCAGGATAAGGCGCTACTAGCAGACAGAAAGACCCCATTGGTCACTGGCTAATGAGAAAAACGCCCGGGGGCCATCCGCATTCATTCGCGTCACTATACCAACAAGTCCCCCCCGATCGGAGGACTTACGCACTCACTGAATGATGAGAACTGTTGCTTATAGCTTGGACGAAATACACGTCAATCACTTTAACGAACGGATAATTAAACTTAAACTCCTTAAGTGATTAACGGTATCTGAAACAAGTTAAACATGCATTTTTCCTCCAAAATAATAAAAACCTGCATAATTGTTTACAAACCCGCTGCGAGTATAAAACATAGCAATGTTACTTAGCTTGCAATGGCTCAGAGGCCAAATGACTACTGTTGTTAGCTGTAAAGCTGTAAACTTTACTAAAGTCTATTGGTTGTTCTGATTTTCAGCGCCATAAGTTGAAAGCAAAAGCAGGCAACCCATATGAAAATTTTCAATGCATGCGGATTTTAATTAATTCCAATCACAACTAGGAAAATGAATACAAATTAATCTATTTGTTTTACAAATACGTAAAACAAAAGGGGTCTGTTTATAATTAATACTTTTTATACCCTAAAAAGTTTTTAAACTAGTGTCTTCACAAATAAAGTATTTTTAAATGTTGGTGCAACTGGAAATGCTTTTTTGAATAACTAAATATGGCGCTAAACCATGCTGCCTGATTAAATATATTTCGGACAGGCAGAATTCGGGGTCTGAATAATTATGCCTACAGTTTTTACATAGGCTATGCAGATTTTTTGTACCGTACAATAAATGAAAACTAAATGCTGGCTTTGACGTTTCCCATGTTAAGTATAATAAACCCAAACTTTCATGATTACTGTTTCTAGAGATGCGCGTTACAAACCACTACTGCCTCGCGCTGGAGCGCGGTGGGTGTGCGCGCAGGGAGCTGCTGCTGTAATGTAATACCCCAATTTATGGCTGCCGCGTGCGCGCGCCTCCTCGCCTCTCGAGAACGGCGTTGTGGCCAGTCCACGACCCGGGCTGCCAGCGGGGATTTACCGACTGGCTCGGCGCCCGACCGCAAGCAGTTTAGTTCGCCGGGTTCTCACGACCTCAGCGCCACACAAGAGTCTCTGAAATATTAACACGGACACGCAGCACACGAGGAGCAGCCGCACAGCCAGCACGCCGCCGGCTGGTGTGCAAAGGCAAGCCGCGTAATATCGCCTGTTTGAGCAGAAGAGAAACGCTCTTCGTTGTAATTTCCAGGGCAACTTACAGTTTAGACGGGATGGCGTATAGAAATTTAAAAAGTAAAATGAAAACCGTGAACAGACACGAAGATAGCCATGTGTAACTTATATATATATATATATATATATAATTAAAAATATCATTAAAAAGAAGGGACATTAAAAAAATAGAGAAACCATTTCATTTTCCTACACATCAACATAATAGAATAGGTTTTCATAATTATAAAATCACACGGGCACGTTCACTTAAACATAACAAGCAGACCCCCATCCAGCCATTGGAATCAACTGTTAGGCCTATTACTTTTTTAACACCGTTTTGACGATAACGAAATTTTTGGTAAACATGCACATTTGAAGCAATAGAACCTAATTAAATCATGATATATAAATATATACATACCATAATTAATATTTATGCCTATATTTTATAAAGACGTAGTTTCTTGAGGAATGCGTAACAAAAGTAAGCTTTATTAATGTTCTTTGATGCCCAATACGCTCAACTGACTGAATGAAATCCAAGCTTGGAGTCGGAGTGAGTCGGCGGCTGCCAGCAGCCGGCACACGGCGAGCGTCGGGCGGCCAAGCCCAGCAACATGAGCCCTGGCTCCGCACGCCTGGGAAAGATAAGCTTACGCCCTGGAGATAATAAATCTGTGTGCGTCTTATTGTGTCATGTGAACGTGAGCGTTTGATGGTGGGCGTTATTTAAGAGTCTTCCTTGAATCTATTGGAAATTCATGGCCAGTCAATTTTAGCCATTTCACCTTTTAAAATTAACTCTGTAACAGCATTAATGGTTTTGATTCGTGATTTAAGTATTCCTCATGTGCATCGCACTTCTGCAGTGGATTTTGTCTAGTGGGCTAATTATTCTCTCTCACAATCGTAATAAACGGATCAACAGGTACAGGATATAACTAATATACGGTAAAATAAAATCATTTTTGATTCGTCGTAGGGGCGTCGGTCATTAAGTACGTTGCCTCTTAATTTAATTTGAGATATTACACAGCAAAGAAAACCTTTCAAACACAAATGTGTAAAATCTGAAGTCGGCTAGCTTTGCTGAAAATTGTACAGCACTATTCCCTTAATTTTACAGTTATCAGTTTAATTGTTATGAGATAAAAAAACATTATCAAAAAAAAAGGTTGTAATCCTAACCGCAATGACAGTGATGAGGCACAGCTATATTGTCATATAACAAAGATTTTATTCCACCCATCCCCCCAAAACAATTTTTTTAACACAAACTAAGCAATATTAAACACAGCTTTGGCATTTGACATACGACATGTTTTTATAAAACTATATTTTTCCATAAAAAACGTTTTCCTATTAACATTGTACTAAGCATGAACATATCTATCACCAGCATCCCAAAGTATGGACTCAGCAAATAAATATTGTTCAGATACAGTTCAGGAGGAGCATTCCTTAAAACGGAAACTTTCCTCGTAATTTCTCTGGTGTTTCTCCCCTTCCCGATTCTTTCTACCAGGGCCGCCAGACAGACTCGTTGTTGTCCAACTCCACGCTGACACCCCCGGAGCTCACGGGCTTCGAAACGCCGGAGAAGGACGTCATGCCCTGGACCGGGGACGCCACTGCGGGTCCGGACCCGGGATGCACCGGACTGCCGTTAACGGTAACCGGCACGTTCGTGTTAGCGTACAGTGGGATAACCGGAGTCGAGGCAGCCGGGAAAGATGGGTTAGGGATTAGAAAGGCGAACTGTCCGTCGGTTGCAGGTACGAGGTGGAAACCTCCGTAAACTTTCGGTGACGCGGCCTCGACCGGGCTTAACTTGCAGGGCACGGATACGCCGCTGATGGGTACAGTGGCGGCGGGGGGTAACTGCACATGCAGAGGCTGTGGCGGCAGGTGGGGCTGCTGCTGGGCCGCCTGTGGGTAGCTGACGGCCATCATTTGTCCCATGCAACCAGACAGGTGGCTGAGAAGCCTGGTTCGGACCTCCGTGTTTACTCCTTCGCATGAGGACAAGAAGCGAGTCACTTCATTCATGCATTCGTTGAATCCCGCTCGGTATTTACTGAGAACGGCTGTATCTGATGCCAAAGCACCTAGGAGGGAGGTAAGAGAATCTAGTGAGTTTTCAAAATTTGGGATCAACGAACCAAATAAATATGATACACATAATGATACACATATCCATTAATATATATATATTATAAATTATTATACTTAGCAATCGATACCTACCGGTCATCTGGGCCCGTTGCAGGTTCCGCAAGTGCTTCACCGTCATCTCCAAAATATCTGCTTTCTCTAACTTCGAATGTCTTGAGCTCTGCGGAAAAATGTAAGCAATGTAAATACGGGTAGATTACAGCTTACCAGCAGTATTTCGTCAACAGTGCCCAATTCTTTGCTGTGATAAATGCATTTATAAACAATCACTTACGTCTTTTTTAAGGGCATCAAGAATAAGGGTTTTCAGCTGACCGAGGCTTTCATTTATTCTCGCTCTGCGACGTTTCTCCATAATGGGCTTGGAGGACTGCAAAAATAACATAAATAAGAACAAATAAATAAAACAATACATAAAGGGTGATACACTTGGTTACTTCCATTGCTATGTTGGAATATATTATACTATGTAAACGACAACAAATGTATTATTATATAAAAATTAAAATGCAATAGTGAAATTCAAACATTAAGTATAATAACAATGGATATATTTCTTCAGCGTCAAATTGTGGGATATTTACCTTTCTGTGCTCACTGGCATTTTTGGGTTTATCCGGAGTGTGAGACCCACTGGCTGGTGCCCCAGCCGCTGGGGATGCTGTAGGTTTTTCCATCATGTTATCAGTAGGCATTTTAATTGCAATAAATTTTCTTGATGTGCAAGTTGGTGTATCCTTTTCTGATGTGTCGAATCACAGGACTAAACAGTATCCCTTGAGTCTGACAACAGCAAGACGTCGAGAGAAGTTTGCCTGTATGATCCTATGACTTATAGCCACAGTGAAGCGTGCATGTCCCACCGATCACGTCTTTTGCGCTGATCCAAACGTACGTATCATTAGTCTGCCTTGCGCAAGTCTGCTCTTAAAAGTGCCACACGCCCGTGATATTTATATCTGGCGTGCCTGCTCCCAGTTCGTGTGAAACCTTCTCTGCATTCTTTCCCACACTCATTGCAGCCAATAGGCGCGTGGACTCACCCTTTGGGCGCGGGGCAGACAGCTGATTGGACGGCATGCCGCGCTGTCTGTCACGCGCTGCTCAATCAGCCCCCAAGGAACAGAGAACAAAGTAGCCGGCGCAGTTGGTCAGGTGGTGAAGCAGTACGGGGAATTGGGGGAGTGCGGTGGCTGTTCCCTAATGACTTTATTTCTGGTTAATAAGGTACTCTGTGCGCACTTTTTTGTGTTCGATTTCACGTTAGATGTGAGAGTTTATAAACCAAAACGAGAAAAGTTCCAAAAATGCCATTTTTAATAAACGTAATATTAATGTATTACCTACTAAACTTTCTCTTGGAAAATAAAAAATTACGGGTATTTTAATGTATTATACCTACTATTTTTAAAGGAACTGACTCTAGGGTAATGCTGGGTCAAACGTTTAAAACATTCCACTTCAAAGGAATAATAGATGTTTCGGCACGCGAGGCGGTTTTGCAGCGGCACGCAGCAAGCCAATGGCAGTCGAGCACTATATGCTAATTTGCCGCTGTGCGATATGATTGGCTGAGTAAACCTCGAGCTGTCAATCATTCCAGGGAGAGCGGGAGAGAAGGGAGGGTGGGGGAAGTTAGAATAACATCTGTCCGCGTGCCAGCCCCACTGCGAGCGACCGCGCCGCGCCTTCCGTCCTCTGTGGAGCACGTGCCAAGGGAGTGTTCATTGGCTGCAGCGGGAACTATAGAAAAGCTCGTTTGTGGGAATCCGGCTTCTCTCGCTTGAAGCCTGGGAAAACCACTCCTCCAGCCAACAGTAGCGCACTACAAATCTTGTTTTGTATACACTTCGTCAACGTCGCGTAAGCATTATTGGTGTAAACAGAGCTGATTAAATCGCATTTGTCTGGAACACATTTTCTTGCTACCAGTGTAAAATGGTTAGGCAGTGACACTTAGTTTGTTGGGCTGGCATCAGGAATTGGGGTTGTGTCTGACTACACCAGACTCGTGGCGGACGTGCTGAGCCTTACAGCCACCAATTAAGGCCGGCTCTTACTATTACTGAGTCATGCCAAGAGCAAAACTCGAAGCCAAATATCGTATTTATATAACTTACTTATTTATAATATTTAGGCAGTCAGTGCGTCCGAGTTAAGTTTCACCCCAGCTGCATTTACATAAACATTTACAGGTAAACACAAGTGTCACTATGATAATGGAGGAAAATTTGCAGCTGTGAAATATGAAATTGTACACATTTTTTTTCTATTTTAATACGTACACAGAGCATCATTGTACGCTATTTTAATTTTCTTGTGCATACTAATCATTTAGACAGAGCCTATATGTCAAATCACTTAAAATAAGTTGAATTATAGACATATAACGATAATTGATATCCATTATAAAATACTAATTAATCGTATTCTATTTTGCTATGTAAACATCTCACTAGATAGATAGATAGATAGATAGATAGATAGATAGATAGATAGATAGATGGATAGATGGATAGATGGATGGATGGATATGTCGTGAATGGTGGCTGTATTTCCCTCATTTGAGGGTAGCGGGTTCCCTCTAGCGGGAAACCAAAGCGCAACAAGACCCTATACCATTCAGCTTCAAATTCGTTATTTCCCTCTCTCAATAATGTTACCATATTTTTCATATAGGCCTAGTATCTTTCACGGGCCAAAACAGAAACTAATCTATGCATTTCAATGTAACATCTGTTTTATAGCCCCAGTCTTAAAAATATGTCTGAATTTTTAAATCTTCTGCTTTGAAATTATCACACGCCACATATACAATCATAACACACCATTATACATTTAATAAATATATTTAGTTGCAAGAGGTCTGTTGTAATGAAGGAGAAGTTTTTTTCTCCTTCGCTTTTTCCCTACGAATCCGCAGTGTTTCCGCCAGGAGGCGCAAGGCGAAGCAACGAAAGTCTCATCAATCGGTGATACAAAACATAATAAACGAAAAACTTGCACGATTAAAAATAGCTTTATTGATACATAAAATGTTATCGTTAGATACATATAAGTCGTATAAGAAATGAAAAACGTAAAAAGTGTTGAAGGTTGTGACATCACAATTGTAATGTTACCCTGACGGATCGCCCACTTGTCTTTACACGGACGAACGTGTCCATGGTAAGACTCCTCTGCGTTGGAGGTATAATGTTTTGATTGAGGAAAAAAGCTCGTCCTATCTAGGCTTCGGTTTTAAATACCACGTGTTAGATGAACTGCATTTTTATCAAAATGTTCGTCAGAATTTGCAACGGTGTTGATCCTTGGGGGCATTAACTATAATACTGTTAAAAGGTAAAAAGTAGACTTACATTTTACTACTGCACGAACTGTTGCTTATGGGTAACTTGGATGTGGGGAATGGACACGTGTTAGAAGCATCTGCATGACACTGGTGACCCCTCTCTGCTGTGTTGTCTAAAGAAACTTTGGTTATGCAACATGTCACATTTATAGGTTGTTAAAATGAAACTAGAAAATCTAAGTGCAACAGCATCTGTTTTATTCTGAAGCGTATGTAAATAATGTACAGTGTCGAAGTGACTTCTTGGCATCACAAACTATATTTCAATAAGGTATTTGTCCGATCTCTTCTGTAGAACCCTAAGTAACATGCTGTTTTCACCTTCTGTCTTTAGAAAGATAATAATTTGTCTTTTGACCAGTTACTCATCTTTGGTTGGTAAGGCGCCCTGCTGAAGACCTGTTAAGGGGGGGGAGGGTCTATTGTGCTTGAGCTCTACACCTGCCTGGGTCAGTTATCCTGTGGCCGGTCGGACGCTTGTTTGCTCAGGATCCACAGACCTCTTAGGCCAGCTGTGTGGATGCTGTCAGATCCCACTTACCTTATTTGTTTTGGGACTGGGGACACTGGTACAGTCTAGCAAAGTATTTAGTAAGCCTGAAATGCTCCCTCCTTCTGTGTATTTTTCTGTTGGGGTGCTGGGAAATACCCCCACAAAAACCCATAACCCGTAACTCCTGAAACCCGTAACGCCACAACCCCCAAAGACAAACCATATACCTTACCTTAATTTTATATATAGTTCACTTTTCACTATATTTAATGACAAAAAATCACAAAAAGAAGTTGAAACATTAATTTCAAATACTGATAAAGTCAAAGGACAAACTCCCTAATTACCGATTGGACTTTATTAGTCACATTTTCCTGACCACAGAAATAATAACTAAGAGCCTAATGTAGTTTAGTTTACTATACTTTACTAGTTTACTATACTTTTCTACCTCATTCCTCTTTGAAAAAACATTTTCCTTGAGGAATTACATAACAGTTTACTATTTCTGTTTACTCTGACATGATCAAGAACGTATCATTTAACCCAGAAGCTCTTTATTTGTGTTTTTTTTTGTGGTGTCTGTGATGTGTTTAGGATCTATCCGTTTTAATTATATTTCAGATTTAATTTATCTAAAAGGGTGTAAAGCGAATATACTCAGTATGAATATGGTCAAATCATGGACTTACAGCGATTTTTGGTCTCAGTTTTATCCCAATTAGTTGAATGCATAAGACAAACAAACAAAAGAACAAACAAAATAAAATAAAAACAGATTACAGATATGATAGTTTTAGTAGGGAAAATGTAATTAAGGTGAAAATTAATGTGATTTTGTGGAGATTAACAGATGAATCAAAACAAAAGAAAAATAGGGCATAAATGTGTGTGTTTTGGTGCAAAACTTTAATATTCTGCATGCTATGCACATAAATGTAAAACTTGATTGTATTCTGTCAGATTTCTGAAGTTGAATGGTAGCGTAACAAAAAGCAGGAGACAGTGATGTATTTTGGTGCATTTCCACTTTATTCTCCCCTAATCTAATTACTACGTTTTTTGTTGTCATTCCTTCAGTTTTCCTTCATTTGGATGGCTTCTTGTCATTTTGCCGTCTGTGGAGCAGAATGTTGTTTCCTTGTGATGAATGTGATGCATTCATCGGCTGTTCCAGTCTTGTCTACACAGAGGTCCTGCCACTTTCCGGACCAATTCATGGCTTTCTTCTCTGCTTTAAGTGGATTGTAGCCTAACGACATTAAGTCAACTCAGATGGTTGCTGCAGTTTACTTGTTTGTCCAAGGGCCTCCTGACATCTCTGGATACTTTCTTCTCACACGTTTCATGAAGACCCCCCCCTTCCCCGAAAACCTTTTGTTAGGAGATTCCAAAGAACTGCATTATATACCCCGGTCTCTAGACTATTTGGGTGATTTGGAAAGGGTCACTTAACTAAAATGCAAGGGGGATGCTTTAATGTAGCACAATGATGCATTTGGATATCTCAACAAGCGACTGGTGTTAACGGGAAACACACGCATACATTCACAAAACACCCAAATTCAATTCTACAAATAGCTGGAACCTTTAATGGATAAATGTTTGTTTAAAGATATGTGCTGGTTAACAGACCTAATGCAATCATTCTTTATTTTGGGTGTCATCATGAGCCTAATAGGAATTGTATTTACAGATTGTCTAGAAGAAGAATAACCACTGTGAAAACAATCAATTGAGCTGTTTATTGGCACAGTTAGATAGCATGTAATATGCTTGTTATGTTGAATTAATGATGATATGGAAACTATTTTTGGTTTTCTAAGGTATTGTTTTAATCTTTATATTAATATTCCCATCTATCTATCTATCTATCTATCTATCTATCTATCTATCTATCTATCTATCTATCTATCTATCTATCTATCT
>JAABNY020000129.1:17309388-17322087 GCA_015164015.2 Brevimyrus niger
GTTCTACATTCCATCTTTCATCTGTGTGTCTTGGTTCTACATTCTCCCTTTCATCGGTGTGCCTTGGTTCTACATTCCATCTTTCATCTGTGTGTCTTGGTTCTACATTCTCCCTTTCATCGGTGTGCCTTGGTTCTACATTCCATCTTTCATCTGTGTGTCTTGGTTCTACATTCTCCCTTTCATCGGTGTGCCTTGGTTCTACATTCTCCCTTTCATTGGTGTGCCCTGGTTCTACATTCTCCCTTTCATCATGTGCCTTGGTTCTACATTTTCCCTTGCAGTAGTGTTTCTTGGTTCTACATACTCCCTTGCAGTAGTGTGCCTTGGTTCTACATTTTCCCTTTCATTGCTGTGCCTTGGTTCTACATTCTCCCTTTCATCTGTGCGCCTTGGTTCTACATTCTCCCTTTCAGCAGTGTGCCTTGGTTCTCTCAGACTCCACCAACCATCCATAGTTTATAAACCATAACCACAAACCATTTTTTTTATTTTGAATGACAAAATAAGATTATGACAAACTTCGATCAACAGACTAGAGGAGGACTTCAATACGAATTAATTACTGATGTCAAGTCAACACTTACCACTTAACATTTGCTGTCTTATTCTTTGTAAAATGGATAAAGAACAAGTTCCATGTCAAAACACATAAATAAAAAGTAAAAAAGTACTGTTGAATGTTGTTTGGATTTGGCTTTGTTCCCTGTTCTTGGGACAATCCAGAAAGCCAGCTGAATATTTATGGTACCTTGCCAGTTTGGTTGCTAAAGGATTTCTCTGTAGAGACCTTTCATACTATGCTGCAGATCCTTGCTGCTGCCTTCTATCTTACCTTGTAAAGCTGCATATTCAGTGTCTCCAAACAGTTTCCAATGAACAGCTGGCCAATAAACTAAGTTTTGGAAATTGGGTGTCATACTCCTGGATAGTGGGTTAACATTCATTGGTATTCTGATAACTTTTGATGAGTCTGAAATTATATGCCAAGGTCTAATAACAGTGCATCTTACTTTGGACAGTTCTGTTGAGTAACAGTGATGTCATGCATGTATGGCAAGACTGTTTCTCTCATTTTCTCATAATCTTGGAGTTCCTCGTTAATGAACTGGATTCCCATCTTCCATGCTGAAATTTTTGTCGAAGGAGCTGCCACGATGTCAAAAATGACAGAGGATGAAACAGATGAAAGTTTAGTTCTATTAAGTCATGAAAAGAGAACAGGAATATCAGCTTAATGAGTGAGCCCCACCCATTCAGACACACTCTATCACACAACACAGCCCCCCCACCATGATGAATGCTCACTCCCACACACCGTCACATTGTGGTCGAGAGGCCCTGGCAGATGGGGAGAGGGCTACTTCAGGCCTTGTCTGTGCGAATGATTGCCTGATTTAGTGTGCTGTTGTCGGGGTTTGAATTGATCAGCGTCACCATTGGGCTGAACGTGTCACAATGGCAGTACTGGTGTGGGGAGCTGGGACCGGGCTGGTCTGGGCCTGGAGCATTCCCCCAGCAGGATGGCTCTGAAGGACGGGCCCTGTATTGTCTTCCCCTAAACTAGTCACTTGAATCTTTTTTAAGGTAATTTGTAGTTGTTTACCTGGAGGCACAGTTGCAGTGGACTCCTGAGTTCTCACAGTAAAGCAGGGGAAGGGCTCCTCTAAAACGGATTGGATGCGTTTCATTCCAGACTGAAAGGCGACTTCCTGGGAGGTCCAGAACATGATTGTTTCTCATAGAAAATGCTTTTTTGGCATCTTTAACACTACATGATGCGCAAGTCGTCATTTGCATTGTTGTTGTTTGCTACACGACCGTGTGCGCAGCGGAAGGCAAGTCTCATGCATGCATTTTTCCAGCTAAAGTGCCTGGACTGAAGTAGGTAATCAAGGGCACTGAGGCAGGTATTGGCAGGTTTTTTTCTGGGGGGGGGATGTGCTGTTAGAGGGGGGGATTCAGCTGCAGTGTGTTGATCCAAGAACATCCTAGTAAAGGTTAAAATAGTAAAATATGTGCATCTGTGAGCAAAGGTCACACACACACACACACACACACACACACACACACACACACACACACACACACACAAGTGAGTATCTTAGATAAATCCCTGTTTCGTTCATTTTGTCTTGGCTTATTACATGTATTTTAAGTGTTGTTATACTACAAAGGCAGTCATTCTAGTAGGTATAATACATTTGTTGTATTTTGTCTCAAAATGACATAATATGGAGGAAATACTGAATGATCCTTATTCCTAAAAAGCACAGTTCACAGTTCAAAATAATAATAATGAAAATATTTATTTAGCATAGTAGCTCTGAGGAGAGACGTCCTGAGGACCCCACTGAGGACTTTACACAGCCTGCACTGGCTGCCCTTTTGTTAAGCAGGCTAAAATCTGAAGCTTCTCCACAGTGGTACTTCACACATAAAACAACCCTTGGTGTTTTACATATTCATTGAGCACTCCACCCCCTCAGTGTGGTGCCCCCCCAGTCACTTTGAGCAGGCAACAAGACAGATAGACAGTCATTATAAACAGAAACAAATCAGGGGGGCCTTACGTAGGGGTCCTACTCTATCAGTGCATTCTTCATTGATTGGGATAGGGGTATGTGTCCTATACATGCATTTCTGAGGACGGTTTGCTTTCTCCCGCTTTTCTCTCTCCCCCCCCCCTCCCCTTACGCCCTTTGAGGTGAAACTCATTCACTCTGCCTGGCAGTTTTCATCTCTCAGAGTGTGGGAAGACTCTGCTGATTGACTGCAGGTATTGTGGAGAGGCAAGGTCTGAACCCAGTGAGAAAGAGGTAAAGGACAGTGTGCTGACAACAGGCCTGAATGGGAACCAATTAATTGTCATTTAGTGTGCCTAACGGGGGTCTGAAATTTGCATCTGTGAGGCCCATTTGATCCTGGCATATGCCCCCAGTTGCTGGGTGAAGGGCACATTAAGGTAAACAGGGCGGTCGCAATACCTGTCATCTCCTCCCATTTGCTCTGTAGTGCTCTGTGTTGCCAACATCCTGCCATAGTGCCTCAACAGTAGGGAGGGTCACGAGCAGAAAAGGCCGCTCTCTCCCTGACAGTCTCCTTTGCAGCAAAATAGCTTACATCAGCCATTGTGAACAAAGCAACAATTTATTTCGGCTCAGTCCCAAGCTTTCATCCGCTGTGGCTCTCTGACACTGCCGCTCCCCTGTCCGTCTGTCCTACCCATCCAGAAACATACTTTATCAATTCAGCAGGCATTTTTTCAAGCAAAATGTGAAACAAGCTGTTCTGTACTCTTCTGTTATGTTTAACCCTTAAAAAGCAGAATTCTACCTACATTTATTTGGACAAGGCTCCTTAACCTCTACAATACCTGCTATGCTTAAAGAAATCTTTCATTATACACTTTTCAATTCATTTAGTTATGTGAGACCATTAAGTTAAGAAAAGGGATGAATGTAATGTCATTGTCATTGCAGAACACTTCCCAGCTGACAAAACTGACCACTAACATCTACACAGTGTAATGAATTAAAAACAGTGACCTCATTCGAAACAAATAACGCACGTTAGTCATCCATTCTCAATAAAAAGATGCCCAATTATGGCCACGTTGAGCCAGATTCTGTGCCAAAAGGTCAGTGTATTGAAGCTATCAGCCTTGATTTGACAGATCTTTTGTTACAAAATGTGAAAATACACGTTCTGAGCAATTCGAAATTAATTGTGGATTGATGTAATTATTAAGCTGGCAAAAATAATAATGACTTTTTTCGTTTGCATTGCGTGGGTGGCTCAGAGGCTCACAGCATTCTGCGGCCCTACCCTGTGCATCCTGGGACCGCTTCCAGACTCGCAACAACCCTGTATAGGATAAACAGCTTTTGAAGATGGTTATCTGTAGTAACATCCTGTGGTTTAACACTAGCAGTCCCACAGAGCAGTCATTTGGCTTTTCTACCTATAAAACCCACAGGACAGCCGATGGGCTGGAAGACTTTTAACTAATATCCTTAATGTGACTGGGGAATCCTTTGCCACAGGTGGACAGTTTAATAGAGTTTAACGCACAGGACATGATCACACTCAAATAGGCAAAGACTTTTCTGGGTATTTAATTTAGCAATTGAAGTGTCATATTGGCGAAGTATCTAGCAGATTATAAGGACATCTTGGAAAAGAATGGCAAACAAAGAGAAGCACCGTGAGATTATTGACAAAAAGTTTTTCTTTAGGGGTCTGACACAAACCAGACAGTAACCACGTGAGACAAAAAAGAAAGTGAAATGCATTTATGTGGTAATGGTCTCAGGTTACTGGTTGCAAGCTAAAAAAAAAATCCATCGAGTTATGTTATCTTGTTCTAAATGTAGTTAGGTCTGATCACGCATATGAAAAAGTTTTGTAAAAATTACTCCTGTGTTTTACAAAAATTATATAAGCTATTTACATGACTCTCAAAATTAATATACAATCCATAGTAACTTAATTTGTCAATAGATATATACGTACATTATTCATGTGAAATACATGCCAAGTACATACGCTCCACAGTGATGTAAAATGCATATTCAATTAACGTTTTATCAGTAATGGTTTTTATGTATAATTCTTTGAATGAATCACGGACAGTCATCCCACACAACCGGTATGACTACAGTGAAACAGAAACATCCTTTTTCAGTTGATGCTTTCACTTTGTGTTCTGAGAACATAACGTGAATTTTCTCAGGACTAATTGAACCATTTGAATGGGGGGAGACTATGCATGTCTTTCATTAGATTCATACAAAAATAATATAATTTTTATTAGGAAACAACAAGCAATAAATATATATGCGGTGAAGTGATGTGACTGGAAGAAGAAACTTGTATCTATCAGTGGAATAATATCTGTTACCATCCAAATGGGAGGGAAGGTTAGTTGTCATAAATATTGTGTCAACCTACAAGCTACAAGCTACAAGGTACGACAGCTGATATCATAAGATATGCACTAGGCCAGCCTGCATAATGATTGCAATGAGGCCCCCCCGCATGAGGATCTCTGTTTCTCCTGCCTCCCCGGGCTCAGCACAGATCGGCTTCCTTGGCTTCTTGGTTCCTTGGCTTCGTCTTTCCCCTAAAATGTGGCCTGGATATGCACCAGCAAAGAACAAGACAAAGTCAAGCAGTTAGCAAAAGCCATCTAGGCCAGCAATTCAAGGAAGAAAATGGAAGATGGTAACTATGGTAACTATGACAAATCATGCAGTCGACAGAGGATATCAATCAAGGCAGAAGTTCATTGCTGGTGCATTCAAAGCCAATGAATACTAGTGTCTGGATCAGTCCCCCTCTTGCCCAGTTCTATAAGTAATTTCCCCATTTGGCCAACAGGGGTCATTGGCCATCCCAGATTCCCAATGATACCAATTCTGGCATAGTTCTGTTCCTAGTGTGTTTCCCTGGGGCCGCTGTGTGGCTGAATGGGCTAAGCAGATAACGGCAAATAAAGTATGTACTTTGTTGTGGGTTCAAGGTTTGTTAGAGACCAGCCTTAATTTTTGGATGTTTTATGTTTTGTGCCCTAGATTCTGTTGATTAATCCTTGTTGTTGCCTTGCATTCTGTATGTCTTCTTTTTTGTACCTTTGTAGATATTTCTGTTTGTATGAAGGTTATAGTAATGTTCTGTAACCGTATTGTGTAGGGTTTGAATCCTTAGTATCTAATAATTGCCCTCACACTAGTCCCCAGTGTGTGTTAATGATGCACATTTGTCTTGTGTTGAAATCTTGTCCTTGTTATATAAATGCCAGCTTATGCCCTCTTCCTCTGTTGGTCATTGTGAGTATTGTTACTGCTAGTGCTGTGTTTGTTTCCCACTTGTTACTTGAACACCAGCGTGTGTCTTTGTTGCATTTGTTTTCAGTGTGTTGTGATTAGTACCTGAGTGTGTCTCTTACTTATGTTCTAGTGGGTCGTCTAAGCTGTCTTCCTGCCTTCATTTGGCCCTTTGGGGTCCCTTTTGTTTTGTGGGTTTTCTCTGTCCAATTTCCAAAAAACATCTTGTGTCTTGTAAGCTGCTCCGTAGATCATCATTGAACGTGTCAATTCTTAACAATTAGTAATCATATCAGAGTCCATTGCAAAAGAGCTCAACAGAAATACAGTGCTTGCTTGTTGGGGTTAAAAGAAGGTCTCATTCTTGGGTTTTCTTTAGGAAGTCCATTTGCAAATGGGCAGAGCTGGAAGGTGGCAAAGGTAGTGCAAAGTGTGGCATCCTCTTCAAAACCCTCAGATGTACAAACAGGGAGCAAAGGTTAGAATAGAAAAAGGAGAATGAAGCCAAGTTATATGCAGATTACAGGAATCAGACAATGGGAGAACACATGTCCACACACCACATCCTGGGTACACAGCTGTGTTGGTCAGCATCATTCAAAGGACAGTAGATCACTTTGCACAAAGTGGGCGACAGCTCAGTGGGAGGTGCCACAGGAAGAGGAACCAACCAGGGCTGCGAGTCAAACATTCTGTGGCGACGTCCCAGCTAGCAGGGAACAGTCTCTGAACGTTAGCCAAAGTTATATGTAGATCTTGACAAAGTTAACAAAATATATTTTTACCGTAACATTAATGGAACATTATTTCCACTTTTTGCGTTTTCTCAAAGGCTCTGTCGATGTCACCAGGATAAAATGAATACCTGGGTATCCTTTCAATGCAACATATGCTGAAAAACATTGTATTACAATAACATACTATTTAATAAGAAAGCTATAAGTGTATGCTATCGACACTCTGTCCAGCCTCGAACCCGTGCCCTTTGATCTGTAAAGTGATAGCGGTCCCCGCTGCCCTACCACCCCCTTCATTTGCTTTTGTTTTCTTAGTCTTAGTCGCAGAAGTGGGTTAACATTCCGGAACACCGGGAACATCAAGAACACCAGATACTTTGAAAGTTTCCATAGCTTAATTGTAACGTTTGCTAAACATTCCTAGAATGAACATTTGTTATAAGGGTTTATTTGGCTCACTTGCTGGGACCTCATGAGACCCATTTTTGCCACCAGAATCGATTCAAGGGTGAACAGGTCATGTTTTTAGAGAAGCCTTTCTGAACACCAGTCTTGTTTTGAGCTGTTATTTTTGAATGTGTGGTTAACCTGTTAGCTTTAAGAGGTCTGGACATTCTCCTCTCCTGCCAACAAATTGCTTTCATGCAGAAGACTGTGGTTGATTAGCTGTTTTTTGATTGCTGCGCCATTCTCTGTGGCCCCTGCACTATGAAGTTAGTGAAAACCTCAGGAAACTGTCCGTTTCAGAGATGATGTAAAAAAAAAACGCTTTTTCACACATCTTAGGTGTTCTGCTACTTACACTAATGTAAATGCACCTCTTGACCTTGTCTCCTTGCTGAATTTATTCAGTTGCACTCATATGATTCACAGGAACAGAGCTGTCTACAGCATATTATCAAGCAGGGATGCCTTCTATACTGAGTGTATATACAGTACTCAAACTGTTATATTTAAGTAGCAAGTGAAAGCATTGTCAGGTAATAATTATAGTCTTTAGGAAAGGAACCTATCTCTGCTTTTCAGATGTTTGACTTTTACGTGGAGAAAAATAATAATAGTCCCAGCCACTGAGCAAGGCGTATAAGACAAAATAAGGTGTTGAGGGCCAGTAAAATCCAATGACCTGGCTGTTCCTACACAATTAGGGCATCATTCAAAAGAACAGTGGAGAAGATGACAAGCCGGAGAAAGGGTTAGCCACGAAAAAGGGGCAGGGGACAAAGGGGGGCCCTAAAGAGCCTTTTGAGCACTGAGATAAAGAGGACAGGAGGAGTGCTCCTCTGGGGGGCCGCGGCAGCGTGAAAGACAGCTCACAATACTGTACGCCATTGAGAGCGGCCCGGGACGAGGTCCATCTGGACGGTGCGCCGGCAGCAGAAGCTTCAGCGCCGCCGCCTTTTTCACCCCATATGGTTGCGTGCCGCTGACCAGCAGCTCCGGGAGCACACCAGAGAGCCGGCCAGCGGGACACCTTTGAAGCCCGCCGCCGCTATCGCCACGGCGACGGAGCCGGCCGGCGGGACACCTTTGAAGCGCGCCGCTGCTATCGCCACGGCGACGGAGCTGGGCAGCGGGGATCCAGCTCTTACGGGATTTTAGGGAGAAAAAATGGGAAGGCGCCCCGGCATTTATTCCCGCTCTTCCTTTAACTTGGTACGTTATTGCTCAGTGAGACGGGCAGGCATTGGTATGAGCAGACGATCCATGATCTCCAAGTATCTTACAAACGTCACTCATATACCTGAACTGAATCATTTAGGCTGTCAGATGTTTGCTGGAAGTGTGAAAACATCTATACATAATTTCTCCTGTCTGTTGACATCAGTAATAATTAGTAATCACATGTGCTGATTCCGCTTGCTTAAAAAACTAATACAGTTAATAGAGATGGACCTACACAGATATTCAGTAATATAGGTCTTAGCACCAGTGGTATCTTTATAAAAGGTCCAGTTTTGGAATCAGTTGGCGACAACAAAAATACCAGAAGTGAACACCGGGAGCGTATTGTGCTCCATATGCATTTCAGCACGCCAGATAAACAGCTTCCGGACTGTTCAGCTTTGGCGATCACTGTGTCGTCTCATGGGGAGATGTGGTGCTTTGGTTATGCACCTCGTGGCCCCAACAAGCCTGCCTTAACTCCCACTCGTGGTTAATGATGAAAAATGTTGAAAGGGACAGGCAGTAGAAGAGACCCCACTAACAAGTGTTTGCCCCATTCTTTAGCGGGTCTGATGGAGTGATAGCCAGCCACCGCCGGGGCTGCCCTCTAATCCCAGCACAAAGCTGTGAACCGCAGAGCACAGGGGTCACTAACCCTGCCTTTGTCGGGGCCTGGGCCAGCACACTCCAGCTTCACTGAGGCCCTCAAAGGCTGCGCGGAGGAAAAGGGGATTGGCCTGTGACAACTGGCCCAGGTCCGGGGCCTTTGTGCAACGGGAGGAATAAAGAACTTTCGCTGAAAAGGTTAAATGAGGAGCGAAAGGGTCCTTCTGTCCAATTACTGCAGGACAAATGCTTCCAGTAACCTGTGGGGGTTAGAGGTCAGCTCTGCCATTGGACGTGGCACACTCACCGTCTTTGTGGCCTCGGAGAGATGAACCTCTATTGGGCAGGGCTAAGTGACTCCTTGACCAGCGATGAAGAGGTAAATATTTTGAGTTTGAATGCGGCTACTTAGCAGAATTAATTCACAGGCACAGACCCGGATGGGTCAGACGCTTTTAAAGCACAGCGTCATGGACGCTAAAACAAGTGTACAACCGTCATGCATACAATACTGAGGTTGTTCTGGCGGGTTTGCTGGGTCGGCCTTAAACTGTCCAGAAATACACTGAAATTAGCATTGCACATTAAGGACTTATGCAGGATGCACACAGGGACAAATGAATCAGTCATTACACACACACACACACATTATATACATACACATTATATATACAATATATACATACACAATCCAGCATTGGTAAAAATAGTCTTGATAGCTCGAGAGCTTCAGATGTGGCTGATGAGTAGTTCATTAGAAGCCCTCTATACGCAATGTGAAACATGGGCTTCAAGAGTAACAGGATAATCACATTATACGTAAACTGAAATGAAGTAAAAGTGAACTTTAACCATAATCCATCTCGCAACCTCCCTCCTCCATGTAGAAAGACAGAAGACTATAAGTGGGAGGTGCGAAGGCGGAAGTGCTTCGTGCCGTCCGTGTCATCGCTACGGTTGGGGCCTGCATTCGACGGCTTATTTCTCAGTACAAAAGCCCGGTGGAGGGATTCACAAGCTCTTCTGGGCCGGCTGGCCGTGGATTATGGGGCACATTCTCTGGACAGAAGCAAGAAGGGATTATTTGATGAATGGATCACCTACTTGTTAGGTTAACAAGCAGAGTCCCAGCCACGTTACTCCATGCACCCCGACTTCTCCCGTTATTGTCTGCTTCTTCAGCCACTGCTGACACAATAGTCACCATCAATGCGATTCTGATAGTCTGATCTCAATCACCCCGTAGTTGCGGAGCTGGGAAGTTGGAAGTAACCAGGTTAGGGCGTGCAGTGATGTGATAATTATCCATGCTTTTTTTTCACTGGGCATTTGTGGTATGATGTTCAGAAAAGTTATTTAATTGCTGATAAAAACACAACAGGATTTGCTCAGACTGGATCAGCGTCGATGTTCTATGAAGCTTTTTAGGAAGTATTTATCTGTTATTGTTGTTAATGTTCTTCTGTTTCTTTGAAACTTCTTGTTATGAACTCAGTCAATACTTCTTTATCTATCCATCTTCCATCCAATTATCCATATGTCTATCCATCCATCCATATGTATATCTTCTTCACTTATCTTGGTCAGGGATGCAAGGAGTCAATTTCAAGCCACACAGTTTCTGATCAATTCACACACTTTCTAATGAATCTACTGGACAGTTTAGGCAGCCAGACATTGCTGGATTCAGTATCAGAAAAGTCAGGCTATAGTTCAATGTGAAGCTGAAATTATTTAGTTGCTGCCAAGATCCATTGTTGGAAGAACGACATCCAATGAGGCCTTATTCTTGCTATATAGGGACATATAGGCTTAGGATTAGAAGCACACCGAGCATAACCTGATAACATTGATAAGGTTCTTCCGGATGATTTGGTAGTGATGGATGCTGGCTCGTTGGAGTGGAAGTACTTCTGAGGGCTGTATTGAGTTCATATGTTATCAATATGGGATTGGCACAGCAGGTACAGAGGGCAAAAGAGCTTAGCTTGGGAGTCCAAGGAGCTTGTGGTGGGGGGGTTTCCTAAAGACCTCCCCCCGGGAGAGGGCCCTCACGTCCCCTGTGATTGGCTAAGCCTGTTGGACACACATCAGCTCCTCTGAAGAGACCCTGCGGGGCAAGCCGGACACCCGGGCTCTTACTGGCCCTTAGAGGCGGCAGGATGACCCTTAATCACGGATCAGAACCCAAAGCGCGCAGCTGCCGCCCCCAGAGGCCTTAGGGCGGCCTGCTTACGGGTCATGCCCCCCCGCATGGAGGAGAACCACAATGAAGTCATCAGTGCATAAGTAAGGCTGCTGCCGTCCTGCATGGAGGCAGGTGACTCCCTCCATCCTCCTGAGCGGCAAACTCCGCAAGTTGAGGAACGAGTGGGACTGTGCTGGTGCTGGCTAATCTCCGGCATTGTTTTTCGTTGTTCTCTGCAGAGGACAAGATTATTTGGTATGAGGTAATAATTAGCACAGAGTGATTGAATCTTAAATCTTCGTAATGGCGTCATTCCATGTAGTACTTTGTAGGCGATGAAAGAGACTTCTGGAAAATGAGTGCATGGGAAATGTGAGCATTGAAAGGGAGCACTTGAGAGGAGGTGTGTATCTGTCGAGCCTGACTTGTTTATTATACGTACCTATCTGACAGAGAGGAGCATATTACAGACTCCATTCCAGCAACACTGACATCTGCTGTCTCCTGTCACGCCTTTTCCACGGAAGCCATACGGAGCAGAGACTCAGCCGGGGCCTCAGGCCCAGGAGGACTAAGAGAATGGCTCCTCACTTGGTTTGTAATTGGGCAGGGAATCACTGAAGGGCAGTGGAATTTCCCGCCATTTTACAGAAATAGCTGGACTGGATATTGAGCAATAAAATGCTGTATGGAAGAAGGAAAGGAAGTGCACAATTAAGGGCAAAACATGATTTTATTTGTTCTTTTCACAGAATATAATTTATGTGCCGGGATAAGTGTTTACACATTGCACTATAGCATGATTAAACACGAATAAAAACCATTTCACAAAAGAGGGTCATGGGGTGGGAGGGGGGTATAAAGCCGTCCCTAAGGCATGGGAACAACATCCTGTCAAGAAGTCACCTTGCTGCATGTGTGTCGAGGTCAGGAGGAAGTGAATTCCCTGAAGGAAAACCGGCGACCGAGCAAGAACATGCAGACAGGTGTAGAGCAGAGGTGGTCTTCAAGCTCTCCATCCTGCAGGTGGGGGACAAGGGTGCTGCCCACTGAGCCAGTCCAACCAATCAGAAGGTCAAATAAAGTCAAACCAGAACTGTATCTTTTTTAGGCCACACCCACAATCTTTCTGAAGAAAGAAGCAATAGCAGCTAAGCAGTGTATGAAAACAGGATACTTCTGTTACTCTTAAAAGAACCTTAAACTTTCAGTTTAAGTTCAGGTTTTAGCAGTGTACCTCATGATATTCTCTCCCAGTAGGTGGTAACCTTTTGGATTCCTCACCTACTTTCTCAAGGAAGGATGGGTGCTCTGAACTGAGTTTTCTTTTCTGCGAGTCACAGTTCCATAGATGCAATTTTCTTGTCCACTTGGCAAAACTACAAACTACATGCCCCTTTCCTGGGACTTATGAATACCAGCTGTCTGTAGTCCATCCCCATGGAAAACTTAAGAGTAGGAGTAACTAAAACCCAATAACGTGGTCTGGTACCCAAACTCCTATTGTTAGTGGAGATATCAATTCCTGCTTACTAGTAACCACCAGAAAGTTTCTTCTATATCCTCCTGAGGCCCAAGGAAAAAAGTATTCTTCTATTTTAGGTTACTTGGCTTTGGAGGAAATAAGACATCTTACAATTTAGATTGTTTTTCAAATGTATTTTTATTTTTA
>JAABNY020000129.1:17337704-17354779 GCA_015164015.2 Brevimyrus niger
GAAGAGGGAGGGGGAAAAAAGGGGGGAAAAAGAGGGGGAAAGGAGAGGGCAAAAAAGAGGGGGTTATTTTAACCCCGGGGGAACAGAAAAAAAAGGGGGGGGGGGGGGGCGCTACCCTTTCCACACAGACAGTGTGGAGGAAGGATAAAGACCCAATAGTGACCATGCCAGTCATGTTTGTGCATGTGTGTGTGTGTGTGTACAGTATAAAATCTGAATTATCTGGCCATAAAACCAGCATCCAAGTGTGGTTCAAATGTTCAAATGTATTTTTGATTTAATTAGCTGCTTCAGCATGTTTATCTGCAACTTCAATGGCTTCATGCACTTGTGGCGAGACAACATGGGGAAATCAGATACTTTGTGTGTGTTAAGAAAAGCTCATGTGAATGGCAAGTCAACGGACCTCCATCTTTGGCGTACTGTGCTCTTCATGTCTATGTTATAAACTCTCCATTCAGGTTTTATTCAACAGCACAACAGTGACCACAATCTCTTGGTATAATTTGCTTACATGTGGGGCACATTCAGCCATAAAAGTACATTCAGAAGGAGAGTTTTTAAATGAGGTCCTTCACAATAGCTCAAGCCAGGTAGTCTGGGAAGGCATTGTACTCAGAACACACAAAGAGCAGAACGTGAGGTGTATGTGCGCTGGGAAATGCCTGTGAGTGAATCACACAGGCAGGACTTTGTTGGATTTTGGGTTTGGTTTACTGTCAGGCATGAGGTTACTTGATACTAACTTATTCAGGAAGTAAGCTTCTCCCTTGGAGACATTCTTTACCTGTTGTATAACTCCATGTCTTAACATCTGTGTAGAACATTACCTTGAGAAATATTTGCTGTCCTTACAAGACCTGGATACGCTTGCCAATATACAGGGGTGAACAAAACAATGGAGACAGCACATGAAATTGGAGTGTAACTTGTAGGTAATTAAAATGCAAACAGAACTAAAAAGGTAAGTTATGTTAGATTGATATCCAGGTAGCAGTATGTGTCAACTGTAGAGAAAAGTCAGTCAGCAATGTGAATATTCAAAGCAACGTGAGGTAGGTACCATCCATCCATCCATTTTCCAAACCACTTATCCTACTGGGTTGCGGGGGGTCCGGAGCCTATCCCGGAAGCAACAGGCACACGGCAGGGAACAACCCTGGATAGGGGGCCAGCCTATTGCAAGGCACACTCACACACCAGGCACTCACACCTATGGGCAATTTAGTGACTCCAAATAGCCTCAGCATGTCTTTGGACTGTGGGGGGAAACCGGAGTACCTGGAGGAAACCCCACGACGGCACAGGGAGAACATGCAAACTCCACACACATGCAACCCAGGCGGAGACTTGAACCCAGGTCCCAGAGGTGTGAGGCAACAGTGCTAACTACTGCACCACCATGCCATCCCGAGGTAGCTACCAGAAAGGCCAAACAGATGCAGGTATAGCTGCAGGTGCATTGGTCACAAAAAAAGTTATTTAACCTTTCAAAGGTTGCAATCTTAAAAATTATGACATATGCAAATACCAGACAAGAACAAAATGACAGTATATACCAGCAAAGTCAAACTGACAGCATATACCAGACAAGGTCAAACTGACAGCATATACATGTACCAGACAAACTGACAGCATATACCAGACAAGGACAAACTGTTCCAGCAAGTTGAAGCTCACCAACTGGGATTGATGGACACTTAAGATTGTTCATACCTCTGTGTCATACCTCTGTGACCCAGTTTCAGCTAAACCTGTGCATTGTGAACATCTCAAAGCTGGGAAAGTTATGCTTTCATTCCACAGTGTTGGTTGATAAGGGAGGTTGCCCTGTGGCAGTTATTAGGCCAGGGTGAGTGCTCTGCATGGTCATGCAGAAGCATGGAGTATAATGCCTCTTTACAGGATCAGGTCCACTTCAACTGTGCTCCTCAAGATGCTCTTATACTTCTCATGATAACACCGTACTTAGCCAGCTAAACAAGTTCAAAACTTGGCTAATGACCAGCCAGATAAAGCTGAATGTCTTCCATGACCGACTCAATGACCAGCTCAAAATTAAACTGACACGGAAGTTCTGGACATCCTGCTGGGCATTTCCATTGTTTTGTCCATCCCCTGTGTATAAACATGTACATGCTTAATTTTTAGAAGCTACCTATTATTTCATTGCATTTATTTTTATATAGCGCCTTTCACAACGGAGTCCCCACAAGGCATTTTATAGTGGTGTGCTGTGAAACATTCCAGCGTCATTTTTACAGAATATTTCCAAAACAGGGATGTGCAGCAGAGATTTAAAGACTGAGAAGACTGAGACCAATTTGACATCATGCACATGGGCTAGCAAAAAAATAAATAAAATGTTTCGTAGATCTGTGTAATAAATCGCATTCTGGTCAGTGATACGGGTCTTTCAGCGAAGTCTGGAAGCTCCTGAAACCAGTCCGCATGACTCCAGCACTTCCTCTATTAACTACTCCAGCTGACTTTTAATGACACGACAAGCATCCAATTGGCTCCTAATTCTTCAACAGTGGGTGTGGGTTGCTAAGAATAGCCGCTTCTCAGTTAACATCTGAAAACCTGGAAATCAGATCTTTCCTGAAATGGTTGTTTGTGAAACTACAATAACCTAGAACAGTCTTTCCCAATTCAGTCCTCGGCAACCTACAGGCAGTCCGTGTTTTTACTGGGGGCTGGGAGAGGCCAAAAATGTGGACTCTTTGGGAGACCCCATGAACTGGGTCCTAGACTAGTCCTAGACCTTATTGTGGGGCTATAATGGGAATCGTGGGGCCAGGGGCTGCTACAGAAAAGGCCACCTGCTATTAAGGAACACGGAGAACATACAAAGCCGTTCAAAGCAAGCTTTCTGAGTTTTGTTGGTTTTTGGGGTGTTGCCATAGTACACAGTAGATAATCGCCATCTCTCTTTGATCAACTAAACATTAGAATGGATGGCACAAGGTACCGTGAGTTGTTTGCAGGTAGGAAGCCAACATATGGATACTCACATCCCACATTTGTTGGCAGTCCTGCTCTTTTCCCTCACAGACCTAAAGCTACGGTGGCTAATAGGTTTCACCTCTTAAATCCACTTAACAGAGTGTAGATGATGGAAAAGATTTTAAAATGTGAAACAATTCAGACACGGATATTGGGCAAAAAATGATATCAGGGCCTTTGAACTTTGTTGCGATGCTGGTTTGTTTTTCTCAATCTCAAAACTGTCTGCCAGTCAAACGGCAGCCAACCCTTGTCAGAGTAGCGGCCATTCGTGAATGAGGCGAAAGGTGGATGATCTATATTGAGCAGATCTACAGATTATCTACAGTTAAACAGCTGACAGCCCTGGGGCCGGGTCCATGAAGCAGGATTTCATGCTTAGCCAGATAACTTGTTGGATTTAAGGTAGTTTGAACTAATTCCAAGGGAACAAAGAAAAATATGTTGGATGAGACTGAAAGAGATGAGTGGGAAACTCAGCACAGCCGTAGGAAGCACCAGAGTCAAACTCTGCTTCTATCCATGTGGACCTGCTTCCAGCATCTTGTCTAGAACAAAACTGGATGTCTTGGTGTGACACAATGTTAGGAAGATTACTCTAATACTTTTTACACTAAGGGTATATGGTAGACTTTTAATAATGATTAGTTAATACTGTTAAGATTCTGTGTTTTTTATATTGATGCCTGACACTAGGGTGTAATCATAAACTAATTTCTTTTTGTTTTTGATCAAATGTACAAAGACGCATCATGCATTCACTAAAAGCATTCACACCCTTGTTGTGTGGTGTTTTTATACTTAAAATTATTGTTGCTGGTATTCTTAAAGTTTTCCTTCTAGATACAGGAGAGTGAAAAAAAGAAAATCAATCTCAATCACATGTAACAGAAATTAACGAGCCATTCTCATGGCTGGTCAAGTGATAGAAACGTGCACGCATAATAAACTTACAAAATGTTAATAGGACGAGGTCATCAAATATTTGAACTAAAAGCATCGTGGGAATAATTTGATAGATGATTTTTGTAGGCGATTCTCTTTATCCTACCCCGTATCAACTTGTTATGAATATTTATATTTACAATTTCGCATTTATCATTAGTTGAAGATTAAACACAATTGAAGAAATCAAGGGAGTAAAAGATCGCTAGACCATGCGAAAAAAGCCCGTAGAATGTACATTGCAAAAAATACCCTTAACGTGTCTTCCAGTTGAAGTTCCTTTTTATTCTTCCTGCCATTCTCCACGGGGTGGCGTCTCACGCGAATTTTAGGGGGCTCGTCCTTCCGACCACCGCTATCAGGAATTCAGATTTCATGCAAATCAACGGCGTCATTTCAAGTGGGAGAAAATGAGTGAGCAGAAGAGGGGGACGGTGAGCGCGTGCTGGCCAGTAGGCACTCTGCTATGGGAGGACCTTCTCCTACGCTGTCCCTCTCTTTCGAACTTGTTAACGAGCCAGATGCACAGGATTTAGCGACACCGGAGGATCTGGTCCATGTCGTTTTCCTGGGCGTTGGGACATAATTTGTCGCAATTGCATTATTTGTCTTTTCAGTCCACGGTTTAAGACCAGTGAGCATATCTGCGGAATCCGAGATACGGCATTTGACCAGTTTTCATGGCCATGGGCAGAGGGGAGAAACGCGTCACTTGTAACTTGTACCGGTGGGCAGTGGTCATAGTGTCGCTTTTGTACCAGCATTGCAGCCATGGAAGTTGTCCGGAGAATGACCTGGAGAAAAGAGAGGAATCGGCCAATGTAGTTTTAACCGGGACCGTGGAGGAAATCATGAACGTGGATCCGGTGCGCAACACCTATTCCTGCAAGGTAAAATCTACAGGTTTTTAACTTTAGATTTAAGGTACTTATCAGTGACATAAGAACGCTGTTTATGCGTATTAAACGGTCAAATGATATCACTACTATTAATTATGTCATTAATTATAATAAGATATATTATTATAATTAAATATGTCAAAGGTAATATTTAAAGATCATGCATGCAGCGACTTTCATTGCAAGGTGGTTTGTAAATAAAAAAATAAATATTACCTTTTGAATATTAGATAAAATTTCAATCTGCACACAATACAATATTAATTATCTGAATAAAGATGCTTAATACAAAACAAAACATCATGAGACGTCTTTTGATTGTAGACAGATAACTAATCTTGTCCTTTGTATTATTCCAACTTCAGGCAAAGAGCAGATCATAACCGTGTTGTGCTTAAGTGGGCTGAAATTTATAAGCTTTTTGTAAAACCGACCTTGAACACCCTAAATCTGCCAGGGGTTTCATTCCCCTTACTTACTTTTTGTGTATGCTTACTTGTTGATGAATTAATTTAAAAGCAGATATTTAGGAAGATGATCGTTTCAGAAAAACAAGTGTTAGCAATAAGTGCTTTTTTGCAGTGATTGCTTGTACATTTCACTTGTGTGTACAGTGACACTGCATGAAAAATGATATTCAAACATATTGACATATTGCAGTAATATTTTTGCAGATTTATGCAATGCAGATTATTTAAATAAACCAGAATGCACTATCACTTTCCATTAAACTCATTTTGTGTATAGTGTTAACCTCTCAAAATGCCCCATCACACTTCCACTATGAAGCATCCCATAATATGACTTTTCTTTGCGATCGAAGTCTAGGCAAGAAAATACAAAACATCTGGATACAGAATAATAAATATTGATAATAAGGACCCTTAGTTCTGTTCTGTTGCCCTTCCTTGGTGTCTTGTGTCATGTACATTCTGGCCCTAGCATAGCTATGCAGTGCTTTTTGTTTTTTTATATACATGGTTCATGTGATTATGATATAAATTTTTTATTTTTTCTTTCCTGCATGTGTGAGTGACTGGTGTGTGAGTGTGCCCTGCTATGGGTTGGCACCCCACCCTGGGTTGTTCTCTGCCTTGCGCCCATAGCCTCCAGGATAGGCTTTACACCTTCCCACAAGTGGTTTCAGAGAATGGATGGATGGATGGGTTTCAGAAAATGGATGGATGGATGGGTTTCAGAGAATGGATGGATGGATGGGTTTTTATGAATTATCCATATTCTTATTTTCCCAGTATTCCTGGCTTCTTATCCACTGCTTTGTAACTTCTGTGCATGCCTGTGCTGATTACTGAAGCTCCTGGACACAGTCATTTTCCTGTGCTGCAGGAATGTATGCAGTTGGAGATTAGAATCTATAGTCCTCAAGGCCATGGACTGCAGCACAAGCTTGACTCATGCATTCATTTTTCCTCCGTGAAACATAGTTATGCCAAAGCCTTAAGGCCGGCAGGTTCCTGCAGGTGCGTTAAGTATCCTGATTCAGACCTGGAAAGCTGAAAGCTGGAGTTGAAGGAACTGATTAATAACCGCAGATATGAATGTGTGAGAAAGATCAGAGGCTGGTATTTGATAATTTGCCTTCGTCTCTTCAAGGTTAGGGTGTGGCGTTTCATGAAAGGAAAGTCGGTGGTCGGCAGTGATGTTCGGCTGGACGGAGGCAACAAGGTGACGATCGCAGGTTTTGGGGACCCAGACATCTGCGACAACCAAATCAGCACCGGTGACACGCGCATCTTCTTTGCCAACCTCGCGCCGGAACACACGGGACCGGCCCACAAGAACGAGCTGATGCTCAACTCCAGCTTGATGAGGATAACCCTGCGCAATCTAGAGGCAGTAGAGCAGTGTGTCAAAGGTGAGGAGCCGTGCAGCTTTCATCGTTAACCACGTGGAGCCCAACGCATTGCTGATTCACAACTTCTGTGTTTCGCTTTCACATTGGCTCGGCGCGAATAGCTTGTGATATATTAACTGCCTGACCTATACGTCACTTGGCACAGTGGCATCTGACGAATGCAAATGTAAATTTAACCGAAGGTATTAGTATGACGTCGGTCTGCTTTTTGGTGCTGTAATGGGATGTACTCTTCTGAGAAGACTTTTCATTGGGTATCGGAGCATCGCCGGTGGGTTCTGTCGATGTTCGAGTTGAGTATTGATGTTGGCTGACCGCTCCACAGCTGTGGTTATTTCCAGATGTTTCTGCTTAATCGCTTCACTTGCGCTTGACCTGGGCATCTGCAGCAGGACAGAAACTTGGCGAGGTGACCAGCTGGAAAGGTGGCATCCGAGGATGGTGCCAGGTTGAATGTCACTAGCCTCTTCAGTATGACTGTCTGTTCTGCTGCCACTGTTGTTTGCTGGGGACGGCAGGCCCTTAATTACACACCTGTATGTGTCCGGAGTGGATGCAGCTTACTTGGTATGTTCCTCCGTTTGAACGGGAGGTTCACAAACATTTAGCCGCATAGTGTGAGTGGTACGTAAGAAGACAGACAACACGATAAACACATAACATGTAACACCAATACTGATGGATTTTAGAAGTTATAGAAGTTGTATAAGGTAGCTACAGAGGTTGAGTGTTATTTTTCACACACTTTATGGTTCCGATTATGTGAAATGTGTAATATATACAAGTACGGGGCAGTGGTTAGCTGACACAATGTTACGTTAGGGAAGCAGTGCAAAAATACTCCTTTCCCTCAGGTTTATACTTTGTAACCAAGCCGTTCAAACCTATATCCTGTTCTTGAACTTCACTATCTTATGCTGCTGCCTGTTGTTATATATGATATTGAATGGTTTCTCATAATTCATGTACAGTTTATGTATGTTGTATGTTTTTATGCTTTGGCTACTGTAATGGCAATTATGCATAATTAAAAACAGTTTAGTAAGATCACTCCAGTGATATATTTTATGATAGTCAAATAATCCATATCCATATTAATCAAATGGAAAATAAGTATTTTATGTACTTTGTACCTATGAGGATAAGCCATTGACTTCCTGTTCATGGTACCAGTGTGTCTGTCCAGGGAAGTTTTCTGAGTTCATCTTGCACATCCAAGCCCACGGGCAAGTAGGCTAGTGGCTTCCGATGTATGTCTTCAGGAAGTGAGTTGGGCCAAGCTTGTCAAAGCCCAACCTTAATTGCTAGTATTTAAATGTAATTATGAGATTTTTGTTTTCTGGTTACTTGTCTGCGTGTGTGTGTGTGTGTGTGTCTGTGTGTGTCTGTGTATGTGGTGTGTGTGTGTCTGTGTGTGTGCTCCTTTTCATACATCCTTCTTTCTCGCTTAAAACAGGATGCCCTGAAGGCATTTCAGCTGTGGCATTTAAGTGTTCGTGCCACACAAATTGCAATCATAAAGCTCTTTCTTTGCGTGTAGTTTGTCCGTCATGCTGGCAATTGTTGCCAGGTCTGTACCAAATTAGGCAGGAGAGGTGCCCTCTAACCAATTATCTGTATCAGAAACTGAACAGAAGCAGGTTAACTATCATGTCCTGGCCAAGAATGTAACCATCCAGGAGATACTAGGGTCCTTTCCCAAATAGTTAATGCTAACATGCATTAATGATTGAAAAGTATATAGTTGTCTGCATCATAGGGAAAAAAAACTGGGCACTTTAAATGGCAGCATTTCAGGAGGTGTTACTTCCCATGTTTTTCGGTTACTCTGTCACCATGGAAACGGCATGTAGGTCATTCCCTCTGTTGGTATGGTGTGGAGGGGTGGTCTCATGTGCATACAATTCTCAGGGTCCCTGAGATTTCCTGAAACAGTCATCGAGTTTAGGAGGAACACACCTTTGTAATGGTTATTTATCCAATTGGTTGTCAGGACAAACTTTCTAAAGACTTGCTTAAAGTACCATCGCATTCAGATAGGCCAGATAGGGCAGAGTGACTTACACATGTATTAAGTTTGCATAAATGACCTCAAGATTTTCATTTGAATGTAGGGCTTTTAGAGGTACCTTGGGGCTTGAGGCAGGGGACACTGGTTGAGGTGGTGGGTCATTCCGGGCCACACAGCATGCAGACCCTGCGGTTCTGTTCAGCCTGGTTGAGATTGTGGGCCAACTCGGGGCACACTGTGCGCAGACCCTGTGGTTCTGTTCTTGGGTGAGGTGTAGCAGAAGCTGACCTGTAAATGGCACTGAAGCTAGGTTTGTTACTATTGTTATTGTTTAAATTCTAATTCAGTGTAATGCTAAGAAATTAAAAATTCATGAAGTCATCCCAAGGTAATGTGACACACTCTCCTTACAGTACTGCTTAAGTCTGTGCCTGAAATTTGGTGTAATATAATTAGGTCAGCAATTACATGCATATCGGTAAAGCATAGTCCCTAATACTATCAATTTTTCACACTAAGTATTGTTAAAAAAATGCAGATTAAGCAAACATATTGTTACCAAGCTAAATACATGGTAATAATCAATAAAACATGTTGCTGTCAAGCTGAATATACAATAATAATGTAAGAAAACATGTTGCTTATGATATCAAGCTAAACATAAATGATTTTATAACAATTTAGCACATTTGAGTTGAGTTCTGAAGGGGAAGCGGGCAGAGATTGGGGCGCTGAGAAAATGTACAGGTGCAGACTGGTACTGGGGGTGGGGGGGCTGAGTCATCTGCTGCTTTGTGCCCTGTTGATTCATCTAAGATGTTTGGCAAGTAGCCTGTCGCTCTTACTTCTGTCCTTATCCTGTATGGGCTGCTCCCCCCCCCCCCCCCCCGACAAGAGAATTTTTACACAAAGCAATTTCCGAAACTCTTTCCCCTCCGTCATACTGGTGGCTGTAGTCTTTTGAAATGTCCTTTCGTGAAGCATTGGTAGCTTTAGTGTCATTTTTTGATTCTGGCTCTGCTTTCCCTGGATGGTCTTCGATTCAGGCCACGGGCAGCTCATTGGAACATGTTCTGAATCATTACAGAATCCTTTGGAAGAGTTTTGGCTGTGATTTCTGCACACATCTTGGTGATATAAATATTCCATACCACATATAGACATTTCAAGGTTAATTACTGCAACATTTAGTGGAATAAATCCAGTAATGTTTCAAGCTTTATTTTGTACATTTTCCTCATAGTTGCCTCAGAAAACTAAAATATGGATGGAGTCCTTTTTCTCCCTGGGTGAAAAAAGCCTGCTTTTTTATTCAGTATAATTTTTATATGTACATTTCACTTTGGTTAGCTGTAATATTTGTGATAATGGTGTATTAAGTAAAGGAATATAAGAACAATGATAAATGTATTATCTGCACAGGTACAAATTATTTTCATCACCTACCCCATCTTGGTCACCATAGCTTGGGGGTTACAGCACAAGGTCAGGCAGCAGGCAGCACCCCTGGAACTGGGGGCTAAGCGCCTTGCTGAAGAGCCCATGGACATGTGAGTGTTCTGTCTAGTCTGGGACTCAAACCGGCGACCTTCTGATTACAGGCACAGAGACTTGGCTTGCGGAGCCAGAGCAGAAGGCTGAAGAAGCCGCTGCGTATTTGAGAAACTAGTCACAGAAACTTAGAAGCTGTGCACTGAATGACAGCATTATGTTGTTTTTAATTAAACGGTTGGAGGTGAAGTGAATGCATGAAATAGCATTGCTGACGTCCTCACTGAAGAGAAGTGAAGGACGGGGAGGAGGACTGCAGCAGGGAAAACAGAGGAAGGGTATGGGTGTTACGGTCCTAACCCTAACCCTAACCCTAACCCCATGGAGATGCAAAGATTCAAATTGTAGTACTTCAGGGCACAGGCTAAAAAACAAAGACAAGAGGCTGCTTTCCTGAACGATTTACCTGTTATCCCCCTCATTCCGGAAACCGGAACAGAGGTTTGCCATAGCCCTCAATCCGGACCCAAATGCTTTGTTATAGATGAGCCCTTCAGCTCGATTTCTGCATGGGATGTAAACGTTCCATAGTAATACATTTTGACAGCAGAAGCACATGCGTGTTACTGAGCCCGGTCCGCCTTCTGAGATCCTGGGTGAGAGGTTTTAGTACTGAATCAGGAGGATTTCTGGATTATAAACACAGACCTGAAAAAGGAATGGGAAGCATATTTCCTTTGTAGGTTGTGAAATTACATATTGGGTTGCAAACAACCACCCCATTCCAAACAATTATGAATTTTAGGGGCCACACCAATGATAGTATTACTAATACTGGAGAAACCATTTTTTGAACTTTAATAACAATGAGAACATTCACTTACAGTACCAGCCGAAAACTTGGATGTGCTTAGCAGCTTACAAAGGAGAGTGATGGTGTTGAATCACATGACCTGGCCACCTGACCTAAACCCAGGAGAAAGGGTTTGGGAGGAGCTAGACCAGAGAGTGAAGGAAAAGCAGCCAATGAGAGCTTAGTACATGTCCTCCTTCAGGATGGCTTCCCAGGGGGCCACATCATACTACTGTTGTAGAGGAGACAGTAGGGTCAGCCAGTCCTGGAGTAACTGGGGTTAAGGGCCTTGCTCAAGGGCCTAATGATGGGATCACTCTATGCCATCCACAGGATTTGAACCAGCAGCCTTCGGAGTCTCAACCCACAGCAGATCATTTTTCTTTTGTTTAATACTTTTTTGGTCAGTGCATAATTCCACACGTTATTTTGTAGTTTAGATGTCTTTCCAATTATTCTCAACCTTTCCATGTGAATGTGTGTCCAAACTTTTGACTGGTACTATACGTGTCTCTTACTTCACAGATAATGCCAGGATATAATTAGAATTGGTGTTCTATGACTCCAAAAGCATTTGTACTTTAACATGAGTTTCATGTAACTAAGATGTTTTCTACCTACAACATTGATGTTTCTTTGGAATCTGTCTCCCGTCTGACTGGAGCTCTAGTGCGTGTGCGTGATGTAGATTTTCCTGATGTGAGGGTATAAAACTAAAACCAAGCAGACTTCCTCATACTGAGGTTTCTGGAACTGGGTGCGGTGAAAGTTTAAGCAGGATCTTCTGTTCCACATTTCTGCTTTTGCTTCGTTGTTCTCCAGAGCAGGTACCCTGGCTTGAACTATACAGTACTGGATTCTGGGGTCATGTAGTTCAAATGTTTATGTCTATTGATAGAAATCCTTGTTTGTGGCGCTATTGTGATGCATATTGACTGTAATAAAACAATTTGGATCAATAAATAGCTTAGCGGGATAAAAGTGCAGCTGGGAAGCTTTGGCAGATAACAATCTCTTTAAACGGACCTTTTGCCACTGGAAGAGTATTAGTAGAAAATGTTTGAAGCTTTTTTCCAGTCTCTCTTTCTTTGGCCTAAGTGGGATGGTACTGGCCTTTCTCTAGAATGACCCTGTCTTTTTAACACATTCAAATGAAAGTAGAAGGCATTTTATTAGAGATATTTCATTGGTACCCGTGGAGAAATTCTCCTCGCCTACCTCATCTTGCCACCCATGACACGCATGTAGGTGTAAGTAACGCAGCGACCGCTGGTATCGGCTGCTCACGAGGGTGCTGAGACTGGGGCTCGAATCAGCGGCCTTCCGACCACAGACATAGGTGCTTAGCCCTCTCAGTTATGCACTGGCTCCCAGAGTTATGTTGCTTCATTCCTGCGCATAGAATAAAAGTGTATTGGCATCGCTCAGCTTGCATTTAGCCACAGTGATGCATCCCCTGCAGCCGTTCCACCTGAGGGACTCGACCGGGGTTGGAGGTGGCAGGCAAACTAAAGCTGCCCACTGATTAACTCAGGAATGCGACGCCGCACTCCGCCAGCCCCGAGCGGGTGAAGGAGATTAGTGGGGATGTAGGTGTTGTCTTTGCAAACAATGCCAGGGAGTGATAGCTTTTAGGGTTAAACAGATAGCACTCTTTGCCTTAGCAATGTGGAAGTTATATGCGAAGTTTAGACACTTCTGTTCTGGAACTTTTTAATTAACTGGTTTATTTTAATAAAAAAAAATATATAAACTTGTGATTAAATATTTTGAGTCTGCTCTTTCTGTGTATTCTGTGCAGAAAATAAGCAGTATAATTTTCTGCTTCTTCTGAGTTGTTGTTTTTTTGTTTTTTTTTTTGCAATATGGGAGTTTTTTCTGTGTCCCAAATACTAATTATAACACTAACACTTCCAGAGTTCATATACCCTTCACATTTATTCTGTAATCATGAGATTTTGAGTAGTCTGCTCTGAGTAGTCTGATCGGCAGGTTGCTATGTTCTAGAAAACTCAAGATTCTCTCCAGTCAAGATGGAGCCCATTCCTCGTATAAACTCCAGTGTGCATGGTCAATAACCACTTTAGTTCAATAGTCATGACTAGGAATGTGCAAATCAATACTGAAATATTGATTATTTTGTTTTGAATGGTTCATTTTTGAGAATCAATTCTAATGTTAAAATATTCATGTTAAAAGATATTTTACCTGTATACAGGTTTCTTCCTTGCTGTCTGAAAGTAGAGCGTAGAGACTGTCAGAACATTTTAGAGTACTAACACAAATCTAGATGGTATAGCCTACTACCAGAGATGGATAGTTTAGGTACAGAAAGTAATATTTCAGATCAAGATTTTGTTTCAACCAACCAAACAGAGTATAGCAGGTTACAGTCATATAGTGATTGACACTGTTAAGTGTCAGTAGCAGATAATCTGATTCATGGTTCTTTTAATATACTTTTCCCCAACACTTATTTAAGCTAGTGCACAAGAACTTTCTGCTGCTATCAAGACCACCTACCTCAGTACACTGCAGTGATCGCTTTACCATCTGCTGGTGTAAGAAGTAGAGTCTGACGGATACAAGATTTTCCAATATCAGTTCTGATATCTGAGGATCTAAAAATCTGATAACGATATTCTTTTATTTTTCTTCAGGAATGCATAATGTAAATAAAGTTTTTCTTCCCTGATATTTGTTATGTGTAGTTGTTTAACAGCCCAAACCAAGATATCATGGCATATTGCAATTTAAAAATAAACGTGTTTTATTCTCATAAATATTACTTTGAACAAAGTACAACAAAATATATTAAAATTTTGATAAACACGTTTGTTGCTGATAGTGGAGTTGCAGTGTGACCTCTCATGGACAAACTATGCAAAGACAACACTCAAAACTTGACTGAAGCATTTGTCTTCTGTCTCTGTGATTCTTTTTAAATGTCATTTATCAGCTATTATAAATGCTGATAATGATATATCTGCAATTAATATATCGGTTGATAATACTGGCAGGCTGATTTATCAGTCAGACTCTAGTATGAAGTTTGATGATTCAGTTTTTTGGCTGCTAGCATGGTGAGTTCTACCTAATAATGCTTTTAAGATTATATATAGGCTGTATGGTGTTGGACTACAGGTTACAATATAAAATACACATGATGTACCTATTCTCAAATCGTATATATCGCAAGGACTGTCATAGCTGGGTTAAGATAAGTTTTGCTAAAACATTTTTTTTACTGTCTTAGGAAACAAAATGTAGCAATGTTTGCAATTTTAATGAGTATGCAGAAGCTCAGTGTGCAATGTCTGGGACAATCATAATCACTCTTGTCCTTGCTGTTGGATTCGCTCAGACATTTGTGGGAAATTTAGCAAAAATGAGTGAGGAGGAGAAAAGTGAACAAAAACTGGTGATCAAGAGATATTTGTCTTCCGCTCTTTGGAAATATTTTGGATTCCATAGAGACAATGGCAAAAGCAGTTGCTTTGTCGACACTGCTTCCCATCTGTTAGGGCAACCTGTGACATCACCACCAACTCATCTGACACTCCATTGGTATATAAGTTCTTTTTGGCTGCAGTTTGTTTTGGGCAAATTTCTCAGCTCCTTTTTTGTTTTATTAATTGATGTTGCAATATTAATTGCAAAAAATTCTTATATTAGCCTGTGTGCTTTCAACATTGTTCGGTATTATTGCCCATTTAATGGACACAAAAGACTAGAACATTGGTACTAGGATCAGATTCAGCGATACCAACATTCTTATTGGCTCAGGTTGGATTGAAAAGAAAATTGGTGGCATTGCCCATCCCTAGTGGACAAGAGAGAATGCAGCTGCAGAAGCACTGGCTTAGGAAATCTTAGTCCAAAAATAGGTAAAGCAGACAAGTCCAAATTGTAACCGAAATCCATACTCTGGAAGAAAGTTAGAAGATCTAACCCTGTAGATACAATTGAAGAGAAGACACATGGCTAAAGCAAGAAAACCAATGGATCATACTAATTTCGTAAATACAATTAATATACAATTACAATTAATATTAATAGAAATACACCAAACTCTGCGAAGAAGTAACTGAAAACAAGGTCCTAATATAATATTATTATAATATTATTATAATAGTCTGAGTTCATTAGTTACAGGTGTGCTGATATTCAGAATGCCATTCATTTTGATTTATACACAGTGGGAACTGATTGTGTGCTTCACAAGACCAGATTTTTATTGTAAAATGTCTGTCATGTTATCGAAAATTGTGGATAATTGTTATCATACCATACAAGTTAATTTTTCTTTACTTCAAGGCACCATTTATCTTAAAATTCCCTTAGGATTCCCATTAAACATATCTGAATTGCAAACGATTTAATGATTTATCCATTTCCCTCCTTGATGAAAATCATTCAAGGAACATAATCCAGTATATTTCCTTTGGATGACCGTTGAAAATGACCATTGAAAATAGCTGGAACACGTTTTGCCCATTTTGAGTACATAATGTGTATTATGTATTCATGTTGGGTCCTCTAAAGGCACATGAAATGGCTGTACACCTTTACCTCTGTCCGTTGAAATTAAATGACTAAACCTTGATTACATCTTTGATATAAAAATGTGTTGTAGCTGTAGACCTATTGCTTTCTTCTTTGCCACCAAGAGTTTCCCCTGATTGAGCCCATGATTTGCGTATATTACCAACACAATAGCTTGTGGCATATGCTCCACTAACTCCACCTACTTTTCTTTTCTTTTGTTGGGCTTAGGTTGTCCGTTCCTAAAACAACTGCCATATCATTGGTTGAATTTGCCCTAGTTTCTAGTGTTGTGATTGGCTGAGATACGCTATCAAGCAGTGTTGTGGACAGTTTATCGAAGTTTCTGATTTTGTCATCGTCTATATCGCCCAGCCCTGCCACACACATTGTGTAAACCTCTGGTGACACGAAGGGTGGGAAAAATCTGGCATGTGTGCACTCTAGAAAAGTTGAGGTCATTTTGTCGAGCTGATTCCAATATCGTGAAGTAATCTTGAGAGGAAGCTCAGGGCTGCCAGTATTCACACATGTGGTGTGACAGTGGCACATTCAAACTCTCGATCATGCTCACGTAAGAAATCTTACACCAAATCTATATTATTTCTTTATAAACTTAAAATTAGCTACATCAGAAGCGTTGAGGTATATTGTCTCGAATTGAAAATCTCGCTCCAGCTAGCAGACCAAAGTTGGCAGCCCTGGAATTTTTTATGGAAACAATGCAGGTCACTGGAAGAGACTCACCCGTTCAGTTCTTTGACTGCTGTTTGAGTAATTTGTACCCCAGTCCACTACAGTATGGATCTCAAATTCTTATAAGTTATGATGGACATAACCATACTAACCATTATGCTATCATACCGAGATGGCTGACAGAAAGGTTTGCGTATGGTATAATATGATTTGTATGCATTTCTCTGTTAGACCTTTTGTTTTTCTATTCCTTGCATTTTTAAAGTTGATTGAAAGATGTGGGAGAGATTTTTTTTTGCTTCTGGATCAAATTGGGCCTTAGTGACCTGCTTTGATGAGTTTTCCAGACATGTCATGCATGACTGTGTGAGTGTTGTGTTTGTAAAGTATCCAGTTGCAGAGAAACCGCATTTAGAGCAGATCGTTTTCAGTGCTAGCTAGTGCCAGTCAGATGTCACTGAAAGATCTTCAGGTTATAACCACTTCAGATAAGTTATTACTCGTTATTACTCTTGGGGATTATAAAAATGATCCTGAAAGCTATGATTACGGGAAAAAATAACTTTTTAAGGGCACATTACAGCACTTGTTTCACAGTGTGAGCCCACAGAGATTGCCAGGAGGACAAAGCAGAGCCTTTGAGTCAGCTGTGGAGTCCCAGATGCATGGAGAGGGGGGGGGGGGGCGGGGGGGGGGGGGGGGGGGGGTTGGTTGTTGGGAGAAGGGCTACTTGGTTTTTCTGCCTTTCTG
>JAABNY020000129.1:17393061-17417372 GCA_015164015.2 Brevimyrus niger
ATTCTCAAGCTGCCCTTGCAGCACTGCATTTTGGGAGAGTGGGAGATTCTCAAGCTGCCCTTGCAGCACTGCATTTTTTCCAACAACATCATTTCTCAGAGGAGATACAGTGTTGGCTTGACCCACATGCTGCTGATAGAGTCTTAGAGACAGACAGTTAACTAAGCAAAGCATTTATCTTTCAAGAGGAAAAAATATCCCACTATCCTTCTGAAGAACAGTCACGTGAAGGAACCTATTTTGAGTCATCAGATATTGGTACCTCTTCACCTGTCTTCCCGTCGAGCTGTGAGTGGCAGTTTCTCTGGCCATTGATATGTGCAATAATCCTTCAAGGTGCCTCATTTACCAGCCGGGTCTAGTACCAGAGATAAGGTCACGCAATGGTACCAGTTTCAATGGCACCAATAGGTTAAAGCAGCTTTAAAAAGATTTAGATCAAAAGAAGATCTCTGTGACCCTACTTAAAAATGGAATCTAATGTATTTTTTAATCCAAAAAATCGAAGCATACCTTGGGGGTGTTTGGGAAGTCTTCATGCACTCTGTTAAGAATATTCTTAACCGAGCGTATTAAACATCTTTTAAGCATACTTAAAGAACAAATGTCAAAACATGAATTTTTATATACAGCCTTGTGTGAAGTGGAAGCTATTTTGAAAAGTTCCTCTCTGAACTCCAGGTTCAGATCATCTGCATTGTTTGGAAGCGCTCACATCTAATCCTTTGTTAGAGCTCAAGTGGAAACTGCTTATCTGTCTGGTAAAGAATATCAGCTTGCAGAAATATGCCAGAAACAAGTTCAGTACATTTCAGAGCTTTGACTAGAGAATATCTACACCTTTAACATCAGAAATGAAAAAAACAACAACATTAAACCAGAAGTCCAGAGACTGTAAGTATAGAAATTTCTTGTTGAAGAGGCAACACCAAAGAACTCCTGAATATGGGGAAAGTACCTGCAGGTCATATTATATTCCAAAACGCTGTGTGTGACTATATGCTGAATCAACCAATCTACAAACCCAGCCTTTTTCTATAAGAAAATAAACAAAACATAAGCATCATGGAGCGTAGTGCTGTAACCTCTAGCTGCCTGATGCTGTCTTGTACTGACTTGACACTAATAAAGAACACAGGGAGCCAAATCTAATGTTCAGTAATTTGATTATGAACTATGCAGTGGTTCTAATTCCAGACCTGGGGGGGGTGTTTCATGAAGCCAGATTCCTCAGTTAGCTGGGATAACTTAAGCTAGAAGTCATGAATGTTCAATAGGAATGCTCCTTACCTAATCTCTTATTGAGTCCAGAACTTGCAACCGGTGTTAGAATTCTGTATAGGAATTCACCTCCATTGATGTGTATTCAGAGAGGCAGAGATCTGAGACTAAACAAAGCTTTGTAAGAGGGTTTACATCAGCATAACATATGGGATTCCATCGGCGGGTGGCTCACAAGTACTGCACAAGAGATTCCAGTTGAATTGGCTGGAAAGCAGGCTTTTAAGATTTAATATATTAGATGCTTTTTCAACTATTGAAGTGAGTGTGTGTGTATGTCTGTGTGTTCCCTGAGCACATGATTCTTAACCTAGGTAAGAACTTGTTTGTGGATAAGTTATATATGACTTCAGCTATAAAGTGTATCAGGTCTGTCACTGGTGAACCTACACAGGACTGTATAATGCTCTTACGAAAGATTATTCATACATCTGAGCTGCATGTGGTCAGCAGAGAGATACCAGGCATTTCTTTAAGCTTACCTATAATCAGTGCTGTCTCATTGTAATTCATCTAATAGAAGAATGTGTTTTGGTGATTCCTCTCTGAAAATATCACATACTGCAAGCACATATTAACAACATATACAGCATTCTAGAGGTGAGGCACAGAAGTGAAATGAAAGGAGGTTTAATTTGACTGGGCGTTTAGGAGATGCCCAAAAGCCTGATTCTAGTTGCTTCAGAACAGGCCAAATGCCTGGAGTGAGATCATTCAGAGGGAGACAGACGATGGGAGTGGCAATTAATGAGCTGGCTTCGCTGGTGGAAGCTACGTGGGATATGTGAGACATCTGGATCTGCTGCAACATCGTGGTGTAACTCTCTGCAGCGCTGCTAGCTAAACAACGAAACATCTGGACAACCTGTCATTTCGATTTCTGTCACCATTCTGGCTGTAATGTCAATAGCTTCAGCCTGTAGCCCATGTTATTAACGACTTCACTTATGCGGAGTGATATTTGACTGTTAATGCAGTAAACAGAGTGTTTGTAGTCACTTGCTGGAAAGGATTTGCCTTCATAACCACACACCCAGCAAGTCAGTAATAGAGAAACTCAAAAAAGCAATATAAGGGGGACATCCTCTGAATGAGCATGAGCCTGGTTACCTGTGACCAGGTTGCTGCTCCCTATAGGCCACGGATTCTTCCATGTGACCTTGATGACAGTATGTCAGATTGCTGTGTCATGTAACAAGTAGCAAAAATACATAAAGAGGTGTGTGTGCTTGAACACCTCAGACTGCAATCCTCCTTCCTGTTCCATTCTTCAGTAGGCAGGTGAGGAGGGAGATTGGGGGGAGATTGAGGGGAGATTTGGGGTCCTTGAGCATCTGCCCCTTTTGCCTGAACAGTAGGGGGGGGCTTCCACCCTGCCCCGCCACCCCAATTCCATCCTGACACTTCACTATGGGAGTGGAAAATGGTGGAAGAGGTCTCAGACATTGATGTTTATTAGACACACCAAGACCCAAAACATCAACAGACTTCTTTCTGACTAACAATTTCACTTTCCTTTGCAATTACATTACCTTGCGATTCCTTTGATAGTATTTTTGGTGTGTAGGTTAGTAAATCTAAATATCACACTATATATAGTGATTTGTAAGCAAAAAAAAAGTGTAATCTCCTTTTTAATTTTGCGTTTCAAAACATCGTTTGGCAAATGCAAACACACCTTCACTGCATTATGCGGATTGCCTTTTTTGTAGCTTACATTATATTTAAGTATCATATGACTGGGGTAGCAGAGATCTACTGCAAACCATGTTAGCTGAGAAATTCTCTTCCACTATGAGCTCCTAGAGTTTACCTTTGTCAATCCATCCATCCATCCATCCATCCATCCACCTCTGCCGCTTTTCCCTGGTTGGTTTGTGGGAGCAGCAGCGAAGCAGAGATGCCCAGACCAAGGCATTCCCAGGCCAGCCAAGAGACATATGTCCAGCGTGTCCTTCGTCTACCCCATGATCTCCTCCCAGTTGGACATACCTACCCAGGGGGTTTCCAGGAGGCATGCAGGTCCAGGATGCCCAAAGCACCTTAGTTGTTTTTTTTTTATGTGGAGGAGCTGTGGTTCTCTTTTGAGCCCCTCAGGAATGTCCAACCTCCTCGCCCAAAGAAGGTCATTTCTCCCACTGCTATCTGTAATCTCGTTGTTTTGGTCACTACCAAGAGCTTGTGACCACAGGTGACTGAAGCTGGCTTTACTATTGTCCTGTAAGGCATCGGTGCTCAATCCTTTTTCATAACAAACCATAGGGTGAAGCTGCTGCCATCTAGTGGCCTTTGTTGTAGGGGCTTTTGCAGAGGTAATACTGTAGTTTAAACAGACCTCAGTGTATATGATTTTAAATGTACTTGTATTAATGACACAGAATATAGATGTGTGTGAGACTTCTGCAGACTTTCTGCATTAACTACATATTTAAGTACTTGTTTTTGCATGCTATGCCTATATGTTTCTACCTCAATTTTCTTAGACCTGGGGGGCCGGTTCCCTGCACATTTTTGGGTTTCCTCTCATGTAAAGCATTCAGCTCCTTGTGCTAATTACCACACATATCTTGAGCTGAATCATTGGTGATGGGACAGGGAAAGAACTAAGCTACACAGGACTCCAGCCCCCCAGGACTGTAGTTTGAATCCCCTGCTGGTGATGTAAAGTCAAGTCAAGCAGGTTTGTTTGTCATTTCAGCAATATGCATAGTATACAGTGAAACAAAACATTGTTCCTCAAAGACCAAGGTGCACAACAAAACAAAAGGCTAGAATAGAAAAGATAGAAACAACTCAGGAGTGCATAAGTGCAATTACAGGACAAGACAATGTACTGTGCAGTTGACAAAGCAGTAATAGTGTTAGTCTGAATGGATATTTGAATAAATACAGATACTCCTCTACTTATGAACGAGATACGTTCTGAACCGCTGTTTGTAACTTGAAATGTTCATAAGTCATTATTCAACATCATTTTAAGGGTAAGTACAAAGACCTAGGATGCTGGGTGTACGCACGCTACACTGCTGCGCGGCGGGAGTAGCGACCAGAAGTCGTTCTAGGTGGAATTGGCGCGCGGAACAAACTTTGAAGTCGCAGATAGGAAACGGGAGCTCAACAAACACAATATGGACTTACAGTCCTCTACAGTCGTATGTCTGAAAGTTCGTTAGTTGAAAGTTAGTAAGTAGAGGAGCGTGTGCAGTATTATTGTGGATACAATATTATGACATATACTGTATCCTAGTAACAAGATAGCAATAAATAGGAAAAAAAAGTGGAAACAATAGTAGCAGCAGGACAGAGAGTGTGCAGTGTAAAATAAAGAGTGTGAAAAAGCTGCTGTCACTGGCCAAGCATTGTGAAAATGCACTGTAAGTTGATTTAAAACTAACCAATCATTCAGCATTAAAATGCTCTAAAATAACAACATACATACCCTAAATCCATCCATTTTCTGTAACTTCTTATCCTATTCAGGGTCATGGGGGGTCTGTGGCCTGTCCTAAGGGCATATAGCCCAGGAGGGGGCACCAACCATTCAGGGCACACTCACACAGCAGAAGTACACTAAATATAAAATGCAAGTTTGATTTAGGGATTTTTTTAATATTAATAATTTAAACTAACCTAGTCATTCTCCTCCCTGGACTCTGTAGATGTAGAGAATACTGAAGTAGATTGCAAACACTTATTTCAATATGAACACTTATTTCAAGCTATTTTAGCAAAGATTAACATTTGTACAGTACTTGTGTTACACTAAGATGACACAGTAAGACAGCAGAGTAAATTTAAGCAACGTTTATTAAAAACACTTCTGAAGTACAATACGAACACTGTGCTGTAGAGCATTCTTCTAGGAGGCCAGTCAGATGTCTTCTGATAGAATGTTTAATCAGTCAGGCAGTGTGATGCTAAATAACACTGTTGAACGTGATAAGAGGCGAAGCCACTGTATATGGTCATGTCGCAAGTGGCTGTAGGTCATGGAACAGTCCCTCTCCTGTCGCTCTTACAAAACTTAAGCACTCTGGCCTTTTCGTCGATTTCCTTTGCTTCTCTGTTCTTTGAGCCTGGGTGGTGTGTGTCTCTGCGGGTTAGACTGTGATGGAAGGCTGGCTGGTGCTTGGCATCAGCATCACGCCCACCAGCAAAGCCTTTTAGCCCTGGTGATGATTTAGGAGTGGCACATTAACGGCTAACCCTCTGCCAAGATCCGATCTCACCTGAGAAAGTGTGTGTCTCATAAGAGAGAAACTGTAGATTTTCTCTGTGAGAAACTGTAGAACTGTTTGACTCTGAAGTCCTGCGTTGCATGAGCTGTTAATATGACAGTTCTGACTGACACTTTGTAGCTTGGCAGCCAATGCATACTCCGTGGTGTATTGAAGATGACGGGAACCTTGGGAGGAGAAGGTCAGGGGTCACTAACCTTTGTCATTCGAGTGCTACTTTGAGAAGATGGAAGTGGTCATGTGCTACCCCATTTTTTGTGTATTCATGTATTGCAGGGCTGTTCAAATCACAGTCCTCAAGGGCTCAGCACTGCTGTTTTTCCAGCTTTCCTTTACCTGACAGCCATTTGGGAACCCTCTGGCCAATTACAGCCAGAAACGATTGAGCTAACTACCTGGGAGACTTGAAAACAAGGCCTGCATTTGGAATTAGGGGCCAGGTTTGAATAGGGGGGATGTATTGTATTAAATGCTTCAACATTTTAGAAAAAAAAATAACTGCAATCTTTTGCCACAAATGAGGCGCACACACATCGTTCACATTCACGGGGAAAAAAAAAAAAACTCTTTCTCATTCCTCATGAAAACAATGTTTCCTTTTGTTTCTTTCATATTCATCTATGATGATGTTTTACGTACCTGTTAATTTGTGTTGGCAGATGATTTCCCATTGGTCATTATCTGCTGGAAATATTAGGGCTGTCCGTGTGTTTGATTTGATAATCATCGGGTTGTAGAGCGTGATTTGTTTGTCATATTTTCTTTGTAAGGTTTTTTTGACCTTTAGAGAGGCTCAGTGTTCGACTGCTCGTGCGCGTGTGCTGTTGGTGACCCCGGCGTAGGATTTAATACTGTTTTGCGATAAGAATAAGAGTAACTTGGCATAGATCTGCTGTGCATTAAGAGAGCAGCTTTGAAGCTCTGCAGCGGTCCACAGGCAGTGTGGTCCTGATGAGATGGCAGTGATGCAGTGTTTGATGCAGTGTTTGTCTTATGCCTCAGAGATGCAGGTCAGTTGTACAGTTACTGCATTCCTTTGGTTGTGTGCCTGCATCCCTCTCTCCCTTATTCCCTGCTTTTCCCCTCCCTGCCTCACCGACGTCTGCGTGTGAATTCTGCAGGCATTAGCTTTACAGGAGATGAGGACCTCAAAGTGAAACTGAAGAGTGAACTTTTCCGTGTCTTTCTAATTCTCTATACTTTTCTCTCTCTTTTTTTTTTTTTTTGGTATAGCTCAACTAAAATAACAGTGAATAACTTGTTTTTTCTGAATAGCGCAAAGGGGTCTCACCTGTGCATGGAAGCAGAGGCATGCGCGCATGTAGATGATGCGATACAAACGAGCTCCACATGGTGGTGCAAATGTGTTACCAAAAAAATCATCCTAGGCTATCCTGGCTTAAAAAAAAAAAAAGATAATGTGAGATGCTTCTGAGCTCAGCTCATGCCGTTTAAAAATAATCGTATGTGTATTATGTGTATTTTTTCCTTAATATCTAATGTAATATGTGACCCAGTTTCCCCACAGTATTCTTAGCCCTTTTGCTGTCCTGTGTGAGGCAACCACATGCAATTAAACTAAAAAATGAGAATTTACTAGAACCTAGTGATCACAGTTGGTTGATACATGGAGGCATCTAGGCATCTAGGCATCTATAAGCTCTCCTCATGAGGGGCGGTTGCTATGACCACACACTGAGCAAAATACGATAAAGATTGTGTTTTGGCTAATTAGTCTGTCATCTTTTTTTTAAAGGCGTATACAGATATTGGCAGTCAGTGTTTTAGTAGCTGGGGGGAGGAACTGCAGGACAATGAGCTTCATCTAGTAGAATGCTGAGTGGCTTCCACATCTGGTGCTCGCTGAATTTAGAACAAGACTTGCATGATAAAGCAGGCTCTTGTCCAATCGATTGATTCCCTTCCCCCCATTAAAGCGACCCCCACGCCTTTTTCTCTGACAGACCTGGGCCTTCTGGGACAGGCTAGGCAGGGCTGAGGTCCTCGTAATGTGGAATGAATGATGGAACGGATACCCCAGGACTGTGTATATATCCATGTGTCATCTGTCTAGAACATGGTCTCCAGAGACCAGAATTCAGTGGGGAGAACCAGGAGACAAAGATCACACCGGCGGAGCAGGAGAACGGTACCGGGTGACGTTTACAGTTGATACCATGGAATACATATTGAAGCAGTTCAGGCAGAGATAGATAGATGTACTTTTCCCATCCCAAGTGGGGGAGTCTGGCAACACGGCATCATATATAACAGAGAGCACGAGTGCAAGCATAGGCTTAGGAAGTGTGACCCTGTGGGTGCTGACTTCAGTCTGCCACCCCACACAGTCCGGCACGGAGGACTGACTCACTCATGGACTTTGGCTTTGACCTTGACCAGTTTGCAGTTTGCCTTTAGCAAGCAGGCCCACTCTTTCATTTACTCTAATGTTAGAATGCCAGGGTTGGGGGGGGGGGGAGGGCCAGTTGACCTTTTATGCCCAGAGGTTTTTTCCCCTTAATTGGGGGTTTTTGGTTCCTCTTCTTCGTTGTCATCTGGCTTTCTATCTTTAATTTCCTTGTCTTCCCCTTTCCCTGCTCTTTAATGATTCTCTGTAAATGTTGCAGGTATCACAACACATGCATGTAAAGTACATGGGGGGACTCTGTTGTAAATGGCGCTATATAAAAATAAATTGAAGTTAACTGGATAGTACAGATGTTAGGTAGATAGACTGATGGATGGATAGATTTGATTGATTAAAGGATGATTGATAGATGGCTCATTGTTGTGCACATAGTATACCATCTCTGATTCACTATACTGTTGAATTACAACTGCCTGGTCTGAGCCTATGCCTGAAGGTATTTAGATTTAGCATTATGAGACAGATGTGCAGTTTTGGTTATGAAGGCCAATGCCTTTGCCATCATCCATATTTGAAATACTACCTCCTTGTTGCTCATGTTTAACCCTGTAACAGAACCAACCCTCCTGATTGATTAGTGTAGCTAGTTTGTTATCCCATAAGACCACTTTCTCCTAGGACTAGTAGAACATCCTGGATAGTGTCAGAATATGTCCCTACCATGTCCATCATGTTCCCATTTGGCCAGCAGATGTCTTCCTCCCTGTGCCCAGTCCTACAGTAATATGCTTGTTAAATGATTCATTACTCGCACCTGTTCCTTGTTTAACCTCATCACCTTTGTATATAAGTACCTACTGTTGCCCTGGTTGTCTGACAGTTACTGTTAGTGTTTTGCTTGTGTACATGGTTGTGGATGTCAGTGTCAATGTAAGTGTCAGTGTTAGTGTTAGTGTCAGTATTTGGTGTTGCGGTTGGCCCCACCTCACCCAGTGCATTACTTAGCCCTATCACCTCCTAATTGATTCTTCTTGTCCCGGGTTTTGCACCCTGGTGCTCCTTTAGTTTACTACCCCGTTGTAAGTTTTGTTCTGCAATAAAGTCCCCTTCAGTTTATATAGAAGCCTGTGTATGGATGTCTCTCCCTTCCGGTGTCCATTCATGATGAAAGGCTTGTTGCACATGTTGAAAGACACACCATCTTCACTTCCACTTCTGGGCCTGCTCTTATAGGTACCATGGCATGATAGGAGTCCAACACCAACTCTTTTTTGTCTTACTGATGTTAAGGAGGATATTTCTTGCTGCACATTGTGATAAGGTTGTACATAAGCCTCCCACATTCACATTCATCTTCACTGTCGAGGCACCTGACTATTAAGAAATCATTGGGGAATTTACTGTATATAGATCTTGCAGCACTACTTGCAGTCGTACTTGAAGTCTGTTGTTGAGAATGTGAACAGAAAGGGGGACAAACGCAGAAAAATTCAAGATCTTGATTCAAACCTGCAACCATCTTTCAATCACTGTGAAGACTCCAGACTATCAATGCAGAAAGAGGTTCACAGTCGCTGCAAAACCATAGTCAGATAAATGAGATTTTGTGGTTCACAGATACCTTGTGAATTTCTGAGGCTCGCAGCGAAGGAGATCACTCTTTCAGAGCTGAGAACACTGATTGGTATAGTGGTGTGAAATGTCTGGAGAAGACTTACTGTATATACTGAAGAAGTGCTTGGGCAGGTCTTTTTTTGACTGGCCCTTTGCATATGTCACAAGCTGTTGGTGTACTGTTGCATCATGACCGATGCCACCTTTTGGCATTTAATTGGGCTCCTTCACTGGACAGATTTGCCAGACAACTTTAAAATTTGTCATTTAGTGTCTGTTTCTCATTGGTTTCAGGCAATGCGCAATTCTCAGTTTTTTCGTGAAGCCAGTCCTACTTGTTTATATAGCTAAGTGAAGGAACTGTGTGGGATTCATTCTAAACATGACTTATTAGTTGTTGTACCTCTTGGCAATCTATCTTTCATTTAAGTTTTGACCATACAAAGCAAGCCTCATTTAGAAGGGGTGCAGAAGGGTGGGCTCTTGAAAGGCTTTGCCTGGTTTGGAGAGCAGCATGACATAAAACCGAAGGGATGCTTATTTACTGTTCACGCTGTGTACATCACGGTTTACTATGTGCTACTTTTCTCTAGCAAGTCTGTGAGAATCACGGCGTTATGCTAGCATCAAACACTAGTGGAATTAGCACTCACTTGCATAAATTTGTGTTGCAAATCCATTCTGTGTAGTACCGTTTTACATTGGAGACTGGAAATTTTCAAGTTTGAGTTAACGTCAATGTGCCGGTACATTGTGATGAGTGCTACTACTAATAATGAATAATACATAGAATATGCCCGTCTTCCTTCAGATAATCCGTGCACAACACGCCGATATCTTCTTGCATTTTGACCAATCAAATGGTGCCGACACAACCAGCTCCAATTATTTAAGCTTTTGGCCCTGCTAGTACGGCCATGTCTTTTTCGGGTACGGCTTGAGTATAACTTGAGTACGGCTTGAGTACAGATTCAGTATGGTTGCAGTGGAAAACAATCCATGTTGTTTTGGATAAAAGAATCTGGTAAATAAATAAACGTAATGTAATGCACAGCTAGAAAGCAACATAAAGAAGAAGTCAACTCATGGACTGGAAGCCAAACCTAATTTGTAATTTGTTTGTACTCAAACACCTCAGTGTGTTGTTTACAATAAAGAGAGAGTGCAGAGGAATCCAAGGGGAAAACCCATTTTCCTTAGCTTACTGCCCACCTGATTCAGTGACTATTCGGTGAATATCAAGTGGATTGTTTTGAACTGTAAAATTCCTACAAAATGTGATTTGTTGTTATGAATTAATTTGTTTATTTATTGCTTTCAGTATTCTGCAGTGGTCTCCTTTTCTAGTTCAAACTGCTGCATCTCAGGCTTATTTCCATGCTTGCTGATTAGCTACAGCTTTGCAGTGCCAGTTCGTTTTTTTAAATTGCTGGAAGATGCAGAGGTCCAGGTAGAGTCTCTCAGAAACTAAAAGGCTGAGATACGGCCTTGGGAAGTATGTTTCCTGTGTTTGTGAGTTGCCAGATATATGCAGCTCCGGAACAACTTGAGAGCACTCAATATTCTTTAAAAACCTCCATTTGTAAATCCTGGTTTAATCCTGGATCTGCTGGCAGAAGGCTACACTGAGCGGCAGGCTGGTTCCAAGCTCAAGGTTTCTAAGACAGCAGGGCACAAGAACAAGGTGAAGCAGGAGACACTGGCAATGACCAAACACCAGCCAGGTAAAGGGCAGAAGGAACTTTCTAATGATCGTTAACATATCTGACAGTGGCTCATAAATCAGAGGATGACCTCAAGTGACCTTCAAAAGGAATGAATGGGAAACAATAAGTGCAGGTGTGAAGTGCACTGCTAGCACAGTTTGTATCAGGCTCCTAAAAGCAGGACTGAAGACCTATTAAAGAACAAGGAAGAAGAGCTTCATTAACGGGAAGGAGGGAAGAGCCAGGCTGGAGTTTGCAAAAAAAATGTATAGTTTATACAGACACGCCCCCATAAATTGAGAAATGAGTGAAACTGAAAATGTTGCTGTGGTCTCTTAATTTTTTCCACAGCTGTATTTCATCAGCGATGAGTGGGGGTGTCCCTAGATGGCAGAGACCGCCCCCGCCCCCCCGGCTCAGTACACCCTCTCCTTTCATTAAGTCTTTTCTCTCTCACTTCACCTTCTGTCTCATTTTCTCATCTCTCTGCTCTCTCCCTCCCTCTCTTTTCTTCCATCTCATCCTTCAGCCTGTCCTCCACCATCTCCTGCACACTCACTCACTGTCGTCTGTCTGTTCTTCTGCTGTGTTTTTCTCAGTCCTTCCCGCTTCTTTTCCTCCATCTAGTTATTTCTCCACTCGCTTGAATCTGCACTCGTCTTCTCCTCACCGATCTCCCTCTCCCTTTCCCTCTGCTCCTTCTAGGAATCCTCCGTCTCCTTTGCAGTCCTGTCTCCATGTGCTTCATGATACTGTAGTCAGCATTTGTGTTGCTGTGTTGCCTTTTTTCCCATTTCAGTTCATTTAAATTAAGGAATTCAGTGCAATTCAAATATAACTTACATGGTCTATAGAATAAATATATTATATGGTGTAGGCAATTAAAAAAACAGTAATCATAATACTACGTAATGCTACTCCTAGTACTCCTACTACTTCTAGTATTACTGTGTGTGTGTGTGTGTGTGTGTGTGTGTGTATGTGTGTAGGTTATGTATATATTGCATTGTGGGGACAAAATGTGATAAAAAGTATCATCTTGGGGATGATTTTATTTGGTCACCACAAGGGGCAACTCAATTTTATTAAAATTTGTCACTGCAATCAAAGAACTAAAAATGCTACAAGTCCTGTATTTTGTTTGGTTACTTATGGTTAAGGTTAAAGCTGGGTAGGGGATTAGGTTGTCATTGTTGGGATTAGGGTTTTGTTCATAGAAATTAATGGATGGTGCCTACAAAGATACGAGTACAGGTCTGTGTGTGTGCGTGTGTGTGTTTGCGTGCCTGTGTGTGTGCACATGTGTGTGCATGTGTGTGTGTGTGTATTTGTGTGTGTGCGCATGTGTGTGCGTACAGGAGCACCTTGTGATGGGTTGCTGCCCCATCCTGGTTTATTCTCAATCTCACAGCCGGATTGACTTCAGACCCCCTGCCTGGGATAAATGGTATAGAATGCATGAAGAATGAATGAATACAATACAATGAATGATTGAAAACAAACAAACAGACAAATTCAGAAAGAATAACAATGATATCATGAAATAATACAGTTTGTAAGTGGAGATAGGTTGAGTAGAGTGCTTAACTACAACATGATGCTTATCACACTCCTACTGAAATCCACCTCTCACCCCCTATGATGTCTAGGATCAATAGCTGCCAAGCCCATAGATCGAAATCTTAGCCAGTGTGACTCATTGAGATGTCTGCTTTGCAGCTGCCCCCTGGTGGCTCAGTTAAAGAGCACATTCAAGGTCAGGAGGGGGTCATGAAGGCTGCCGAGACTTTTCTGCTTGGTCAATGCAGGTACTCCTCTGCTTTTGGAGCCCAGCTCTATTAATAGACTCTCCTCATCCCAGTGTCATCTGGACAGTCAGTGACTTCACGGCCCAATGGATTTCATTTCCATTTCGCTTTCCCTGCATTGCCTTTTCTGGAGGCTGCTAATGCATGTGGATGATTGTACCCCAACAGTCTCTGTAATTCGTCACTGTCGTTTATGTTGAAACAATTCATAATCGTTTGTTTCATTCATGGATTGACTCATGCCAGTTTGATGGACGTTGTCACTGTCATGTCTAAAAGACATCCTTGTTATTGTGGAGCATCATCCAATAGCAAGAGGCTTCTGGTGACAGAAGAAGTATGACTCAATGACAGCACATTTCATTTGAGATGTCTGAAGAGCAGAAGTCCAAAGCTGAAAGAAACGATGAATGCAAACCATATATGAAGAATCAAATTGCATAACTTTATGTCGATTATATACGTACTGAAATACAGTTATTGACTTTTTGTGATTCTGAGAGTAATCCACAGAATCAGTTTAATTTAAATGTTACTTTTCAATGAGGCTTTCTGTTGTAGAGTGAAATCCAGATAGTTTGTCAATATTATTGACTTCACTATTAGTCTTTGTATGCAATACATTTCCCTCTTTATTTTGTGATGAGGCTATAGCTATTTTATCTAGAAGCAATCACCATCTTTTTGAGCCATTTATGGCAGTGACTTGAGGTGCGTGACCTTTGAAACGCTTCCTTTAGAGTGCATGAAAGGCCCCTAGAAACTTTAAGTGCTTTGAAATGCTAAGGTGAGTGTGTAAGTGTAGCAAACTTTTCTTTGTGTGTTTGTATGTGCAGTTGTGACAGTTCATTCTTGACATTTCCCAACTTTAAGTCTGGAACAATATAAGATGTGGAACTGCTGCCTTTGCTTTGATTGACGTTACCACTGCTTGAGAATTATTACGAGAAACTTGGTTCATCCCCAGAACCTTGGCCGTTGTGCATTTTTTTTTTCTTTTTCAGAAAAGCAGTGTGTCTGTCATCTTTGGCAGGAGCTCTGAAGCTGTTCTTTCCTCGGAAAATTAAGGTGCTTAAAAAAGGAACCAAAGCAGTAGTGAAAAGAGAGCTTGCAGGAGGCCTATGATCGCTGACATGAATTATTGAAATCCTTGACTTTCAGAAGACTGTTAAATGGCAACCACTGTGTGGCAATTAATATTCCCTGTTGTTTCCTCCATCTGAGATCAGCCCTGACAGGGGGGAGAGCATGGAGACAGCGACTAAGCTCATTAGCGCAAATGCAAATGAATAGAATGTTGTATCTAATAACATGCAACTTTCAGCCTTAATAAGTGAACTAGTTTCACATAAAATGTGTCCGAAACTTTGGTTAAAGAGCGCTTGTATTTTCTGTGTTCGATTGTGAGTCTGCATTGTTACCTTGCCATACTGCTAAATATTAAGAGTACAATAGACGAATATTTAATAGCCGTTGAAAGTGCTTAGTTTTGATGTACAGTGGGTTGCCAAGTGGGAGTCTTGGGGATGTACTGTATCTGTCCAAAATACTTATCGTGGAAAGCAGCTGGTGCTTAAGTCTCGAGTGTTCCAATGAACCTCCTTCTTTTTTGAAGAATTGGGTCTGTGGAGTAATGTGGAGTAATATGGAGTAATGTTGGTAATGAGACTCTTTGGTTAGCCGCCAGACAGACCTCTTAAGTTGTGCCAGAAATACGATTGCAAATTTTATTTATTAATTAGGGTGTGTGTGTGTGTGTGTGTGTGTGTGGGATGGAGCCGTAATGATCTTCTGCTCCACCCCACGCTCCTCCAGGCCGTCATCCTCACTCCCCAGCCCCAATACTGCTTCCAGATATCTCAGCCTCCTTTGATACCCTGCTTGTATTTCTATATATTTCAATATATAGAATATAAATCAGAGGTTCTGTAATATATGAATTAATTGATTGGCTGACTCCTTCACTATAGCAGAACCTGACGACTGGACCTGTTTGAGCACTGAGGTGGGGAAACCCAGTGTGCATTATACCCCCGGGGAAACTCACAGAGCCTCCGCAATGGCAGACAGGACGGTGGCTGGAGACGTTACAGGGGTGACGGTGAATGTTTTATGAAGAACGTGTCCTGTCAGGTGGCTCCTGTGTCTGGGGGAGGGGGGGGGGGGGGTGCAGGCTGGTGCTCTGCCAGTTAATGTTGGACGTGCGGATCGTTCACCTTGAGCCGGGTCCCGGCTTAGAACGCGAGCGCAGCTGTCCATCTCTGCGTGAATCACACCTTGTGCTGACTGTCTCCGGGGGATGAGGTCTTCTCCAGCCAATCACACCTGTGTGTCATCGTCCGGCCTGTCAGAGATCTACCTACAGCTTGCATGCTCCTTGTACAGATTCAGACCACTGTGTTTTTAGGAAAATACTGGAGAAGTACCCTTCATATATTTCATTTTCTCAAATAGTAATGATCGCCAGACACGGCGATGGTATTCTGAGCGTTGTGAAGCTCTCTTCTTGCTCTGCTTCCTCACATAGTTGCCTATAAGCTTTGGGGATTTTGCATGTTTTGATGGTGAATTGTAAAAAGGATGGTTAGGCTAGCCCTGTTAATTGCTATATTGGGGTGAGAGCATTGCATCGTGCCTTTTGGTTCACACCATACTACTGTGTGATGTCATCCTCATATTGATGGCTGTACTTCTTTCTGTGCTGCCTGTCTTCCAAGCAGCCAGATAAATTTTATGTTAATTTTCTTCTGGCGCTTTCCAAGTTCAAAGACCCGGCTTTATTATCAACTGAGATCCATTTTTTTTTTTTAAACTTTGCCTTTTAATCTCTGTACAGCACCAAACTGTTTTCTTTTTGATCTGTCAGATGAGGAAGGCAGCAGACAGACTGTGTCACCCTCGCAGATGTGCACTGTGATTGACTGGAGGTGACGCAGAAATATTTGCAATCGCCCGTTTTCCTTTCTCTGAAAAGCTTGAAACTATTTAGCTTGCAGGGAAAAATCTACAGAAATGCAAGCTCACTTGCTACTTTATGACGCTTGTGAAGAGATGCCCTTAAATCTGTCCTCCGCTCGCTTTACGACCATTTTCTATTTGATGCTTTGGTTATTTACTTGAAGAAGTAAAACAGGAAAACAGATCTGATAAGACATAGCTATTACCCTTTTGGAAATGTGAAACAAAAAGCTTGTTACTCTTGCTAAATTGATGTAGGAGTATCGCTGTCCGTATCCTAATTGTAAGAAGGTTATTGGCCAATAAAATCCTGCTGATCACTTATCCACAGTGCATGTAAGCCCTACAGGGTAAACAAGCAAGGAATCTTTCATGCATTGCCTTGGGGTGAGTCATTTTGTGTCAGTTTGCACAAATTTATTTGGTACAGCTGACTTTGTGGGCTGAACAGGTGCGATCATATGTGTAAGAGACGTATTCGTTTACGATAGTCTGACTGTTCTGGAACGTGTCCAGTATCTGGAGTTATCTTTCAATATATCGGCATGCCGAAATCATGCATATATAATTACCCACGTCTTAGAATAGAGATTTTTTTTCCATGTTTACAAGGCTTGTCTGATGAATAAAGGAAGTCTGATGTGCATCACCTTCATTTAACGCCTCTGCAACAAACTGACCTTAAATTAAATACTTTGGTGGAGGGTCCTCTTGGTGAGGTTTGTTCTGTGACAATGGTGTGACTTGATCTTATTTGTTATGACCTTTGATTGTATTAGCTGTGCCAATATCTGTTGTCTCCACGTGGCTTGGTGATTGTTTTTTAGAGGATGATTGATGTGACCTCGAGGTGCAATATCTGTGCTCCATTTCTGGTTGATGTAATTGTTGGTTACCATTTCTGGTTGCTGGTCGTACAGTTTGTTGTTGCTATTATTACTGTTTGCAAGGGTCTGGGATTATGTGAGTGTTATTCCGTGCAGAGTTTGTTATGTGAGGAAAATACTGTGTTTCCATTTTCTGTCCTTATGTACAGTACATACAGGCACATGTTCAATGCCAGTACCATCTTTTTTGTATTTCGTAATTTTTGATGTCTCTTTTTTGTTGTATTGCTTTTGGATAATCGCAAACGACCCTAGTCTGGGTGATAATTTTTTTATTCTAATCTCACTTGGTGTTATGTATTTTGATGTTTTTTTTAACCGTGTGGTCAAATTCTTTCGCATGTCTTTTCCCCGTTAGCGGTTTCTGCGGGCTCGTCACCTTGAGAGGCATGGAGATGGTTTTCCTTTTGGTCAGATGGGGACGAGGCTCCAACATGGCCGCTCACCGTCCTTCACCTCTAACATGGAGTCGCGGCAGTATGGCCGCATGCTTCAGTTTGGTGCCTGTGACCTCGAGGCGAGATGCAATTACGACGGGCTGCTGTGTCCGGTGCTTCTTGCCAGCTTGATGTAAATTAATGGCCCTGCCGTTCAGCTGTGTGTGGTCTCAGTGTCCTGGGTGTAGGCTTTCCCACATACTGAGCTGACCAAGCCCCTAACGACACCTTCATGCGGCTGTAAATGGACGTAATTCCACGAGGTCAGACCGGTAGACAGAGCTCTCTGCCCAAAGAGATTAATAGCCTCTGATGGGAGGCAGGAGAAACGCTGAGATATTCATCATCCTGGGCAGCACAGACTCATCACACATGGTGGCCGTATGTTTGCTGAAGTGTTTTTTGTGTGTGTGTGTGTGTGTGTGTGTGTTAACTGTGTGTTTTTTGACCTGGATCTATGTTCTAAAGAAATGCGGAACTAAGTAATATATGCGCTACTTTTCTTCTCATCATTCTGTGTAGGTCAACAAAAAATTAAAATTCCATACTTGGTGCTGTCAGTCTCTTCCCCCCCCCCCTTTCTCAGACCAATCACCTTCAAACTCACTCATGGATAGTGATTTTAACAGTATGGTATTAGTGTGAACGTAGTGAATGAAGAAGAAATGACATCATCCCCCTTCACGGAGTTTTCAGGAGTTCATGAGCCCATGTCACACCAGCGGATGAATATGTGAAAGGCAAGGATCCTATGTCCGGACGTGATATAAAGGAATGGACTGACATGCATACAATATTCAATTTCCGAATATTCTGCGCTTTTCTGAACAGTAATTTGAAAAGTCACCTACATCCCAAATGAAGATATCATCCAAGCAGATGTTCAGTTTGACATTTAACATTCTGACCCTTTCAGCTTCTAATCACCACGTGAAGGTGGGGACTCGGCCTATCGGACCTGACATGCCTGTAATGAGTGGGGGTCGGGGGACGGGGGGGGGTTGCGCCTGCTTGCTGCCTGCTTGCTGCCTCTGCCTCTGCTTATTCTGTATGCCTTAACAGAATCTGACATTTGCAAATCGGGAGTCAATGGGCCCCTCAGCTCCAGCCGATTGTTTCCTCCAAAAAAACAGCAGCATGCTGAGAGACTTGTGACATTTATTCATCTGATCTATCTTTTGTCTCCCTGCTGCCACTTGCTCACTTTCTCCAGACTCGTACGCCGGCATTCCCAAAAGCTTTGGGTTACTCCCTGCTCCCTCCCCTTCCTCCTTTCTCTCCCTCTCCCTCCCCCACTGACTCTCTCTCTTTGTTAGACAGCCTCGCCTCCACTCCCCGCTCTCTCTCCTTCTCTTGCTCTGCCTCTCCTTCATCCTCCCAGCCGGTGGAAGCAGCAGAAGGCTGTGGAGTAGCAGCGGCGAGCTCACTGCCACTCGAGCCGCCCGCTTTCTCTGAGAGGCTGAGCGAGAGCGCCAAGCGTTACCATCTTGCCTTTCACCATTTCCCCACCTTTGGCTTCCTCTCCTTCTCCTTGCCGTCCTCCTTCTCATCCTCGGCTCAGCCCGGCTCCGCGCTCTGAGTGGGCTGCGTGGACGCGGGGACTCGCCAGCCGTGACCGGAGCAGCAATTGGCGGGGCTTCACAGTGAAGAAGTTGACGTTCTGGTTGGTGGCTCTCTGGACCAACTTGAAGGGAGACCGGGAGCAGAGAGCGCAGACACGCGACTGGCAAGGTGGGGGGGCGGGGGGCAGGCTAAGCCGGTGAAAAGCTGAGGCGCTGAATGAGCTTCTTTCCTCTGAAAGGATAAACAACTCTCTTGTCGCGAGGAAGAAAAGACACTGTTGCCTTTTTGGTGAGGGATTTGTTCAGCAGGATTGGGTCAGGGAGATGGAGAAAAGCCTAGCTCAATAGAAACCTTTTTTTTTCTATGCACATTTACTTGTTATTTGTTTCTTGATCAAAGTGCATACAGATATTTTATCTGATTGAGAGAAGTGGCCCAGTGAAGTACTCTGCATTGGCCCTTGTGTGGAGATCTGAATTGTCCCTCAGACTTGAGCTCTGGGATTCCTGTGACCTGCTTTTGTTAACTCTGACTTTGCGTATGGTGCCACTGTGGGGTGAAGAGGAGATTCAAGCTATTAGTTGAGCTTAGTACTAGAAAGGGGGGGGGGTGTTAAAAAATAAAGGGTTTGACTGTGGAGGGCAGTTTCGGCTTGATCTTCAGGCCATATGGTTTGGCAAGTGCAGTGAAGCTGGTCGCTATCTGTGTTCTAATTAATGCTCAGATGAGCCAGTAGGGAGGCTGCTATTTATGTGATTGGAGTGGGGGCCGTACGTGTGACTCCCCCAGGGACGTGCAAGCAGACAAAGAGAGCTTCTCCCCCAGCTGTGCCACCACAGTCAAGAGGCGGGAGCTGCCTGACCCCACGACCCCAACCCCGGTGGCCAGAAGGAGGCTCACGTGATACGTCACTGTTCGGCTCCGAGGTCTTGACAATCACTGCACTCACCCCGGGCTGAAGGGGAGGGCCAGGTCGCTGGGCTAAGTGGGGGTACGTGGTACGAGTAAGGGGGTCAGACATCGGGGGACTGAACTGGCACAAGAACAGGTCACTCTTTTCACCCTGCTTTCCCCATCGTGCGAGATATGGAGCTGTAGATTTACTCCTTGTGTTAGAGAGGATTTAAGGAGGGCGAGTGACAGTGTGGCTTCCCGGCGACAGTGACTTTACAGCTGTGCGCGGACAGCACTGACTGGGGAAGCCGGCTAAGCGCCGCGCTGTCATTCCTGTTGCCCCCCCCTGCACACGCTTCGCTCTGGGAGTACCGACGTTCTGGAGACGTGGGAATGTGACAGCAGCGGGTGAGCCACCGTTGGCAGCTGGAAGCGGCTATGGATTAACCTGCGCTGTCTGGAACGCCGAGGAAGCGTCTCGGAGCGACTGCTGGAAGGAGCATTAAGGAAGTTTCCTTCCTTGGGAAACCGCTGGAGTTTGGGCTGAAATTGGACGCCTTGTTTTTTTTTTTTCTCTCTCTCTTGTTCCCTCTCTTCTTCCTTATCCTGGGGCCCCCCCATCCGCCCACTCCCTGGCCGGGGGGTGTGGAGTGGAGCATGACCAGCTGTCAGTACCCTATTGCTTCCCCGGAGCGAGACAGGATGTACCAGCACAAAGTCTCGTTAGTGGTGCGCTACTTCATGATCCCCTGCAACATCTGCCTGATCCTGCTGGCCACCTCCACGCTCGGCTTCGCCGTGCTCCTCTTCCTCAACAACTGTAGGTGTCTCGCAGTGCGCGTATGCCTGCGTGTGTGTGCGCGTGCATGTGTGCGCACGTGTGCGTGTGATTACGACTGCCAGCGTGACACCTGATACTCAGCGTGCAGGTTGTCTCTTCCCCCTTGGCCATATGGCACGAAGGCTTTCTGGGAAAAGTTTTAATTCTGCCCTCGGCCCGTTCGTTTAATTCGGAGACTGCGGCTGACGATGGTGAACACGGAATGTTCCGGTACCACACTAAATTCACCCCCAGCTCCATAAAGTGATGCAGCTTGTGGGAATATTTTCAGTCAGTGTTATGGAGAGATTTCACCCCATTTTAACATAAATGGTCACTCTAGTTGGGAATTTTCGCTGTATCTATCTTAGCTATTACATTTTCAAAATAATTGCATGTTTATTTTTTAATTTTAGGATGTGTTTTTTTCTGAATAATTTTGATTCTTCATTATAATGATATTTTGTGCGGGGTGGGTTGCTTCATTCATCTGAATATTTTAAACATGTCTTTGCTGTGGTTGTATTAATGGTGTGTTTTCCTGGGTGTTCGGACTTCAGGATTCAGCTGTAAATTTGGGCGAAAAATGAGGGCACATGATCAAAAACACTACATGGAAGCAAAAATATGAAAGGGCATCGGAGAATTGATATTTTATAGGGAATAGAAATGACACATTACTGAACTTTAATGACCAACCTGGACCATCCAAGCTGTTGAACTGTACTGCTTATTGCAGTTTCATTCTCTTTTTTGATTTTTTTTTCCTCTTTTCTAAAGGTCTAGTTAAGCTATTTGCCAAGTTCGCTGGTAATTGTAACTATTTTAAAATCCACTGCAAATTTTTGCTGTGTCACGTTTTGCATGCCATTTCAAAAATGACCACATTCTCCACGAATTTAAATTGAAATATTAGATTTGCTTTGTGCTTTTTCTTTTCTATTTTCTGTAGCAACAGGAAAAAACTTGATACTATATCACAATTACTAAGTAACAAGACTTCAAACGAGTCTTCAACATCAAATTCCGCTATTGTTATAATGGATTGATGTTTAGCTCTCGAGTTCCACTGATGCTGATTAACTCCCCAATGAATGTGGCTTCTCACATTATTTTATGGCTACGAGGCGTAATGAAAATGGTTCCCAGCAGGGTGTGTTTGCATCTCCCATTTGACTTTTACCATCTTTATTTGTCATTTCTGTAGTGTTTTGTGCATTTATAAATGTGCATTTATGTTTAATAGTCTTGAAGTGAGATTCCAGCAGTAAGCTCTGCAGCATTAAATACATTGTATTAAACAGTTTGAAGGAATAGCACATTGTGTAAATGGATAGTAAACCCATTGTGAGATTTACATGTAAATGTCTGGTAAAAAAATTAATAAGAATAATACTTGTGGGCAAGCTGGGCTGGGTGTGTCTGCTGTGTGGGCAGGCTTCACCCCTCTGTAATGGGAGGCCCCCAGCTGCCTGTCCCTCCTGTCGTTTGTCAAAGGTAGTGAGGGAGGTATTTCAGCGCTGCGGGTAGCATAACAGAACCCATTAGCATCCTAAAGGTTTTCAATTACTTATGTTGTTTTCCCAGTGGGGTGAGGAACCAGTATTTCATCTGGATTTAAAGCACTAAAATGCATCTTTTTCCATTCAGTCGTGAATAAGTTTTATTTATCTGAGGAAAGTATTATAGGCTGATCTAATCAAGGGGTTTGTCATTAAATGTAACTAAAAACTGAGTTAATTTCACACAGGAAAAAAAAAAACCTTTATATAATATAGCTTATAAATCTAAGGAAATCTACTGCAAGCTCTTTGAAGAGTACCTGTATGGAGTAGCTGTCTGTGTTTGTCATAAGTTTTTGATGCCCAAACCTATATTTACTATGGGTGTGGAACTGGGCACACACACACGCGCGCACGCACACACGTATATGAGCACAATCACACAATTTTTTTCTATATCCAAAAAATGCAAGATCTATTACCAGCACAAGCAATAATTTGCTTTAATGCAGTTATGTTTGTTATTGTTGTCTGGGCTGGTTGCAGATATGTTGGTTGCATTTGCGATACAAGAATCCGTTACCACTGCAATTGACAATGAAGCCTTTTCGACAAAAAGCTTCGTTACAAAAGTATCCAGGTGCAATGCATTGGCCCTCTGCTCTCTATGGCTGCAGAGAAGTGAAAACTGAAGTTGAGGTGGGGGTTTAAATTCACCCCACTTCCATCCATCTGGGTTTTATCTGAAAAACAAACACCTTGTTCTTTGTTTGCCTTTTATCAGGGACAGTGAGACACTCATGATAAAACGTTTCATTTTTATTTTCCCACTTGACTTCCATGACCCCCTGCAGCCGTAATCTTATTGCTTCCCGTCCCACTGCTATGCATGTAAGGACACTGGTTCTTCTTTTTGGCAGATAGATGTGTATGGAGGAGGACAAATGAAAGAGCCAGTTTCATCCCAGCCTTACTGCTTCATAGGGATGTGTCATACATAATTGTTGCCAATATGTTATTTTGATTTGATTTTACTTCCAATTTTCACATCCAAGTGAGACATGAATATCTCACAGGTTGAGTAAATGCAAAGTCAGCTGCTGCCCTGGGCGCATGCTACTTCCGCCATAGTTTTGCTCACATCAGTGAAAGTACCTGTCGTGTGCTATGTAAGCGTGTAACTTCCTGTTGAAGCTAACTGTTTCCTGTTGGACTGTTTCAGATAAACCTGTCCACTTCACTGGAGCATCGCCCCCTGATGGTGAGTCCTGTGTGGTTTCTCTTCTATTAGCTACTGAGCCCCACTCTTCTTTCTGCTGTGAGGGAAAAATGGCCCACGGTCCTCACAAGGATTTAACATTCAAAGGGCGCAGGGAGTTCTCAGCTTTGATGCACACTTTTTGACAGCTTCATCTGTTTGCAGTGCGGTTGTGGCATACTTAGCAGCGAAGGCCTCTGGCGATTCCAGGCATCCTTGAATACACATGTACTGCGGTATTTCCCTGAAGCTGGCAGCATCTCCTTACCACCAGTCCTGTCATGTCTGCTTTGGCCCCCACTCTCACCAGGCTCCCCAGTATTAATCTCCTCAGTTAGTGGGGTAATTTAAGCTGTTGAGCTGCAAGAGTAATTGGACAAACAAAACAATTTATTGCCAAATGGTGGATCCCCACACTTTTTAATTGGGGAAAACAGCTGGTTTCATAGGCTCTTATGAATATTGATGAGGCAGCACATGAAAGGGAGTTTACTGGAGCGTAATGCCGAGGCTGGTGGCGGGGCTGCTGTCGTTCTGAGAGGCCGCCAGTGCTGTGTAAGGGCATCATAAGCGCAACGTGAATGGCAGCTAATTAGCAGGCAACCTGTGGTAGGGAAATTTATGGCCGCTGTATTCGTCTGCCACATTAAAATGAGCTACCGTAAAATTCTCCAAATCAGTTCCTATTAAATTCCTGCGTGCAACTCCCACCAAAGGCCATTTTCACGTCGCTTCTCAAATGATGATTCTTATTTCTGGTTCTTGATTAAACTATTTCCAGTTCTTCTGATCCATATGTGAATTTATAACATATTCTAAAATTACATGGTGACATTTTAATTTGAATATATTGTTTTTTGTTTTAAATAAATTGCCCCATGGTCATGGCACTGTCTGAATGGGGAGATGTCCTTAGGACAGGAGTGCCCCATGGTCATGGTACTGTCTGAATGGGAAGGTGTCCTTAGGACAGGAGT
>JAABNY020000129.1:17427860-17440063 GCA_015164015.2 Brevimyrus niger
CCCGTTGCTTCCGGGATAGGCTCCGGACCCCCCGCGACCCAGTAGGATAAGCGGTTTGGAAAATGGATGGATGGGTTCTGACACTTTCTAGTTTCTAATTAGTACAATGAAAAGATAAAGACTGTTGAATGTGAGGACAAAAATGCACTTTAGAGTCATAAAGTGGAAATTAGTAATCATGAAACAAAATATAAAATGTTACTTTTACTGCTTGTCAATTTGCACCAAGGATTTTTCTAAGATTCAGCTGAGGATGGATGTATGAAATAATCAAATTTTGACCTGTAACTCTTCCCCCTCCCCCATTCACACACACACACACACACATACAAACTCACATCCCGATGCTAAGATTGACATAGTCCATCGATTCAACCGATTTCAATACCCAATTATAAAAAAACAATACATATATGCAGAGAATACCTGCTGCTGGTTGGGTTTCACTGGTCTGCGTTCCAGAAACGGGGAAAAAAAATATATTATTTTACGCTTCAGAGATTGGGAACCCAGTTCAGCCCCGAGCAGCTCAGCTTTGCAATGAATAAGTAACAAGCAGGATGTTCTGAGAACAAGTGCATCTGATGAAGCTGCTGAGAAAAAGGCCCAAATTGTGATGAATCCAATCTGAAGAGCTGTCATCTCCCTGGTAAAAGCGAACAGTGATTTCCTCTCCATTGTGGGATATTATTTGGAGAGGAGCCTTAAACTAATTTTCAGTGTCCAAAGTGAATCTAGGCACAATTTCTTTTGGCTCAGACAAATGATGATTACTGCTTCTTTTACATACGGTTGTCTTTGATCTTTTCTGTGCTCATTGTATTTTCCAGGGTATGAAAGTATATGATAACTCTGGGGTTCAGTCTATATAATGGTTACTTTGGACACATCAGTCTTTCACTGTAGGGTGTACGGAAGCTGATGAGAAACAACACAACACACCAGCTGGCCCTCCGACTTTAAGGTCGTTGTGAGTCTGACGGCTGTGTAATTGGACTGTAGTTAGGTTTGAAGTTACACTACAGTGCGTTTACAGAAACTCTTTCTGATTACAGTTTACCGGTATGAGTCCAGTGTATTTTATAACTGAAGATATTTTCTAAAATGAATTGCTGGCCTGGCCCAGGTGAAAAATATAGGTTTCTTCAAAAATAATGGCTTTATAATATAGTAGAAATAGAAAAGTTATAGACACTAGGCCTATTTATCCTCTGCCATTCAGATACGAGGCATTTCAGCAATTCGGTAGGATTCAGCATTTTACTTTGCGTTTTTTCATTAATTGGCTATTATTGTGCACCGAATACAGAATTAATCGCTCCATTATTATCTTGGAATCTTTATTAGGTTCACCACATGTAACAAACCTCCCTGAGTCTACAACACAAGATCTGCTAGTTATATTGAGCTAAAAACGCATAATGCTTTTTCAGGCTGTTCATCGTTTTAGTTCAGCCAGAGATTGGAATAAGATGGCAAAATTGCTGAAACTGCCAGGTTTTATCAGAGTCCCTTTGCCCTATATCTGATTCTTTGTCTTCTTGTTTTTGAAGGCTTCTAATTTCCCGCGCTCTCTATATGTCTGTTATTGTCCTGGTGTGTTGGGATCTCTTGGTCAGATCACACGAGGCGTAAGTAATGCTTTGAAAGATAGCCGGTATTTTTTATCGTGACATGAGTAAAGCTGAACAAAGGATCCTAAGTTTTAAAATTAATCTTCTGGAAGTAACTTTATTCAATGTATGTTTTGCAGTTTGGCTTATGGGGCGGACATAAGACATAAGGTTTCTGACATCAGTGCGTGATGTGAATCTGTCGCTACTCTTGTGCGTCTGCATTTGGTTGATATTTAACTTTCCCTCAAGAGATTAAATTTTAAACTTAACTTGGCATCCATTCAATTAGCGGACATTTTTATTCCAAAGTGACATAGATTTTATGAAAGCAAGGTCAGGCAATCCTTGGAGCAGTTGGGGTTAAGGGCCTTGCTCAAAGGCCCAGCCGTAAAACCACTCTGCCCACTACAGGATTCGAACCTATGACCTTGGCAGCTGTTATCCACTGGGGCCACATACTGCCCACTCTTTAGCAGCCTCAGCTCCTAAAACTACATGGCATTTACAAAAACTGATGGACTATTTTAATTTTTTTTTAAGTGTTATTTAGAAATTCATGGAAAACTTCAAGGTGATTAATATTCTGGTTCTCATAGCTCATCCATTTGCCTGGTCAGATGGCTGAAAGGTGGCAGTGAGCTGGTGATATAGCAGCCTCTTACGTTTTTCCTGCTGTAGCGAAGGTCCATTGTGCTTGTGCGTCGTGTCTCCAAATTTCCATTGTTGAGCTCTCCGCTTGTGACAGGTGGTTTTCTGTTTCTCCTCCTAACCAGCTATCAAATTGATAGTGGTTTTTTAGGAAGAATTGCAGGGGGAAAAAAATTGGTGTGAGGAAATGAGCATCTTATTTCCTGGTAAATATGTGAGCCGGTTCCACCAATTCCATAACCGATTCGCACCATCGGAAAGGGGCCCAGCTGGGGCCGGGCTAGACCCTTACTCCATCTCCATGGAAACGTCCACCCCAGACCTCATGCACAATTCATGCTGACCTTTCCCTCTCTGACGAGGCCCTCTGGAAGTGTGACCGGGCCCCGGCTCCAAGTCAGCGCCCTCCCTCGGCCCGATCGTACGTGCCTCCCCCACCTTCCGAAGCAGGAGGGGCAGTTGTGTCGGAGAAACATGTACCATGAAATATTGATGAGGGTTAATGCCTTCCATAATCATTTGGGGTTCTGTGGGGGGCAGACAGCAGACAAGAGTAGAATGGGGGAGGCGAGAACCTAATTGGCGATGGCCCCTTTCCTGGGAACGAGAGAGGAGGAGGGGTAATTGAGCCATCTCAGCACCCCCCTCTGAAAGCTGCCACACACTTCTTGGTGGTTGTGTCCACATCACAGCTTACTGACGGGCTTGTAATTTTCTACATCATACTAATTTATTCCCTTGTCGTGTTTTTATTTTGCATATTATGTTGCCTTGACGTCAGACATATGATAATTTTTTACTCATTTCAGATTTCTCATATAAACAAAACAAATCCATATTCACCGTAGCGCTATTTGCTGGGCCCGTAAAAGGTTTGCCAGTCGGCGGAAGGTGGGATTGCCGTACGATGATGGGCAGCATTGTGGCGGTGGGAAGAGACTCGGTCTTATGCTCAGTGACCAAAGCGGTCAGCACTTAGTTTATAATTACTAGTGTTCTGCATATGCTAATGTTACATCCATTCCATTGCCATAAATTACCCAAATTACCCGTAACCGTTTTAATTGAGATTTGAATTTCTCAGAAGAAAAAAACAGAGAAGACAAAATTATACAGGAGATAGATTTTATGTTTTTTTTCCCATTTTATCGTGAGATTGAAGGACTTCCCACGGAATAGATCTGATGAAAGCCTGGTTGTGTAACGCACAGGTGTCCCCAGTTGCTTCTGATTGCCCTCTGTTTCATCACTGCCCTGTGGTGTATTTCCAGCAAACGGGTCCCCGCCGGGGGTGGAAACGGAAGCGGCCCCATTTGCTCCGTGTCCACGGGTGTGAGAGCTACCCGAGGAGCAGATCCACTAATTAGAGCCTGAGTACTTCCTCTCTTAGGCTGCCTAATAGGAGCCAGTGCCCCGCGCCATTGGCTGCAAACCAGACTTTGACTTTAAAAGGCTACATGATGAAAATCTGGGCTTTGGGGAGGGAGGCCTTTCATGGCTGTGCTGGGAGTATACTGGTGCTTCAGTGTGCAGGGAGTCAAATGGCACCGTGACTGGAGAGCGGGGGCCATTCCATCTGCTCCCTGTGTGGGGTAAGCTTGCCTGGGGAGGGGGCAGCACAGCACTGCAGCTGTTCCTCGAACCTCTTCACACAGCAACAGCACATAACCAGGCGCCAGGCAGCCTTGCCTGTCTCTGTGCTACCCATTCATACGTACATGCCACAGCTGTGAGTTCCTTGAGTGGAGTTCTGGCATTAAACTGGCAGGGTTGGAGGTTTGAGTCTTGCCCTCATGACATGTGTGGAGTTTCCATGTTTTCCTCATGTTGCACGAACTCCCTCCTATGGTCCCCTCATGCGGTTTAGCAAAATGGCCCCCCTAGCGTGTCAGTCTGGGCATGCGTCCTGCAAAGGACTGCTGTCGTGTCCAGGAAGTCCCCCGCCTCGTGTCCTGTGCCTGATGGGATAAGCCTCAGCCCCCCACCATCCTGTACTGAATAACCATTTACGGGATGCAGAGAGAGATGGATGCATTCTTTGGTATTATATTTTGCTGAATGTTAAGCGTTTTGTTATCAAGATATTATGACCTTGGAAATTGTCTTTTTATACTTTTGATTTATACAGTGTTAAATGAGTTTTCCATCTCTGTTTCCGCACAATTGTAAATTATAGTTCTCATGTACTACAATTGCCTGTTTTACCTGTGTTTTGTGCCTTTTCTACAGGAATTCTGGCTCCCCCCCCCCCCCCGCCAATCAAAAAACCTGTTATTGAATTGGCCTCTTTAAAATGGCCCTGTGTGCTTAAGTCCTCCACTGCCATGTGCTCTGAGTTTCCTGGGTAGGCTGCAGTTCTGGATAAGTGGATGGATGGATGGATGGATGTGTGGATGGTTGGATGGATGGATGGATGGATGGATGGATGGATGAGTGGGTTGACTTTGCATTTCCCTGCAATGCACTGATTACACTCCTCATAATGGTAGCTCCTACAGATGCTACTGCAGTGGACTCAGGCGTTCCTGAAGGGACCCAGTGGGCGAGCGGCACATTAAAATCTGTTCTCAGCAGGTCAAAAACCCCAGTAGTAATATAAAAACCTATGAATAAATCTTGAATTCTGTTTTATGGGTCAAAAAACATGAATACCCAGCACACTATTGCCTTGACTCAATCTCAGTGCTTTCTTTTAAACATCATTTACATTTAGTAGCCCGGAGCACATTGACATAGGGCCTAATCATGTCTGTTCGACTGTCTCCTTCATATAACCCAGCTTGGAACTCTAATTAATGCCTTAATGTACAACGGTCCTGTATTCCAAAATCCCAAATCCCTCAGTTTTCTGCCGTTCCTCATTAACAGTAAGCATGGAGTTGGTTGGATTTGTTCGGGCAAAAGAGGTTTTCCACCCTACATTTGGCGTACTGCAGTTCAGCAGGTGTATGTGCGTCAGTTGGGTCTTCATGCGATTCCTGGCTCTGGTATTTGTAACAATAGCACAGTAAAAAGTTACATGTTCTGGTGAAACTAAGCAATGGTTGTTGATGAAATAAAAACTGTCGATGTGTGTTTTATTTTCCAAAACCTGAAACAGTTGCCAGCATGCTGCATGAGTGCAGGCAGCTCAGAGAAGGTACACAGAATAATTAGCACCTTAAGCATCAATGTTTCTGGGTGTTGGACTGTCAGTAATTTCATTTTGCACATGACTAATTGGGTAAAGGATCTGTAACCGTAGCGTTTTTTATCACCCATTGACAGCTGTCACCTGTTGGCTGTTTTAAGTGGGATATTTGGTCCCCACAATGTAATCTATACATGACCCACACACACACACACACACAGTGGGCCCTTTCGGGTCTCCATTAATGGCGACACGTACAAAGTCTGACAGTGTGATCGCAGCGTTACCCGTTTTCTATACACATATTTACAAGTAGCTTTACATTTTTACAGCTGTATATTTTCTTTACATTTCTTTTGTTTCTCTTTTGTAATAGAATGCTTAAAAGAACAAGTATACGATTGTTTATAAAGCAAGCTAATTGTACAAGGGTTTAGATCAATGAGCACCAGCAACATATATAAAAATTGTGCAGGTGACACTGCCAGATCTGGATTTAAGTAGTTTATACTTTTGTGTTGATGTGTGGGTTGTCGAATAAATTATGTTTCATTGTGCTGTGACATTGTGCTCAGACTAATGTGTCCTGTCATCCAGAACCAAAGCTAAAAGATTTTGCTTGTGAAAAGGTGGAAGAAAATGGAACTTCATGTGGCCTTCGAATGATATGCTTGTTATTGTGTTAGTTGAGTTTATCGCTTGTGTGTTAGTGGCTTTTCCCATTGCTTACAGGGCTTCTGCCATTCTTCCTGTATCCATGTACTTCTCCAGGATAGGGCTGTAGCGGTGCTGGAGGTTTGGCAGAGTGCATGTACCGCAAATTAGACGCGAGTCCATCCAAACCACATACCTCTGTATTGTGGGAGGAACTGGAAGAGACAGAGGAAACCCCGAAACCACAGGATCTACAGTCCAGTCACACACATGCATACTCACAGAAACACACACTTACGCACACAAACTGGCTTTATATATATCTTTGTGTCATTTCTATGGGGAAAACTTCAATCCCAACATGACAACCCTAACCCTACCCAGCCCTAACCTTAACCATAAGCAAATATGAGACTTTAGTCATTTGTAGTTTTTTGTACGTATTCACAGATCTTTGTGGGGACTTGAACAATGCACCCCTCAACATCAAAATAGCAGGTTGGGTCCCCATAATGTAATATAAACATAATCCATATATACACACACGAACACACAGGGTGAGACCAGACTCAAACCAATAGTCCATTTGCTTATTTCTTTTATTTAAATATCTTTAAGAGTTTGCGTGTTTGTGTATTTCATGCAGGGACTATATTAGTTCATGACATCTTGAGTAGTAACTGAGTAACTAAGTTATTTGACACGGGAAGTCCTCACATTTCTGTCATCACAAGGAGCCTTTCGGTTGTAATGGAGAGATAGGTTGGCTGCACCTGGGGGGGGAAAAAACACTCAGAGTGATACGGTGCCTTCGCCACTGAGGAGTATTGCGGAGAAAGAAGAAGCAAAACACATTATCCAACATCAGCCAACGGAGAGCTCTCGTGTTGAATTACTCAGTGGGCTTTAATGGGCTTTATTTTGAGAAACACCTTCTATGCCCGGTCGCAGGAGGAGAGAAAAGAAGAAAATGAAGTGATTTATGATGGTATTGATCCAGGCAGCTGGATGTATCGATCGGACCGGTGAGGTGGTCAGCATGTGGTCAGAGCTGTACCTGACACCCACAGGGGAGAAGCTCCAATCCCTGATAAGGATGCACGTGTGCGTCTCTGTGTTTTTGGTGAAATGATTGTGAGGACGCAGATGAGAAACTGGGGTTTCAGAATCAGCAGGACAACGACTGGAGCTTTGTGCTCAAATTGCAGGTTAAACATTTAAGCCGCGCATGTTTAGTTACTGTTGGCTGTGCTCTGATTTCATGGTATTAAAAAAAGCTTTGGACCCAGGCATAATTTTTACACTTCTGCCAAATAGCTAACATTTTAAATGAGTTGGAATTTCTGTCGTCTGGCTGAGCGCAAGGTTTAGGTTAATGTTAAATTTAATGGCTGTTTGATAAGCAACGACAGGGAGTCTAAGAGCGATATCTGCTTCTTTGTTTCGTCCTTTTAACACCAGAAGAGTGATTAGATACGTGATGAGAGCGTGTCCCACCCCCACTCTGTTCTCCTTGTCTGTTCTTTGAGCATTTTCTTTGACTAATTCAATTTCCTTTCATGGCCATAAGCATGTGGTTAAATGTCACTGAATTGCCCGTAGTGCTTCGTACCGTGAGCCATGTGATGGAGCAGCACTTCCTGTGGGACGTCCCCTGCCTTTTACGCCGTATTTCCCAGCCTACAAACTCATGCAAGCTTCCGAGTTTCCAAGTTCATGCTGACTCTGTAATGGATCAGCAGGAATGGAAAATGCGGTGGTTCCGATGCGGTGGCGCAATGGTTAGGGTTGTTGCTTCACCTTTTGGGACCAGGGTTCGAGTCTCCGCTGTGGCTGTGTGTGGAGTTTGCATGCTTCCTCCCGCAGTCCAGAATATGCTAAGGTGGGGTAGCCAGATGTCAAGGGGGTGCTTTGAGCTGGGACAGGATTTCTAAGCAACTGTTTGAGTCAGAAGGACCTGGATTTCACTTTTGCACTGAGTTCTCGCTGTGTGCTGATTGGTCAGTCTCCTATAATCATGCATGTGTCACTAATGTTAATGTGAAACAGCTGGATGAGTCTTTCAATCAATGAAACAAACCAGTCAAAACACAAGAACTGAGCTATTTAGCCGAGCACAGGAGCCTTTCAGTGTTAAAGTAGTTTGCAAAACCTGAAATAGCACAGAATTCCCTCCTTGATATGGATTATCTGGTCACCCTAGCTAAGGTGAATTGGAGTTACCAAATTGCCTGTAGGTGTGTGTGCGTGCCCGCCGATGGGTCGGTATCTATTCGGGGTTGTTCCCTGCCTTGCGCCCCCAGTCTCCATGATTGGCTCCGGACCCCCCACGATCCTGAATAGGACAAGTGGTTACAGAAGATGGATGGATGGATGGATGGATAGGTGGATGAGGTGGGAAAGGAAGAGAGGATGCCAACATGAGAGCATAACAGATGGAAAGGTAAGCATGAGGTGCAAAACAACGCAGGAAAGCCAAAGGCGACTTAGAGAAGGGAAGGGGGAGTCTGTGCTGAAGGCAGAGCAGTGAGGAGGAGCGCGGCGTCTGGAAGGCGTCGGAGACCAGCTGGGAAGGAGCTTCCAGCAGAGACTCATGCCATTGGATGCTCTTCTGCACCATATGTCACACGCCTACTGAGCAGTGGTGATTCACACATCGAGGGAAGCGGCAAGATGTTTGGAGATGCTGAAGGTGCAGAGTGACAGAAGTGCTGTGTGTCCAGTCAAAGAAAAGTCTGGCTGCAGTGTAGACTTTCTTACCGTCATGCAGCCTGCCTTTACATTACTCAATTTGTTTAATACTGTCCTGGTACAATTTCAAAGATTTAATTGGTTGTAAAGTTATTGCTAGTGTTCCTGTGCCCTCCTTAGACTGCGGTGCTGAATGTTTTCCAAGCTTTTGTAATCCACTGGAGTACAATAATGACTGATTTGCTATCATTATTTAGGCCTTATTACAAGGTCTGTGGGTGTCTTTTGTACCAAAAACAAAATTCAGAGTTGAGATTGGGAGCTGGCATGGAATATTTATTGAACAGCAGGCAACGGAGAATGAACAATCAGCAGGATGTTCTAGTTTAACATTTCCATTCGACCATCTACCCATACATTTTTTACATTATATTTATTTACCACATGCTATCGGTCAAAAACCGTCTACAAGTAACCTTCGGATCTGAGGCGCAGGATCTTCACCTGCAGGCCCACACCTCGCCTCGTGATGATCCCAGCATCTCCCCAGCAAGCATAATGCGAAAGGTGTAAGCTGTGAGTCCAATGCAGGACACATGGGTGGATCTCAATACCAAGAACACAAAGGTTGTACTTGTGGTTTTGCCAAGAGCGGACTTGCTAGCGTGTCTCCCCGGAATGAACTTGGGGTGCAGTGAACCAGGGGATTGTTCTTGTTTGGGGAGGATGCAGCCAACGTATCCTTGATAATTTCGGTGTGGCGAGAATGACATCCGGGGATTTTTACCATCTTCTGTACTTCTGTTCTTGAGTACTGTATTAGAACCGGTCACACCTAGAACTGGGCTTCTGTAGTGTAAGATGATGTAAAACCGGTACACAGGAACAAAAAGATGGTCAAGCGCACACACCGTCACACTCAGCAATTTTCAGACCATTGGTGTAGAAAAAAAACGTCATCTCTTTGGGCTTTCAATATTTTGGGAGTTTTTCAGTGAAAGGGAGTCATTTTCTGTTTGCTCGTGACATTCTGGTCACTAATCCTTGAGCATTCTGCTTAATGTTTATTTTGTATTAAGGCATTATTGTGTTTTTCCTCTTTTCTAGTCCGTAATATTATATGTGAAACTGCTGATCGCCATGCAGACGTGTCACAGCCACTGTGCTGCATTCAGAACTGCAGACCAGAACCCTATTGCCCTCACTGTTAAGAAGTTGCATCATAATTTGCTGTTTGTGGAATTTCATATTTCACTGGTGCATGTAACATCCGTCCGTCCCTCAAAATGTTTGAATTTTTTATTCATGGGGCATGAATTAATGCAGAATTTAATGGCCTTAACAAAATAATTAATAACGACAAAAAATACCTAAAAATGCATGGAGTGTAACGGTGAAGGCTTGTTGTCAGCGTTCTTCTCAATCCAACTTCACACTTCGGGGCAGTTCTGTGACTTCTGTAACGGTGATGGCCTTGTTGTATAACATGCCGTTTTTCACTTTTTTTTCCCTTTTACATAAGTCCTGTTATTCTTAGACTTTATTTTCTTGGCAGTAATGAAGATGAAGTGATTTTCTTCATCCCCTCTCTCGCCTCCCTTCTCCTGAGACCCCCCTATCTCTCTCTCTCTCTCTCATGCCTGCTCTCCCTTTCTCCTATGCTCTCTTTCACGTTGCCAGCTTGGCAGAGAGGCTATGAGCATGAGTATAATTTAAAAGCACCTTCCCTCATTTTCACCCAGGCCCCCTGTTTTTTCCTGTCTCAGGCCTCACGCTCTTCCATCTGCTCACCACTCTACCGCTCTTCTGATTTCTCTGCTCCTCCCAGTTCTCTTCCGCGTCGCTCTGCCTCGCCCTCGTCTGCCTCAGTCACACCTGTGCTGTACATTTACCCATATTGTCAAGCCTGATGCCTGTTATGAATTTATAAGTGTAATCGGCAAGCCTTATTCATCTCACCTCCGTTGCGTAGGATCACCAGCGATAGCTTACCGTTTTACCGGACGCCATCAGGCACGTGACGCGCACGCGCCGGTCGGCCGCCGTTGCTGCGCTGTGTTATTGCGTCGTGATGTTTGCTCTGATGAGTGACACCAGCAGGGAGTGGCAGCCGAATACAGCCGGGAAGCTCCTCACACCGAACACTGAGCAGCAGCTGTCGCCTTCGCTGGGCTGAAACTCACCCGTCGTGGCTCCTGCGTTTTTAAAGACTCTGCTTAGAAATGTTTAATTGCCACTGCGTCTAAGGAAGCAGGGCATTCATCATTTGAGGACATTTAATTAGAAATACAGGGATGTAAAGAGGAGGTGGGTTGCTGTTAGACTTCCAGTAAACAGTCCCTGTTTATGTTGGGGCCACACATCAGAAAGATGTGGATTAATATAAGAATAATCCTACCGTGGGGCCCTTGAGCAAGGCCCTTAAACGTAACTGCTCCAAGGATGGTCTGGCTCTGCTGTCTTCTCCATGGTTTCATGTGGTGGCCTCCTGAGATGCTTTCCATCTGTCCTGAAATCACTCCCACAGGTCAAACTCCTCCCGAACCATTTTTTGTCAGGTGTCCAAGTCATGCGGTGGGACACTGTCACTCTCCTTTGTTTATATACAATAAATGCAAACGCACATGCACACATATGACTACAATCATAGATATAAATGGCGGAGATTGTAGGAATCCATTAATACTGTCATCAGTTAATAACATATATATATATACGGATCCATGCAGTGCTTATGTTTGTACTTTTAGGCTGCCGGGGGATGCTCTGTGGATTTGGGGCAGTGTGCGAGAGAGACCCAGCAGACCAGTCCAAAGGGACCTGCGTGTGTAAGAGGACAGTGTGCCCCCTGGTGGTGGCACCAGTCTGCGGTTCCGACAACTCCACCTACTCCAATGAGTGTGAGCTGGAGAAGGCGCAGTGCAGCATGCAGCGGAGGCTCAAGGTGGTGCGCAAGGGGCCCTGCGGTGAGTACCCCCCCCCGCCGGTACAGACCTGCTCTGCAGCCTTTTCCCTCGGACGTCTTCTCCGTCCTCCACACTGTCCTCTGTTGTGTCTGCTGGACCTCACCACTGTACTGAGATCTCTCAATGCGAGTGTGCATCAGTCTCACAACAGTGTGCCTGCAGGATTGGTGAGTGTTTCATTATCGTCAGCATCATCATCATCATCATCATCATCATCATCATCATCATACTAGATAGCCTTGAGACCTGTGGGTTTGCATCCTGAAGAATGGAACAGGACTGGTGTGATTATCACTAAATGAAATCATGCATTGTCCTGTTCCTCCATGGTGCCCGCTTAGGTGCAGCGTTGCCAATCACACTCAGAGTCCTGTTCCTCCATGGTGCCCGCTTAGGGGCGGCGTTGCCAATCACACTCAGAGTCCTGTTCCTCCATGGTGCCCGCTTAGGTGCAGCGTTGCCAATCACACTCAGAGTCCTGTTCCTCCATGGTGCCCG
>JAABNY020000129.1:17440163-17454499 GCA_015164015.2 Brevimyrus niger
GCGGCGTTGCCAATCACACTCAGAGTCCTGTTCCTCCATGGTGCCCGCTTAGGTGCGGCGTTGCCGATCACACTCAGAGTCCTGTTCCTCCATGGTGCCCGCTTAGGTGCGGCGTTGCCAATCACACTCAGAGTCCTGTTCCTCCATGGTGCCCGCTTAGGTGCGGCGTTGCCGATCACACTCAGAGTCCTGTTCCTCCATGGTGCCCGCTTAGGTGCGGCGTTGCCAATCACACTCAGAGTCCTGTTCCTCCATGGTGCCCGCTTAGGTGCGGCGTTGCCGATCACACTCAGGGATTAGCACAGCCCAGCATGACCCGTGCAGGTGAACATCTTGCTGCATTATTAACGAGCCTTAATTACCGCTTTCGTTAGAGCGCTTGTGGTGCGTGTGCTTAAAATGGGCTTGATCCAGACCGCTCATTGAGTCCAGAAACACAGGGCTCACTTTGTGTGTTAATTCTGATATTGTGGCAAGCTTAATGTGAATCAAATAAATTACAATGATTTATTTTTTGCTTATGTCTTAGGAACTTATGTCTTAGGGAATTATAGACTATGTTTTATGCACATAAACAAAAGACAGATGCCATTGTCACTCAGATATTGTTTTCTGAGTGACCCCAGTTGTTGGAAATGTTTAAACAAAAAAGACGAGCAGCACTTGCTCAGATTTAGCAGTTCAGTGGGTGAACTGAGCTGGAGATGTGACAGAATGACAATGGCTAACAGTCAGCAGACCGGGGGGGGGGGGCTTTTTCTGCCATCGTGTTGTGCTTGAAGCTAAATGAGTCATCCTTATTACTTGGGTTTGGGTTGGGGGGAGAATTTTCTATCCAGGCCTTGTCTCAGTGGCACTGTGGGTGGTGGGGGTCTGATGTGGGACTCCTGAAGTCTCGTCATTTAAGCTCAACATTACAGCCCCAGTGCCTTGTGCGGTTATGAACCACGGCCTGTGCCCTTCTGCCCAATTACTGACCGGCATTTCAATGCTGCACAAACCAGCCTGATCACACAGCACGAGAAGAAAAAGGCTTTTTCAGTTGTTCTTTGTCGCTTTTTGGCCCCGCTCACCGGTGGGTAACTGCAGTGTAATTTACGGGGCCTGATTGAAATTGAGAGAGCACATTTATTTTCCATACCCCATTCTCCTTAATTGCTTTCTGAATGCCTGACTCAAGCTGCGTGAGAAACTTTCGGATAAAAGATATCAAATTTAAAGGGGGGGGGGGAATTTAAAGTTGTCTTTATTTTGCAAAAGCAGTTGATTGAACACTATTGAATATTCTACCAATGTCAGTAAAAAAAAAATGTTCCCAGTGTCTGTGTGTCAAAAAGTTTCTAGATGGACTCTAGGAGCAAAGAGGAAGTCAGCGATGAAGGAAGAATGAGAGATGAGCTAAGCCCCGTTTCCATCACCTGGTCATCCGGGGGTGTGTGTATTTTTAAAGGGAACGTGAAATGTCTCCAAAATTTGATGCGAAATGGTTTGACGTGTCTCCTTTGTGCACTTTGTGTCCTGATTCAGAGTCAAAACTGGGGACACAGATCTGGAGGCAGCCTAGAGTCAAGGCCAATGCACCGCAGTGATGGGACATTTCTAGGCTTGATAAGCCAGAGTAGCATAATTTGTAGTGGTAATTTGTAAATGTAAAAGCAAAATTAAAACTAGTTAATTCTCTTCCACCACAGCAAAATAAACCTATGTCTTTTCCAATATGGGGACAAGCTTTACTTGCCCTTATTTTGTTGATATGGGTTGACCGTCTTTAGGTCACTTTATGCAATATCTGATAAATATATGAACAAACAAAGCATGATAGGAACCAGAATTACTCGCTAAAACTTGAAGTACTTCTCTGGAATTTTGTATTCATTTAAATTCAGTGGCGAATTAAGGGTTTTTCTTGCATTTTGGAAATGCCTTTAAATGACAGTTGAGAAATATATTTTGACAGTGATAAACTATACCTCTGGTTAAAAGATGAATTAATGTTTTAAAAATTCAGCTTTTATGTTTTGAATAATGCTCAGTATAGTGTACGTCTTCCCTGCCCTTAATTATTTTTTTTTACCTGTCACAGATCCTGTCTGCGAGCGGATCCTGCCTATAGTTGTTTACGGTTGAGCGATGTTGTCATGGTTGCCTCTCTCCTACTGTTCCTCCCCACCACACACACACAAACACCAACCCCCTACTCTCCACCATCATCACTGCTATCTGCTTTGGAACCTGCAGGATTCTAAATATACATGCTGCAGAGACCAAACGTGTCTTTGCACCTGCAATGTGTAACCTGGAGCATATTATTATCCACATTAATAGATCCATCCTTCTTGGAGCTGTGGACTTATCCAGACATGCAGCCCCTCTGTGGATTCTGCACTCTCACACAGTCATTGATACCATCGGGGTCACATTTGCCTCATTTCGTTACCTTTAAGCTATAAGCCTGTTAAATGGGCTCCTTAGTCTGGAGGAAGGTGACTGTATGTGGTTTCTCTCTGCATGCAAATTCTCTTAAATGTGCTGCGTTGTCCGTGCAGCTGAAGATCCTGGCTGATCCTGCCTTTTCTTCATTCACAGTGACTCATTGCTCCTCGCTATGGCCTCCAGCAGCTTTGCTCAGCTTCTTACTTTGAGCTGATATTGATTAATAGATACAACTAAGTTATTCTGATAAGAATTGTTGCTTCTCCATAGGAGAATATTTGATGGTATATGGTGCTGGTCAACATCATAGTGACTGCCTGATGGACACAGGTTGACACCTCTTTTTACCCCTTAGGCTTTGGGCTGCCTGATAGACACAGGCTAACATCTCTTTTTACCCCATGGGCTGTGCTGCTTTGGGCTGCTTGATAGACACAGGCTAACATCTCTTTTTACCCCATGGGCTGTGCTGCTTTGGGCTGCTTGATAGGCACAGGCCAGCATCTCTTTCCCTGCCATGTGCCTTTTTATCTCCTCTTTCATGAGTCTACAACAGTGGCATCATTCCAGGCTTTCTCGCTTATTGTTTTGTATGCTACAAAAACACAAATGATAGTAATTTACTGTCTGAATGCCCCAACATTTATTTTTGTCTCCGACATGTAGGGAAAGGCACCGTTTGAGAAACAAGTGTGAATAATTTGAATTGATAAATAAAGACTCCCTACTGTGACGGTAAAATTTATTATTCACCTGACAGAATGGCTTCCAAAGCAGGAAACACCAACCCTGACTCTATGTTCCCTGCATCACCTGCGTAAAGACAAGGCTTTGAACATCTGACAAGGAGTCACTTGAAATTCTCATGCCATAAGACTGAAATTCTGATGGCGTAGTTGCTGGGGGGTGGGACAGGACAGGTGCATTGGGATTTTGGACAAACAGCAGTGCAATGCTGCAGAAGACAAAATAACAGTAAAAGGTGTGATGATAAATAATAAATAAGTATTGCATTATGGGTGGCTGCAGAGGGCCGTGCAAAAAGATAACTCAGAATAAGGGTTTGGAAACGGGGAAGTACTGCTTTGAGAAAAAGTTGACGGTGATGCGATGGCTGCAGGGGGGGCGGATGCAGGTCACTGGCTGGTAAGGCACCCGATGGCTTGTTTCTGTGAATTGAATCTCCACGTCCCATTGGCTCACGGTCCACTTTACCTGAATTATGCATCACTGGAATCAGGCTTCTTGGAATGCAACGCACAAGACAGACTAATGATCTATGAGAGGGTGTGAAGGGGAAACATTATCTCATTTAAATTCCAGCAAAAGCAGCATTTATTGTCAGCTATTAGGATTTTTTTTTTTTATCTGACTTTTGTCTTCAATTATCAAAGTGGATGTTTTAATTACGTGTTGTGATTTCTTCCCCGTCCTTGTCTTTGTTTAATGTTTATAGAGCGCAGCCATACCTGCCTTATCTCCTTCTGGTCCAGCTCCCTCTCTTTCCCTGCTTCCTGCCTCTTTGATTGCCCTCTCCTGATATTGTGTACTCTTGCAGCCTGGGCCTTTCCCCCCCCCCCCCTTGGCGGGGTTTGAACCCTGTGACAGCAGGATGTTTCGGTCCTCCATAATCTGACAGCTGGGGCAAGGTTTCTTTGGAGAGTCTCCAAAAAGCTGGAACCCTTGCGTTGAGCCTGGGAGTCGTCTTTTTTCCAGGAGATGCTCAGCAGTGGGAGGGGTACCGATCTTAGAAAGGATTCCCGTCCCGTTTCTGACCAGTGCCCCACTAAGCCAGTGCAATAACGGCAGAATAATGGGGGGAGCCGCTTATCTTCTCTGTTTGTACGCCGTATTCATGAGAGCTAATATTTAGACGGGCGTCTCTCTAGGGTCTGTGGCCGCTGCCTCTTTGAGCTTTTGAATGTGTTTGTTCATTTGTTCATTGTACTCCGCTATCTCTGTCTAGTTCATGTTGAACAAAGTTGCTTATCAAGAACAGCCCAAAGAATTAAATTTGCCCAGTCAAACAGCATATTTTGAGTGATAAGTTGTTTGGCTATTTGTGTGCGTGTGTGTGTGTTTGTGTTATGTATATATTGTAGTGTGTGGACCAGATGTCCCCACAATGTGATCAAACCTGTTATTTTGACGCTGTGCGGACCATTTTTTCGGTCCGAGCAAGGAGAAACTCAGTTTTAAATTAATCTGTGACTCCAATCAAAAAACTAAAAATTCTAAAATGTTTGTAATTTGATTTGTTACTTATGGTTAAGGTTTTGCCAAGATAGGAGTTGAGCTTGTCATGTTAGGAGTTTTTCCCATAGAAATTATTAGAGTCTCCACAAAGATGTAATTACACACCTGTGTGTTTGTGTGTGTGTGTGTGTGTGTGTGTGTGTGTGTGTGTGTGTGTGTTAGTGTTTGTGCACATGTGTTTGTGTGGCAGTTATTGAGAATAAAATGGCAGAACAAAGCATTTGCTATATGTGTTCCGGTAGTCATATAGCATTTACATAATGCACGAGTTGGATAGCCGTATATCCTGAATAATTCTGACATCGGAATGGGTTTAATGATGTAAAGCAGACCACGTTTGATAAAATAGAATAATAACAGAAATTGCATTGGACTGTGGAAAATGAGAAGCGCTAAAAAAAGCCCTGGATGCAAAATACCAGGTGCCGTTCCCCCGCTGAACACTCCGATAGTCGTTTATAGGGTGCCGCGGTACTGCCTGAATCACCAGCGGGGCGTGCTCTACGATGGACGTTCTTTAAAAATATATTTGAAATGATGTAGTGAGTGGCAGGAGAGGTAGTTCTGTGCGGGGGATGAGCCTGTGCTGTGATAATGCTCCGTGCTGAGCTATGTGACCACGCAGTAAGTGCGGGATTGACGGCTCTCTGTATGAACACTCCAGAGGGTGCCCTCTTCAGACAGAGTGCTGCCAATAACCATCTGATCTCCTCCTGCTTCTTATCATGATTAATTCCAGAGGGGCCTAGCGCCGGCGTCGCGAGGAAGAGACGCTCTCTGCAAGCACTGCCGCTCCCCGCCATTCACTACGGCATCTTATTTATGTTACATGGGTATCGATCCGTCTTAATCATTCAATACCTGGCTAAATGCTACATTTAAGGGCACACGGGACAATCTAAAGTGCTCCCAATTACTTTCTGAGGAATGTCCTTGCTTAAAGAGCAGAGATGTACAGACAGTTAAGACAAATGGAGTTTCAGCAGAAGCACTGGATGTTGCCTGTCTCACGCAGTAGCTGAAAGCCAGTGCATTCAGGCTGCCGCCTTGGGTCTGGGAGTGACGCCAGAATCTGCTGGGACTTCTGAGACAGATTAGCAGCAGTTGGTTTTGAATGGTGGAGTTCAAATGAAAGTCATGCCGCCCCCTTTTAAAGAAGCACGTCGGAGGAACTGTGCCCCCCGACTGTCTCCTGACGCGTCCAAGAGTTGCAAAGCTAATTAAGTTTCCCGTCTGAAGGTAAACAGGCAACCCTTCAGAAAGTTTTGGCATCTTATTTCTGGTGGATAGGAGAGAAGTGCAGCGTCATCCCCATGTAATTTTATGGTGTCAGGTAAATGAAACTGCCTGTTTTCAAGAAGTTAAATGGTATAATGTCTGAATTATACAGTACCATTTTGTACTGCTGAATGTTCAACATAGTGGTCTGAGTTAATCATCCAGTTGATGGATATATTACTTCAACTCCATGCATATTCAGTCTGATCAGCAGCTTCACGTGCGGGTCTGTGTGTTTGGTAATTGTTCTAATAGTTACTGTTGTTCATCGTAATAATACCAGATGTCAATGTTACATATACAGTACTGTGCAAAACTCTTAGGCAATCAAAAGGACTGTTCAAAGCTATTTATCTGGATAGTAAAAGCACATTTGCTCAGAACAAAAACATTCGAACATATGCAAGTTATGAGTAAAATAAAATTTTTGTTTTCCCAAAAATCACTAATATCTCACTGGATTGCTAGATGAACACCGCTTCAGTTCCCAAACCTCTCCTCAAGGGCACCTCAGCCATTCCGTTTATTTAAATTTTACCACCAGCCAATTTCTTAAACAATTAAATAATTTAATTAAAAGTCAATGAGATATCGATTAGCTATGCGAGCTGCGATAGTGATCGAGTCAGAAACCACATGGTTGTGTTGAGCGGTTGCTGTAAAATCCTGGGGTGAGGTTAGCAGAGGCTTGGAAGAGGCAAAGCTGACACACTCTGACAGGTATAGTAGCAAAGTTTTACACCAACATCAAGATCATATAAACATAATTTTCTTTGGCTGCCTAAGACTTCTACACGCTGCTGTATCTGTCTAAAACATTATTTCAAAGAAGATCATTAAAGCTATTACATAACATTAGAATATGTGCAAAAGAGCAGTAACATAATAAAAGATTAACATGATTATTCTTTGCTTTCTGCTCTACAAAAGGCAGCTGATACTGTATCTCCTAGCTGGATGGCTAGATGAATACAACCTTTGTCACCAGACCTCCCCTCACGGGCAACCCCACCCAGTCCAAGTAATTGTGAAATTTCTCTATCAGCTCAATTGCGTAACTTAATTAAATAATTTGATGAAGAGTTGACTGACTAAATGCGGTGCGCTGGTCGTCGAGTCGTCAGATGCATTGCCTGGTACAAGATGGTTGCAACGAATACTGGGGTAACGTCACATTTAGACGAACTGGTATCTCTGAATAGGGTATGAGTGTATGCAGTATGTGCGTCTGTGTGTATGTGCCTGGCAATGGGCTGGCATTCCATCATGTGTGTACAGTACCCTGGTAGTATGCCCCGTGCTGCATGTCATTGGCTCAAGGCCCCCAACACAGCTTTGACCAAGATAAGTGGCAATGAGATGGATGGATGGACACAAGCTTCGCCTCAATGCATCTTGGGTAGCTGTACCATGCAACTGAATGAAACATGTTTAAATCGCTTGCACAAATGCAGTGGAGTTGCAGACATCAACATAATCTTAAGCTTCCAGCAGATTTCATAACCAAAAGGACAATTTTGTACATTAATATTTAATTCTCAAAATCAGTTTCACATCCTTTTTAGGCCATAAGGATCCTTGCAGTGTGGTGACCTGCAGCTACGGCAGTACTTGTGTGCAGTCCTCCGACGGCCAGTCGGCAAAGTGCATGTGCCCATTGTCCTGCGATGGGCAGCCAGAGCACACTGTCTGTGGCAGTGATGGCAAGGACTACCCCAATGAGTGCATGCTCAACAAGCACGCCTGCGCCACCCAGAGGAACATCAGGAAACAGCATCAGGGGCCTTGCGGTGAGTCCCTGTTTCACCTTCCTTTTATGCTATTATGTCTATCTGTAAATTTTAAGTAGCGAGCCAGAGGGTAGAGGGGCAATACATTCAATTTACTTTTATATAGCGCCTTTCACATCCCCCCAAGGCTGCCTACATGGTGTGTTATGATACATCTCAGCATCAGTTTCACAGAAAGGGGAGAACAAAGAAATGAAAGAAAGAAAAGCCAGATAAAGAGAAAAGAATGACCTCCCCCCCCACCCGAGGCATACTAACATTATAGGAAAAAGCAAGGAGTGGACTTGCTTGCTAAAAGAGGTGCAGAGATCCAGTGCTTACCTCCAAATATGTTCTGCTTTATAAGACCAGCACTGTGAAATTGCAAAGTCATTTCCAAATTACAAGTTACATCATTGTGTTTTTATATCAATATGCAAAGGGTTTTACTTTATCGGACATATACAGAAACTGTTTTAATTCTGTATATCCAAACTGAAGTTGTTTGGATACAACAGCTACCCACCCCCAGGTGGGTGGTCAGTGAGTGTGCGGATTTCGATTTCACCTGGTCCCTGTGCTTCTGTGCTTTCTTCGGGTTCTCTGTCTGATATAAGAGTAAATGCCTTGTGACAGAGACTGGCATCCTACCCAGGGCAGCCCCTGGCTTGGACCCAGTTTTTCCTGGCATGGAGTCTGGGCTCCCTACGACCCTATGTGGATAAACAGTAGGAAGAAAGGATATTGTGTTAGTCCATCACCAGGCACAAACCGACACACAATCATACATTATAGGCAATTTAGAGACGCTGGCTCTAAACGGCGTGTTTTGGACAGCGGGAGGAAATGGTGCTACGTGCAGAAAGGAGCGGAACGCGAGCCCAGCTCCTACAGCGCAGGGGCGAGATCCAATCACCCGAACCCTGCAAGCGCAGAGCCGCAAAGCAACCCACTGAGCCACAGTGTCACCTTTACATAATCTATACTAAAATTTACATTTGTTTACACAGTAGGCTTTCGTTCTCTTACCACACTGTCTCCTTGTGATGTAGTGAAATTTCAGGCTTAAGAATCAGTGATGGCAACAGTACTGGAGACTGACGAGGGCTGTTTTGATTAAAAATGATTAAGCTTTTCTGAGAAACATTGTAATTTTATCCATCCTTAGCTCTACAGTGAGTCTGACTGGGTTAGTTTGCAAAACACACAGCAAATCAGATTTAGTTTCAGTTCACTTCTTGATTGGAAATAAATTGCTGTTCCCAGTTCAATAATGAATTCTGCTAAGAATATTTTCTTTATGTTTACACCTTTCAGACTTCTCTCTATAATTAGTTCATTTTTATATGTAATCACTGTATTCTTTATTTTGAGCATGATACTTGCTAAACTTTCTTAGTAAGAGGCAGAAATTTTGAGCTATTTGACAGGTCTAAATTTAATAATAGATTTCCCCATGCTAATGATTATGATTATTCTGTAAACCCTCCTGAACTCAAGGATTACCAATACAAAACCAGATATATCAATCAAGCCCTTTTCCCACTTTCGTCCCTTCAGTTATGAATGTTTACCAGCCCATTCCCTATTCGTTGATTCAAAATTCTTCTGCTCATCTCTGCCATTTTTCTTAAGGGTTTTAAAACTTGAATTAGGTTCATCTGTTTTTACATTCACTTTCAGTTTTGTTCTGATGTATGTGTTTGTTGTGTCTGGGTTTATTATTTTGTTTTCTGCTATCCTGCTGTCATTTAGGCCTTTTTGTGAAAAGAAATCTTGATCTCAAAAGGTCTGCCTGGTTAAATGGTGGTAAATAAATGATAACCTTTAAATAAATAAACAAGCAAATAAATAGATAAACAAATAAATACATTTTCCCTGCTCGTCCTAAAAAGTTAATGGTCACCTCCTGGGACCCTTGGTGCATGCGGGGTCTCTCCTCGTGGAATCACTTAAAGCAGTGTTTTCCAGTCTGTTCCCTGGGGACCCACAGACAGTCCATGTTTTTGCTCCCTCCCTGCTCCCGATAAGGAGTTGGGCGGGAGCAAAAATGTGGACTATTAGGCAGGGAGTTCGGCAGAAGCAAAAATGCAGACCGCTGTGGGTCCTCGTGGGCCGGATTGGGAAACACCGACTTGGAGCATTCTCCTCCTGAAGCCATGGGCCTCCTGAAGATAAATGCTCCTGCTGAAGGTGACACTGGTGATATATTCAATAGGACAGAATGAAATCATTATGCAAGATTCCCCTGAGAGGGACAGACGCTGGAAAAATGGCCCCTAAATCTTAGTGAGCAATGTGGGGCCTGTTGGCAGCCTCCTGAAGGTTCTTCTGCAAGCCTACAGTGAGATGATGTACAGCCGCCGCAGTGTCCGCCCAGAGGCCGCCACCCACTTCTCGATGGAGGGCTGCAGTCTGGACAAGCTCCACCCACTTTTCGATGGAGGGCTGCAGTCTGGACAAGCTCCACCCACTTCTCGATGGAGGGCTGCAGTCTGGACAAGCTCCACCCACTTCCACTTCACCATGCCCAATTTTACTCTAAACAGTCTATCCTAGCTTCACATCGAAGACATTTGCAGTTCCTCTTACAAATGATTCCAATTCCTTACATGAAGACTGCTTTTACTGCTTGCGTTTTGGTTGGATATCTATCGCAAGCTTATTAAATTTGGTGCAGCTAAATAAATGACATATTAAATATTTATTATTGTGTTATTATGGCTTCATGCCTGATATTACCCAATACCACACTTTTCTGTAATTGTAATACATTACTTACATCTTGTGTGGATTGGTGTCTCTGGTTCGGTCATGTGTCTCATGTGGTCAGTGCGATGGACTGACGCCGTGATTGGGCTGTTCCCCTGCTTTCCATGTTTTCTGGGACACCCTTCACATCACCTTGTCCTAGGACTGAACAGGTGGTTATAGAAAAAGCCAGTATAGCATGTCCAGGTATTATTGCTATAACATGGACAAAGACCTTCACTAGTGAATAAGACATTCATTGTAGTTTGAGGGGACGCTCTTGCTGTAACATTAGATGCCATTATTCAAGGCTAAACGCAACCGATTTCAAAGTGTTACAGAGGAAATCTCATTGTCCTAACGAGATTGTACCTGTGCAATGACAGTTGTACTGGTGCAATTACGATAAAGGTATTCTATTCCGTTTTAATTGCTGCAATTATTTTTGTTTATATCGAGTATAAATTGCTTTCAGGTTACCAATAAAAATGCAAGTGGAAATACAGACTAGGTTACTTGTAACACAACTCGTAATTTGAATTTAACAGTAAACTAGTGTACCCTGCCATGTTGGATATAGCAATGAAGGTGAAATCAGGGATCATTTTTGTGTGTGCGATTGCTTGTTAAGATCAACTTTTCTTATTCGTAGAAGGACTAGTTTGTGCTGGTTCGCTACTTTGTTTCCATGTGTGAGCAAACACAGTCTTGGTCTGACCTGAGCAGCCCATTCACTATTGGTAGTGTGCATGCATTTTGGTCCCTGTGGATTGAGTGATACTCACTTACGGCTTGGCTGCCGTTTAATAGACCAGTGCAGATATGCTATGCTTTCCCCGTGCCTCTGAATATAGAGGGCTGTATAGTTTTCTTTTTTTTTCCTCTTAAATTTGACATAATCCGGGCTATCTCGGTAATGCCAATGTAAGCGCTGAAAGGTAGGGCACGCAGCCCCCGGAATATCCGTATTGTCTGCCTCTCTTTTGTTATCACCCTAAAGGCTACAGGCTTCGTCAAATCGCATAATACTCTTGGAGATGTGTGCTATTTGCTTATTTCACCCAAAGTTCTGTACTGTAGGTATCTGGGTATCCAGGAGTCATGTCCCTATATGGGCGAACATGTCCGTTGTGAGACGTGTCTTTTTCCATCGAAAAGACAAAGAAAATTACATGGAATATTTTGCTAAACACCATGTATAGAATTCATCGTAGTGTTGACACCTTGCAGGTGACAGCAGAGGATCACGCATAACCGTGTATAACCTGTGGGTTTTAAATTCATCCGTGGGTTTCCTCTCCATTCCTCGCCACTCCAGATCCCTGCAAGAACAACCAGACCGGTGAGAGCTCTGGGTGCTGGGTGAGGCCCAGGACACGCCAGGCCCAGACTTTCGCCCTCCCCACGTCCTGCCGCCCTGATGCCACGCCTCTGTGCGCCAGCGACGGGCAGACGTATGACAGCGAGTGCGGCATGCAGCTGGCAGGCCGGCTGAAAGGCGTCTTCCTGAAGAAGGTCCATAATGGGGAATGCTGGGAGCAGGGTGCGTCCCCCCCGCGTGCCACTGTGTAAACGGCTCTTTTGGGTCATCATTCTGCACCAGTGACTTTGTTATTAAAATAAAAAGAGTTCATCCATTTATCTGTCTGCCTGCTCCTGGTCAAGGTCGTGGGGGTGGGGGGCTGTTAGTTAACTAGTAGCAGCTTTGGGGGAAGGTAACAAAGTTTTTCAATATGAACAATTAAATTAAAAAGACCATGTGTGGTATAATGGCATATGTGGTCAATTTAGTTGTGTTACGTGTGAATGATGGGTGATATATAATCTGGTACTCACATTCATGAGAAATGTCTCTCAATGATCATTGTAAATCTTGGATAATAAAACTTCCATTTTCTCAGTGGAAGGACTAAAATAGTAGGAGGTATATGTCACAATGTGCCCCGCTAAAAGAATAGATCTTACACTGCCTCTCTTTGAAGACCTATAAATGAAACCATGTGTTGTGGTTGAGTACCAAAATTAACGAATCAATAGTCATTTGCTAAGCTGACCATTTTGCTATTTTTATGGATGGTAGTAAAACTATAGCTATTTAAAATGTATTACTTTTCTCACGACTATGACAGCGATGGCTGAACCTAAAGCAGTCTAGGTCTTGAATCTAGTTTCAGAACTTTAGCACCACAGTGCATCATCTTCACCTCATCCAATTCCATCTCATCTCAAGTAGCTTTTGGCTGAATGTGCAGAAGAAATCAATCCATTGTTCGTGCCATTTTTCAGAGACTGTTCGGATGTCAGGGGAAAAGTATCTATACAGGCGTATATAATGCATAACCTTCTGTCTGAAATTCCTTGTTTGATGGAGCCCAGTTTTCTGTCTCTGTCCTGCTCAGCCTTGGTATACTGCCTGGGTGGCCTGTCTTATCCACAAAGGACCGGTGTGTCTGCAGGTTTTTGGGATAACCTTTAGGTCGGCTGTTCAAACCCAGGTGTGAGGACTCTTCAGCCAATCAGTTCTCTAATTCATAGTCTAATTAGGGAGTTGCAGCAAAAACCTGCACACCCAGCGGCTCTTTACAGATAAGACTGACCAGCCCTGGTATATAGTATTTGCAGTTATAGAGCAGTTAGTGTGCCTAGGACTTGACTAGACTATACGCCGGTCTCTTGTTAAATTTATTTAAATACAAACTGCACTTCATTTTGTGACAGAGAGCTGCAAGGAGGAGTGCCGGTTCAATGCCGTTTGCCTGCTGGACGAGCTCGGACCACGCTGTTCCTGTGAGCCCCTGCACTGTGATGGGTCTTACAAGCCACTCTGCGGCAAGGACGGCCACACCTACGCCAACGACTGTGAACGGCGTCGTGCTGAGTGCCAGGGCAAGGCCTACATTCCCATCATGCAGCTGGGCCCTTGTGGTAAGTCTGGCAACACTGGCTTTTATGTCCTCAAAGGGTCGGTACTGTCAAAATGTGAATAGGTGTTGTCAGGATGCATAAAGAAGGTAGATTTCTTCTGGGTCTAGATATATGAAAAACAAGATTGAAAGCTCTGAAAATGACTTGTCTTGTTGAGTCTTATTTGTCTTAGGAACTTTTTCTGTTTTGTCTTTATGTAAAGTATATTTGTTTTTGGGAGGAACTGTCATACATTAGCCTAAATCATTGTGTCACCCCAGGCTATTGTATGTAAGACTTATGTATTTCCTCCGTGTTTCAAATTTGTTGTTTAATTCTTCAAGTATTTCAGTGATTTGGCACACTGGTCTTTTGTGAGACTTAGTTTTGCCCTTAAAATGTCAGCTTTGTGCTTTAGTCAATCAGTGCATATCTTTTAGTGGTGTCTGGACAAAACTGTTACTAGGGCTGGTACATTGTCTTCTTTATGTGTTTGGACAGAGGTACAATGGGGAAATTTGGGCTGCAGTGCAGGATTTAGGTGGAAGAGCACAATATGAAGTTGTGGAGGGTTGGTGCTTGACACATAGCTCAAAAATGAGGAGTTTTGAAGGCAATGCTGAGCTCACACAAAAGGCAATTTAGAGACACGTATTCCTCTAAACACATTTTTGGACTATGGGTAAGCTGAAATACCTGGAGGAAGCTCACACAAACTAAAACACTGGAGGAAGCAGACACAAACTGGAATACTAGAGGAAGCAGACTCAAACTGAAATACCCAAAGGCAGCTCACACAAACTGAAATACCCAAAGGCAGCCCACGCAACCTGAAATATCCAAAGGCAGCTCACACAAACTGAAATACCCAAAGGCAGCTCACACAAACTGAAATACCCAAAGGCAGCCCACGCAACCTGAAATACCCAAAGGCAGCTCACACAA
>JAABNY020000129.1:17459193-17485028 GCA_015164015.2 Brevimyrus niger
TTGTCTGCTAAGGCCTGTTTGCCACAGCTGACAGGACCAGAAAACTCCTAGAAACACAGCTCACAGTTTTGCTGAAGTACACAAGCCTCTACTTACCCCAAAAGGCACCATACAGAGAGAAAAAGAAGCGTGCCTCAAATAATTTAGAATGTACCAAATAAAACATTTAAGTTGGTAGAAAATTGCTGCCCGGTTTGTGCTTTACTCGTAAGCAAAAAAGTTCAAAATAATTCTAGGCAATTTTTTGTGCTATTGGTCTGTGATAAAAATAAAGATGTTGACTGTCTTGTGTTATATGCAATTTCTGTGTTCCCAGTGAAATGTATAATGTATTGTTCTCAAAATAATGTAATATCCAAGCATTCTGTTTTAACAGTCTGCCATTCTCACTGTTGCTCCTTTGCCGTATTTGCATGGGTCTCCCTGCTATAACCCGAGGCCCCTTCTGTTCCACTTTAATGTTCTCCCACTGCTTGATAAAGTGTTCTGCATATTTGCCGTTTTTACCCTTCAGCTTGACTTGCATGTGCATGGCCTCTCACATACTGTGGCTCCATTCCCACTATTGTTTGTTATTTTTGTTTTTGGGGGCCGTGATATATTGTTCTTCTACCTTCTGTTTCAGCTAGAAACATTGTTGCCTATTTTGCTTCCCTATATTGTTCATTCTATTTTTCTTTCATTCTGAACTTTTCCCCCTGATGCATGTTATCCTCAGGAATCCTTTGACTTTTCACATATGCCCCCGAAATAATTGTATAGCCTTTACTGAGCTGCGGCAGAACACAAGGCTGATTCCTCATGCTGGGGGCCGGCTGCTGTACCGTAGCACCTCCACCCATTTCGCAGTTCTATCTCCAGGCCTCCGCGTCACATTCTGCTTGGTGATTCCTGCGCGAGATCTTTCATCGTTTAAAAAAAAAAATAATTCCATTGAAATGACTCCTAATTACGGTAACACTTTACTTGACGTGGGCAAAAATAATATAGTAATATAGTATTATACTATAATTTATGTTAATTAATCACAAACTAAGTGTAGTTGCATACTGATCTCATGTTAATTCTTCATTAATGACTTGTGATACATGTTTTATCTGAAGCAGTTACTATATTTGTTACTATATCTGTTAATTCTTTAAACCTTTGTGAACTACTGAGTAGGGTGTAGACACCTAATTTATGTGTTAATTAACCACAAACTAAGTGTAGTTGCATACCGATCTCATGTTAATTATTCATTAATGACTCCCGACACGTTTTATCTGAAGCAGTTACTATATTTGTTACTATATCTGTTAATTCTGTAAACCTTTGTGAACTACTGAGTAGGGTGTAGACACACTAATAGTTACTAATTCCCCACATTGCATGATTTTGCACTGTGAGAGGAAATTAATGTACAGAGAATACCCATAAATGTGAATACCCATCAATGTTTATTTTTCTTTGTACAGCACTTTGGTAAGCACTCGAGTGTTTTCAAAAATGTACCATATTAATGAATTTTACTTACTTACTCATCGAAGAAGCTACTAAAAACCACTGAACAACACAGGTTAAATACTGATCTCATGTGTGTTCATCATTAATGAATTGTGACACATCTTTTATCACAAGTAGCAACTATATTTGTACATAATTTGTTCATAATTGTACTTAAATCATTATTTCTGAGGTATAAGTATTTGTGCCCCTTCAAGTAAAGTGTTACTGTAATTACGTATCCAAAATAACGAGATTTCACTATGCAAGCTAATTTCCACTAATACATTAGGCTCCTAAGAAAGAGGGATTCCTGTACTATCTGTCTTTACTTTGCCAGTCTGAAAAATACTTTTCCCAGTCAAATATAAATAGTCAGTCTAGCGATGAGCTAATAATCAGTCAACACGGCGGTCCCGTGTTTTTCCCTGATGTTATGTTTTGCTGTGTAACCTCAGGGTTCTTTCTCCGTAACACCCAGCATGGCCTACAGCTGACTCCACCCACCATCCACACCTTCTACCCATTGAGATACATCCACTTTAGAGATGCATTACAGTTAATCTCCGGAGGTGGAATGAAGAAGTCTTTTTACACCATTTAATATTTCTGGAACACCAAAAATGCAAATATTTGATTTCTCAGGTACTATGTGGAAATTAATTTTGAGAATGTCTCATGAGACATTTATGACATCCGTTTGGAGCTGTCCTGTATCCTGCTGGTAACTGAGACCCCTCGTTTCAGTTTGATGGAGCCCTCGGCTATTGTTTACATGAGATAAAGCTGTTATTTATATTTAGCTCGGTTTCTGGGTAAAAATGTATTCACGGGCAATGCATATTGGCTACCTCATGAAGGGTGAAGGCAAATATACTGTATAAGAGGGTAGCTCCAGAAATGTTCCGCGAAGACCACGTGTGTCTGTGATTCACGGTGCAGTATTGTTAAAGCCTTCTGAGCCGGAAGGATCCATTTCCATGACACTTCTCCGGTACAGGGTTACAGTGAGCTGAGAGATTATCCCAGGAGATGTGAGGGCGTGAGGCAGTTCCATAGGGCATAGACACGTTAGGAGTCACTAATTCACCACGTGGTGTGTTTTTGCTCTGTGAGAGGTGGCGAGAACCCGGAGGAGAGCCATGCAAACACCAGAGTGTGTGTGATCTCTGGCTTTCATCCCCTCCGTTAGGCTGCAGTAAGATGACTCCATCCAGGTCATGTTTTAGGCATTAGGCCCAGACCCTCCTCTCCTCCTCTATGGCGTTAGCGCTGCTTTATTTTCCTCCAGGTCTGAAGTTGAGCTGCCCAGTTTCAGAACCTAGTACAATCTCTGTTTTTCATCCCGATATCATGGCGATTCATCCAAAAATCCCCCAATACTGTGCCTCAGACTGTTTCCATGAATTAAATTCATACAGGCTGCTCATGCCGTGGGGGGGGGGGGGGGACTAAACGCTTATAGTGGGGCTGCCGTCGAGACAGCTTGATGGGACAGGGATGCTAATCCTCTGGAGTTTGGCCGCTCTGCTGGGCATCCTGCTAATTAAAGCGGCACAATGTGTGACGATCCGCCGCTTGTATCAGAGCCTCTGCTGCCGTCGGCAGTGAGGTGCGACCAGCTCGGATGACAGCGAGGTGTCACCTGATTTGACGAGGCCTCGCTGACCGTGTCTGTTGATACAAACATCCCTTATCTTTTCTCCAGCCATCTGTCAGACTGCATTTTCACATTTAACCTTTTAACTGCAACTTTTAAATGACATCAAAGTTTGAGGTACGCATAGAGAGCTCATTGAATCCTGTTGCTGCAATATTTTGGGTCACACTTGAGGCTCCCGATTTGTGTCTTAACAAGGCAATGCTAATATTACCCCTTCATTTTTATATGGTTTTTGTTTAAATAATAGTGCCTGTGTTTTGATGCAAAGTTTTACTTTCCAAAAAGGAAATTTTTCATTTTACAGGCAAAGCTGACCAAGCACTGGCAGCAATCTAATCAGTGCTGCAAGTGCTTTTCTGTAAAACATCTCTTTTGTAGTTCACCTTGGAAGGGAATATACTTTGTTTTTTCGTGATTGTGTCAAAAACAAACAAAAAACAAAACGGAAATATGCTTTTATTAAAAAAAGAACAAATGAAAAAAATGAAAAACAGGACAAAAACATCATCAGAGTCAGCAGCTGCATTCTGGGATTGAGGAGCTAGGTAATGGGTTAGAGAGCAGCCCTGATGACTGGAGATGTTTCCTGACCTGAGCTGGTGTCTGCTCTCACAGCAGTCCTGCTCACCATCTTCATGCAGCACAAGCAGGGTCAGGAGATCTGGGAAACCGTGAGCTCTGATGCTGTGTGAAATGTGACACAGTTCCATTTCTTGCATATTTATAAATCAAATCAAAGCCCCTTTTTTCTCTCCCCTTTCTTCTCCACAATCAATTGTGTTTCATCACTTGCAGAAACATTCCCAGTATAAATGTGAAGTTTGCACGTTATCCGTGATGGATCGTGTAATTTAAGCTTTCAGAATAGACTTGCATTCCTTTGTGCCTCATTTTTACGGTTCAGGGGATTTCAGGGGAGTAACACCTACATTTTGGTCATAAGCCAATCAGCTTTTCTTGTTGAGTTGCTTCTTTGTGGGTAGAGTACATAAGGAGAGCTGTTCCAGGAGCATTTTATCTAAGGGTTGGTGGAGTTCTCTGCAAGAGCAGACCAGGCTTGGCCTGGACATCAAACAGTGCCCATCATTTTTACTTTGGCAAAGGGCAGCGGAAGTGTCTCTTAGAAAACAAAGGGCCTGACATATGAAGGAAGGTCTTCTCCATTTTTTTCCCCCGATGGCCTTGTTCTTTCATGTCTTCCGTGCCAGACTCAGACCCAAGCCAGTATGATTCAGTGAACGCTTCTTGAAAACAATTCTAGCTATTTTTCTCCCTGTCTCAGAAAGACAGTTAGAAAAATAATAGAGGAGGGGGTTTTGGGAAGGGGTGAGGAATGAACTGGTATGGAGGGACTAAAATGAAAGATCATGATGGTTTACTCAGAGGTGGAAACAGTACTAAATAAAATCCAGTTTATTTGGGGGGTGCGCCCATTGTGTCAGGGTGTACCGCAAAGACAGCTGTAGGGACAACTTCAGCAGTGTTTTGAAGAGGGTGACAGTGTGCTTGTCATGGCTGTTGCTGCACACCTCCAAGAATCTGACCTTCTGCAAACATATAATCTTTGATTGTACAATACATTATCAATAGTAATACAGGCCAGCTAAGTCAAAAACATTCAGATTCTGATTCATATCTGTCATTAACCCACCATTAGCACTCGATGAGTTTCATATAACCCCAGTGCAAAACTCCTTAACAAAGTCTCAGGGCATGACTATGCATGTGCGCACATTTTCATGCACCAGTGTGTAACCAGAGGACTTCATGCCGTTCCAGTGAATGATTTGGCATCTTCATGGTACTGCAGTGCATAACTGCACGTCTGTGCGGAGTCCCAGTGCAGCAGTGCATCTCACCACTGGTCCAGCTGGTCCTGCATTTTTAAGATAATCACTCCTTTTACATGTATGCCTTCTCTTGCCTCCAAAAGGACATTTACATGTATTTCTTTGAGATACAGGGAAACATGAAAAGTTTAAAAAAAAATAATTTGCATTAAAAAATGGAAGAAATACTAAGAATGGTACTAAAAGCTATTTACCGAACAATACCCTCCCTGGGCTCAAAGCAGCAGACGTCCATAAAAACCTATCAACTGTCGAGTGCTTGTTCTGAAAGCTGAAAAGACAGGAATCACAACATTGTGAAGAAAACATGGAAAGACCAGCGTACTCTTCAGTGTCAGCGCAGCTCTTCAATTACTGATGATGAACCTTTTGAAAGCATCTCTTTCTGTTTATTAAAACTGTATACATACAGCTAAATTTATAAAGTACGTCTATAAAATCTTTATGTATCATGATTATTTTACTTGTAGTTGTAGGTGTATATAATATATTTAGATGTCCAGCCTTTTAATAATAAAATGTTGCTTCCGGAGATCACTCACGCCGATTTCCATTCTGAGAATTACGGAAAAGGCTAAAGTGTAAGAGACCGTTTCATTAATAATGTTAATAAAATGCCAGGAAGCATGACTGGCTAGAATAGTTAAATACTAAATGGTATGTTATGCATCCACTTCGAAATCTATGCGAGTCATTAGGCAGGCTCCAGTGAGCACGACTACTTCGTTATCTCATGCTATTATTTCATGTTAATTTAATTAAGTGATACTTACTTTGGGTGGTATTGAACTAAAAGAATTGGATAAAATGCGTATATATATATGAAATAATCTCCTCAGGCAGAAGGAAAGTGGAGTAATGGAGACAGAATATGCACTGATTATGGGGGAGAGTGAATATGCTGATGGCTGAGGGCAGGAGCTCCTGTCTGCAACTAGAAACCCCCATCTCCCTGCCTCTGTCACCCCCACCTCCCTACCCCTGTCACCCCCACCTCCCTGCCTCTATCACCCCCACCTTCCTGCTCTGTCACCCCCAACTCCCTGCCTCTGTCACCCCCCACCTCTCTACCCCTGTCACCCCCACCTCCCTACCCCTGTCACCCCCACCTCCCTGCCTCTTCCTCCCAGAGTCTCCGCTTCCCTCTGAGGACACGCTCGGCCCTGACTCCATGTTCCTCTCCCATCCCTGCCCGTCCCTCTGCCTGCAGACCTGCACATCCCCAGCCCATGCCTGCAGAGGAGCTGTGCGTTCGGGGCGGTGTGTGTGGTGAAGGATGGCAAACCCGTGTGTGAGTGCCCCGGTGCCTGCCCCCCGCCCCGGGAGCCCGTGTGCGGCACCGACGGCCAGACCTACGGCAGCCTCTGCCAGATGGAGACCATAAGCTGCGTCCTGCAGGAGGAGATCCATATGAAGCACCGAGGCGCCTGCGGTGAGTCTAGAGTCAGCAAAGGCTACGAGGCTAAATCAGCCTCTGATCTGCTATCAGTTTGCTCCATTACTCCTTTCAGCTCATAAAATGGAGCTCTAAATCCCAAATTTCCTTCTTGCAGTGGTGATTTTTAGATATTTTTTGACGGCATATTTTAGAGGAGTCCCACCTTATCATTAGCCAATGATATATTTTGAATCTGTGAGTGACGGGGCAGGGCCACAGAGACACTGGCCTCAGCTGAAAATCGATTGGCCGCCCGCATATATATTTATTGTACATGCTTTCTTGAAATGTGAACAGATACCCAGTACTCATTTCATGGTGCTCTTTTTGCTCATTAAAAATGGCATTCTTCTGTTGAAATACTGAAAAAGGACACTCTTTTTCAGTAGTACATTTTATTAGTATTGCATCGATTGTCGGGGACTGACTCATATATATATGAGTCAGTTACGATTTGTTTCCTATTTGTACACGCACACGAAACGGCTGTCCTGTTGCATTCAGTAATTCACTGGCTGTCGACACCCGCTTTATGCAGTGATCATTGTATTACCAGCCATATGAGGGGCTGCGTTTCCGTTTCCATGGTTATGTAGAAATTTTGTGAGCCTGCATGTGAGCACAAAATTCACGCACAGGTTTTTTTTTTTGCCGTTCTGCTGACACCCCCGGGGGCACGAGGCCGAGGGGGGTCACATTAGCAGGGAGAGCCGCGGGTTTCCTAAAAGCTCCACTGGAAGCCGCTCATGTAAGCTCTGCTGCTCTGCTCGGGTCGGGTTTAATATCAGCCCGGAGGCTCTGCAGCGATAATCACGCTGTCAAGCTTTCAAGCGCGTGTTGGTAGAGGGCTCGGGCTGTGTGCTGTCGCCACGGTCACGCGTTGTGATTCGTCCTCTTTCTTCCTCCCTGTTCTCTTTCTGCACAGTGCGTTTATGCTCAGGTAACGGAAGCGTTTAAACCAAAAAGCCGAAGAGGCGTTCTGTGCAGAATCCTCGGTAAACTTGATTTGCGGAGGCGGCTCCTGGGAGACAGGGCCCCTCGGTGCCGCGCACTGGAGAGTAATAAATAGTATTTATTTAAAAGTGCAAGTGGCAGCATATCACTAATGTGACCCCATTGTTCCCCGCTCGCAGCTGATATCAACGGAACAGGGCAATAAAGTTCCACGTCAACAGCTAATCGGACATTTGAAATTATGGGCCTGTGCTGGTCCTGTGCCTCTCATTACCGGCTCATCGCCTCATTCCCCGACCCTGGCTGTGACCAGTGATAAAGTTTCAGGAGTATCCTCACCAGCAGTGTGAAGCACTACTCCACACACCAACGCGCTCGCGCGTTTATCATTTACAACAGGTTGGGGGCTCTGTGTATGAATGTGGTCTCGGGTTTTTCCATGCTTACCCAAGGAGAGAGAGAGAGAGCGATAATGAAAAGCAGCTATCTTCACAGTGCAGGAACAATCTGATTGTGTCGTACCCATATTTTCATTTCATAGAATGCATGAATGACTGGTGACCTTGTCTATTTGTTGGGGGATACAAATGGGGCTGAGAGATACTTCGATATGGGAAGCAATTTATATACATTTATGCAAACAAACAGGAGGACAAACAAGGGTAGTAGGGATGGTCTTTTGTAGGAAATATGAAGGTATGGAATACAGGTCTCAAACAGCAGGCAACAATGAGTGGGGGACAAGGGTGGTGCAAGCAATGGAGTGCAGAATAGAAAGGATGGGGTGAAAGTAAAGAAATTGGGGTGATAGACCTCCAGTGATGGATCACTGGTATGAAGGAGACCCCCAGTGATGGATCACTGTTATGAAGGAGACCCCCAGTGATGGATCACTGTTATGGAGAAGGAGATACACACCCAGGCCAGAGATTGGTCACTGTTATTCTTTTATACAAGGCAGATAAATACTTGCGTGTCACTTTGATGTTTTATGTTTTTATGTTAAGGTGTTCAGTGATGCATTAGCCCAATGGGAGACATGTATAGAACAATATTTCGTATCTGAAGTCTGAACCATGTCTGTGGAAATTTTATGGCTTGCATGCATTAGCCTTTGCTTGCTAAACGTACAGTGAATATACAGCTGTTGTCATGCACACAGATAACAGTGAACAGTGTGTGAACAGTGTGTGAACAGTGTGTGAACAGTGTGTGAACATACACATCAGCTGGAGTTTTGAGTGGGTCCTCGGTACACGCTGATTAATATGAGTATATGGGATTAATGTGGATCCATTGGTCCTTTAATAAAGCCTCATTTACATTCTAAGGATTCCCTCTTTCCCCCATCATATGGCTTCAGTACGAAACAGGAGTAGGTCAGTCAGGTTGGGCAAGTCTGTTCCTAAGGGACTCTCACCAAGGATTTGATCAGAGTTGACCGAGAGTTAGCAAGGATTTGACAAACCCATTGCCTGATCTGGGCCTTTGAGACCGGGGTGCTTCATTAATGCACAATAAATAGTCAAGTGCCACTATGGGTTCTACTTGAGTGTCTCCCTTCATTAGCTGTTAATTAGTCACTATTATTTTGTCAAGTCTAGCTGAGTATGATCACTGTGGTGTCAATATGGCCGCCTGGGTGCCGATTTCGTTAAAAAAAAAAAAACCTCATGCCCCCCCGTGGAAGGGCAGTAATTTGCTCCCTGAATCACTCAGCACTATGAGTACATATTTATCAGAGGATTTGTCAGCGCCTGTCAGCGGCCTGCCTTGTGCAAGCCGCCGGAATGCCGGGAGGACGCTAGCCAAGGCGTGACGGTCCAGCCTTCAGAGAGTCCTTGTGCTTTCAAGGCTGAGCAAACAGGCTGAACAAATGACATCATGGAGGGTTTGTTTTATTCTACTCTCAAAAGGCTACTCCAGTAGGAAAACGTGTCCTACTGTGCTCACTGGGATATTAGTCTAAGCCAGTGTTTTCCAATCCGGTCCTCGAGGACCCACAGACAGTCCATGTTTTTGCTCCCTCCCAGCTCCCAGTAGGACCGTATGGCAGGACACTGGGAGGGAGCGAAAACATGGACCGACTGTTAGTCTCTGAGGACCGGATTGGTAAACACTGCTTTAAGCAGTACTGGGAAATATTTTCACCAAACCGCGTTTCTAGCAAACCACGATGCCCCCGGCTCAGGCTGCTTTGATTGATAGACAAACCAGCTCAGGGGGCTGATGTTTCTGCTGCCTGGGCACCGTCTTTTCTCCTTTTAATGTGGAGAAATGCACGTCACACGCAGACCATCAAATGAGTCCGTCGTGTATCGTTTCTGAACCGTTTGGCTTGTCCTGCTGAAGTGAGACTTGATTAAATACAATATCTATATTAGATGGCGGAAGCCTGTGAAGGATATCGGGATCGAAAAGTAACATGCTGTGACAAATAGCAGGATTTTGTTTATATGCTGCCGAGAATTATAACCCCCAGGCTTTCATTTTCGCCTCGTCTCCCTCAGCTAAGGCCTGCCGGAACTGCTCCTTCGGGGCGATCTGTGACGGGCAGACCGGACTCTGCGTGTGCCCCACGGAATGCAAGAACACCTTCCAGCCAGTGTGTGGCAGCGACGGCAACACCTACGATAATGAGTGTAAACTGCACGTGCAGGCTTGCACCCAGAGGGCCGAGCTGCGGGTGGCCGCCCAGGGCAAGTGTGGTAAGTGCATGCGCCCATCCCACCGGCATGTCCCCAGCACCAGTGGGCTCTGCCTTACTGGTTTGAGGCTGCCTGTGATGGCTTTGACAAGGTTCTTTCTTTCTGTCATCGAATATGCTTTTTATACTTTGCTTTTATGTCGTTTTTTTTTTTTTTCTTTTTTTTGGTGTCATGGTGATGGGGAAAAACAAGGCTTTGAAGCTCACATTGGAGTGAGATGAGAGTGCTCTGCAAATCAGCGCCTTATTTAACCCAGTGTGATCCAAAATGTAACCCGTGCTATTAAACCGGCTAATGACCAGCTGTAGCTATGGGCAGAATAGCTGAATATGGGCTGAAGGGGGGAGCGAAATGGTGAATTTTCTTGGTTGCGGGGGGGGGGGGGGGCTCCTAATTAAAGCTTTACCCAGGTCCCCAGATATGGTGGAGCCGGCTGTGTTAATTGCTCTATGCCAGAGTTCCCCAGCTCCGGTCCTGCGGGGACCAGTCTGCGGCACAGTTTGGGGGTTTCCCCGCTCAGACACACCTTATTCAGCTCACCAGCTATACCTAGGACTGTCTGAGCAGAGAAACCCGCAAACGGTGTCGCAGACTGAACCCCCCCCCCCAGGACCGGAGCTTGGGGACCCCGCCACTCGCTCCGTCAGTCTCGGAGCCTAATTTTTTCCCCCATCACCGTTCCCTTTGTCGACTTTGAGTTTACGTTTGTGTTATTTCTCCACTGTGGGCGCAGAGAAGTGTGGTGCCACCGTGTGTGTATGGGGTGCCCGCTGCCAGCAGGACAGGTGTGAGTGCCCGGCGTGCCCGGGGCTGCCCTTCAGTCCTGTGTGTGGCAGCGATGGCACCACCTATGACAATGCATGTGAGCTGCAAGCCGCATCCTGCATCATCCAGACGGACATCAGTGTGGCCCGAGCTGGCAGCTGCGACGAAGGTGCAGTTCGTTTGATTGCCACTCTTTCTTTTTGTCTCATTCCATGTTCTTGAGTTGGATTCTTCCTCATATCAGTTGTTCATTTTTATGCACATCTGCTGAACGCCTACGCATTCTCCCTGTGCTTCTTGTTGTCGTGCCCCGGCTTCTTCAAATGCAACCCAGCATAATAAGTCTTAAGTTCGGTCAAAATATGTTTTCTTATAGATCAAAATTAAATTCCAAAGTATATATGCAAAAAGTTCTAAATCCCTTTAAAAAAATATGCAATCCGGTCAGGGCTGGATTATATTTAGCATGCGAGTGCTAAATGGCTAAAGTAACGCATAATGTGAAAGTATATCTAGGTATTTCATTCAAAATGAAACATCCATGCCAGTGGCATTCATGTTTCCTGGAATCATTTATACGGTCCGGGGTCCTGTGAGGCTCAAAGCACCTGCTACAGAATGCTGGCCCACACCGGCATCCTAAGGGCAATTTATACTCGTGTTTCTGGCCTGTGTGACGACACCCACATAATCATAAGGAGAGCATGCAAGCCGCACAAACTCAGGCCCAGAGGCGCCTGCCATCCAGCCTCTCTCTTAGTGCTGCAGTATTTGTCCCCATTGCATCACACATGCTTGTTTTCCGATTCTGTACCAGACTGTTGTCCAAAGCCCCACTCAGTGCAGCCTGTCACCCCCGGTAAACAGGCCACAAACACGCCCTGACCTACTTTAACCTTCTCTGCTCACTGGTTCCTTTTTGTTCTGCCATTACCAGCCTGTTGGGACAATGAAAAGATTTTGTATTTTACAATACAGGAGTTATTTTTTTTTCCTTCTGAATTAAACCAGTGATATACATAGAATTGATATGAGATAATGACATAATACATACAGATGGTGCATCTTTTGCTAAAGGTTATATTTATCTGTGTAGCATGCCTTACATTGCATTACTGTTCATTTAGTAGATAAATTTTATCCAAAATGGCATGCATTTTGAAAAGGCCAGGTCATCCAGTCCCTGGAGCAATTGGGGGTTAAGCATCTTGCTCAGGGGCTCAGCAGTGAAATCAGTCTGTCAGGCCTGGGATTGGAACCAGCAACCTTCTGGTCACAGGTACAGATTCATAACCTGCTGAGCCCAACACCAATGAACAATGAGCCATATGAGACCGTGAGAGTCATGAAAAGCAAAGAGTGTTTCCGGTTATGTGACATTAATTCGTAACAGACCCGCTGTAATGTCAGACTTTGTTGTTTTTCGTTTTGGCGAGCTTATGGTGGAACATCGAACACACAGTCAACTGAACACAAAGATAAACACGGAGATGAGAGGCAGAGGTGTCTGACTAGGACCGTATGATACACAGCATCAGGCCCATTGTCCTGAGGACCTGCAGCTATCACCAGTTTGTTGGTGGTGTCTGAACCTTTATTCCGGCAGTAGTTCAGCCATTAATAGGGGTACATGCATCTTGATGAACCAGTTATTAAGGTTGCGATTCAATGCATCGATCTGAAAATGTCGGAATCGATTTTTGGGTGTGAAATAAATAGTTCTACTTTGGGGTTGCGCGCGCTCATGTTGATATGCCAAATTAGGTCACGCTAACTTTAATACATCATTTCTTACTGTACAGTTCAGTAGTTGGCTTTTCGAAAATTTTGCAATAGTGTGTGCTTATTGTTTTAATAATAACAATAAAAATGTATATTTTGAGATTCTGCTTTCTTTCTGTAATTACACCATTGCATTAATGGTGTATAAGGTATCATGGTAGTGTTTGTGTTTTTTCATTGAAGTTAAAAAAAAGGTTTGAATTTAGGTTATCAAAGTCGAATAATCCATTAATCTAACTGAATCGTAATAGAGATGAAAGATTTACAATGCATTGAATTGTTCAGTAATCGCAATCAAATCTAATCACCCCCCGGCCATTGACTTACACCCCTACTCATTAGTGTAGTACATTAACCCTACACAACCCTGCATTGTTCTTGTTGAAAATGCCCTTTACACTAAGAAAATTGTAATGAACAGTGCATATTTCCACCAAATAGTAAGAATTCAGCTGGTCCCACCGGTACCACTCAGACCAGGCACTCATCTGTGCTCAGGGGCCCATATATGAGCACATTCACTGCTGCTGATTGGTTTTCATGCTTCATTTGCCTTGCTGTAAGTACAGGGTTTGATATTACGTGGTTAGTGTCTGCCCCCGTGCCGGAGTTTGACTAAGGCAGCTCGCAGTGCCGGCAGCTCTTTTGCCCGAAAGAGGGACACATTGTTACTTCTTACCCAGTCCTCAGTTGCCTGACCGGGCACCGCGGGGGAAGATGTGTCTTGTGAATAATTTAATTTCACTTCACTGGTACGGCTCACTGGTCTGTGTGGTTCATAAAACGTGTCCACGCCCCTCTTCCCCCTTGTCTTCGAGTCGCACGCTCTGAATGTCAGGGGCATCTGAATTACTGTGAATTACTGAGCTTACATTCTTGTCATAAATCCGCTTGTTCGTGTGAGTCAGGCATAGTGCTGTAGCGAGGCCGTGCTTGTCCCTTCATATATATGCCTTGTACCCGAAGACACAATTGCGAGTGATGGGGACAGCCACAACGGGTAATCTGTTCCCCAGTGGCTGGTGTATATTCATTCAGTGCTTCTTCAGTGACAGACTCGGAGTGTTTTGACAGGTTTGCACAGTTACTTTTTTCAGAAGGAGGAAACAGCATTGGTGCATGGGAGACGTATAGCAGGACTTTGGGAGAGTGAGCCTTGAGCAATGTTGAGGTGAAATTTATGTAGAGTTTGGTGGAACTTCACTGGTCGATTTGGGCTTTTAACAAGGCCATGTTTCATGCTGTCGGTGCATCATTACAGTAGGTGCCATTTAAAATAAATTCTTTTTTTTTTATGCAAAATGCTGAATGTAAGCCAGACACACGGAGCACGACTTTCCCGCTGCGTCTCATGGAACATCGACGTGAGGCTTTACCTTCGGCCCGAAACTTGTGGTGAAATGAGCTAAATTTGAATAAAAAATGTGCAAAGTATTTGTCAAACAAGTGGATATTTGTAAACCTGGCTATGTAGTTATTTATTAATTTAAAGGCGGCAAAAATCTCCCTGCTGGTCTGACGTCAAGCAAGATACTTGACGAAATGTCAACAGTCAAAAGGATCTGTCTGGGAGGACAATTAACATTCAGAGCTCACAGAAAAGTCTCCGGATGCTTACTTAATTAACAAGTAATAACGTTGCAAATGTATTGGTTTTCTATAAAAAATCATTACTTCATTTGTTTGCTCACAAAATATATTTTGTAAGCTGGAAGCTTTAAATTAAAACGCTAAAACGCTACTTATTTCAAGTAGCAATAAACTGAACCCCCAATTATAGTCCTAAAGCAGCTGTTCTGAGTTAAAAAGTTCATTGACACACAGCCTTATTGGATGTTATTTAATTAGTGACACCTTTACAAAAACATAAAACACCAAACATTCGTGTTTAGCATCCCTTTGGCAGCCACTGACTACAGTTGCAATTAATAATTAATACATTGCTTGTATGGTGCGCTTGTCTGTGGACTTTAGTTAAGAAACTTATAAATTTGCAGCATTACAGAATTCAGCGAGCATGCCAAGGCTTTCTGTGAGTGCTGTATCGGCATATTTCTGTATTTTTCAAAGGCTCCAATCAGCACTATTAAACAGGCCTGCTATGTGTATATGTAATTAGTACAAATAAGAGGAAACTGGTAAAAGGGAATTTTGGTAGTAAAAGCCGTGTAAATGTGTTTTATAAGAAACGTACTCGCACACCCAGTACTGCTAACTGGTGTTTTAATATGGTCTCATCAGTCAAATGGTGATGGACCCTGGGAAGGTCTGTCCCACAATACGCCACCCTTGTTGACTGCTACATGACGCTTGTTCTGATGGTACCAGGTGTGAAGAGCTTTTGCCCGTCGCTGCTGGAGATCTGACGTCACGTTTTATTTATTTTTTTTGCTTTGAAGCTGCAGCTGCCCCACCCCGCTCCCCCAAAAGAGAAAGGCAGCAGTTGATTTATTCATTGGTGTTTATTCATTGGCCGCATGCATCAGTCACATGGAGAAATGAAACTGTTGTGTCACTCTTTTATTCAGCAGTAATGAAAAATGACAGCATTCCAATTGGTGCCCACATAGGGAAATTTATCACCTGTTCAATTTCACACTTGGGTAAGTCCAAGCTCAGCCTCTTTGTCAACACTGACAAAGCACTGGCTACATATAGTGTATCACTTTAGGGCGAGACCTCCTGAATTTCCGATTACTGAAGGCTAGTGCTCTGTAGAAGAAAAAAAAACAACCCTATTATAGACCCTCAAAATAACGCAAATACTGATATTGCAAAGACCAATAGCAAATTATAGCGGAAAAAACAGAAACAAAACAGACCGCGGCATGATTCATCACCGCGTTATCCCCAAAGTTGGATCTTGCCTCGGTCAAAGATGCAATATCCTCATTCTGATGTTTGACACAGGGTTCACAGGATGCTGCATCCCTCGGCCTGCATCGTCACGCCCCCTGTAGTCCAGCAGTCCTGTGTGGGCATTCGCTCTGGGCTTCTCTCACTTTCTAAATGCCGAGTTAAACTTTACTTCTGCTCACTGAAGTCATAATGTGAAGGTCACTCTTCAGTTCTCTGATTTTCTTTTTCCAGCTCTTTTTGTTCTTTTTTTTATCAATCTTCCACAAACCCCTCAAGTCATTTCCTCAAATGAATTTTTTAGTTCACGTCTTTGTATTTGTACTTCTCTTTGTTAGTCCCCTAGCTGAATGGTCATTTAGCCAGAAATCTGAGCCAAGAAGCAGCAAATAACATGGGGATGCAAGACATAATTGATAACGCTTTTCTTTATTCTGTTTGTGATATATTGTATTCTTGAATATAGATTCTTTTCATATCTAGTTTTACAGAACAGCAATACACTTTTGTCGACAAACTGCTTTGGTTGTCATTGATATTAGAAAATGAGGCAATTTGGGAAGAATTGGGCTTGTAAGTAAAAGATTGCACGTTCTATTCTTAAGGTCATGAAATGTTTTCTAAGTTGCTCCCTAAAAGCTTTGTGAATAAACTAAACTTATACGCTTTATAAGTTGGAAGCCGATTAGATTGTAGATGATTGAAGGCACAGCTAGTATATCAGAGATGATTATGAGAGCAAAATGAGCGCAGTGATGTGGAACATTCTCAATGATTAAAGTGTTATAAACATAGAATGGCAAGAATAATGCAGTATATGGGTAAGGAATGTATCTGTGTTAAATGAGCTTTCAAGAATTGTAATTTAAGTATATTCAGATCCACACGACCCTGCTCAGCATAAGAGGGAGGGAGGGAGGATGGATGGATGGATGGATGGATGTGTATTCAGATGCTATGGAAAAACTTACCTTTTACATGTTAGAGCGTATCTAGTGGAATTGCCATTTTTTTGGATAGACCCTATGTGAGTCATTCGTATTCACTGATCTAGTCATGTTAAAAACTAGGTGCTATAAACCTTTTGGACCTCAGCATGTTTTCTGGTTTTAGATCTCTAGCGTTGTGCCTGTCAAGTGGTTCTTTTCTGTTTTTGGTTTTTTATTTAATCTGTTCTGCTCCAGGGACCCGCTTTTCTGGAAGTGTGTGTTTCAGTAGCTCGGCTGCCTGAAATCAGCTGCGAGGAAAAAGCCAAGGCGGCCCCGGGGCCTTTGATTGGGGTGGCACTTCGTTTTGGAACGGCTCAGACACGCCGCTGCTGAATAAGTCATGTCTCACTGCTTTCGGTGCATTTATTTGGAAACAGTCCTCGCTCCCTAAGCGTGTTCACACCACCCCCAGTCCACGCGCTGCTTTTCTCCACGGACACATGTCATTTCCCCGTAGACTAGAGCGAGGAACACTGTCCTATTTCAGATTTAGAAACCACATATGTTTATGTAACATTAACTCTACATTCATATAAAATTTGCAGTTAGAGGTATTTTTGTGTATACAAGCATTGTCCTCATAAGACTCTTCACTTGGATCCCCCACGTCTCATTCTCAGAGAACTGTGTGCCGTGTAATGTTTACTGATGGTTTCTCTATTACAAATGTCCTAGAATTTTCATCTCTGATACAGTGTGATTAATATAATGGCTTATTGGTGGCTAATTAATGTTGTTAATCATTTCCTACTCTGTGATTCATCATTAATATTGGCTATCATCAGTGTTTTAGACTGAATTACATCAGTATTTTAAGTTTTCAGTATTGTATTTTCAGAATTGTAATTCACCATTGCAGGAAGGCCATCACACAAGGACTTCTTGTGAGCCATATTCCCATGTTCATGCACTGAAGAGATTACTTTCCAAGTTACCTTTTTTCCACAGAATTCACTGTTTTTACTAGTTGTCCTCCAGAATCCAGTTGTTGCTGCTTTTTGGTTTTTTAACTGACACTCGTGTCTTCAAAATGACAGTCAGAGTCAGCCAGCTTCCCTGGGCCAGTTTGTATTAAGTATCATGCTCAAGAGCCGATCGCTCATCTTTTTTTTCCCCAAAAATTGGGTTTGAACCCGCAACCTTCTGGACGACAGGCATCGATTGCAAACCTGCTGAGTCATACAGTACCTGCAAACCCTATTTGTGTTTCTCTTGTGCAGAATGCGGGTCAGGAGCCTCTGGGTCTGGACTGGATAGCAGCTGCGAGCAGGAGCGCTGTCGCCTGTTTGGTGGGTCGTGGGACGAGGATTCCGAAGAGGATCGTTGTATGTGTGACTTCATCTGCCATAATGTGCCGCATAACCAGGTAACTTCGGCCTGGGTTCCTGAAGGCACCGTCGAATGTTTGTGCTCTCGGACAAAAAGCAGACATTTGCATTTATTTGAATTGCTCATTCATTGTCCCTTGTAATCCATTTCTTCGGAACAGACTAGAAGGGACCTCAGACTTTTAGCTTTACAAGCTAGAAAACTGGGGTACTGGCAAGCTACAATAAGTAGCGATTAGTGCGGCATATAATACCTGCATTAAACACCTCCTCAGATGTCTGTGGGATCCGTTGTTACATCTTTTTGCGTTTCCCTGAACTCCCTGTCCATTTGGCCGCCCAGGTGTGTGGCTCCGATGGACACACGTACAGCAATGAGTGTGAGCTGAAGAAGCGAAGATGTGAGAAGCAGGAGCCCTTGGTGCCTCACAGTCAGGGACCTTGCACAAGTAAGACTCACAGCTGTCTTCCCCACTTCAGCCTCAGCACATGTCTTGGCCAATGCGCTCTGTACAGTTGAGCTGAATTTAGTGTCTGTACCAACCCATTGTATAATAACACCACATTACGCAATAACTCGACAAAGTGTCAATGAAGACAACCGTTTTGGTTAATTTTTACATAATGCACAGTATTACATTTTCATCATTAAAATGTGCAACACCCTTATTTTATAATAACCATCGCAATCGCAGTATGTAATAAATTACTACAAAATGCTACGTTTCGGCTGTCTATTACAAAATGTGACAGATTATTACAAAATGTAGGTGTTACTGCATAACAAAGTGAGAATTTTACATTTATTTACTACATAATGCTCTATTATTATTTAATACATTGTTACAGTCCCTAATGTTGTTGTTGTTTCTTAATAAGCTATGGTGCATGCATTCTGTTTCCTCTTATCTGAGCCTAGCAGAAACATGAGATGACTCTATGACAAAGGTGAAAATAACAGGTTACGTAAGATGTGTTTAGTCAGCTTTTCGATACGGGACACAAGTGTGGGTTTAATGACTTGTATCTGAGACCCATCTTTGGGCTCCGGCAGCGACTAAAAGGGTCATTTCATCACCACTGGGGTTCAGTCCAGTGAAGCAGCCCCGTATCTCAGCTGACGCAGCTTTGCTTAAGGGCTAAAGAGTGATGGTCCTCCCTTTAGGTTCCAGGCCTTGGAGGTGACCTCATAACAAACCTATTCTATACCCGGGGAGATAAACATTACAGACACAGACAGACATTAATTTCCGGTCGTGATGATGGTGCTGCCTTAAAGAGCAAGTCTTCCAGGTTTGACGGCAAACACCAGGAACTTTGTCTGTTTATTATGATTGTATTTTTATTCTGATAAACATAACTATCGCCATTACAACATTAAATTCTGTGTATGCAAAGTTGGTTGTTGTAAATCGTGTGTAAATATCCCGTTATGTTTCTATTCCACATTATCATCTTCTCTTTTATAATAATCCACCTTTTCTCTTTAGGTACTTCCCCACCTGGCTTGACACAAGCTAAGCACTGCAGTCAAACAACATTTGGCTGTTGTCTTGACAACATAACAGCAGCCCTGGGTGTGGGGCTGGCAGGATGCCCCAGTAAGAGTTTGACCTGTGATGCAATAACCTGGCACTGACACTTAATTAAAACGCATGTCTTATTTTGATACTAATGATCCGTAAACCAGTATTCTGTGTAATTGCTTATTCAATGAGTTTGAATGTAACTTGCCGCAATTCCATCGTATACAGTATGTTTATAGAATGCCTGCAGGGTTTCTGTAGCAGTAATTGGGTGTTCCTCAGGTACCTGTCAGTGTAACCCTTATGGTTCCTATGGGGGGTCATGTGACCCAACCGGACAGTGCTCTTGCAAGCCCGGTGTGGGAGGAGAGAAGTGCGACCGCTGCGAGCCAGGATTCTGGAACTTCCGTGGCATTGTCACCGAAAATATGAGCGGCTGCACACGTAAGAGACCCCCCACTGCCCTTGTCTACCTGCATTGCTATTTTTACTAAACAGAGACTGGCACAGTGAGTCAAAGCCATTCTTCTCCCTTATGGAAAACCATGTTTCCTGGTGCACGAATGGCTTTGTTTTTGTGACCTCTAGAAATTCAGTTTCGAATAAATTGCTAAGTTTTCCCAATGGCTTGATTTAACAAGGTTCCCCTTCAGATAAGGAATGAGCCATCAGCTCTGACCATGTAAAGCATGGGGATCCTCTAGCACTGCATCGCTGTGATGTTTTCTTAGCAGTAAATCCAGGAACCTGTTCCTGCATCTCATAAGCATGCAGCGTGTGCTCAGAATCCAGACTCTGTCTGACATAAAGTCGTCGAACAGAGGAGCGAGGTCTCAGGTCACTCTGAGGTTAAGTGCAGAATAACCCCTGGGGCAGCTGTTTGTCAGATGCTTGCCACAGAGGGAAGGAGGTATAGAAATGAAATCAAATTATGTGGCTTAACATGGTCAATGAAGAGCGTTTATCTCGGAATTGAGCATTTTTTTTCTTCCTTGTCTGGTTTCAGTGGTTTCTGCAGTCCATAGTACTTACTCATAGTACTGTCTGTACTGACCTGACCTCTACTGTATTATCACTGTCACTACAGAATCAGAGTCAAATGTGGATGTGAGTCGCACATATAGTGACAGTCGCCACTCAGTCAGTAGTAAACGGTTTAATTGCCTTTGACCAACAGACTCCTCATCTGCCTTTAAATCCACCGTCTCTCCCAAAACGCAGCTTGCCACTGTGACATGCTGGGCTCCGTGCGGGACGACTGTGAGCAGATGTCAGGCTTGTGCTCGTGCAAGCCTGGTGTGAAGGGCATGAAGTGCAACGTGTGCTCTGACGGCACGGAGATGGGCGCCGGGGGCTGTGAGCACGGTAGGACGCGCACGGCCAGTCGGCGCTCCGCGGACTTCATCACAGATCAGTGCCATTTCACTCTGAGTGCACTAACCTCTATGTCATCTCCTCACGATGAAGACATCTGCGTAAGCTATATGCACTCCGGTTGACGTCGTTGAAAGCTCTATTCAAGAGAAAGCACCAGTGCTTTAGAGTATTGTTTCCCAACCCGGTCCTTCGGGATCTGTGTACGGTTCATGTTTTTGTTTCCTTCCAGCTACCAGTAGACTCTGAACCAGTGTTTCCCAATCCAGTTCTCATGGACCCACAGACAGTCCAGGTTTGTTCCCCTTCCAACTGCCAATAGGAATGGGCTGTCTGTGGGTCTCCAAAGACCAGACTGGGAAACACTGGTTTAGAGATTTTGCAGTTTAGGAATGGCTGAAGGACAAATGTGATGCAAGATTTATTCTCACTTCTGAGCTGTGCTTGTGTAGCAGTTTTTCTTTGGTTACTCTCCTGACCCAGAGGTGGAACTCATTGACATTAAGAGCTGTGCATGCAGCAGATGGTCCAGTAACCTGACATTCTTCAGCCAGGTTGTCCATATGGCTTTTTTTTTAAAAAATGTGTCGTTGTTTCATAATGTCTCCATTCAGGCTTGGGGGGCAGATCCTCCTGTGAAGAGATGGAATGCAAGTTCGGAGCATCCTGTGTGGAGGTGAATGGCCAAGCCCACTGTGAGTGCCCCTCCCCTGACTGTGACGAAAGGAACAGGACTAAGGTGAGCTCCCTGCTACTCTTCATGATTATCAGAGAAGAATAGGTTAGAGAAAGTGAGGATTTAATTTACAGTATCCGTCAAATGTTTGGACACAGCTACCCAAAAACAGGTGTATTTTGTATAATTCTCCACATTTTAGAATGATTATAAAGACAACAAAATTATAAATATGGAATTATGGATTGGCCAAGAAAATTATTAAACAAAAATATATATATTTGTTTGTGGCGAGGGCAGCTCTGTGGATTTGGACTTCAATTTCTGGGTTGGCAGAGTGATCCCATTCTGGGGCCCTTGTGTAAGGCCGTTAACCCCAGCTGCTCCAGGAATGGGCTGACCCTGACATAACTTGTCAGATTCACTGTACCCCAGTATAAATTGGCTTTAGCTTTGTTCACTTACAAAGATGACTACCTTAAATCCGACAACCTATCTTGCTAGCCCAAAAATGCAGGTTTGTGATGCGTACTCCTAGTCAGGGCTAAGGGGTTAATTTAATATATCCCTGGTTACATTTGTAATATATGATGCAGAGGTGGCCAATCTGAAGAGTTCTCACAGCTGACCTAAAGGTCACCCCCAAAACCTGCATGCACACCAACCCTTTGCGGATAAGATTGGACACCCCGGCTATAATACTTAACATTTTTCCGTTTCTGCATAGAAAGTTTCAGGTATTTACCAACTAAGTACTTTGAAACGTATTCTGCATGTACCTGTGTTCACGTTTATTCACGTGTATCTTTGTGTCTGTGTGTTTGCTTGCATGCGTGCACCATTGCAGGTGTGCGCTTCCGATGGGGAGACATACGCAGACCTGTGTCAGCTGAACACCATAGCCTGTCGGCAGGACAAGGTCATCACTGTGAAGCACGAGGGGCCGTGCGCGGGTGAGAGCGCGAGGTTATCACGCACGGGAGAGCGTATCGAAATGATCTGTCAGCAGACTAACAACACACCGCTCAGGGTAAACTACAGATCCCCAGGCTACAGCTGGACCTCTGGCTGAGATATCGTGCCCAGTTGATATCACTTATTTGTAAATTTAGTTAAATCTGAATTTCCGAAAACACAGATTTGTCAAGTGCATGTTCATGCCGCTCAATTCTTGGTCCGCCACATTCGAAAGATGCTCTGTCGGATTCCGATCTGGCAACTGAGGAGGCCATTGAAGTGCCCTGAACTCATTGTTATGCTAATGGAGGCCGCTTAAGATGACTTCTGTTTAGTGACACGGCACATTACCCTGCTGGAAGTAGCCATTAGAAGATGGGTAAATGGTGCCCATAAAGGGATGCACATGGTCAGCAACAATACTCAGATATGTCATTTAAACAATACTCAGACACTGTGTCATTTAAACGATACTCAGATACTGTGTCATTTAAACAATACTCGATTCGTGTTAGGGGGCCCAATGTGCTGAGGAAACATTCCCTACATCATTACATCACCACCAGCCTGGACTGGTGACAAAAGGCAAGATGGATCCATAGATTCATGTTTTTAGCGCCAAATTCTGACCCTACGCTGTACTGTACGTATCGCAGCAGAAACAGATTCATCGCACCAAGTGACCTTCCTTTAATCTTGGAAAGTCTGGGGTCAGTGAGCTGGTGCCCACAGTGGCCTCAGTTTCTGGGTCTTAACTGACAGTATTAGAGTCCAAACTTCTGCTCTTGTGGCTCATTCACGTCAAGGTTCGACATGTCATACAGAGATGCTTTGCTACTCACCTTTGAGTCTCTCTAGCTTTCAGTTTGGTCCAATCTGGACCTTCTAGCTGAGCTTTCTTCTCAACAAGGCATTTCCACTGGCAGCAGCAGTGTTTGCCAAAACTGAAGCCATGCATCTGTGTCGGGCCCCCGAGTCGTTGGGGCCCCCTGTTGGCCACAAACAGCTACTGCACTAACCCAAATTGACATCTTCAGTGAGGCCTCAGAAACAACAAATCCAGCTTGTCTCATTGGGTTTTATTTTTCTATTTCGCACCAATTTGGAAATCAGTAGGATGTGAAACACCAGCATCTAGGCCTCGGTCAGAGTCATTCGGATCGGAATTCTTACCCATTCTGATCTGACCATCAACTGAAGCTCTTGACATATCTTTTCAAGCTAATATTCTGCTACAACATGATTGTCTGATTAGATATTTGCATGAACTATCAGGTGAGAAAACAGGTGATAGTAATAAAATGGCCTGTAAGTGTGTATGTATACATCATCATCATACACATACACACACACACACTATATATACATGTTAGATTTGCTGCCTGGCTGATTTAGTATATATTATTTAAATTACGGTAAAATTTGTTGGTTAAATTCAAAATCGTTTCAGTTGGTCTATGGCAGACTAAGGATTATGTTTCAAAGCCGGTCCTGATGTAATTGGGTAGATATATTCTTCAACAAATATATTCAGTGATTAGTCGGTTTGCTACTATTTAATTGCCCAATTTTTTTTTTACATATTTCATATGGCAAAAAAATCTGTTTTTATGGACAATAACAGGCAGTGCTTAAAAACGGACAAACCAGTGAGCTGCTGTGTTGCCGTTGAGCTCTGAGGCACTGGGAACAGTTCAAAGAGCTACTGTATAGAAATTGCATATCTCTTTCTTGAGAAAAAAATTCAATAATTATGTGCTACAAAAGCATTTTAGAAGGGAATGAGCAATTATTTTCAAATGTATTCACAAAGCTTTTTTCATAAAAAATAGGTTTAACCTTTTTATGAGATATAAATTCTCTATTTTAGAGGAGGTCATAGAGGAAATTTACTGGGTAGAGGACACACTCTTGAGTACTGATTCAAGTACTCAACTAAAGAATACCCATAGTTCACTGCTGGCAGGTAAGAGGTGGGAGAGAGCAATCATATAGCGGATGACATCACTTTTCCAAGAATATGCAGTATATTCATGTCCCGCTTTGCCAGATTGTTCTGGATAGAGTGGAAGAATTTGTCTTATGGCTGGAATCTGAACTATAGATATAAATCTGTCAATGGTTCACAGTCTGATGCTTAGGATTGTACTTTAAGGGCTTCCTTAGGGTTCCTTTTCACAGAGCACCATGGAGATGTCGTAGATTCCAAAACTTACTGGAGGAGAAGGGGCTGGTTGTATCAGATAATAACTGATATTATGCTTCTCTGATGTGTTTCTTTAGAAAAAAATGTATATGAAAAAAGAACTTTGTTGAGGGAATTCTTTTTATGATCAGGACATAACATTCCCCCACTGAACTGCTTATATAAATGTACAAATATGTCAACTACCTACATGTACCTAAATTAGGTTGGCTGTGTAACACTAACGTAAGGTGAGGTGATGTAAAAATGTGGATATAGAATGGTATTTTTTCTTCGACTGAATTAACCCTATACTCCTGAATACTTAGTATTTGCTAAAAAAAAAGATGAGCTGAAAGAAGCGTCTTCCACTATTGAGTGAGAAGATTGTACTAATTTTAAACGTGATGCACTAGCAATTACTCTATATGGCCCAAATATTCTTTAGAAATTATAGTAAAATCTTGTGTGACCTTTGTCGAGCCTTTGGTAATTTTGCCGAAAAGAGAGTCTTTTGAAGTTAGTTGGAGGCAGACTCTAAAGGTCAATGTACAGATGAAATAAATGAGTAAAAGATAAAATTAGTACCCTGGCAGACGCTGGGCTATGAATTATCTGGCTTTAGGGTGTGCAGTCGGTGATGGGGGTTCTCTCCCATATCACCAGCAGTGTTCCTGCCCCCCCATATGGCAGCTTCACCTGCTTCTGCGCTCCGGTCCGGCGGCGGTCATGTAAACAGATGGCGTAAGTAGGCCATAGGTGACGTGACACGGATGTTCCCCTTCACCGGCTCTCCCCGAACCCGCTTCCGTGTCGCCACGCCGCACTCGCTCGCACCTTCTCTCTGCCCTTTTTCACCTCCCTGTGGACCGGCGCGACGTCCAGCTCCGATAACCGCAGTGAGGAAGCAGGCGGAGGTGACAGTGATTTTCTGCATCTCGCCAACATTGTCATGCGCCTTAGAAAAAACGAACAGAGCGTTAAACACGATTACCGAATTTTTCCACTGTGCGGCTCTCCTTGCCAGTTTTTCCCTTTCCTTTTTATTGCATGAGTCACAGTGACAGGAGCTTGGACACCCGTGTCCTTCTCTTTTCCGCCACACTGATGTAATACTTGGCCTATGATCAACCGCGGGGTTATGCGAGACCCCCACCGCGACCATCTTCGCCGCGATAGCATCTAAAGCTGCCCGCTGCCTCCGAGCATTTGTTGCTAGCAGAGTTATTTCGATCAAGTTGGCACGTTTAGTCATTTTCTGATTTTCGCGCGTTCGTTACGCTGCCATTTCGGAAGGTC
>JAABNY020000129.1:17495025-17511013 GCA_015164015.2 Brevimyrus niger
GTGAGGGTAGGAACGTAGATCGACTGGTAAATTGAGAGCTTTGCCTTTTGGCTCAGCTCCTTCTTCACCATGACAGATCGATGCAGTGCCCGCATCATTGCTGACACTGCACCGATCCGCTTGTCGATCTCCTGTTCCATCCTTCCCTCACTCGTGAACAAGACCCAGAGATACTTAAACTCCTCCACTTGGGGAAGGACCCCCTCCCCGACCCAGAGAGAGCACTTCACCTTTTTCCGGCTGAGAACCATGGTCTCAGATTTGGAGGTGTTGATTTTCATCCCAGCCGCTTCACACTCAGCTGTGAACTGTCCCAGTGAGAGCTGAAGGTCGCGGTCTGATGAGGCCAACAGAACCACATCATCTGGAAAAGCAGAGAACTAATTCTGAGGTCACCAAGCCGGACACCCTCAACGCCCTGGCTGCACCTAGAAATTCTGTCCATAAAAGTTATGAACAGAATCGGTGACAAAAGGCAGCCCTGGCAGAGACCAACCCTCACCGGGAACGAGTCCAACTTACTGCCAACAATGCGGACCAAACTCTGGCACCGGTTGTACATGGACCGAACAGCCCTTATAAGGTAGCCCGGCACACCCGGAGCACTCCTCACAGGACTCCCAGAGGGACGCGGTCGAATGCCTTCTCCAAGTCCACAAAACACATGTAGACTGGTTGGAAAAAACTCCCACGCACCCTCCAGGACCCTGCCGAGAGTATAGAGCTGGTCCACTGGTCCACTGCCGGGGAGAAATCCACACTGCTTCTCCTGAATCCGAGGTTCGACTATCCAACGGACCCTCCTCTCCAGCACCCCCGAATTGACCTTACCAGGGAGGCTGAGGAGTGTGATTCCCCTATAGCTGGAACACACCCTCCGGTCCCCCTTCTTGAAGAGGGGGTCCACCACCCTGGTCTGCCAATCCAGAGGCACCGCCCCTGATGTCCATGCGATGCCACAGATGCGTGTCAACCAAGACAGCCCTGCAACATCTAGGACCTTGAGGAACTCTCATCCACCCCCGGGGCCCGGCCACCGAGGAGCTTTTTAACCACCTCAGTGACCTCTGCCCCAGAGATAGGTGAGTCCACCCCCAAGTCCCCAGACTCTGCTTCCTCGTTGGAAGGCGTGTCGGTGGGATTGAGGAGGTCTTCGAAGTATTCCTTTCACCGACCCTCAATGTCCCGAGCTGAGGTCTGCAGCGCACCATCTCCACCATAAACAGTGTTGATGCTGCACCGCTTTCTCGCCCTGAGATGCCGGATGGTGGACCAGAATCTCCTCGAAGCCACCCGAAAGTCATTCTCCATGGCCTCGCCGAACTCCTCCCAGACCTGAGTTTTTGCCTCAGGGACCACTAAGGCCGTGTTCCACTTGGCCCGCCGGTACTCATCAGCTGCCTCCGGAGACCCACAGGCTAAAAAGGCCCGACAGGACTCCTTCAGCTTGACGGCATCCCTCACTGCTGGTGTCCACCAGCGGGTTCGGGGATTGCGGCCATGACAAGCATCGACCACCTTACGGCCACAGCTCCGGTCAGCCGCCTCCACAAAGGAGGCGTGGAACATGGCCCATTCGGGCTCAATGTCCCCCGCCTCCCTCGGGACTTGGGCGAAGTTCTGCCGGAGGTAGGAGTTGAAGCTTCCTCTGACAGGGGATTCCGCCAGACGTTCCCAACAGACCCGTAATATGCGCTTGGGTCTGCCAGGTCTGACCAGCTTCCGCCCCCACCATCGAAGCCAACCCACCATCAGGTGGTGATCGGTTGACAACTCCGCCCCCCTCCTCACCCGAGTGTCCAATACATGCGGGCGCAATTCCGATGACACGACCACAAAGTCGATCATTGAACTGCGGCCTAGGGTGTCCTGGTGCCAAGTGCGCATATGGACACCCTTATGCTTGAACATGGTGTTCATCATGGACACAAGTCCAACAATAAAACACCACTCGGGCTCAGATCGGAGGGGGGGGGGGGGGCATTCCTCCCAATCACGTCTCTCCAGGTTTCACAGTCATTGCCCATGTGAGCATTGAAGTCCCCCAGCAGAACAAGAGAGTCCTCCTGAGGAGCACTCTCTAACACCCCTTCCAAGGGCTCCAAAAAGGGTGGGTATTCTGAACTGCTGTTTGGAGCATAAGCGCAAACAGTCAGAACCCGTCCCCCTACTCGAAGGCAAAGGGAGGCTGCCCTCTCGTCTACTGCGGTAAACCCCAATGTATAGGAGCCCTGCCAGGGGGCAATAAGTATGCCCACCCCAGCTTAGCGCTTCTCTCCATGCGCAACTCCAGAGTGGAAGAGGGTCCAACCCCCTTCAAGGAGACCCAAGCCGTGCGTCGAGGTGAGCCCGACTACATCTAGCCGGAACCTCACAACTTCGCACACAGCTCAGGCTCCTACCCCACCAGAGAGGTGACATTCCATGTCCCTAGAGCTAGCTTCTGCAGCCGAGGATCGGACCGCCAAGGTCCCCGCCTTCGGCCACTGCCCAACTCACACTGCACCCGACCCCTATGGCCCCTCCTACCGGTGGTGAGCCCATTGGAGGGGGGACCCAGGTGCCTTGTTCAGGTTTTGCCCGACCAGGCCCCATGGGTGCAGGCCTGGCCACCAGGCGCTCGCCATTGAGCCCCACCCCCAGGCTTGGCTCCAGGGGGGGCCACGGTGACCTGCGTTCGGGCGAGGGAACGTATGTTACAACTCATCATAAGGGGTCTTGTGAGCCACACTTTGTCTGGTTCTTCACCCAGGACCTGTTTGCCTTGGGTGACCCAAACAGGGACATAAAGCCTCAGGCAACTTAGCTCCTGGGATCATTGGAACATGCAAACCCCTCCACCACGATAAGGTCTCGGCTCCGGGAGGGGTTTAGGTAGATGCATGTAAGGCAAATGCATAGAAATCATGGAGTACGCTGGATAATGCATGTGTTCTAACTTCAAGCTGTGAGTTACACATTTTTAAATGCAGTGTACAAAGGCTACTGCTGTGCATTGGGTGGGTCTTTGCCTTCACAGCCAGTATAATGCATGGCTTGGACTGCATGAACCCTTACATAATCGGTGTAGTTTTGATATTTGAATGAAGTGCTTCTTCGATTTTTGTGCAGCTGGCTTCTGAATTCCAATGTGGTAAATGTCCTCAAAGTAGCACACTAAATCTCCCAGTTTCAGTTGTACCTTGGTATGATATTTATGCATCAAATAATTTTCATCATGTTAAACGATGTCTGCCTTAATTATTACTGCTGAATGGTTATCTCAGTAGGGTGGAAGGAGGCTGTTCCAGCGGCCTGCTTTAATCTGCCATTTACATTTTTTCCGTAAAGGCTTTATGAGGTATTAATCATCAGATAATGATTTTATTTGAAGTTCTGATAACAAATGGAAGGTAGCATTAATAGTAATGTAGCTTACAGTGCATTGCTCATTATTTCCCAGTGCAAAAGAGCCATTAAGGATGCTGACATTTACTTATCCCTGTAAAGTGTGTTTATGTAATCACTTGCGTAGTCATTATCACTCAGCACAATAAGCAAGTAAAAAAAAACTTACATTTAAAGCCAAGTGAGCGTTTTATATTTACATAATCCTCTTGTCATTTGCCATGACAATTTCTTTCTTCTTCCTACAGCTAAATGAGTTGTTCCAGAAGTCGGACATAAATAAGGACTTCAAGAGTGTTAGAGTCCGAAATCTTGCTCCAAGTAACTCCCTCCTTGCCTTTGCGGAGGTCCATCTTGATGCAGGTGAAATTACCTTACCTTTTGTTAGAGTCCTTTTTTAAAAGGTGCCCGATTTTTATATAAGTCGATTTTGGACACAGATAAAATACATTGGTTTTAGTTCTTTATAGATCCGGATGAAATATACTGGCTTTCAAAGAGATCTTTGTTACATCCTAGTAAAACAGTCTCTGCTAATGTTCCAGGAATGTCAGTCCCATAAGAATTACAGAATTCCGTGCCATTTTCTTATGTGAGCTGTTATTAAAAAAAATCTACTCATTCTCCAGTCAGAAAGTAAAAGTATAGGGCCATGGTCTAGTGTCATTTATGTCATTCTGAAAAGGAAAATATCCACTGGTCAGCTTGTCTTAGTTCATTAAGGTAGTATACTATTTCATTAAAAAGCATTTTTTCTTTCCCTGTGTGGTTTGCTATTTTGTATCAGTGTAACTATTCTTCTAAGATCGTACCGATCAAGTACCAGTATATTACATTTCCACAAGCTTTGCTAACCTGTTATGAATGCTCTGTTCCAGCCACAACATCTCTGTTGCTCCTTCAAGAAGCCATCACTCCTCCTCCACATAAATGTCCATCCAGAACTCTCTCCATTTCTACCCTATGCTATTACACTCTTACCACTTCCAGATTCTTTCTCCCTTTCCCATTTTCCAACTGTTTACCTTTTATTTTGCTTTACCTAGAACCCCTCCCATTTACCTATAATCCCTCCTCATCACTCCACATATCAGCGCTACTGCTTCACCCTGCCTGACTTGGCTTTTTGTCACGAGTCCAGTTCCTTAGCAATGGCCCTAAAATCAGCTAAGAACAAATATGCTACACAGCTATGAAGTAAACTTTACAATGAGTCGTGTTCTAACTGTGTCTCAGACACCAGGCACACCATGGAGGATGTTGAGGGGGCTCTACTGAAAGAAGTGAAGTCAACTAAGCAGACAGCCATAGTTGTGAAGAAACCAGTGGAGGAGAACATTCGGTTTAATAACTATGGTAAGAATCCAGTGGAGGAGAACATTTGACTTAATAAGTATGGTAAGAATCCAGGGTAGGAGAACATTTGGTTTAATAACTATGGTAAGAATCCAGGGTAGGAGAACATTTGGTTTAATAACTACGGTAAGAATCCAGGGTAGGAGAACAATTGGATTATTAACTGTGGTAAGAATCTGACAAACGTTGGGTTTAATATTGGTGAGCTCCTGAACCTGACAGTTGACTAAAATTGTTTTAGATTAATTATATGAATGTGGCCAATGAGTGAATCTCAAATCTTCACTATAAAAATCGTACCAGGGACGTCACTAGTGCTGTTTGTATAAATGTCTAATGATGCCGCTGTTCTTACACCCCTTTGTCTCTGCCAGGCCTCTCCACTATCCCATTTGTCACCACAACAACAATGACCAGCACCCTGCTGCCAACTGCGTCCTGGGCCAATCAAAACGGCGGTACCAGCAGCATGGCCCCTCTGGGCCCCGGGGCCACCACAGCGTCCCCGGTGACCAGGCCACGCACCACCCCCTCCTACCTCCCCCAGCACACCACGCCCTTAAGGGCAAAACTGATGCCCAAGCATGCGAGGCCAACGCGCCCCCCCCCGCCATGTGCGTCCCACCCCTGTCAGCATGGGGGCACCTGCGAGGAGGACGGCGAGGACTTCACCTGCGTCTGTCCAGCGGGAAGAGGAGGCGCAGTCTGTGAAAAAGGTCAGTTAGACAACGACAGACAGAATGCTATTTTTAATATCATATATCCTATATGTAAGAATTAGAATAAAATGATCTGTGGTCATTCTTAACACACCGCAAAGCACACGACAATGAAATGTGTTCTCTGCATTTAACCCATATGTGACTTTTGTGACATAGCAGGGGGCAGCTAATTTGCGCCCGGGGAGCAATGCTTGGGGACGGTACCTTACTCAGGGTACCTCAGTGGTGACTTGTTGGGGGGGGGGGATTCGAACCTGCAATCTCCATCACACCACCACTTAGTCAATGCAAGATTGGAGGAAGCTTAGTATGTAATTTTTAGTGATGCAGTACGCATTGTTGGTTAAGCTCAGCCCCTGGATTTTGGGGTTCGCGATAGATCCTCGCTTTGCCAAGGTAGGGAGTTCCCATGATATCTTTTGCTGAGTGAAACATTATGCCGGCGGCTGCACGATAAATTTTTCCAGCCCACATACCCACTGGCCCACCTGGAAAATGCCCAGTATGCCAGATGGCGGGGCCAACCCTGATAACAGGGTAATCTTAAAAAGCTGTTTGGCTACCCCTGTTCGGAATGAACAGTGTGTCGACAATACGTCGATGTCTCATTTACTCAGTAGATGATTTGACTAGGGCAAAGACAATAGTCTATTTAGTGCAATTAAATAAAAAAATAAATAAATCATCAAATTAAAAATGAAGGACATTTAAATCAAGACAGAACCTGTCTACATGTCTTCTTTACTGAGTTAAATGAATATTTATTAAAATGCGTGTGGCTCAGTGGGTTTGTCATCTAGGATCAGAAGTCGCATCTCTGTTGGACCCTTGAGCGAGGCCCCCAGCCCCCCCGAATTGCCCCAGTGGTGCTAGAGAAATAGCCTAACCCTGTATTCTGACAGCAGACTTTGCTCTTAACTCTGTGTGTGTGTGTGTGTGGGGGGTTGCGTAGATCACATTTCAGGACCAAATTGTAAAAGTGTAATAAAACCTAAAATGTCCCCACTTTTGGGGACATCTTTTGAGGTCCTCATTTGGTTAACCTTGGTTTTAAAAACATCTGTGAATACAATCACAAAAGTAAAAATGCCAAAAGCCTTGTATATGGGTTGGTTACTTATGGTTGAGGTTAGGGATGGGTAGAGATTAAGGGTGTTGTGATTGGGATTAGGGTTTTTCCCATAGAGAATAAAAGATGGGATATGGAAAAAGAACGATTAATTTTATTGCAAAGTAAAGATGAAACAGTGAAAGTGTTAGTCACTGTAATATAATAATTCACAATGTATAGCCTCTCTCAGCCTTCTGCTATAATAAACAATTTTATTGGTTTTCTTTTGATTTTCCCTACCAGTGATTAAGTACTTTATCCCTGCCTTTGGGGGCAAGTCATACCTGGCCTTCCCCACTATGAGGGCCTATCACACGGTACGCATCGCTATGGAGTTCCGGGCTGCAGAGCTGACTGGCATGCTGCTCTACAACGGGCAGAATGGCAAGAAGGACTTCCTGTCACTGGCCCTGGTGTCTGGCCAGGTGCAGCTCAGGTCAGTGTGGGGAAGGGTGTGTTTTATCGGGAAGCAGCAGTCAGTGGTGGCAAAATTGGTGCTTGCTGTTCATTGTAACAGAAAAAGCCGTAAAGTTCCTAATAGATCGTATAGCTGAAAAATTTCCAAATACAATATTTCAGAAAATGTTGGATAAATAGACATAGTTTATTGGCGATTTCATGTTCGTCGAAGTTTCCGCTTTTTAACGAGTGGTCTCATATTCACGTACGGCAGGTTCGACACGGGCTCAGGAACGGGCACGCTGCTCAGTCGGGTCCGCGTGAAGCCTGGCCGCTGGCACCAGCTGGTAGTGATACGGAACAGGCGCCACGCCATGATGAGCGTCGACAGCGAGCTGCATATCGAGGGCGAGAGCCCGCCCGGCACCGACGGCCTCAACCTGGACACGGACCTCTTCATTGGGGGTGTGCCAGAGGAGATGTTACAGGAGTAAGTCCCAGTCTGTGTCTGTTAACATACAGTCTACCACAGAAATCTGCAACTGTATTTCGCTAGAACGGGTGACAAGGTGACTCTGGTTAGATTCTTGCCTCCACTCTTTTTGGATTCCCATGTCCTCCCGTGCTGCTTGGGTTCCTCAGGGTACTCGGGTTTCCTGTCGCACTCCAAAGACATGCAGTCAGGCTAATTCATCTCTGCATCACCCACCTTGCATCACCAGTAGGCTGGATTCCCATCCTGTTGTCTGTCTTCACACCCCCAGCAATCCTGACCAGTGCTTAGAAGATGGATTCATGTTTTCATCAGACTTTTTTTTTTCCAATTGAGACAATATGAAAAACATAGACAATGACAAAACAACAGCAGCTCTGCCTATTCTTCTCTGTCCACTGTTCTGACTCAAAGCCATAAAATATTATTATCTCATTAAAATGAAGTTGTCAGGTTTTAGCTGCATCATACTGTATTTGTATGGTGGAAAAGTAAACATATCTATGAAACCCTATGCAGATATTTCTCATCATTTCTCATCATTCAAGACAAATCTTTTGTATTTTTAAATTTTCTAATGTCTATTTTATTCAAATTTCATTCCTTTCAATAGATTAAAAAGTGTCTCAACTGAATGTCAAATATTGTTTCCTGTGGCATTATAATTTTTATTTTTAGACAAATAACATTTTTATGGCAACCCTATTACCCATTTAGACTATTTTGACCATTTATTTCTCTGGGTTCCCAATGTAAGGGCCACTACACAACTGTTACTTTGAATTTGATTAAAATTGAATTTGAATAACTTAAGTTACTGGGGGGGAGGGGTGCACCAGTTTGGCCGTCCTGTTCTGATACCTTAAAGCAGGGCATCCCAAGCTGGTCCTCAGGGACCCCCAGACAGTGCATGTTAGTACTCCTCTCAGCTCCCTACCGGGAGCAACTCCAATTCCACTGCATGCATATAATATATAGGCACTGCAATCCCATAGCGGATAAGCAGTTAGAAGATGGACATATGGACATTATATAAAACAAAAATGGTTAGCGTGGGGAAGAGACAGACTGGATGGGTCGACGGATCATTACAGGAAACACATTCAAGCACATTCAATCGCTGAAGGCAATTTAGAGACACGATTTCACCTAACTGCATATTTTTGGACTGCAGGAGGAAAGTAGGGTATCGCAAAGAAATGCACAGAAAAAGGGAAGAAAGCTGCAAACGCACACGTTCACACAGTCGGTGTGAGGTGCTGCAGGTTAGACCTCTGTGCTCGTGATTGGTCGGTCAAAATGCTGTGGGTGGCGGGGGGGGCAGCCTGATGTCACTTTTGGGCCCGTGAACCCAATTGTTGTCTGTCTTTTGTATTGCTGACACGCCTGTGAAGCAGACGTGTAAAGAGGCATAAATGTCAACAAGCGAGCTCTAAATATGAAGCACACTGGTGTTCTGCATGCTTATTAGACGACCTTGTCAGTCTGTGGCATTAATCACCCATGGTGTGTCGGCACATTTATAGTAGTAACGCATTTAATAACGTGAAACTGCACTAACCCTAATCAATTAAGAACCAAATTATTGCTGTTTTTTTTTTTTTTACAATGTATCTAAATAATGATAACAATAACAAAATTATAGGCGGACGGTTTGCTGGTGTAGCATACGGTCTGTTAAACAGCCCTTTAATCTGCTCTCCATACACCAGTGTTATTTTCTCTTTACTCAGTCCTTATGTTTTACATGCAAACAGTAAATGATAATTATTATATTAAAGTACCGCATAACGTTTATTTTACCTTTAATTAGTAGGTCCATAATCACTTGCCTTTGGCTTTTTATGGGCAATTATATAGTTTGCATGTACTGTGCTCCATTTGTTAATGTGTGTATTCATTAGATTAGAGCAGCGTTTCCCATTCCGGTCCTCAGGGTCCACGTTTTTGCTCCCTCCCAGCTCCCGGTAACGGCTGCAGCTGGGAGGGGCTGGGAAACCCTGGTTTAGATGCTTCCCATCATTTCAGTTTTTTTGCAGGATGGAATTCTTTTCTGGTTCAGTTGAGGGAAGGTATTTTTTAACGTGACACCGCACTTTTATCTGGTGACTCCCTCTTCAGTGTGAAGGAGAAGACGTCGGTCTCTTCCGGCCTGGTGGGCTGCCTGCGCATGCTGGACGTCAACAACATGGTGTACAACTTGCAGGAAAAGGCCGGCCATGTGCTGTATGGCTCCGGCGTGGGAGAGTGTGGCAGCAATCCTTGCCAACCCAACCCGTGCCACAATGGGGCGCTCTGCCAGTCCAGGGAGGCGGAGTCTTTCCACTGCAAGTGCATTGATGGTTTCTCAGGTGGGACGGCCTTATTAAATACTACTAGTAACCCTTTTCTCCTTTTGAAGGATAATCAAAAGCTACATTGTAAGACATGAAAATGCGGGACTGGGTATTAGACTAATTGGACTACACCAATTTAATACTATGTAACACCGTCTGAGTTTACTTTTTGTAGTTTATATAGTATGATAGTGTATGGACATTTAAGTACAGTAAATAACTCCAGGAGGCTTTTAAAGGCCGTTTAGTTTACCCGTAAGTGTAATTTCTCTGGGCTGTTGCCATTTGTAAAAGCTGGTTTTATGATTTGGTGCAAACTCATCAACTGGAGTGTAACAGTAGCTTGGTAACTGTAAATGCTGCATTGGTCACAGCCAGTGGTAGCAGACTGGCCAGATAAGATACCCGTGAAATGTCAATTACTCTTAGTCACTTAAGTATGGAGAGGCATTTTTGAAAAAAGCACTCAAGTGAATAAAAACATATATAGTGGAATAACTGGGGTAATTTAGAAACCAAGTGTCAGAGTGTCACCCATTAATTGTGGTACCACTGAAAGGAGTGAGAACTTGGTCACTAGCTGTCTACCCCAGTGAGCTAAAAAACATTCAATGCCTCTGAAATATTGGGCCGCCTCCCTTTGAAGTATAATGAAGCTTCATACTATACTATACGGCATCACCATTTGAAGACTCTTCAGTCTGTTCTCCTTATTATCATAAAAGTCTTGCACCGTTGATGCCGGAGAAAGCACATTTCTCTATTTTCTTTCATTTTGCCTACAAATTAATATTCTTTTTCTTCTTTCACCACGGTAACTGGAGAACATTTTACTTCATCATTTTGCTCTGGGGTCACAATGGGTTTTTTTTTAACAGGAGATTAATTTCCCGTAGAACAATCTGAAATGGCCAAAGTCACTTTCTGTTGGGGGTATCCGGCCTTTGCTTGACATTCCTCCATTTCATCACCCTGTCATACTTTCATAACAATCTTATGAAAGCAGGACTTGGTGATTAAATACCACAGTTAACAAGACAATACTGGTAATGTCTTCCCTGCCGTTACACCTGCTTCCCATTGGCACGCGCGGTGACCGTGCCCAAGCAGATGACATCCAGTACTGCCTGAGTCTGGGGGAAAAGAGGGCCTATGGTCACCCAAGAATTCACACTACAGACACTCTCTGGGCCACGATGGTCCGTGTTACGAAATGTCGACTTTACCATGGGTATGATTATTCAGTAAATTGCATGAGATATTCAACACTTTATTGAAAAAATAGGCTTTATGTTAATGATTTTGCCCCACTGTAGGCTAATGTAAGTGTGGTAACAATGTTTCAGGTGGACTAGGCTAGGCTGTGATGTTTGAGGTTAGGTGTACTGTATTAAAATGCATTTTCACCTTATGATATTTTCGCATTCCGTTAGGTTTATTGGAACGTAACCCCATGTTAACCTGGGGAGCGTCAGTACTCTGGACCATTGTTCAGCAGTCCCGGTACCTTTTCTCAGTTTATGCTTTGTACTTGCTGCTCTGGATCCCTGTACCTGGATTTCCACTCTCGAACATCACACCAATAAGGTCATTACTGTCGCATTCTTCAAGCAGTGGACTAAATATGGCCAAATTCCTTTTGGTTTCATTGTAATAATCAATTGTTGTACAGTTTGCAAGTACTAAGCTTGGTACAACACATGAAAAAACAGACACCTGCATAAAATACTGTCCATTCAGCCATGCCTATTCAGTTCCTGCTTTGCCCCCCTCCAATATCAGACACATCTGTAACTCATCAGTCTGGTTAATTGGCATTGATTAAAGCACTTGGTTCACCAGTTAACTCCTTGTGAAATACTGCGTATGAGAGTTGCATTGTGGTGAATGTTTGTGTCATGATCTGGTTTCTGACTTGCTTTGTTGGTTTTCTGTTCTTTGTCTTCATTTGGATTTGCTTGTTGGCAGTGTACTCCACATGTCAGCTTGACTTTGTATCATGATTTGGATTCGATTGCCTAGTTTTAACCCTCTGCTGTTTGTGGACTGTGATTCTGGAATTATCCTTGTGTTTCTCCCTGTCCAGTCATTACTGGGACTTTGCTCCCTCTTCTCCTTCCGGGGGGAAATGAAAAATTCTACTTGCTTTTATTGTAGTTCCAGATTGCATAAAACCTGGTTTCATTGTAGTATCTCTTTTTCCGGGCTAATTTATGCAGTCGCTGCAAATAAATTAATAAAATAATAATCCAAGACAGGAAAAATAACACGCAAACTGCTTAGATCCTCAGGAGACGGAAAAAAACGTCAATAAGTCAGAATATTAGCTGGCCACACAGCGGTATTGTTCTTAAAAACTGGCTGATGGGTTTATCAAAGATCTCCAGGGGTTGGGTCTTGCAGGCAGAGATAGAGAGCTTTCAGAGTGGCTCTTCATTACTGCATTCACTCTGCTTTTCAGCCACCTGGAGGAAAGTCAAGTAGGCTTCTTGGTTATTCCTGGCACGAGTGAATTTTACTGCTTTTTTTTTAATAACAACCTGGAATCATGGAATTGCTTTCAGATTCTTAATCTGGAGTTATAGCATTTTTTAATAGGGAAATAACTTTAATTGCTAAATCCTTACCTAATTTCAACTGGGGAAAAAAACCTTCCCTATGTCTCACATTGGTAATATTAATTCTAGTTTTTGATTTATTGTAATACTTATAAGGTGTGTGGTTTGTTTACTCTGTTTTTTTCCTGTTTTTATGTTTTTGCATTTTGAATATTTGTGTCCATAGGTCCAACATGCGCTGATGCCCACAACCCATGTAAACCAAACAAGTGTCATCCTTCATCTCGATGCGAGGTTCTCCCGCAGGGGGGGTATAAATGTGAATGTCCAATGGGCCGTGAAGGACCACACTGTGAAACAGGTGAATCACATCTGAGTTAGCGGGCTGCCCTCGGACACCAAACACCCCACAAAACACAACAGCTGGAAGCGGTGTTGTTCAGTTAACTTGGTCAAGCTATTTATTGAAAGACAGACAAACATTAAATAATTTCCGATGTGAAACCAGAAGAAAATTAACCACAGTAGAAAGAAAGAAGTAGTAAGAAAGTAAAGAAATAGAATAAGGGTAAATTTTACCAAAGCGTCAGAATCTGATGAAATTGTATTTCAACCATTGAAACTGAGATGAAATGTATGTTGGTGGAAAATCAATAAGATCAATACAAAGGGGTCACATTTTATAACTGTAAACTAGACAAGTAATAGGTTCAGACACAATGACACATGAGCACTCATTCTGCCAATGGATTCCTAGAAAGATCAGGCCTTGCTGCCCAGCTTTCAATAGCAATGCCATGATCCCCTAACCTGTGACAGAGGACACCTAAAGAACATACAACGACACTCATTGATCATTGATTTGTGATAGCAGCATGGGTTCATAACATGATTTGCTCAGTAGCATTTGTGTGTACATACCAACTTCTCTAGGTTTTGTTTTCTTCTGCTATACCTTTGCTTGTGACAGTTTTACTTGCACAAAACCTTCTAAGGGCAGAACAAAAAATAATTTGTTCAGAGATAACCAATGAATCAAATTGTAGAGGAAGTGTGCCCAAGCAACTGACGGAGGCGGGACCAGAACATCTGACCTCCTATAATCTGATTGATTATCTCTCTGAACCAATAATTTCTTGTTCTGCCTTTGGAAAAATTTTGAAAAAAAAATTCCATGCGCTATACGTTTAGCTATAATGGCTTTTGCTTTTATTGTTTGTCAGTTAATGAAACAACCCATTATTGTTCTCTTATTACACATTTATCTCCACTCCCCACTAGAATCCAAGACTGAGCAGAGTGACACCTTCATCCCCTTCTTCACTGGGGACTCCTACCTAGAATATAGCGGACTACACACCTACGGCAGTGACCTATTGTGAGTTTTAAGGTCTATTTAAAATGTAGTTATCATGGTCCGTGTAGACAGGGGTGTAACAGTGAAGATTCAGTAATAATTTTCTTTTCATGATTTGCATTCCTCAGCTCTACAGGCTATAACATAGAATTACATCATTTATGTTGCAAATCGTTTGTTTGGTAATTACTTTGCTTCCATTGACCTTTTTATTCCATTTTATATACCAACTCAAATGCCTATTTAAGAAGTTCTGGACTCTGGGCTTCTTTCCATCCTAGTACCGTCAGCTGAGTGTTTCAACTGCAAACAAAATGAATGACAAGCAGTAGAGAAAATATTGACTGTGCCCTTGCAAATGAAAATCCTGCCTGTTTATATGAGTACAGTCCCTAGGAACTAGTTATGGCAAGTTTAGTAAGGATGTTGGTATCTCTCTGTCATTTTTAGCCATAAGGTCAGCATGACAATAGTGTTTCTAGCCAACGACCCCGATGGCATGATATTCTACAATGGACAGAGGAGCGACAGCAAGGGAGACTTCATATCTTTGGCTTTAAAGGATGGAATCCTGGAGTTCCGATACGACCTGGGCAAGGGCCCCGCCATCCTAAGGTACAGCGAGCTGAACACACGAGGCAACTGTAATGCAAAATGTCACATTAAAACAATACATTATGATGTAATTGTCCGAAAAATGAGGAAGGGTTGTATTCATGTAATTTGCTGAAGAGTGACCTGGTGATGAGAGTGCTGCTATGTCCTTTAGGGCTATCAGTGAAGTACAGCTATGAAGGGCTATATGGGAATTTGTTCTATTTACAAAATGTTATCCATTAACTATAATTGAAACCATAGGCCCTCAGTACGCTACTGTCCGTTTTTTTGGCACCTGCAGGAGCAAGGAGAAGATTCAGATGAACGTGTGGAACACGGTGAGCCTGGAGCGGGCCAACCGCAAGGGGGAGCTCACTGTCAACGGCAAGGAACGTGTCCGAGGGGAGGCGCCGGTAAGACTAACATTTATGGACCTATGGGGACCTATGACACTGATGGGTCAGCCAAGTCTTCCTTATCTTCTTAGGCAGATTGCAAAAGGATTTGCTCTGTTCTGTGGAGCTCACGGTACTGTGGAGGAAACAAAAATAGAATAGACTGGATGCTTTGATGGGGTGGAGTCAGACATTTTCTTTTGCTGGTGCCATGGGGACTTTTCAGTGAAGGTGCTTTGAAATTTAGGGTTTCTAGGATTACCAGCTTTTGTCAGCTGCCAGGAGTGAGATTTTCAATTTGAGACCAGTCTGCACACACACTGACATGTATGTAACAGTGTTGTTACATTGTAAATAGTCTGTAGGGTTTGCAAAGTACCCCAGAGCTCTTGATAAAGCTTATTTTAGGTTTATAATGGGATAATATGGGTTTGCCATAACACTTGAGGGAGCATGAAAGCTGGCGATCCTGGCTGTCCCCTTAAGGTGACGATCGTCCCAATTTCATTTCTACACACTTACACCAACATGCGAGCACAAACGCAGTGTTCACTGCAAGACAGTTACAGTGACATTTAGCATTAAACTGAAGGCAAGATATTAAATTATAGCATTCACACATTAATAATTAAACGTTGTAAATAAACCAAAGATAATCCCTGGGGGTGCTATGGGGGTATGATGGCTATCATAGGGGCAGCTGCAGCACTCCTAAGCCCCTCCTTGGTCACCGTCCCTGAGTATTAACAAAAGCTGCGAAGAGGAGAGACAGCAGACAGCCGTTTTCATATCGGCACAGGCAAACAAGACGCAGAGTGATACAGAACGCAGATTTGGTTGTCAAAAGAGGGTGAAAGAGTCGGTTGTCATGGGTTGAGCGCATTTCCAGGGTTAAGAGGAATAAAACTGTCTTACAGCACTGGCTCTCAAACTTTTTTGTCTGGAGACTGGCCATGATAAAATTTGATGAGCTGTGAGGGGGCTCCAACACTACAATTTGCGGAGCGGGGGTTAGGGTCCACGGCAATAAATTTCACAGAGTAGGGGGGCAGGTGGTAAAAATTGCACATTCAGAAAATTGTCTCACGACCCCACCCAATTATTTGACGACCCCCCTAGGGGTCGTGACCCACAATTTGAGAACCACGATTATATAGTAATTGAGAGTATCTGACAGATGAATTGAATGTGTGTGTGTGTGTGTGTGGGGGGGGGGGGGGGGGGTTCGGACGGTGGTTGGCCCCGGACCAAATTTTTGCTACCAGAAAACAAAAACC
>JAABNY020000129.1:17525146-17535777 GCA_015164015.2 Brevimyrus niger
TGTGTCTGTGTATGGATTATGTTTATATTACATTATGGGGACCAAATGTTCCCCACAATGTGATGAAAGCCTGTCATTCTGACGTTGTGGGGATCATTTTTAGGTCCCCACCAATATCTGTGAATGCAATCAAAAAAGTGAAAATGCCAAAAGTCTCCAATTTTGTTTGGTTACTTATGATTAAAGTTTGGGCTGGGTCGGGGTTAAGGTCATCATGCTGGGATTAGAGTTTTCCCCATAGAAATGAATGGAGAGTCCCCACAAATATATAATTACAAACCTGTGTGTGTGTATGTGTATATATATATATACTTTAGCTTGAAAGACATTGTAGATACTGTATGTTGTCTGAATTTTCAATACGAATTAGGAAACAATATACCTACGGGATGGTGGCAGACAAACTAAATGCTTAGATCATTACTCATGTCTGTCTTATGTTCCCACCTCCATTAAACATATTAAGGGCCATCAGCTGTAGGCTTTCCTTCTCATTCTCACCCTGGATGTCCCCTCTCTCAGAAATTCATTAAAATGAATATACAATTATTGGACAGTGAGGCAGATGACTAATAAAGAGAATTGATATATGATGGTTGGAAAAGCTGAAAAATTATCTCACAACCATGTATTGGATGAGTGGTTGGTTAATGGATGGATGGATGGATGGATATCAGATAAGAAAGGGTTGAATTTTTTTTGTGCCCGGCTGTGTAGCAAACATTAAAGTTAGTTAGAAGTGAGTGAGAGTCATTCTTATCTCTGTGGTCCCCATGCAGTCACTGATGAATACCAGTCCATTTATCTCATAATCCAAAAGAACCATCTTTTTACTTTTCCACTGCACTTAATTCCCTGCTGGGATCCATCGCTACAAGAAAACCAGCTCACTCACATCTAAGACACATTCTAAATCGAAACAAAGCCGCAATCTGTCTCAGTGATTTGCATGTTATATCACAATAGTTTTCCCACAGCATCACACATGACATGGATAAATTTTAAGTCTGGTACTTATTACTCACTCTGCCTTTTATGGGGTTTGATCTTTAGTTTTCATCAGTCACTAACATTTTCCCAGGCTGACAGCGTTTGCTCCTATCTTGCCACCACCACCTATTTTCCGTCCTGCTCTCGGTTGCGCCTTCTAAATATTTTTGCGATTATTCGAGTCATATTGGCCCCTATGAAAAAGTGGCAGTGGGCCAGGCTTTTTAGAAACCTACACAGTAATACGGAATTGACTTTATAATTGTTTAATCCACCTTTTGAAAGTTCTGAGCTCTAATTTGACCCTAGCTTTAAAAATATATATTTTCTGTCCGTGGTCGTTGAAATGGAATCATATTCGTCTTAATCGCCGTATTCTTTGTCGAAGTTTTTATAGTAAATGAAATGATGTCATTGTAAACGTTGTTCATCGGTGGAAAAGGAAGCCTTGTTACCACAATAAAACCCAAAATGTAGGAACATTGTTGAATCCATCGTTTGAAATAAGGGTTTAAAAATATAAGGAGATAGCTATTATGTGTCCTGTGCTGGGTTCAGTAGGCGGAGCCGGCGATCGCTTTCACTTCTACATTGTTTAACGCAGAGAGACAAGGGACGACAACTGGGAGTGACTTTTATTTCTCCCTATTCTCTTTGCACACGTATCTCTTGTTTGTTTTTCATTGTACAGAGATCGGTGATTTTCAGGCACTGCGATGACGTCTCGCAGGTAAGTCCGTTTTATGACAGCGGACATTGCGGCGCACTCGGGGCGCCTTTCTCCGCGCTTCCCAGAAGCGCTCCAGCCCGGAGCCGCTCCGCACCATCCGCGCCTCGCCGCTCGTCCTTATTTCACTGCATCGGACCACTTTTCGGTTACTGAGTAGCATTACTCTCACTGTCGTAGTTTTCTATGTGATCACTCTCTTCTCCGCAGACATGATATGGGTTTTGGGCAGACGTGATATCAGTACGAGTTATCGCGCTACTAATCTGATGTCATGTTAGTTGTGTAACTACTGGAGTTATCGGATACATTTAATGTAAAGGTCAATATTTATTATTATTATTATTATTATTATTATTATTATTAACGGTTAATTTATTTTTGATCTAGTCCTGCTGAAGAGTAATACTTTCAGTGATATATGAATGATCTAGTAACAGTATCGTCGCACGTCAGCAATTAGTTGTTTGTTATAGGTTGCTGATATTGTCGATTATGAGCAAGTTGTAACACTCCAAGCTTTTGATGTTCTGTCTGTGCATTGAAAACATTGAAAAGTTTGTGCATTGAAAGTACTTAACTTTCTTTACACCTGCAATGTTAATCAAAAATACATTTCTGGTTAATTAAAATCCATATTTATTTTTGATGTTGATGGACAAGCTATCAAAATTATACTGCTGAATGGTAGATACTATTAATAAACTATTGAAACTCGACAAAAATTGTGGATGTAAGAAATTAATTCTTTCTCTTGAGATACAGTGTCATAGTCCTGCCCTCCACAAACTGTATAAGTAGTCTCAGTCAATTCTTGAAATCATGATCGGTTTATATGTAGCTGTGTGTTACCGGTTGAGTTTTATTCCTCTTGATTGAACAGACTGCACTTTATTTTATTATCATACAGATTAGCTGAATAGACCCAAAAAGTAACGCTTTTGCACAAACTTTTAAAGTGCATCTGTTACTTTGCCTGGATGTAGTTCAGGTTCATCAAGTAAGGTTTCAACTGGGACTCGAACTGTCATCCTTTTCGGGAGAAGTCCATAATACCTAAAGTTGGTAAATAGTGTTTGGTAGATATCCTGGCAATTATTAATTACTTTTAAAACGAGTTTAAAGTGTACCTGCGTGTGTTCTCTGTCATGGTAAGGTATAGCTTACCTGCACATGGGCCTGATTTTCTCATTTGCTTATATTTCAAACACAAGTAATCTGCTGTGCTTGTTTACAGCACTTTCTGTAAGAAGTGTTCCCATGTTTAAATGGCACAAAACAGACAGCAGAACACTTTAAACTATAGTTAATAGTAAAATTAAAATTTAAGTCACAATTTAAAGGTGACAGGCTTTCTGTACATTGAATATTCAGTGTAATGACGGGTATTCAATCCAGAATTCATGAATCAGTTTTCAGCCTGTGCTCTCGTGCTTCTGTGTAAATACTGTGGGTTATTATCTGACTCATATGGTTAAACTTGTTGAAATCATACATATTTTAAAAGACCTTTTTAGATGATTTGTCTTCTTTTGTCAATATTCTTAAAGGAACAGCAAAGTGATGATAAAAACATTGAAAGCCTTCAGTTACCCTTTTGCAGTCATGCCTGAGTGTATTACAAAGCAAGCTATGTCTTACTTTAAACATGTATGCCATTATATATAAAACTACAATGCACATATTTGGTTCATTGAGGTTTAGACATAGCTATCGTATCAGTCTATCTTATTTGTATAATAACTTTATTTTTTATATCTTTACGTGGTCAAAAGTAGTGCAAGATAGCTGGCCGTCTGTGGGTGAAGAATGTTTAAGGACAAAAATCTGTTCTGAGGAATTTAGAACAGAAAACAGAAATAAACCGTCCACAACTGTGTGATCTGCAAAGTTTTACATATGAAGGTGAAACTGTGTCATACTTGTATGCAGTTCCAGTGATATATTAAATTGCATTTTAGAACATGTGACAATATTATACATGCCAGTGTCGTTTCACTTTGGTTTTTCCCATCTCACATACAACCTTGCACAAGGCCATGCAGACCATTCAGTTATACCACAAACCAAATATAACAGGAAATCCCTGATGATGCTGTCGTGGCTAGATCTGGCAGACTTTCTGTTTTTGCGAACGTTACAGGAATAGGAAGCATTAGCCATACTACCTTGGTAACTAATTACAGATAACAGCGGCGATAGAATTTGTGAAGGGTGTTTGGCTTTGGAGCTCCTTAATAAAGTAGGAAAAAGTAAAGTTCATGGGCAATTGTTGAAGTCACTATGGTGACAGACAGGCAGGAAGGAAGCAGCCCAGGTGGTGACATGAGATAGCATATCCTGTCTTTCCAGGAATATCAGGACATACAGAACTTCTGCTGACTGGAGTCCTGCTCTTGATTGGTAGTTCTGTTTAGTTGGTCGCCGGCTTTTTCTGGGACTTTTTCAGTATCATAGTGAAGTTCAGTCCAAAACAAGGCAGATGTTTCACTGCAAACTTGAAGTGCTCCTTTGGACGAAGGCGCGGTCAGCCCTGTTTTTGAGTCCTCCTTGTTCATCCTGCTTATCTAGACTTCCCCTTCAACAATGCAGTAGGAAGCAGACTGGCTACCAAGTCACTGAAAGTTTGAGGAAATTAGTGTTTTTCTCCTGTTTGAAGCAAATGAATGCCGCATTAACACAATCAGTTATCGTCCGTCCTAATTTGGCCGGAAAATTTGGGTAGTCCCCTGCTGAATTTAAATGGAAAATATACACATTTTTCCCAAATAAGTCATTTTAACAGGGAAAATAGCTTTTTACAACTATTTGAATATTTAGAGGTACATTTCATGTATATTATCTAAAAATGCATTATTAAAAACAAATAGAACCATTACTCTGCCCATCCAACTGAGTGCAGTTCTTGGAGCCTGTTCCAGGCCGGGGCCCAAGCATGTCCTGTACCACAGAAATCTCTTCCATTTCCAAAAAATACATTTATCTTTCTTATCCAAAAAAAGACTGCATTGTGGTACGCAAAAATCCGTAAAGTTCAAATCTGGCCTTAAATTTTCCTTCTGTTACAAAATTGAGCAAAATAAATACAGTCTGACTGTCTGCACATATGGGATCACATGTGAATGCTTTTACGTTTATAAATACACAGTGTATGTCCAGGCAGACGGACAGTGTATGTCCACGCTGCCTTAGGGCAGCGTCTGCTTGCACCAGCTGCAGACGTGACCTCTGCCAGGTGGTCCTTCTGCGTGTCTTTTAAGGTGAATCGGCTGCCCAATCATAGACTGTGTGCCGTGTAAACAAAGCTGGCGGCTCAAAATAGGCCAAAGGCACATTGTACCTGGGGCCCGCAGAGCTGGCGCTCGCAGACATTTGCAGCTTCATCTGCTTGTAGACTGTGTGCCACAAATTATAATATGCTGTTACCAAACATCCTTTTCGAAATCCATAATTTATCGGAAAAAAAACGCATGTTTATGTTTTCAGTCGGAAAATTAAATAAAAAAAACATTTAAATTCAGTATGTGAGGAACCATGGCATGTCACTGGGTGATGCTGCTTCCGCGAAAGGGCTGCGGTTTGCAATCCTGCACTCGCTCTGTGTGTGACAGCCGGCATTCTTCTGGATGCTTCTGTCTCAGTTTCCTCCTTTGGTCCGAGACCATGCAGTTAGTAGAAGTGGCAGCTCTGAATTGTCCGAAGTGTGTCATCTTTTTATGTGAATAAAAATGATGGATGTGATGGATGAGTGGATGGATGGATGGATGGATGGATGGATGGATGGATGGATTTAAAGAAGTTGTAGTCATTAGGGAAAGTTAATACTTCTGTCACAAATTTTTGCTTTATTTAAAGAAGGAGGAAATAACAACAGAAGGCAGTATAAATAATACAGATTTAACCAAAAAAATCTATGCAATAATCGATGTAAAAAGGCACATGAAAGCTGGAAGCTGCAATGAATTCATTGAAAATAGTTGTAAATGTTTTGTTAAAAGGACCTAAATGAGAAGCAGACTGAGACTTGCACCTGTAGCTTCTGGGACAGACTCCGCCCTGTTGCAACCCTGCATAGGACAGTCAAGTACAGAAAAGGGATGAGTGGATGGATGGACGGATGGGTGGATGGATGGATGGACCTAAATTGGAAATATGTTAATATGGCACCAGAAATATTAAACCAATTACATGTGCAATCATTTTCTTGAAGGTGAAGATATTCAATAGCCTTTGTTTTAGTACAGAATGTAGATCAGCACGACTCTAGCGGATAGCTTGTATTTCATTGCTATTCAGTTATTCAGCAATAGTATCCTCTTTACATCAAAGCTAAATGTCTGAAAGCTGAATTTAGTGTTTCTAATAGCCTAGGTGAACAAAGATGTTACGACCACAAGCTCAGCCATGAAGGTTCAGCCGTGTGAGGAGATCTTCTGTTCACCAGGCTTTTCGCTATACTCTGAGAATCCGAGCTTTTATCTAATTGCATGGGCTGAGCGGTTTGTGAGCGCCTGACGGATGATGCTCGCTAATGTGTAACACTGTCATGGTAGAATGATTATTGTCATTTCTGTCCATCCTATGATGAAATCATTTTATTTTCTGCCGCATAATGGCACCCTGAAGAACGAATATCAAGTAATCATGACAGCATTCATGGTATCTGACTAGTCCTTTTTGCACCTTGATGAATGCATTCTCACTGCCGTTATCATCACCCATGTACCGGTAACCCATAGTGACAGAAGACCTACTCCATGTTTAAGGGTGACCTGCTGAAAACGTGTTTGATGTATGATGCCGCGCGGCGTTACAGGCATAGAATATCATTTAATTTCATATGCTATTATGCATTATTCAGTAACTGGACATCTGTGTACTTTTTCTATTCTTATTGAATATTTCATTGGAGGTATAACAGTATCTGTTTCTGTTAGCAATAATGTGTCGAGACCCCCGTGTTGATAGTTTTGGCGTGGTCTTTTCTGTGCATAAAGATGCACAGTCACATGTAGTTTTGGTGGGAAGAAGTAAGTGTGATGAAGGGAAAGGTTTTAGAAGCATGGAACTAAGCAGTTCTGAGACTGTGTTAGTGTAGATTGTGAACCCTTATTATTTTCTGAAGATTCTGTAAAGTGTATTTTACTTACGTTTATAAATATTTTTGTTGCATTTTAACACCTCGCAGACGTCCATTACATCACTGGAATGCTTTATGGAATTGTCAGGGTCGGTTGCCATAACCCATGGCTTCTGTTCTCTTGGTTTGCTGTTCTATCAAAAAATAATTGCCTGCTTGGTTTTATTTCCTTTAATTAGCTTTTATTTGGTTTTTGATAAACCATGAAGATTATAAGTGTATTAGATTATTATTGGTTTGTTGGAGGGTATTAATGGGCCATTACTACCCACTAGTCAAATTAGTCTTGAACATTTGAGAACTATGTGTTATATGTTTAATAGGGAAGTTGTTTGTATTATTTGCGTTTATTGAGCTGAAGCATTATTTCCATGATTTTGTTAATTTTGTTGTTTCCGTTAATTTTGTCAATTACGTGATTGGGAGACTTGCGTAAATATTCCGCTATGTGAATTCACTATGTGAATCAGACCTCAGGCGAGGCATAACCGTTTCAGCTACATGAGAACTTTTTTTCCACGCTTTGCCACCCCCCAGTACGCGTTTCCCAGTGAGACACAGTCACCCAGTCACCACAACACTGCGGTTACCTAGAAACCCCTCACTCCTTCTCACTCACATTCACACTGGCCATTGGAGAATAAATAATTTGACGATTTGCCTTTGATCTCTGGGCCTTTAAAACAGATTCTTAGCTGCGTATAAAGAATGTGCAAACTCTCAAAGAAATTGTTCATATCTGATAACTGCAAAAACAATGAAAAGAACACAAATGCATGTTGTCATTTGCATTTCTCTTTAGTGTTTTTAGGGAATTACATATTTCTGTTATAACAGTTTTAATGTTAAGTGTAGTTTTTGTTAATAGTTTTTATATATTTTTGACAATGTTAGTCATGAGACAATTTTGCTGTCATAATAGTAAATTTGGTGAGAATTTTATTTTGCTCTTTGCTATCCACTTCTGTATAGTTTCTGATTTTATGAATCACATTGACCTTTGTTATATGTATGTATATATTAACAATGAACAGTGCCAAGCTGGACCTGGGCTACCTATTTTATTCTTTAAAATCAAAATAATTATTTTTATGAGTTATTGCATCACTGTATTTTATGAATAGATCTATTCATTTTAGTTTTTCGTTCTTATGTTTGGGGATATTATGCTGATTTTAACAGTTATTAAACCTTACCAAGATACCCAGTCCACATTATCAACATTTCTTCCTGCTAAATATTTATTTATTGTCGGACAGACCAGCAGAATTTTTCGCATCCTTTTTTCCCCTTTTTTGAAAGCATGCCCCCTTTGAAATCAGAACACAGCTGGCCGTGATGAAGAGCATGAATTATTGCCCTATTACTTGGCGGGGGTCTAATTTTAACCCAAGGAGACACTGCTGGTCATGGAGGGTCTCTGGAGAGGGTGGGGAGCATTGACCTGCTAACTTGAAGCTAAAAATATCAACAGTATATCCAAAATCCACACGCTGTGGCTTGTCCATGACTAATTTAGCCTTGGCGAGGCTTCAGAGCAGAGCCATGGGGACTAAGTATATCCTCCTTTGTCACCAGACCCAGGCCTATAAATAGGCCTGACTGTTCAACCTGAGGACTGTTACGTAAGAGGGCAGCCGGTGCTGGGGGCCGAAGGGACCTCTGGGCTTCCCCTGGCACTGCAGCCCCTTTGCGGCTTTACTACCTGCTGCCACCCTTTGTGGGAACCGGGGGCCAACTTGGGGCCAATGGGCAGCAGGGAGGGGCTTGTGTTTCACTCATTTAACCAATCGCAGTCTTCATCGTATGACATCACCCCATTAATTAAAGGCAGCGTTTTCTGTTGAGTGGCAAGGTGCACAGATTTCTAAAGTATCTGTTTTGTTGTGTCTGCCTTTCGTTAAGGAACTTAGTCATAGATACAAAACATAGGAATATGCCCTCCTGCAAAGGCTGTACGTAGCAATGTAAGGGTTTGTTTTTATTTTGTGATAATAATAATAATAATAATAATAATAATAATAATAATAATAACAACAAGGCTTGAAGCGGCAACCTTCTGATCATAAGAGGCACAACACCCCAGGCCAGATGACTGGCTGGATGGAAGTCTTTGAAAATTAGAAAAAAACTGGCCACTGTGGTGATGCCATATGATGAAGCTGGTTAGAGAAGTGAAACAGGAGCCCCACTGTTGTTGACCTGCAGCAAAATCGGTGGAGAGTCGGGGAGGAAGGGCTAAGGTGGAACACACCGGAAGCAGGGAAATCAGACCGGAAGAACAGGGAAAGACAGGAGGTGCTAGAAGGAGGAAGTGACTGAAAGTTTGACTGGCGATGCACACGACCAGTCGAAAGCCTTTTCACACTCAAATTCTAGGCTGTGCTTTAACTTTAAATGTACTAGTTAACAGTTTCCTCTCATGAAACGGTGCAGTATTTAATGTCCCTTGCTGCTAGAGCAGGTTAGTTTGATGAATCAAACGTATGACCTTTTCCTTGTCAATAAAGGTACTCAAATAGTGAACACATTGTAAATGTATTTCTTAGAAAAGAATATTGAGAGTACTTTTAGTAAATGTTAAGTGAGTAAGATGCAAATGTAGAAAATCTCAGTGTGTGCAGAATATCTTGACTGGTAGTGTGCATATAATGGGCTGCCAGACGTATTACCATAAGGGGCTGTAGACTTTACTCAGAATGTGCATTAATCTGTAAGTCAAGGCTGCTTGCTCATTAAAGGGGAATTACAACAAAAGTCTCCTTAAACATTATGGGGGTGACTGAAAAGTATCACTGGGAAAGTCTAAAGCTTCTGACCTACCAGTGTTTCTGCAACATTTATCTAACACAGTTCTTTGTCAATCATAGTAGCATAATTTGTAACAGCTACAAGCAAGACATGATAATGTTTCTTTTTCTAACAGCTCCGGCAAGAGTAAATTATTCCAAGAAATAAATTTCATTCTTGTCTAAATAATGACACATCCAAATGGGCATAAAATGCATTTTTTTCTTTGATGCTGTAATTATTAGATGAGATCCAGGTATGGAGATTCCACGTTTATTTCCAAACTTCTTTTCAAAGAGCAGGTGAGGGGTAAAAGAGTGAGTAAGAACATACAAATGATGCCAAGCCGTGTTCCAAACACATCATCCAAACACATCATCCAAACACATCCTCCAAACACATCATCCAAACACATCATCCAAACACATCATCCAAACACATCCTCCAAACACATCATCCAAACACATCCTCCAAACACATCATCCAAACACATCATCCAAACACATCATCCAAACACATCCTCCAAACACATCATCCAAACACATCATCCAAACACATCCTCCAAACACATCATCCAAACACAGTCCATGGGGGCCAACTACCAAAACAAAACACAAAGATGAAGAGCCAGGAAGCTGTGAGATCAGGTGGAGGTCACACAGAGAAGCAGTGCAGCCTGGGCCACTTCGCCTGGGCCACACGGGATGGTCTGTCAGGCCACTTTCCAGGTGCAGTGGACGGAGAGATGAATGGAGGCGTGACTGTTTATCTCTTGAATGACATGCTTGTGTTCTTCACTAAAAAAAAAACACATTCAAGGTATTGATTAGCCAAACCTAATATACTAGTTCAGGAATATATGGGTATATTGGATGGTTTTGGCTGATGATTGGATGATCCAAATACCGGGGTGACTTTGGGAATGGTTTTTAAAAGGTGTGCTGACACAGTTTGATGAACAGAATGCCATAGTGTAACAACTGC
>JAABNY020000129.1:17553321-17588907 GCA_015164015.2 Brevimyrus niger
TGAAAGCCAGATGTGGGTCGAGACGCAGGAAGACTTTGGAGAGGGGTGGGAAGCCGCAACAGGGAACACGGTGGAAACACACACCCCCACCCCCCCCCCCCCCCCAGTCTGTGTGTATGGGCTGATTGCACTAAATAAACTACTTTCCTGTCTCCTGTGGTTCACCGCACGTGTCTCTGAATCACTGTCTGACTATCATTTGCACAGTATGTGTATTTTAATTTATATTTTAATTTAATTTGTGTTCAGTATATTGCCTCACTCTGTTAAGTAGTTTTGCTTTCTGCCTATAGTATTAAAGCCCCAGTTTCTCTGACTGCGTTGAATATCGTCTCAGAATGTCTCTTTTTTTATGAGATTCCAGCGTGTGTTGGACTGTGCTAAGTGCATATTTACCTTCTCTGAGGTTTTGGCTCCACCACTGTGTTCAGCTCCTGCTAATTATTTGCACTTGCTGCAGTGCGACGTGACCTTTTACTCACTGGCTTTTAGTTAATGCCCATCCAGCAGATATTGCATGTTTTTCCGATCGTCATTTACTTCCAGTCTGAAGCACCCAGGTACATCTGGCACTATCAGTACCTGAGCTGGCCAGATCATGGTGTCCCTAACGAACCGGGAGGAGTTCTGAGTTTTCTGGACCAAGTGAACCAAACTCAAAATGCACTTACGGAGACTGGGCCCATAGTCGTCCACTGCAGGTAAAAGTAATAAATAACCCTGTATTCTAAGCATTACCCATAGGCCTTTGTGTCTTCCAGTGGCATTTTCATATATTATTAAAGCACAATTGTGAGATATTTTTAATAATTCATTTAATTACTGTGTATTCTAAAAGGGTTCAGACACTTAAGGTCACAATTAAGGTTGACATGTGTAGGATATCTGCTTATTTTATAATTCACACACTTTCTTGGGAAATTCTGGGAAAAGTGTAATTGAGAATTCATACGTACAGTTTTTTTGTCTCTTCTGTTTCTTTCTTACAGTGCAGGAATCGGAAGGACAGGAACTATAATTGTAATTGACATCCTCATTGACATCATTAACAGGCAAGGTGAGGCCAGTAAGACAGCCGGCCTTTGGGGCCGTCTCAGTCACTGGTGATGTAAGAAGCACAGCACCGCTAAACCCACAGCCCTCTTACCCCCCCCCCCCAGGCCTGGACTGCGATATAGACATCCCTAAGACCATCCAGATGGTGCGGAGGCAGCGCTCAGGCATGGTTCAGACCGAGGCCCAGTACAAGTTCATCTACATGGCTGTGCAACAGTACATCGACAGAGCCCAGAAAAGGCTGGAGGAGAAACAGGTGACACTGGCAGCCCAAAATGCTTCACTGCAATTTTCGATATTTAATGTACAGTGTTGTGCCAAAATCAGCCAAAGAAAATAATATTTAAATAATCTTCATGTTGGTGTAAAACGATGATATTATGTCTGTCAGTGTACCTCAGCTTAGCCAATTCAAAGCCTCTCCTAAAATCACACCAGTATTTACAGCCACCGTCCAGCACCACACCATGGTTGGGTAACTGGTACCACATTGACTTATTAAACTAATTAAGTTCAATAATTAATTGAGTTGGTGGTGAAATGTAACGGATACATGGAATGGCGGCCCTGAGGAGAGGTTTGCGGACTGAAGCGGTGTTCATCAAGACATCCAAGAAGATACCAGTAACTTTCTGGAGAACAGAAGAAATTCTACTACTTTTTATTATGCTACTCTTGTTGTGTTTTTTTTTCTGAGTAAATATACACTTTTTACCCAGATAAATAGCCTTAAACATTTTCTTTGAATGCCCAAGACTTTTGCACAGTACTGTACCAATTCCTTATCAAATCCTGCTGTTTTGGTCACAAGTTAAGTTACATAACCTCTAAATGACTGGCTACCTGGAATAATACCTGGACTAACTTGCACTGTAGAGGTTTGGTGGAGAGTGTTGCCAGGGATGTGACCTCACAGGCGTGTCTCCTTCTACCTCTCGCAGAGAACTAAAATGAGAGAGTGGGAGTGTAACGTTAAGTACCCGCAGATGAGTAATGCCAAGCCGAATGCCAACATGCCCATGGGGCGGGCGTCCTCCTCTGTGTGAGTACTGACCACACGCCTGCCCATATGCTGACACAGAAACAGCATGTGACTCTGCTGCTGCTGGTCCCCTTCGCAACTGAGCACCCAGTTCGCGGCTGAGTGTTTTTGTCAGGGAGCCTAACGCTCAAACCCTGAGTGTGACCGACGGTCATTTTGAATGACTTACAGCAAATATCTGCCCATAATATTGGTTAGAACCCGTATTGTTTTCATTGATGTGATTCATCCACCAGCCGTTTTAACAGAGCACATTGCCCCCCATGTTCTTTGTGCAGGATGAATGACAGTCCATCGGGAGTATATGAGAACCTGAACGTTAAGAACCCAAAGGATGCTGGGCACATCGGTACCCGCAGATAAGACATGACCGCTGTCCATCTCACGCCCTTCCAGCGCTTTGTGAGTATATAGGCAGTGCACAGGATAAGATGGCGGGAAACAGGGGCTGAGCGCAGGCAAACAGGAGGAATAGAAGGTTTTTCAGTTATGTTACCCCACAGTGTAAGATGGTAATGGTGTGGGGCTCAGTGAGCTAAACCCCTGCGGCTGTGATTGGAACGCTGCCGACTGGAGGCCGACCTCAGCAGAATAGCTGCATCTGTCGGCCATTCAGCAAGGCTCTTAATCTACAGGATCCATTGCAGGTGGTTGCCCTTCACTGCCAAGTTTGCTCTCACCTACATATCTGTCAAAGAGAGCAAGATGGGGCAGGCAAAGAGAGATCATTGCTGCAGGGGATCGATAAAGTGTCATTATCGTTGTATGAGATGCAATGAGTGTATGGTTATGTTACAGTGTACAGTGTACTTGCAGCTCCACTGCTCAGAACTCGCCTGAACTTAGGTATGTGCCTTTTATGGGCTTCATTCACTAGGAAGTGCATTAATTTTTGATGAGGCGTGTGTGACTGTGTGTGCAGCATAGGGGCTGGTGCCTGCCGCAGTGAAGGATTCCTCACCTGACGGATGATGGTTCCCGTTCTCTGACCTCCAGTATCGCTGTGATTCGGAGGCGGAGCCAGAGGGTGCCATGCTGCCCCCTGCTCGATCACGGAAAACAAACAAGATCTCGTCCAACAACTCTGTCGCTTTTCTGTCGGCCCCTCGCAACATTGTTAGTGCTGTAACCGGCTTTTAAATGCAAATTAAGTGCCTCGCCGAGCAAAGTTCTAATGATCTTGACCTCTTTATAGTCCACCCTGATTGCACATGTTTCTCCAGCTTAACTCTGACCTCCTCATTGGATCAGGAGTGGCTTACAGGCATTAGGAAGATGTTACTGACCACCAACATTTCATGGATGGCTACTGGCCTTACTGGTCATTCTTTTCTTGCTGAATTTACTACTGTCTAAATGTAAGAATATTTTTGTGTGTATGTTGAGTTTGAATATATTTTTTATGTGTCTAGTTTATCTATGGGAAGCAAAAGGAGCAGCAGACTTCCTCTGCTTTGTCTGCTTGGCCTACTGGACAGATCTGCTATAACCAAAGACCTCAGACTTGATGGACTTCCAAATCTCGCCTAGGATGTCTGTGTGGAATCACACTGATTTGCACTTTTTGTGGGATGAATATTGTTGTATTGATAGAGCGTAATGAAGATATTTGTTATTTTATTTTGTAACCCTGTAAGGCACTGTATACGTTGGAGGTTTGTGTCTTGCCTCACCAATATCTCGGCCCCCACAGTGATATCCTGTTGCATTCACTGCCTTTGTCACTGAAACCGTCTTTCTGCACCAATGACACCGACTTCCTGTGCCCCCCCACCCCATGTTTTTCAACTTCCTTCCTCAGTGTCACTGCCACTGATTCACTGTGCAGTACATACCTTCCATTTGTGTCACTGATCTAGACTTCCTGATGCAGACTTTCTGCACCACTGCAGAAAGCACCGGGTTCGCTTTTCCTTCATGGAGAAAGTGTAATCTTTTCAGAAGGGCCTTAGTGAAACTTCCTTGAGTGCATTCGCTTCTGGATGTTCCTCGTTAGCTCAGCATATAAACAGGATCAGAATTCTCAATTAATTCAGTGATACAGAAAATGGATGAAAACTACACCCTAATAGCAATGGTCATACTGGAGATAATTCAGCATTTTAAACATCCAATGGAAAGCTTGGAAATTATTGTATCTTTGCTAGTCTTGCATACGGAGTAGTAGGGGTCACATGAGAGAGCAGGAAATACTGTCTAATGCCTAAAATATGTTACTGCTGCAGGAAACCTGACAAGGGCTGTTTATCTCTGAACTTTTGAAGTTGTTGTTCAAAGACCCTGTCATAGGGATGACACATAATGGATTACGTCATAATGCTGCAAATTATTTATTAATCTGCATTACTTTACATCATAGTTGCATTATTTCAAATGTGATATATGGCTGACAATATGCAGGTTGTATTATTTATTTAAAGGATGAAAAATATATATGATCAGTGTTAGAGAAAATTGTTTTATTTATTAATTTATGAATGAATAGCTTAATATTGGTGACAACTGCAGCAGTTTTCACTGCTGGGTGGTTTATGATCCTGCTTCCTGCCACAGGAAGATTAAAATGCTGTGCTTTTATTTTTAAATATGTATTTTTATATAGCACCATTTAAATTGCTTTTATTCTGTATCTGAAAGGTTGTTTTTTGACAGTGTCCAGGGGATGTTGCTGAGCAGTGACTATAGATGTGCGTATAGGAAGAAGCATCCATTCTAGTATACTGAGAAGATCTTGTAGGGCAAATTTACATTCAAACAGACTTGCCCTCTCTGTAAATGGATAGTATGACAATGTGAATTCTCTGCTGTCAGGAATTAACTCTACAGGCATTAATGTCTGGAAGACTTGGAGAGCCATGATGGATGTTGGCCATACTAGTTTACATTGATTTGACAATGATGGAGTACTGCTAGGGTGGAGGCTGAGTATTGAATCTTGGTGGAAATGACAGGTAATGACGGAGGTGGCAGTATTGCACTATAACTGAGACACAAAGGAACTTTTTCTGTGTAGTGAAGTCTTTGGGTAAAATAGTGTATAATGAGCACTGTGAGTGAAAAGCAGAGGATTTCCTGTCTCTGCCACGGAGGAAGAGCTTATCGGAATTTTTTTGTTTGTTTGTTTTTTTGCTTGATAAATTCGTATTTTTGTACTTATTCTCTGGAATAATATGGCTCTGATGGTAAACGTGGAAAACCATAAATACTTGAAATGCTGTTTGTATGGAGCTGTTCAGAAATATTTGCGATGTAATAACCTTTAGCGACCAGGACGGCAGAGTCTATCATGAAAGAGTAATCTGAATAATCGACTTGGTATTTGCCTGCCAGTGTCAATGTTTAGATAACATTTCAAATGTTCATTGTGTAGTCAATTGACATTTTTGTATTCTTTAGCAATGTTTTGACTCATCCCTGTTTTTATTGTTATTAAACGATAATCATTTTGTTATTACTATTATTATTATTATTATTGTAACCTATTATACGTTTGACAAGGACCCTGCATCCAGTGCAGCTACAATGTCATTGAATCTATCAGTATGCATTGCAATCAGATGCATTTCTTTTACTCTCTCTGCATTTCCTTAATGTTTAATAGCATAATGTTGATTTTTGACTTGTCCTTCCCTTTGGTTGCCATGTTTCTATTCTGCACCGGGTTATGCCAGTTGTCCTATTCAACTGTGTGGCTCAGTCCACCATGCCACCATGACTAATACTGCAGTGTTACAGGTCATGAAATAAAATATTAAATAAGTAACATCAATGAATCTTTTGTCTAATAGTTGGTGGGTTTTTTTTTTTTCAACAATGGCAGACAACTTTCCAGTTGAATTTAAGTAACTCTAAAATGCGAGGACGTTGTGTGTGATATTGAGATGAACTCATGTTATTTCCACAGATTTCCTTCAGTTTTCTGGTACAGTCCAAGGGATTCCATTCATAGGACATGAAAATTACGCTTGCATGCTGTACCCATAGTGCCTGGGTCTTTGTGATGGCTCACTCACTGATATTATTTAATCAAGGATAATCTGTAATGCCCTAATGACAAAGGCAGCGCTTATCACATACTAATGCTAAGTTATTTCACTGGCTAAATAGTCCATAAAGAGTAACCATAAATAAATACCAAGTAAACAAAGAAACGTGAAGAGGCTGTGTGGCCACGTTTTGTCTGGGTTTTTGGCATAGGATGGATCACCCCTCTGACCACAGCACTGTGGCTTTGGTGACCTTTTGATGGATGGTGTTTGATGACACGATTTCATAGTTATAGGCTCAGAGCTGCTTGTCTCTTGCTTGTCTCTTGATTTAGTTCCCAAACCAATGCCTAGACTTCACAGCTGAAAGTTGCAGTTACCTCATGCATGACCTCAGTCATTGTTTTTTTTTGTCGCCATCGTACTTTATCACTTGAACCTCCTGCCAGCCGTGACCCAATAATCAGCCACTCTTCTTCAAACCATGATACCCAGAAGAATGGAAACACTTTTATGACTGAAACGTTTGACTAAAGTAGAAATACCTAGAAAACTGCATTTCATTACACAGTGCCCCCTGTATTCATGGATGGTACATTCCAAGATCTACTGCAGAGAGCCAAACTAAATTATCCACAGCAAGGTATTAAAATATCACACTCAGTAATAATAGAGTACATTATGCATTATTATATGATATTGTAAGCCTACTCTCTCTCTCTTGAATGAAAGGGATTCTGACATTTTAGCCTAATTCTCGAGAGACAAAAGAGCAATGAAAAAGTTCTCACGTTCTCAAGGGATGACATTAATGAAAATCATGCTTTTTATAACCCTCAAAGGATGAAGGAACAATGAAAAAATATAGTTACACATATTTAAAAAAAATTTTGCAGTTACTGAAACTGGAAATGGGCGGACTGCTATATTTTATACTCATCATTTGTTCTTGTTTTCTGCTTTATTTTGGTATTTTGAGGATGAATTAACCCTAAGGAAACCATTAATCTTTTTTTCTCTCATTTTTACTACACAGACAATATACAAATAATTCAACATGGGGCATAACATTTTATTTATTCTTGTCTATGCTCTAGATATGAGAAAGAATAAACTTTATACCTGAAGATAAATTAAATGTATTACTTGTAACGTTACTGGGCAAAACATTTTCAAACAATATCTATTAATGCATACAGAAGTGTTTCCAAATTATTTGTCTTGCATAGATTTTCTTTTCATAAAATGTTATGAAATGTTTTAAAATGTTAGTTATTCTATACTGCTTGTTATCATTTCTAAACAAGTGACACCTAATTTCATCATTGACGAGTAAGATGATAAATCATTGCTGACAAAATATATGTGATATGTGACATATTATGACTTTAAGTATGTTAAATGCCATCGCTGATGCAAATTCTTTGAGGTAATAAGCAAAGAGATTTCTTATACTTGTACCTGCCTAATATAATATTATTCAGTAAACATATAACATTACTTTTCTCTGTCCACACAATTTTATAGAAATCTGTGACTGCAGTCAAAAAACTAAAAATACCAAAAATCTGATGTTTGGTTACTTATGGTTAAGGTTAGGGCTGGGTTGGGGTTAAGGTCCTCTGAATGGAGAGTCCCCACAAAGATATAATTGCAAACGTGTGTGTGTGTGCGTGTCATAGTTTTACTTCCCATCGCTGGAGAGTAGTACTCCTTAATTAAGAACTGATTTATTCCCTGAATAAATTTCCAACTCATTGCATCAGAATTTATTTTAAAACTTAAAACCATTTGATCTCAAATTCTGTACTCTATTTTTGTTCTCCTAGTAAGGAGATTTCCTACCAGCAGGAGAAACTTATTCATTGTGTTCTTTAGAATTTATGCCTCTGAATAAGATACTTTTGCTCATAGTATAAACTAAATAATGAGATATACAATATAACCGTCTTTTGAATCTTGCAAATAATAAAAAGCCTTGCACCCTATTGCTGGCTGTTGCATAAGTACCTCATTCACACCTGCTCCCTCCTATTTCTGCTTACTTGATGGCACACATTAGCATCTTACTGTACATCAGCATGAGCTTCATTTTTTTATCAAATACTTACTGCTCAACACCAGTACTCTTCCTGGGTCAGATCCTACAACATCCCGTCTCAGGTATTTTTGTCATAACAGCCACACAAGGACTATTTACTTTCAGATATACTATGTTTTATTACTTTTTGACCTTTTGTTCTCTTATAAAGGAATGCAGCACATCCACTCATGCATACCAAACAGCTGTCTCTGCCTCCGTCTCTGTCTCTGTCCAGACCTTGAAGGAGTTACACATTAGGACTGCTTCTCTATACTTTTTGGACCTGAAATTTAGAAGAAACCTAAAATATATCAAACCAGTAAATGTATTGTTTATTGTTTTTTTAATTACTATTTTTATTCTGGCTATGCATCATACAAGACCAAACCTAAAGCACTTTTACAAATTCAGTATGTTAATAACACATATGTTTTATACAAAGATGTAAGTCAGCTTTTATTCAATTTTAGCTTTCAGAAAATTAAGGAGCAGAGATTTTTGTGTCTAATTCTCTTCTGGTTTCTAGTGAGCATAAGCATTTTGTACTTAAATGCATAACAAATTAGAATTTAAAACCATCATGAAATATTATGTGGGACGGTAATAAAAATTTTGAGTTGATTGATAATAATAATTTACTATTCAAAATTACTCATATTTAATGCAGACTGTCCAAAAATAACTTAGAGATCCTTTAAAGATATGGGTTTAAATTACTGTATATACAAGTTTATTGCTTGATAATATATCTTTTCTTTGCATCAAATTTTCCCAGCCAGCACATACTCCGTGGTAAACAGTATTCCAGTCCTGGCAGACATTATGTACAACTTGGCCACTAATTAAACTATGTATCAGGAGGTAACCTGCAAGTACAGATTTAGTAAAGTGATCAGACCAGCAGACTTAGAGGTTTGAGACCTACGCTGTTTCCCTCTGAGCTATTAAGTGTGGAACAGAACTACTATGTCCCTTTTATTTGCCACTGGACATTTTATTTATTTGAAAAGCACTGAAGAAGGAAGCAAAATTCCTGAATTCACATTTATATGTTCTACTGTTGCAGACTATACATACACATTGTAAAATAGATGGAAACGTATACATCTTCTAATAGAATGTTTTTGTAAAAAATATAGTACTTTGTTTTTGGTCAAGAAAAATAGTTTCCAGTTCATACCTTTATTCCATATACAAAACAGTCTTAGAATTTATTCAACAAATATGTAACGAATACAAGTTTTTTTGATAGTTACATAGTCAAAGATTTATTAAGTGAGCAGAGTTTATGGTTAGCAGGTTTGTTCTTGGTTGTATTCAGTATGATACTGATGTTAGTGAAAAAGAATTGTGGCGGATATTACATTCATCATGTAAGTTTTATGTTTGCTATACATATGCAGTTCATTTGATTGTAGGCGTAGGCAAATCAATGCATTCAATACAAGTGTCAAAACCCTACGATTGTAGGTGGATGTTCCCAGATCAGTTCATCACTTTACTGTACTTTGTCTGTAGGTGCATGAATGCATTCCCAGATCAGTCTGTTAGTATGAGCTACCATATTCCTAGATCACAGATCACAGATGGGTGTTTGTATAAACACTATCAGAACCTTAGTATAATGTACCATACTTACATACATACTTATAATGCTGGTTTGCCAACTCTCACTCATCTGGCGTGACACTCATGCTTTCAGATTCCCATACTCTAAGAAATTATACAGCAAATCTAAATTATTCCACTATAAACCTGAAATTAGCTATGTCTAAAGTGTTGGAGCAGTTTTCAAACCACATGGACTATATACAGGGTAATAAAACTGGAACATACATGTAAATGCATGTGCAGGCTTGTCTGAAATTGAAAATCTCATGCCAGCCAGCTGACCAAAGTGATAGTGTGTTCAACAACCTGAGAGTTTGAAGGTCGACATACGCGTCCCCCGATCATTTTGTTACTATTGACCATACACCGTCTGTTTTCAGTCGGGCCTCTGTGTTTTCCGAGGGATGTATGTGATCGGAGGTGTTGTGGTGGGGTCGTAGAATGGGGGTTCATCCTCAGATATGCAGCTCAGCGAGCCAGTGAACATCACACAGTGCATTGGCCACAAGACGACACACAGCACTACCATTATCAGCAAGATAAGAAGCACCATCCGCTTCCAGTGTTTGCGCAGCCTCACTGGATATGGGAGCCCATTCTGCATCAAGCCTGGAGATTGTTCCTGCTCCTGTTCTGGCTTATTAGCGCCGATGTCAATGCAGATGCAGCTAACAGTATGTCCAGCGTCGGGCGCCCTGTAGTAGCAGAGCTTCTTACCTTCCAGCCATACAAGCTCTTCCTGCTGCTGGTGGATGGGCAGCTTGTCCAGGACCTCCTGGCTCGTAGCCAGAGCCGGTGGACCCCTATCTGGTATGGAAGTAGCGTGTCGGCAGAAGGGGCAGGGAATGTGCCCATGCTCTCTGCTTGGAGACTGGGCCATGAGGCGGGACATGCATTCTAAACACAGGGTGTGGGTGCAGTCCAGCAGCTTTGGCGTTTTGAAAACATTGTCATAGCTGCTGAAGCAGATGGTGCACTCGGGTCTCTCCGCGGCGTCTTCCTGCTCCTTGGGGGGCGTGGCCTGTGTGTGCCACACCTCTGCTGACTGGCTCATCTTTAAACAAGGCAAAGGGAGGCGGAGCTCCGGTTTATCCTATTTCTTTGTGTTGTTTTTTTTTTCTGTACCAAGTACTGAAAAGCAGTTACAAAGAAAACATTTGACCTGTTGACAAAAGGTAAGACAAACGTCAGTCTAAAAATCATTGCTCATAGAATTAGGTGCCAAGCATCAATCCCTTATCCCTTGACATTAAAAGTCATTCACAATAAAGAACTTTGAGGATATTAAAGCAACAAGCCTGTCAAGTGTTTGCTCTCTGTTTGGGTGCCCAGGTCTTAATTAGTTTCATGAACACTCAGATATAGATGCTATTTAACTTTAAAAATGGAAAATGTACAACATGTATATAAAAGGTTATATCTAAACTTTATTTGGAAATAATCCTGTGTTGGGCTGATGAGAATTGTGCAAACAGAGCTTAGCTTTGCTTTATATTGCCCTTCATGCTCCATTTCAGGGGACATCTTTATAGGCAAAGTGTCAGATTCTGTCAACATCTCTGCTGACAAACATGAAAATGCTGGCAAAACATTAAAAATGACACCTGGTTAAGTGCCATTAAATATGTTGTAGTTTTGTGTACAGCTGTGCACTTAATTCATGCGATTCACGGCTTCTGTAGTAGGTCCTGTTAGTGACACACCTGATCTACATCAAATCGTTTTACACACAGAAAAATGCATGCTTGTTGCATTTTAATTGTAATGGTGTAGATTTAGTTTAAAATTCTTCAGCTAGGTTTCACAGTAAATTGAGACACCATACAATCATTTCACTTTTAATACTAGTCAAATCTTAATTCTTATGGTACAGTTTGAGGGAACACTGAATGGCTATGTAGGTTAATAATGCTACAAATGTGTTACTTACCATGCACTTATCTTATATCTTACATCCATGCCTTATATTCATTCATTCAGTGAACGCTTCAGTCCAAAGTGAGTTACAGGTACAATACGTCAGTAGGTTGTTAGCTTTATGAAGGCTGTTACACAGATGCTCTACAGTGCTAAAGAATAAAGAATGTGGTACCTGTGCTGCTGTATATGGATCACCCCTCTTGCAGTGTGATTTCCCAGTTCTTCAATCAACAGCAGATCTCGCCTCCCAGGTGGATGTGAGTGGGGCTTCTTTCGGTTATTCCAATTCCCTCTAACTCAGAGCTTGCAGTTGGAGTAGCTGTCTCATTATCCTGCTGTGGAGTCTAAAAGCATGTTGGGCTTCTCCAAGTAAACTACAGTAATAAGAATGACACAGGCTTTTAAGAGTGGATTGGAGGGTGGGGACTGGAGGCAAAGAAGGAAACAGGAATAAAATATACTTCCTTGAAGCCCACATGCATGTTGTATTTTAGCAAGTCATTCTGAATTTACAGCTCTGCATTTCACAGGCGGGCTGTGATGTCATAATTCCACAGTGGATGTGGTGTTGTCTACTGTTTCTATGCTGTTGGATGTTTGACATAACTCATCATTTTGATATGATTCGTCAGCCTATTTTGATGGGAATATGTGATGTTATGCCCACTACACCATTATCCTATTAAAATTGGTTTTATATTTCGCAAAATGTTTACATAGCACTAACCTGCTGAAGTAGCTCATAAAATCTATACAATTAGTGAACTTATGACACAAGTGATGTGAGCATAGAGCCTCCATTTAAAAGTCTGAGAAAACTGTATTATGGCAATACTTATGAATATCTAGAAATGTCAGTCAAGTCAGGTTTAATAGTACAAACGAGGTGTCCAGTTTTACCCAGAAAGGGCCATTTTGGGTGCGGGTTTTCACTGCAACTACCTATTTAGATTGCTAATTAAACTGGCCAAAGAGTCCTCACACCTGTGTTTAAACAGCTGGCCTAAAGGTTGCCCCAAAATCCTGCAGACACACTGGGCTTTGGTGGACAAGATTGCTTTAAAGCAACTTCATCTAATATTTGTGAAAAGATACTCAATGTCCCCCCACTCTAAACCCAAATATCCTGATTCTTTCAGCCAATAGATTTTTTTTAACCAGCATCAGATGCAAAAATGTACATATTTTATCTGTGCTCAGGTTGACTCAATCCACTACCATTTCCGTTCGATTAATTTTTAATTGATGATTTTTATTTATACCCGTTTTTATTTATATGCCTCCCTCAGCTTGCTCTTGGGGAGTAAGCTGTCTGCGAAAGGCAGCCACCCGTAGCAGTGCCCAGCTGATTAGCAACAGCCACCGAAATTACCAGTGCCGGTATTACGTGAATAATCAGAAAGAGTGTAATATAAACAAGGAAAGAACCTGTAAACAAAGATAGCACTTCCTCTTTTCTCTTGCGGGAATAATTAAGAGGGGTGTGATTGTGCGACACGTGCTTAACTCACATCTTTCAGATGTAACACATGGATAAGCAGTGTATGAGAGCCTATGGATCTTCGAGAGTGTTCTTACATGGATGGACACTGTTAAATGGTCATGTGGCCTGTCTAGTCAGATCCGGCTGGAGACGCAGACCTGTTGACCAGCAGACTGCCTTCGCCAAGCATTAACGTGCCCTTGACGTCGGAGGCCAACATAAAGTCAGCCAGCACTTTAGAAAAAGGAATAATTAATCAACGATCACGTCTTTCTCTGATAATAGCAAAATTTTTGTTTTAATGTTTTAAGCCGCCTCGTATATAATTTGTGTAAGAGCTCAGTGCTCCATGTCAGCGGGAATTTCTTTCTTTAATATAATGAATGAGACAGAGGTGCAGACGGTCGGTCTGGGGGATGGTATCTGACGTCTATTAGGTTTTAGGCAGCTGCTCCACTACCAAAATTCCAAGTAGAATTATGTGACATCATTTGTGTCCCTGATTCTCCGTTGCAGCACCTCTTCACTTTGATGTTTGGCATCGAGCCCCAATCCTGCTTCATTTACAGCCCCGGGTCAAAGAATTTAGATTTTTCTATTCAGAATTCGAAATGCCTAAAATTGTATATTGCAATACATGACATAAATATTTTTTTTCAATTATCAAAAAAGTTAAATAGTGCTGCTGTTAGAGGTCAATGAGAAAATGGATCTGAAAGTGAATGGAGACTGAGCAGAGGGGTGTAACAGGGTCTGGTCTTAATTCAAACCTTATGTCCGGGTGTATCGCAGCTCCAAAATTGAGGGTCCATTGATTCAAGCAATCTTGATGAGTACAGTGATATACAGCTCTGGAAAAAATTAAGAGACCAGGATTTTTTTTCTTAAATCCTGGTTTAACCCTGGATCTGCTGGCAGAAGGCTACACTGAGCGGCAGGCTGCTTCCAAGCTCAAGGTTTCTAAGACAGCAGGATACAAGAACAAGGTTAAGCAGGAGACACTGGCAATGACCAAACACCAGCCAGGTAAAGGGCAGAAGGAACATATCTGACAGTGCCTCATAAATCAGAGAATGACCTCAAGTGACCTTCAAAAGGAACGGGAAACATTAAGTGCAGGTGTGAAGGGCACTGCTAGGACAGTTCATGATAGTGTCCTAGAAGCAAGACTGAAGACCCATAAAGCAAGGAAGAAGAACTTCATTAATGAGAAGCAGGGAAGAGGCGAGCTGGAGTTTGCAAAAAATTGTACATTTTACCCAGGCGGTTACCCATAAATTGAGAAATGAGTGAAACTGACAGTGTTGCTGTGGTCTTAGAATTTCCAGAGCTGTATATTCCTTACTTGTTTATAAGTTGTTATTGATTTCAGCTGTTCTACAATGTATTATCTATTTTCACAACAAAATTTTACACATGCATTATCCTTTTAAAGTATTTCCTGCGCAATAAAAATAATAAATACTATGCGCTCCCTTTCCAGTAACAGGTATATCAGTAAAGCTCAAAGGTCTCTTTTAGTATTTTATTGCTGAAGTATAACAATTTCAATGGTTAAAAAACAGGAGTAGTAAAAACAAGGATCATAATATATGTGTGCAGCATGATTGATTTCACTAATGCGTACCAAACATGCCGCTTATGAATTGCTGTCTTGATGTTATGAATTTTAAAAGGTTGAAGCTGTTTTAAGCTGTTGAGATTTATGAAGCACATACTGTAGAGTTTTTGCCAGTCTCAAAATGTAAAAGCATTTGGTAACTTTACTTTACTTATGGTCATGTTCTTAGTTCTTTATAAACACCTTCATAACAAATAGGAATGCATTCATAAAGCATTATAAAAATGGCTAAAAATATTTATAAAAAGGCATAACAAATAAAAAGCCATGTTTTTTACACGTTATGAATTACTAATGCTCTATGAAGCTGTCTTCTATAATGTACTGTAGATACCTTCATAATGCATTATAATGGTTAGTGTAGGAATTAAGGATACTTTGTAGTGAATTATGGACGTATTCAGAATGCATTATAGATGAGACCTTCGTAGAGCAATCATAATGCATAATAAACATGGCTATGCATTATGCCTTTTTATGTTTTTTTGCCATGTTTATAATACTTTATGAATGCATTATGAATGTATTTATACATTTCAAAAACATTCAAAAAATGTTACCAAGAATTTCTTTTTCACAGATCTTAAGTCAATATTGCAAATAACGATTTATAACGAAGTATTGTTTTAAGCACTTTTAATAGCCATCCCGCCGCTGTGCAGAAAAGAGCAGGCATTATGATTATAAATCATGTCATATCAGAGAACAGTAAAATAAACTCAACAGCGCTGTAAACTGATAAATAATCAAGTGTGCAGTGCCAGTGTAGGTGGGGGTGTATGTATTTTTAGGCTTAGGTACAGGGGCCAGCAAAGTTTTGAGTGTCCTTGGGGGGGGGGAGCTATTGTTGAAGCTGGAAGAACAGGCTTAGACATGGCAGAACACTCTGCCAGACGGGAGCAGGACAGAGTCCATGGGAACTTCCCATTGGGAAGCATGAGGAAGATGGGAGACAGAACCAGGGTTTTTTTTCCCTAAATGCAGTGTCCGGGACTTTCCATACCAATATACAGCAGTGAGGTAGCTGATCAGAACCTTCTCCACGGAACCCGGTACACTTGCATTTCTCAGTCACTGTAAGGAATGAAAATACTGCTGTGCCTTCTTGGCTAAGGTGGATTTGCCCCACCAAGTACAGACGTACACACTACCACACTTGGCAGGCATAAGCACGCTCTTAGCAACAGTATCCATTGTGTCCCATTCCACAAATACCACAAGGACGCAGCCTTAAGGCCCTCAACCCCAATTGCTCCAGGGACACTTTCCTGGACCGAGCGACATCGCCAGCATCACCACCGCACTGAGCATCGAAGCTCCCCGGGGCTCAAATTTCAGGTCTCAGTGCAGAGCCGACTTCTGCTCACCCTGCTGACTCATGACTGTTCCGCAACATACGGCTCAGACACAATCACCGAGATTGCTGACAACAGAACAGTAGTGAGTCTCACCAGAAACCGTGATGAGTCAGCATACAGACTGGAGGTGGGACAACATGGACAAAACGAAGATGACTTCAGGAAGGCCCATGTTAGCTGCTTGACACTATGGCTTTCCATTTACCTCACTAAAGTGCAAGATCACTGAGACACTTCACTATTCAGATATTAATTTCTTAAAGCCATAGTAATGTACTTGAGGAAAAATCGCAGTACAGGGAGAGGTGTACCCTGTTTCAGAAGATTTCCAGTGCCAAAGACAAAGCAGGAGCTGAGAAAATTTCTAGGGAAGCTGGGATATTAATTCTGCCCCTGACTTTAACAGGCCAGAAGTGAATGCCAGTGCTGTTAGCCTTGGAGATATTATTTTACAAGAAGACCAAGATAATGAGAGTCATTCTGTGTGTTATTATTCACACAAATTTAATAAACAGCAAATAAATATATTTTTATAATTCATACTTATTATAAATTATAAAAATATTGACCCTATTACACCCCTCTGCTCAGTCTCCATTCACTTGCAGATCCATTTTCTAATTGACCTCTAACAACCACACTATTTAACTTTTTTAATAACTGAAAAAGATATTATAGAAAAGGAAGCCCTTGCATGGTTGACTTATCTTCAACATTTTGATGTTTATATTACCGGCAGTTCTTTACCAGTTGTGCTATACACAGATCATAATCCATTAGTGATTTTACATTGCATGTACGATAATAGCCAAAAACCTAGATGGGCTTTAATAGTACAGAAGTACAATATCGATATTAAGCATAAAAAGGTGTGACGCTCCGAGACAGAAAGTCGGATCCAGATATGCAAGGTAAACTGGCTTTATTGAAAAGCCCTGACAAAGGGAAGGTCTCCAATACACTAGGCAATACTCGAAGTCGGTGGGCAGGCAGGAAGGTCGAAGTCCGGGAAGTCAGTCCTACGAACAGGGACGTGGACAGGACACTGAAGGGAGAGGCGAAACAGGACACAGGGCTGGGCAGGACAGGCGGATCCTGGGCTGGAGAGAGAAGGTAACAAGGAGAGACGCTGGAACAAGGTAAGGTTGACAGACACTAGGCGGCTGAGGAGACGAGAGACGAACGAACGCTTGGTAAGGCTCAATAGGGACATTGGCTCAATACTTCGCGGTGTGTTTAGGGTTTTGCTTCCTTCTCTATCTGATCATGATCGGGTTCAACTCGATACACCTGCCGGGTCCCGCCCCTCCGGGACCGGGAACGTTACAAAAAGAGTCTGATAATATCCTGGCTGATTCTTTGTCTAGGTCTAGGTCGGTTTTTTGTCCATTTTACCATGTAAAATGTTCTTCTGGGGATGATGGAAAGTTAGTCCTTCACCTATGTGTTTCTATTATTCTTGTTTAAGTTGGGTTGCTGTTTCAATTGTCCTAATTTGCCTGATTAACTACAGCTGGAATCCTGTGGAATCCCACCCTCATGGATGATTCAACCTAGTTTGGCTTTAAATAGCCCACACAATACGGACTTTTGACCCTTACTCACTTGCTGTTTGCTTGCTTGTGAACCCCAAGACGGATTTTCGGGGTGGGTGTATTTCTGTTGTATGCTTTGAGGTCCTTGTATTATTTCGATTTTTTTTTTGGTCTGGTGTAGTTAGGTGCAGATGACTTTTGTTTGGCTTGGCCCTTTATTTTGTGTTTACATGTGTGTATTTCTATAATATATATAAATAAAATTTCTGCTTTTCTCCCAAAAAGTGTTACATTGAATTATCACATGGCTCTGTGCTGGTCTTCGTGGACAGGGTGATACTTTACCCTTATCTTTTATGTCTAGTTCCTTTTCTCTTAGACAATGTGTTCAGCCTGTCTGAAAAGTGGTCATGAGAACTCTTTGGTGACGTATGTTGACGTTGGATGCAAAGTGCACAAGTGAAGAGCGCAAGTGTGCAGGGATTTCTTGTATGCAATGGAACACACTTCAAGGTCAAAGAAGTGAACAAGAGACAACATAATATGTTGTCATTTTTGTTTGTTGTGCTTGGGGCTGTCCTTCTCTGCAGCTTAGGCTATGTGAGCATTCATTATACAACTTTGCCCACTTAAACTGAAATTTTTTAGAGGCATGTTGCACTCTGATGCGCTGTCAGACTTCCTTGCTCGATGTAAACGTTAGTCGTCACCGATGCAGTGTATTGTGATCTATATACTTAGCTTAACAGTGAAATCACTTTACCGACCACGGGATTTGAACTGGTGACCTTCTGGTTATGGATGTTTTTCCTCACTAGTGGAGTGGAGTAGAGGGGAGGGGAGGGGGGGGCTTCACAGCAGCTGTGTCTCTCAGTGCAGAGGAGCAGACCCTGCACTGTGACACCCCAAGCCATGGAGAGCAAGATGGGGTCAGCAAAGAGAAGCATTCCAATATACATGTACTTGTACAAATGGCAAATAAAGCATGTTTACTTGTGAGTTCAAATTCCAGTTACACAGTAAAAAATCATATGCAAATGTCACTTTATTTGAAAGAACTACCTTCACCTGTTAAATTATACAAACCCATACAACCAAGACTTTTTACATATCTGTACATGAACATTTCTCATACAAAGCACATACATTTTTGTAGAAAAGCGATATACAAATGTACAAGTTGCTGCAGCTGATACATTACAAACATAAAATAAATTAATGTGCTTGGACCTCAAGCCTGGATCTGTTAAGTTCATTATTGTGACAACTGCTCAGTTTGAACTGTAAATATCTACATTTGTCTTCTGCACCTGTTCAACTGCTTCACAATTACTGAATGAATTAGACAGGTGAACAATAGTCACAATTATTATGAAATACCATTTTAGGTTTTTTGAAAATGGTTAATACACAAAAAGCATACAAAACTATTCACATCCTTGGAGACTAGTCACACCTAGTTAAACCACAGGCTGGCCGGCTCTGTCACCAGAATCATTTTTACTAGGCACTAAAAGACATTAATTTCATGTGCAATGGTTTTCTTTGGCAAAGAATGACAAATATATCTGCCAATAGGTACATTCCTGTGGAACATGATTACAAGCAAAACACAAAGCTGCAAGGGACACAATCCACAACCTTCAACTTTACAGCATTAACATACAGTATGTTCTTTAATAAATACATCATCACTGAAAAGTACAAATGTTCCTCCAGAAGGGAATAAACTGATTAATTAAAGTAAAACTGCTGGGATTTTGTACACAAGTAGATATATTACTTTGTATTTACACATGTAACACAATATTTTACAAACTTGGCACATTTTTGCACATCCATGGCTGAAATAGAGGGGGAAATTTTATTAGATATTTACGTTGAGTTAAATACACAATGTAACCAAAGCCCTGCAATACTTTCAGCAATTTTTCAACATTAAGACAATTTTTTTTAACTTGTGGATTCGCTTTTGTCCCATTATTGTTAAAGATTTATGGGTTCTAGAGGAAAAACATGTGATTACAATGTTCAATTTTGTTCATGGCTCAAAACAACATTTTTTTAAATGCCAAAAACAAATAAAAACAAAGCATAAATGCAAAATTAGAAAACCCTAAATGTAAAAAAGAGAGTTTTAGAGAGAGTGCTACAAAGATCAGAAGGCACAACTCACCTCAGTCAACCTAATTGTGCTTGGTCCTTGACCACCGATAAATTTTCTCTGAACAATTGCACATTTTTTGACAGAAAATATTTTTCTTAAACTTTACTAAATCAATAAGCCACAGAAAGCTTCACAAACAAAAATTTGGCACAGAGTCTTCAACCAGTATAATCACATACTTCATATTTGGCTATATATCAAAAATGAACAGGAATATCGGTCTACAGAGGTACAGAAGCAAAAAAGAGCCTTTTACCATGCAGGTATTGTTGGCCAGACTGCAGAAAAATTACAAAGACATCATTAAAATGAACTTATGGACGACCACCACTGGTCGTGTGAAGGAAGCACCTCCAAGACCACCAGCAAAAACTCCATCACAGAAAATGGTCACTCTTTTGGCACCAATTTCGGCTTGTTCACGAGTTGCTCCTCATACATTGCTGACCTTGGTTATGGCTGTTGTAGAGATGGTGACAGCAGTTGATGCTGTAGTCACAGAGGGCCTCTCTCTTCTGACATATCTAGGTTTGCGCCCTACAGACACACATAAAGAAACTATGCTGGACAACCAGAACACTGACATTTCCGCAAGCAGTGAACAACTACGACAAGGAACAGCATTTATATTACACACAAAGCTAAACATAATGCAGGAAAATCAGAAGGACATTCAATTTTAATTTAACAAATGGCCTTTGCATCATCTTTTTTGATGTTATTTAAATTTGTTATGTAAATTATCTTGTGCACAGACGATATTTATTAAGCACACTTTTGTGAAAAGTAAAATTCTACTTCAATCTTTGTAAGACATTCTAAGACATTCTTGTGACGCCGTGATAAAGTTAACCTCATATTTGATATTCAGTTTTCTAGGTGGTTTTTAATCACAGATCCTTGATGTATAGTACACACAGACAACAAGGTACGCCAATCATGTTTGTGTTTCAAGCCCTTTCACCATTTGTGTTTAATCTTGTTGATAGCCACGAAAATAAGATATTCCAGCTGTAACCAAGATGTTGGATCAGCATTAGGTCTTAAGGGCAACTCTAGCACATCACTTGCGTTTCCAGATATGGACAAAGTTCTGGACGAAATCTGAATGAATTTTTGATTGTGCACTTACACTCAGGTACCCAGAGTGTTCATTCATAGCACAAAGGAACTAATAATTGTTCTAATAACTTTAAAACAATATGGTCTGAATCATGATCGGTATCGGAATAATAAATGGGCTAATAACTCAAACTTAGAGAGTCCGGTAAAGAATATTGTGCTTTAAGCAGTTACTTATGGGACAGTGCACAGAATTAATTGCCATTTACTGCACAATGAAAATAAAAGTACATCTTCAAGAGCAGCGTTGGAGACCATTGCTTTAATGTTTGGCTAATTACTTGCGCAAACAAGATAAACTTTTTTGGGAGTTTGTGGGCTCTATATTTACATGACATAAGCACCTGAAAAGTGTACATGAAAGTGCTATTTTTGAGCCTCAAAAAAAGGCACGGGGGTCAGTTTATTGAGGAGAAAGTATTCTTTGCATGTTTTCAAACAAAAAACCATTGTGTTGTTATTCAAAGCAGTGTAGGGGTTACAAGGCTAGGAACAAAAAAAGGAAGAAAAAATGCGGTGAATCAAAACGCTGTTGGTTCAAATTCTCACGCTCTTTTAATCCACCTCTTTCATAAAAACAGCCCAAAATGTACCTAAAATGTAGCCTAAAGTGTGTACATTGTTTTTGTGGACGTTTCATGGAATTTCTTCTTTGTCATGCAACATGACATCCAGGTCAGGTTCACAGGCCACATCACACCAGGTTATTGTCCAATGGAAAGGGAAGCGAAGAGCCAAACCCACACTTTCGGTTTCATTACGGACTCTCTTGGCCACACCATCACGTTATATTCCTTTTAGCAAACCCTCACTGCGAAGATGAACTCAGCTCATTCCAGCTTTACCAAAATTGTTAATTTTTCGATGTCTCAGCAGCACAAAGTAAAAACAGGAAAAACTCATGTCACCCTTTGGGATAAAAGCAGAGCTGTATTTTGTGTGACTTCCCATGGAAAGAGTCACGTGTGATGGGACAGGAGGTTCACTGAAAGGGGTTATCAGATTGGCGAACTTGCCGTGACCTTTAAGTCACCAGATATTTTAAGGGTCTGATGTGATTCTGGACCGTCTAACAAATCCACACTGAGTCACCCAAGCTGGCTCTGTGAGAGAGGGAGGTAAGGAGCATGGTCTGACTACAACACAAGGCAAACCACCTCAGGGATGAGAACCTGAGTGCAGCCATGTGGCGGGAGTGCCAATCCTGCCACCAACAGACAAGTTATTCCCTGTAAGATAGAGGACCCCCTTTTAGGGTTGCATTTACATTAATGACTGTGAGATACACTAGGAACATCTACCCTATCCTTCACAACAGCAGAAACTGAGGTGTACGTGTATCTGGTTTTTTCCCCTTTGTTCTGTGGACTAAAATTTTTGTATTATTATTTTGACCTCTGTAGCAGGATTGGGACTTATCATACGTGCAGAACATATAATCTGCAAGTATAGTGTGTTCACAAATATACCACTACATAATTGCTACAGTAACCTAAAAAATTCTGACCATCAATGAGGGTGTGTTGGTGTCTTCTCTATCTTCCTAATTTTCCAAAGAACCACATAAGAAAAATGTTGTTCCATGAATGTGATCAGAGCAAAAAAACCTTCAGATATCAGTAGCAGTAAAGAAGAGGTGTGATGTGGCTTGCGAATCTGGCCGTGCAACACAAAAGGGGTCACAAATTCTATAAGATGTCCCCCCCAAAACATTTACGCACTTTAGTTCACACTCCAGGCACCTTTTTGGATATTTTTATGAAACAAATGGATTAAGAGAAAAATTAGTCTGTAGTTTCAGTGATTTTTGTCAGAGCCTCATAACTTTTAAAAAACAAGGCATTTGGAATTTCTTCTCAGTGATGTGAAAAATATTTCACCTCAACACCCCCCATGTCTTTTTTTGACTTGTACACTTTCGGGGTGCTTATGTCATGATGGAGACCAAGGAAAGGCAGCCAGCAATGTTTTACATAAAGTAGTACATGTGTGTATGTATGTATGTATGTATGTGTGTTTATAAAAAACAAACAATCAACTTGTGATTTCAAGCACTTCACTGTTTTTCTAATATCTGAATAGCTGAATGTAGCTGTAATACTGAAAAAATAAAAGTTAAAGCTCATAAGAAAACTGAACTGTCATTATCTTGCTACACACATGGTAAAAAAAAAACTTGCTATATCACAAAGGGAAAAAAAAATACTAAACTCTGGAAGGTGTGCAATTCACATGTCAAATTTCAAAATCAAAACATATGAAGCAAAAAAACATTTTGAAAATGTGTTGAATGAAAATGGAATGACCGCACAGAGACTGAAAGACTTGTGTCTCCCTTCGTTTCTTAATCATTACTTCAGTAAGTGGAAGCACACAGACGAGCAGAACAAAGTGTCAGTTAGCTGATATGCTAGTCAAGCAAGTTGGGCAGGGCATGAGATTGGAAAACAGATAGTAAATACAATGGATATCTAACATCTAAGGACATGCTATGTACAGTATGTCAGCTTTCTCTGGCAAATACCTCCCCAAGCACAGCTGACCAGGGTAGTGATACTGAATGGCATCTCCTACAACGACCGCTGCTCAGCTGTCAGGCTTACAGAACAGTTCCATATAAATTGCAGCCAGCATTCTTTAACTAACCCATCGCGGATTTAACGGAAAGTAAGATGACATCACTGAAGGGGGACCGTTGCTGCCTCGCTCACTGAAATCCAAGCAAAACTCCCTCCCCGAAAACAAACAAATTAAGGAAAATTATACAGTACAATGCAAGTGGCAAACATGGAATCTAGCACATTTTCAATTGTTAAAGGCTAAGCAAAGGCCACTGTTCTGTCCCTCGTCAGATTAAGCAAGCTGTATAGAGCAGCCTGATAAGATACCCTGTTCCCACGTGTCATAAGAAAAGACGCGACACATACATTTCAAGGTCCTGTTCAAAATCATTAAATGACAACTTGAGTCAAGAAATTCTGCTATTCATAACAATTTCTATAGCAGAGAAACACCTTGCATATTACATAGCAACATTTATTCAGCAGAACACAAAGAACCAAAAGCTATATTTATCCTTACCAGATGATGCAGGGCTGGGTATCATGACGGCCTGAGGGAAAAAAGGATTTTTATTTTTTTTTTAAGTGTACTAAAGGTAATTCCTATTACCTGATCATTAAATGTAATTCTGACATAATAAACTGCAAAGTTTAAAATACACAATTTGAAAGAACTTACTGTCTCACTTGGTTGGAATATAAAAGCTGGAAAAAAAAATCAAACATAAATATTTCATCTTTATAAACAATAATAAAACCATGTGTTTCATATACCAGCAGTTATTTGCCTTTGCAAAAAAATATCTACATTTTCCTCGATATCCAAAAATATATATAATTTTTTAAATCCAGGAATCCATTGGTTTTTTCTGCTAACAATTTCTCATTCTATAAAAAAAACGTCTGGATTTAATAATAATAAAGTAATATGAACCAAACTGAACAAACGATACAGCTAATCAAAAACATACAAAACGTGAGCGCGTGGATTCTAGTACCTTTATTGCGTCTATAGAAAAGGCCAGGGAGTCGGTTGGAGCGTTTGAGGTAGAAGAAGGAGGCAACGGACAGGATGAGGAGCAAACTGAGCAGCAGTGTCCCCAAGAGGAGGGAGGCCGCCACCCCAGGGCCACCTGTCACCACAGAACCACCACAAGTTCCACCTTCTGTTATCGCCAAACGGCAAAAACGAACAGGGGGGCTCACGCTGAGCAGCACCAAATCAAATACATACTCAAACAAATTAAGGAAAAGTGTATGGCACAATGCAGGGGAAACTTAAAAACATGATAAGTGCATATGTAATAGAATAACTTTGTCAACTGACTGATAATATTTACCGATTGTGGGCCCAACGGTCGCCAACACGGTTAGGTTGACTTCTGGCGGAATGTGTGCTGCAAAAAACAAACAAGGAACAGCAGCAGCAGCATGTGTTAACTGGAGGTCAACCGGAATTTTTAATAGATTTTTCACACAATGTCATATTATCCAGCTTCGAAATGACAAAGACAATAGGGACTCTCATCAACATCTCATACAATTAAAAAAAACAAAGCATTAAGATGATAAAAACACAATCGGTATAGCAGTTAAAGAACAAAGCAGTGCATATTAGTGTCAACCAACAAACTCACAGTAGTTGCAGGTGGTTAAGTTTTCATGTCTGAAGGCCACAGAGTCACACTGCACACACAAAGCTGAGCCATTCTCCAAAATTTGCAGATAGCACCCTGAGAAAAGCATATTTACTCATTTAAAACTTTAGCTTCTACGGAAATAAATGCTTTTGAATGTTGGATTATGTAACTGTGAATTATACGTTTTAAAAGAATATTCAAGGACCAGAAACCAGTTTAAATGTACCCTCCTCAAGTTATGTAATGCTTTATGATCAAATCAGGACTATTGTTCAGGTGGCACACCCACAGAATAAAGTATTTATTTCCCAATGCAGGAGTTAAGGATAATTGGCTGAGGGCCGCCTCAGCTACCAGCACAGAGCTCCAAATTCTACGGAAGCTGTCCAGACACTAAACGCTGCGCTAACACACAAGGTGAGTATCGCTGTGTCTACCTCCTGGTGGAACGTGGTAAGATCTCTCACTACCTGGGGGACACCAAGTGCCGTTGAGACAGGTCCCATTTCTTGGCAGGGCCTCTCCACCATTATCACTGGGAACCAGCAGAAGAGTCTGAAATAGTATGGCAGAACTTCAAACACTGCAGTACTCAGAGTGGTCATACAGCAGTTATAACAATATATAGAGATAAAACACAGGAAGACTTCATTAATTGAAGCCATACCAAGGAATAAGTATCTTATATACATTCCAATTTGATTTGGAATACAAAAAAATAAATAAATCCAGACACTGTTCTAGGCATTTTGTAGAACGTGAACATCAAGATTCCCAAACTGTCATTGCAGTACCAACGGCATTTTGAAACAAGTTACACAGAGATACACACTGTTTGCCTTAGCTCTTATATGATGTTTAACTAATGGGGAAGAAAAAAAGTTACCCTTGACAAATAAAAGATATCTGATATGTTCCCATAGATGAACACTTCAGCAAAAGATAGGATGCATTAAACAGACTAGAGACTTTCTGTGATCACTGCCATTGTAAGACAAAACTAACCTGAACCCCAGTAAAAAAAAAATCTATTCTGATACCACAATACTTAGCTGTCTTTGAATTCATTAAATACTGAAAAGGGTGCCAAACATATATTTAGCTACCTTTCACATAGGGGAAAGTTTAGATCCAAATGGTGACGGTTGACTGCCATAACCTTAACATTAAACAGAAAAAGAATGAAACCTGAAACCCTTTTCCATTTAAAATACTTGCTTTTGTAAATTATGATTTCAAATTTGGAAAATGGGAAAAGCAGCCATGTTAATAAATATGCGTGTGATGGTAATATCGTTCCACCATGAACACCACACACTGGATTTGTTTTAAACAGCTAGTACCTGTTGAATATCTATCAACAACTATGCAAACCACATAAAATATCAGGCAAGAATATTACCTAAAATATACATTTTAAAATTTGTTAAATATAAAAGATGTGATGGAGCCATAGCAACAGTCTGAATTCCAAGTGGCTACATTATTTGAGGAAGTGCGCTCTCTCCTGGTGAACAATGACCAGAACAAAGCATTTTATTTCACTTTTCAGATAATCCATGTTAATATATACAGAACATAAAGTACCAGGACGTGAAATAACGTGAAATCTTCGGCTCGTCAAACGATACCTTGTTTACTGGAGTTTCACAGACAACTTGAAGCAAGGCTCCTGTGAAGACCAAGTATGGCAAAGCCATAACAAGCCACAGCTCCCCTACGAATAATCAACAGTGCAGTAACATCGTTAGTTTTCAGGGAAACAGGTGGAATGCTTTTCAGAAATGTTGGGAAAGTATACATCTTTTTGCAAATAACTCTAGTGGTTTAAAACGTGCATATAGAATGTTAAAACTACACTGCTTTTCACATCAATTTATATATCTCGTCGTTGTACAATAAGACAAAAAATAATCACTTGGCCAATTTATTCCTTTCGGCTATTTCACTGGTGTGTACAATGAGAACTTTAAATGTATTTTATTTTACTGTCAACGATTTTTACGAACGCAACGGCACAATTGTTTCAAAGACTTCAGCAGACCTACCCGACTAGCCAGGATTTGGGTTAGTGAAAAGTAATTATATGATAAGTAAATATGTTAAGATTTTAAACATTTATATCACGGCCGACATATTGTTCAGTTTTTAAGCTTTTAGTTGCTATATAGACTGGTTTCGCTTAAAACGGTACCATCAAAATCCAGGTGCGTCACGCTTTATATATCATTACTGCTTGGATTTATAGTTATTTCCTAGATTTTTCATACACGATTGCTTGCCACATATCATGAAAATTTGTTAAATATAAAAGATGTGTTATTAAAAGAGCGGCAGCTACGTTAAGCATCACCAGTAGCTAGCTGTCCAGTTAGCTACAAGGCTAACACAACAAAGTAAACGCTCAAGCCTTACGTCGCAAATAAATTAAACACTTAAATTAAAACTTCTGTTATTATGTCTGATATGCAACAGTGGGTTGCGTTTTGTTTGTTTCCTTAAAGCAGTTCGGTTCCATCAAAAGAAGCGTCTTACCTGACCATAAGGAAGCGATGTTACGCCGCTAAGGCACTCGGCCGATGCAGTGCAACACTATACCGAAAGCAGTGCCGGGCCCAGTCGGTCGCGAGGCTGAAAGCAGCATCCAGTGCAGGGAGAATCAAAACCCTGTGCACGCGACAGACCCATACTGCGGGTTTGCCCTATCAACTTATACGTTACTTTTATTTATTTTATTATTATTGAAATAAACTTTGTAATGTTTATTAGAAATTGAATATACAACAAAAACATTAAAAACGCTATCAAAAACCGATTTTTATTTACTATGTTATTGTCTATTCAAAATTTGTGTAAACTCTACATCATATTATTTTTCAACTAATATACTTGTCGCAATCCTGACCAAAACAAATAGTTCGAAGGCGGATGGAACTAAAATACAGTACCGACTGAACACTAACAACACAAGAAAAATAGACATTAATGCAAAGCGTATTGGCCTAGGTTATTAAAATACTGAGCACTTAAAAAAAAATCTCATTTTGATTTCTAATTAAATAGCTAATTTTGGATTAATTTACAGCATAGACAACAGTGCATAACCTAAACCATTACCTACTGACATTTGTACGAAAATATTTGTCACTGGTTAACTCTGTGGCCTCAAGTGCTTTTGGGTTGTAGGTTTGATTCTTGCATGCTGTATTGGGTTTTATGAGGGTGTGCCCTCTGATGGACTGGCATCCTGTCTGTTTTTCTTCGGATAGGTTCCAGGCTTTCTCTAACCCTGTATTCCCATAAGTTCATCTGTCTGTTCATCCATCCATCCTCCAACAATTTATCCAGCATAGGGGGCAAGAGAAACATCTGGGAGGGTGGGATCCCACTCACTGTAGGGCAAATGCACACAATAGCCCATATTGGGCAATTTGAGACAGTGTGCCCTTGGACTGTGGGAGGTTAGTGTTGGGGTATGTATTGCATAAGTGGATATGGAAAACTAGCTGTGATGTAAGGCTGTGTGTATTGCTCACTGGGGTAAGGCACTGTGCCTATGTCTGGAAGCCTTTAATCCCACCTAGGGGTGCTGGATACTGGCTCACTCTGCTCCCTGACCACAGGCGTCTGTCATTTGTATACCAGTTTGGACATAAATAACTACAAAATAAATAAATGGACATGTACACGTCTGCTGAGCCATTCTCACTGAACCATCAGATCAGGTTTTTTTTTTTTTTTTTAAGAAAAGATAAAACATTTAAACCGACCACTAGAGGGAGCTGCTATCATTTATGCAGAAATCAGCAAGTAAAGAAATAATACGCTACTTATTTGAAAACTTCAGTTTTATAATCTGGCAAAAAAAAGATATAATGTAAAGATTTTGTTTTTTCTTTACAGGGGAACATCATGTGCTAAGGTGTATTATGCTGTAACTGGTTCAGATCCGTCAGCGAGGATGCAGTCTGGCCTGTTCTTGTTTTCTTGACACTGCGTGTCCCAACAGGGTTGAGCAGAGTCCCTCCACAGTCAGAAGCGGGGGCCTCTGCGATGCAGCGTTTCCTGGTTTCATTGATTCCCAGCAGATGTGAGGCTCCGTTTGCTGAGGTCTCATGGGACTGTTGTGCTGACCCCGTATTCATCATCAAGTGTCATCATTTTAAGTTATGTACAAATATACGTTTTTACCAGAATCATAATTAGCTGAAGTCAGCCCTTCACCTGAACACCTAATTCACTCTTTTCCTTCCTGGAATGATTAACTGTCATAAATTCCAATTTAGTTTTGATCCCTGTTTCAAAAAGTAATTAGCAAAATATTAATTCATTATTACGTAACTGTTACATAAATTTATATATAATACTGTTAAATATTCAAACAATCTTACATAATCTCATAATTTCAGTGATTATTGGAAGTACATAACTATAAATCAAAAAAGCAATGCTAAAACTTCAGACAAAGCATGGGTCCAATCCCAGAGTCTCTGCCTGGATCTCCACCTCTGAGAGAGGGCCAAAGCATGGGTCCAATCCCCAAATCTCTTCCTGGATCTCCACCTCTGAGAGAGGGCCAAAGCATGGGTCCAATCCCTGAGTCTCTGCCTGGATCTCCACCTCTGAGAGAGGGCCAAAGCATGGGTCCAATCCCAGAGTCTCTGCCTGGACCTCCACCTCTGAGAGAGGGCCAAAGAATGGGTCAAGTCCCTGAGTCTCTGCCTGGATCTCTACTTCTTTACAGAAAAATGCTTGCAACCTCTTTGTTTCTTTGGACCATCTGGTTATTTTCTCATCTGCAGGTGGGCCTAATTATCAAGACCCCCAAATAATCATCTACTTAATTAACCCTTTTAGGAATCAGTCAGGAGTGAAAAGGCAGGTAGTTATAACAGCAGAAGGTTTATCTTGTCTGCCACAAAGCCTGTCTTTCCTCAACCCATCTGTCTCTTCAGTGTAAAATTTTGTTATGTCGTATTGAACTCATATATTTATTGTAAATTCATATTATGCTAACCTTAGAAATATGGGGTATATTACATGAACCTGAATACTATCCAGTCAATATTAAGCAAATATTAAGCAATGTTCCTTTTCATAAATGAATATTAAAAATATTGAATGCCATAAAGATTGTGCCTGTGGTACTATCAATGGATCTTTGTGGAAGCCTCATTCTGTCTGGCAATTAGCAGTGGTTTCAGATGCATAGCTGTAGCCAGACTGTATGGCCGTATGTCATAATCCTTCGCAATAAGCCCTGTCTGTAACTGGCTTTAATGCATTTCTCCTCCCATACATGCATTTGCTGAAGGGAGGTGGGGGGGGGGTGATTTTAGGTTATAAAACGATCTTGCCTCACTGTATTTAAAAATGAACAGTAGTGGATATTACTTGTCATTGTACCGCAATAATAAGATTTTCTCTAACCGTTACAGACAAAAAGCTAAGCAATAATCCAACTGTGAACTTTGCTGGGCCGCCGTTGCTGTGCAGAGGAGATCAGGCCAGACTGACATAGGTCACCTGCTGCAACTCGCGCTACTGCACGGGTGTCATGCGTATGTTTAAGAAGTGCTTATGCAGAAGTCGGATGAGATACCAATTCTTCTTAAACACCCCTCTACCAACGGAAAGGTGCAAGTTATGCCAGTTGAAACAGTGGGCTGATGTAATTCAGCCTAAAAAAAAAAAGCTAAACAGCAGCTTGAGTTGGGCCCTGCAGTACTGAAGCATAATTGGCTGTTTTGATGTGGAACAGGTGGGGCTCAGTGTCCCAGCTGCGCTGTCTGTCTGCTAGCCGGTTTGCCAGGGCTGCTGACGAGCCACAATACCCTGTAGTCTCACATGTTCTTTGGCAGACACTGTAATGAGGGTTGAGACACAAAAAAACATGGACGTGCGCTGGGTAAATGCAAAGCCTGGATCAGACTGCAGACATATAAAAGCCAGGGAGTCTCTGCGGACTGTCTCATCATTGCTCCAGCATTTCATTGCCTTTGGCTTTTTATGCATGTTTAATATTTTAAGCACATGACTTGCATAACTAAGGGCATTTTATTTTATTTTATTAAAAAGTACTATTCATGGCTAGGGGTTAAATTAGGGATTGGTGAATCATCCCTCATTGTAGCCAGTTAGAAAACACAATCATTTGTAACCAGACAAAAGCATTCATCTTCAGTTTCAAATACGTTTATCCCCCATACAGTTAAACTTGCTGGTATTGAATTTAGTTCTGCTGCTTTTAATTTACTTGTAAATTGAATTACATGTATTAATTGAATTCCTTGTGTAAGCAGCACAAGGTGATGACTTCTTAAATACCAAGTCGGGAATTAATTACTCATTGTTCAAAATTAAAATGAATTCCTAAATTAGGAATTAATATAAGTGTTAAAAGTATATATTGGCAGATTGTCCTCTATATATATTTATTTGGTGTTAAGTGAGATAAAGTTAAGCTTGTACATCAGTAGGTATATTAATGTCTGTAGCCAAGGTAGTCTCTGTCTGTATTTTACTATAGTTGGAAACAGAATAGTTTAATCAAAATGTAAAGTGGTTTAATTAAATATGGAAAGGATATGAAATGATATACACCGATTTCCCTGCAAGGCAAATTGAGCAGTGATCATTTCCCCAACAGCAGCTGTTGAAGCCTGAGCTCACAGCTGTGATACACAGATCGATTTGGAAACATTTGCAACCAGTTAAAACAGGGAAATGTAGGCAGTTTGAAAGGAAAGTTCAATGCAAATATCCAGATGTCCGCCTGTGTCAGCCTTAGGTAAAGCAGAGTGGAGCAAAGGGCTCACAGCGAGCAGAGCACAAGTACTTCATAGTAACTCAGCTACTACTCAAGTACAAATCATAAAGAAATGTAGTAGCTACAGTACTTGAGATAAAAGATGCATCATGACTCATTAATTATGAACAAAAATGATAGTATTTCACTTGTGTTATTCATTATTTGTTCCTTTAGTAGTTTTGTAGTCTCGGTTTGTAGCTGAGTAGTAACTGAGTGTGAATGGTGTGTGTGTGTGTGTGTGTGTGTGAGAGAGAGAGAGAGAGAGTGTGTACCCTGCCATGGGTTGGTGCCCCATCCTGGGTTGTTTCCTGCCTTTTGCCCTTAGATCTTGAATAGGACAAGCAGGTATAGAAAATGGATAGATAGTAACTATGTTACCCCCTCAAATAAAGTGCTACTGATAATAGTAAAATCCAATTCAATTTAATCCCACCTGAAAAGGAACAAAGACCAAATTAATATGGTGCATGAATATAAAAAATTATGAATCTGAATTCAGCAAATAACCTGCTGTGATTACACCTGTATAACTGTGTTATTCCATACTGCCTTTCAGCAGAACACTTGCTTATATGCCAGGTCAAAATCCAATCTTTTTATGAGAAAAACAGGGCATGTGCTTTGAGCAGTTGCTGTGTCCCTCTGACTGAAAGCTGACTAGGTGACTCTCCCCCCAGCCTCTGAAGGCCAGAGGCTTAAGCAGGCCCCTATGATGGGGCCCGAGGAGACAGTTTTCAGAGTTTCTGCTTTTAAACACAAGGAGCCAGAGGTAGAAATTAAGGAAATCATTAATTCCTTTGATTGGTGCATCTTGAGAACAAGCCGGATCTCACCCACTGCAAGACAATAAAATCCTTTGCAATTAAAATGTGGAGGCACATCTTACTTGATCCACATCTTACTTGATCCAAATAACAATGTCCATTTGAGTAAGTCAAACAGAGTGCTGTTTTGTTATTTTGTAATTGGTGCTGCAAGTTTTTGCATGAACTTTGCCTAGAAATTGTGGCATGCCAAGAAAAATGTTATACAGTTGAAATGATACAATCAAAGTTACTTATAGATCCCTGCCTGGTGCCCCTGTGCTTTACGCTCACTGTAGTATTGTTTTGACCAGCCTAGTACTACGTTTATTGCTGGTTTTAATAGATTTAGATCATTCCACCATTTTGTGTAATGGTTTTGTGTTATAATTATTACAGTGCTATTTTAGACGGCACTGTGGTGCAGTGGTTAACACTGTCGCTTCACACCTCAGGGACCAGCGTTTTAGCCTTAGCTGAGGCTCCATGTGTGCAGAGTTCCATATCAGTTTGGTTAAGTTCTCAGGATTAGGGTGAAGGCCTTGATTAAGAAAGGAGTTCTAAATGGATGGTGTCTAACATAAACTGTGAAAACTTAAAAAATACAGTTAGTATACACAGAATTAATAGTTTTTGAAGCATGATGCACCACTGTCAAAAATACAAACCTTAATCTAACCCTAACTCCAAATATGACAATTACAATAGTAGTTCTTACCACTAATAGGAATCAGTATGTTAGAAGCATTAAAGAAAGCCTGTCTGTTCCATGTTTTCAAATAGACAAAAGGTTTTAGAAATTAATAATAATTAAGATGAATCCAGAACATCAAATGCAGTGAAGTAACTGGTTTATACTAAAAGATATTTTGCATATATTTTAATAATGAGTCTTGATCTACAAAGCAGTTTGGCAGAACAGAGGCATGTATGTGTGTGTGTTTGGGGAGGGGGGGGGGTGTTATGTATCTGTTACATTGTGGGGACCGAATATCCCCACAATGTGATAAAACACAAGGGGAAACTCTGTGTAGGGAAGGTTATCTTTGTTGGAAATAAGGTTTTCCCACAGAATTGAATGGACAGTCCCCACAAAGATATGATTACAGGTCAGTGTGTGTGTGCGTGTCTATGACAAAAAGAAAGACAAGGATAAAAATGCACTTGACCAAAGCCTGGGAGACATTGGGCCGTAGGATTTGTGTTTGTTGGTTTGTTTCTGTTGGCAAACTGATTTTCAGTCTGCTCATCTGTGCACTATAAATTATAATGAATTAGATAGCAGAAGCTTGGGCATCTACAGTATACTGCACATGTTCTATACGGAAGCAAATAGCAATTTACAACAGTGAGTCTCCCAATAGTTTCTCATTCCTCTAAAATGCCTTGGAACGAAAATTCCAAAGCAGCCATAAGCAACCTGTTATGTTGATTTTTGTTTCTATCCGAATCAATTGGTCATAATGATAAGGGTCCTCACTTGGTATGCTTGTAAAGAGTTTATATGGGTAAAATAGCTGAAATGATAAGGAAAATATTTAAGCCATTTGGCAATCACATCTCAGACTTTTTCGAACCATTTAAGGGCCCAATTTTAGCTAATTTGATTTGAAGCGCCTTTTGATATTTTTAAAGACCGTGAATAGCCTGGTACAGAAAAGAATGCCAGAGATACGCTAGCAAAAATCTCTCCATTACGCTGTTATTTGGTATATTATAACTAACTGGAATCATGGTATCACAGCAGGGACCTTCACTAAACAGTGGGAGACTGATAAAACAGTTTACCATGTTTAAGCCTAATGAATCACCTCACCTTTTGGACTAACATCACTGGCCCAATAGAAGCATGAATCCCCATGCCGGTTCAGCAGGCTCACTACTTTACAGGGGCCCTTGAATATGTAAAATAACATGCAAATATACATATAATTGGGTGGGGCGGAGGAGCAAGGTAGCATTTCGTCAGGACACCCAGAATTCCCTGCAATGCCCCCTGATAAGGACACACATGTTTGTCCCAAACCAGCTCCTAGCTTAAAGTGATTCCAAACAGGACTCTGTTCATTTCGTATTTTTCTGTAGCTCTGCCATCTGTAGCAGTAGGTCGTTTAGCAAACTTCTGATATCACCATCAGCTTTTATAATCCACAGAAGGCGCGCATTTTTAACGGGCCATTCTTTATGTGATGCATATAACTAAAGATGTTTTTCTCCGCAACTCTATTTTGTTTGCATTCCTGTTTTGTTTAGTTTTAGTTCTTTCGAAAACTGTTATTTTTATTTTTGTTTTCCCTACCTTTATTTTTGTGATCTTTGTGTTTTTATTAAAAACAACTTTTTGTCTATATTTCAATCCATACCTATATTGCAATATCTACATTTCAACAGAGTTAATGAGTATTTCTATGATGCCAGGAAAAAAATGCCCTAGCCTTTCTATTAGATGGTCCGCAGTAGACTCAGAAAACTGAATATGAGAGTGAGGTAATCAAGACAATTGCAAAAAATGCTGGTCCAAGGTAAATATTTTTTAACAGAATCTTAAGGAAAAATCAGCACTCAACTAATGTTTTGGCATGGTTATCCATGCTTAATGCCAATATGTCTTCCCATGTCTCTTGTTGTTTGGCCCTTTCGGTTAATAACTGTGTGAAGGTCTGTGCATCCTGAGTATCCCCGTGAAGGTCCGTGCATCCTGAGTATCCCTGTGAAGGTCCGTGCATCCTGAGTATCCCCGTGAAGGTCTGTGCATCCTATCCCTGTGAAGGTCCGTGCATCCTGAGT
>JAABNY020000129.1:17595478-17606456 GCA_015164015.2 Brevimyrus niger
CCCCTCTTGGGCACCAATTCTTGGGGGGTGCAAAACAGAGCATGGACTGGTTGTCTACGAGGCTCCCGCCCCCTCCACCCCCTTTGGCCCTTGGGAAAAAAAAAGAGGGGGGAACCCCCCCCCCCCCCCCAAAACTGAACAAAGAAAAAGATCCACAGAAACTAGCATGAAAAAGTACATTTTCCGAATCTTACACTATGTCTCCCATTATAATATAAAGGTTATGTATTATGTTTTATTATTGTGGATATTATCTGTTGTTCTACTCAGTTAGAAGTTTTCCTGTACTGTGATTGGTTACAGTGTTTAATGAAATTAGTTGTTTGGTAAATATGGAATTCATAAGCCAGAGATATTTACCCACATTTTGTATAGTCGCTGAGAATAGGGGCAGGACAATACACATTCACGACTTTCTGTCTTCGATAGGCAATGTACACTATAAAAATGACACCAATTAATGTCATGACCTAGCAGCGGTATTGGCAGGTTCGCAAAATTACAGATGACTTTGCCATTCATTCAAGTGATACATAATATTGTAAAACAAGAAATGCCAAAAAAAAACAAAATACAATTATACATGTATTTTTTTAATTTTGGCACCTCCTTAGTACATAATTGTACATAATTGAATGTGTGTAAAGCTTCTGTGTGTTTTATGTAGCTAAACAGAAACAGGACAGAACACATGTCACCTGGTTAACCTTAGGGCTAAAATCAGATTCCCTCGTATTCTTTCATTGTTAACTAAAATCAGGTTGACATATGCATTATTGCTTTGGGGATACAGTGTATTCTTCCATGAAACCCTTTTCTAAGCATCATTGACACCTGACCAGCATGTGTCCAGCATCACAGTTTCAATTTAACATTCAACATCTTCAAGGTATTAATAAACATACGACTTGTGGAAAAACATTTTAAGTTTACTGAAAAGTTTACAACATCCATCACAAGCATGGATATTGTATTTATTGTGTATAAATTTAACTGGCAACTATGTTAGTTGATGCCTAAGACTCAGTTGTTAGTTGATTTCATTGTACTTGCACAAATGACAATGTTTTGTACTTAACTGAAAAAAAAATCAGGATTTTATGAGCTTAATGAATTGAGTTTTTGGCTGGTAGTGATAAGATCATGTGTATTATTTTCTTTTCCATTCGAACACCCAGTGCAAATTCTCAACAGAAAACCAAATTCTATCATTTTATATGTCTAGATATGAAGAAGGTGTCACAGATTACCAATACTGTACATTAATGCGAATTCCTTTTAATGTTCACCTTTGTGACTCACCCTTTAACCGCACCACGCTGCTGCATTAGAATGTAAATGTCACTAATTGTGTGTTTCTAACAGGAAGAATGAAGTAAAGGAGGAAGAGTGGAACACAAAACAAAAAGGTGATAAAAAATGCCGTATGAATGGGCTGAAATACTGATCACAGAACAGGTTGAGTCAGTAACGGCTGTCTGGGAGCTTATAGGCCTATAATGGCTTCCTTTGGGAGGAACAATTTCACTCTCAGCTTTTTGTCTGGCATATTTCCCTCCAACCAGCTGCATGCATGTTTGCTTCGTACCTGAAATGTGTCATATAGTCGCTTCTGCCCATAGCTGTCAAAATTATCAAAGAATGGGGTCAATTCGCTGCCCCAGAGACGTTATGGCATCCGTGGGAGGTACAATTTAAAAACAAAAAAAAACAAACAAGAATTTACTGGAAAATTAATGCATGTTAACATAACCGGCTTTGCCAGTATTGTGCTAAAGGGTGGTGCAGCCATGTCATGCCAGGGATTTGAACTGATAACAGTCTTGTAAGCCTCAGGACTATCAGAGAGGATGCAACCATGACTCAGGTGACTTATTCACCTTTTAGTCCAACATTTACAGCAAGGTTCCCCAACTCTGGTCCTGGAACGCAAGCCGGCAACACAGTTTGTAGATTTCCCTCCTCCAGCACACCTACTGAACCTAGTAATTAGCTGGTGAGCTGAACAGTGTGCTTCGGCAGGGAAACCTGCAAACTGCGTCGCAGACTGACCCTCCGGGACCGGATTTGAGGAACCCAGACAGTGAAATCAGTGAACCGTCTCACTTCCTTCACCATGTTATCTTACCCTTATGAAAGTCAGGATTTGTTTTAGGATTTATTTTAAGGATAATTCTAAAAACGACTAAACATTTTTATAGTATCTTAGAGTTAATGTACAAATGGAGTTTAAAATGAAGCACATGGAACCGCTGACATTGTTCTTGTCTCCATGAAGTGATGATGTTTCTCTCCATATTCCCCATAACCTGCCAACCTTCATGAACACTTAAAGTGCCTTTCGGATGAAGTTAATCAGTTATCAGTTAGTCAATTAAAGCACTAACAAAGCTTGAGAAAATATGTCTGACTCCCTGAATTTGTGCTCTAAGCACAGAATTCAAATTAAAAGCTGTAGTCTGGGATTTAATTTTATCTAGTGTCTCTCTGCTCAGCCTTAGCGGCAGAAAACCTCGGACGTGCGTTTTGCTCATGGAATCCAGGGAGCAGGTGGAGGAACCAGCCCTTCCTATTCAACACATGTGAGCTTCTCCAGATAGTCATCATTATTCAAATGAGTCAGGGGTCTGATCAGGTGCTCATTTGGCATGCAAATAGGCTGCACCAAACAAAGCATTCCTTTCAAGTAGGCTTCTGGGTCGGCCTGAAGTCATCAAGCGCAGACCATCCCCCCCCGCCCCCAACACAGCACCTTGAGCACAGAACTCAGGCCAGTCACCCATTAAATGGAAACATCCCACTGCGCTCTGAATGGGCGCAGCTCCTTGCTGGTGCGTTAGGGGCTGAAGCTCTCGGCCCGGGGCTGAATGACTAATCCCCGTTTAGCCTTCGTAAACATTTCTCGCAGTCTCTAGATGACTGAATCAAAAATCGCCGTAGCATTCAGTTCTGCAGTTTGCTGAAAGCATCTAGCCTTAAAACAGGGGATCCATATTTACCACGAATTAGGGAGTGGAGGTAAGAATTTAGGTAAAAGAAAATTCTCTAAAGTGATTATTATAGTGTAGGGTGATCTCTAGAGAATCGGACTGGGCTTGGAACACAAGTGTCAATGATTTCAATGATTTACAAAAAGGAGTTGTTTATATTTACCTACCATGGGTACAGCCAGAGGGGCCCCCCCCCCCCCCATTTAGCTGGATATAGCAGAGGCAGGTGAAATTGTATGGTATTTACGTTTATTTTGTTTTTGCTGGTCAGGACAGTGTCAAGGCACTTTGCTATATAAGTGACACAGAAATGACTGTCCCTCCCTGGATTATGGCTCCATCAAAGGCACCTTGTCATGAAACATATACAACGCGGTTTACGCAGAAGGGAGGGGTGGCACCTGAACACAGTACACATGGAACTTAACACACCAGTTCAGGTAAAAGCTGACATTTTCAACTTGTGAAACAAAATGTTGGGCACAGAACTGGCAGTGGCAGTGAACACTGAACTTGGCTGGAGAAACACATAAAAACACACATTTTTTTCCCCAAGTTTGCATCATATAAAAAATGTATACTTTTTAGAAGAAATTTGACCTTTGCATCTGTTCTTTTGTGTGAACACTCTCTTTGTCAGAGAGTTCTAACTGTATTCTGGCAGAAATGCAATTATAATTACTGTCACCCTGTTTTTTTAAAAAAATATTTCAAAATATCAACTAAAACCAGCAATAAATAAAGACAATAGTTGCTACTCTTAGGAGCTGGTAGCAATCAGATGTTCAGACTATCAGTGATGTGTCTGTCATTGATATTTCTGTAGTACCCTCTTTTTAAAATAATTATTTTTTATCCATTTCTTCACTTTTTCTCTATTCAATTTCCATTCAGCATTGATTGTGGATCCCTAAAGAACGTCACTGACTTGAAGTTTTGCATTATGGGCAGCGAACAAAGCAGACCACTGGCATGAGGTTAACAGACATGCTTTGGCGACATTATTTTTCTCATGTGAATGCGAGTGGATATTGTGGTAAACATTTACACAGAAAAACTGGAGACAAAAAAAGAGAGAGACGTGGACTCTTTGAAATTCCCAGTTTTAACTGGAATGGTGTTTTTATGGCTGTGGCGTTCTTGATTGTCGTTCTGATGAGGTTGTGTGTTCACAGGGAAAAAAAAAAGAGTTAAAACCCTGAGGCGAGGGGGCCTAGATTAGCTTCGTAGCAACCCACCCTCTACCTGCCCCCACAAAACACCCCCTCAGCCTGTTTCTTCATCCCGTACACCTCCCTCTCCTAAAATGGCGTGTGGATTAGACATTGTCCACATTGTCGTGATGGAGCGGCACTCTTGTGTCAGGACATGCCTGGCTATACAAACAAGCTCCCCCATGTTCCCCTAAAGCTCTATACTGACTCGCCCAGAGAGACACCTACTACACATTGAACGGCAGAGGAATAATCAATAACTGCTCATCATCCTCATTATTATTACTCCTATTATTGTCATTATTGTTATTGCTGTTGCTGCGAGGATAACTGTGTAATTACGATAAAATGTCTAACTTGATTGCACAAAAGTTGTTCTTTTTGATACGTTCAATACTCTCTATGTCATGTGACCCCAATGTGATCTCGATGGGGTTCACCAAACCCTCTGAAGGCATAGTAACCGTTGTCCAACGTGGCGTGCTCCTCTGGGCACATTGTACGAGAAAGACGGAGCAAAGAATTTCAATGCGTTTACTCCAGTTTGCCGCTTGCCCACAAGAAGGAGGAATCGTATGACTGCATGCTTTTGTGTGCCGTGGTTTATTTATTTATGTTTGTTAAGCTTCAATTTTAAAAAAGGCAGGTGTATTTCAGTTGAGGGGGGAAGTCGGGCGGGGTAGGAAGGGGAGGGGTGAGGGCATTCACGAAAGGTAGAGCTGACATCATACACATATGCACACATGACCCGGGGGGAGAAAGAAGGAACACTGCCTTACTGGCCAATGGCGGCACACCTGCTGAAGCAAGGACTGAGAGCGGATTGGCTGGGTGGCGACATGTACACCTGAGAGGGAAGGGCTGCAGGGGATACATGTAAAGAAAGCCCATTACACATTCTGTCTCTTCACATTAAGAGCTTAAGCAGGTAGCTTCACCAGCAGCTCACCAAGGACGGACGACTTTGACGTTTTCAAGTGTTCCCCGTCCTCCACTCGCTTCACCTTCTTTTGTTGATTTGTTGTCTGTCGATGGCTCAGGTGCCGAGCCCCCAAACCGTCCAGGCTCCTGTCTTTCGAAGCTGACAAGTCATCCCTCCTTCAGCAACCGGATGGAAGAGGAAGTCGAGCCCCGAGCACAATGGTGCCACTTGTCCCCGACTGCTTGGCTGACCGATTCCTTCAGGCGAAGATAAGGGTAACTCACCGTATGAAACTTTAATTTTTCACAACTTTGAAACTTTTATATTTTGTTTTCTTTTGTTTTTACTGTCTCCTACCTTTTTTGTTTGGTTTGTTTCCTACCTACTGTGCATGGCTATTTTCACAACTTGAAACAGGAGGTACTAGCCAAAATGTTTGCTTAGTACAATTCAATGAGCTGAGTTACAAACAAACGCTGATTACCTGAAAAAAAAACAAAGGGATTGTCTTCTTTTTGTTGACTCAACCTTGCAGAAAAAAAGTATTGCTATTAAAATCAAAATCCAGTCTGTCTAAAGAAGAATAGAGAGAAAAGTAACTGATGCAAATGTTAATTATTTTACCAGACAGACCAGTTAGTACAGATAATAGAAACCATCCATTTAGTCAGTGGGTTTAAAGGATAAAGCTTTGCGCTTTGGATCCAAGCACCTGAATGAAATGATGGGCAGGTATTGAATCATATACAAAGACAAAAGTTAATTCTATGTCATATTTTCTCAGCTTGCTTTTTCAACATGTTGTGACACCATCCTGTAAAGTACAAAAAGTAATGTAACTTTTGCCCAAGAAACGTAAGACATGTTTCAAAATAGCTTTCGCCTAATTTTGCCAGCATTTTGGTGCTCGTGTAATAGACATGCAGAAGTCCTTGGAATGGCCTGTCCTTACTTGTCCTTTCTTGTACGATTAGAAAGGATTCAGACAAAATAACCACAGTTTTCCTGTTGTTTGATGTCAGAAAAATGTAGGAACTTCAAGAAAGATTGCAAGCGAGACATAAAATGTCTGCTCGTCCGTTTTCCTTCCTGCTTTTGTGCGTGTTTGTAGCTGCCGTGGATCTCAGGCTGAGCCGTTTCACCTCTCCAGTCTCCCCCCAAGCTGATGGGATCTATTTCTTATCGTTTGATATCTGTTTCTTATATATAGGGTTTGCGTGGATGAAAGTGTGTCTTTAGTAGCATTTTGATCTGTGGATAGAAAGCTGAATAAGCTTCTTCCTTTATCTGAATGGGATATTAGCTTTTTAAGCTAGTTTAATACGATATTGGACAGGAAAATGTCTTCGGTGCAAGTTTACCTTCTTAATTTAATAAGGGATATTTTATGTCATATATGTATTTCTAGATATAAATGTGTTCATATTATATAAAGAATAAGGATACTTAAGGTACAGCTTCTGGAGGAGGAAGTCTCTTTTTTAAACCTCTGATTTGTATATATCGCAACATCGCAATACAACCATGGGTTTCATAGTTCTGTTCCTTAAAGCCAGCTCTTTTGGAGGAAGATTGACTTTTTTTCTTTTTTTTCCCTCGTGAAATTAGTGACAGGAAAAGTCAGAATTAATTGCTCGTTCCTGGTGAGAGGTCAGCCAAGTGCACTGGCTGAGGTTGCACTGTTAAGGACAGCCATTTTGTCAGTATGACTAAGCACCCCCTGCCTTTCTTTATTCCTTTTTTCCCTCTAGCCTGCAAAGTTCTAGCAAAGTTGGACAATAAGGATATTGTCTTTGTGTTTCGGTTTAATAATTTTTTTAATGCAACCTCAAATGTTTGTCAATGTTTCTGTGCAGAATAATTTATACATTACAGGTGCACTGTGAATGTAGAGAATGGAGGAAGGAATGATGTGTCAGTCATATGGTTAAGTAAGGTAGTAAACAAATGTAAGCCTTAGATGGGGAATGGAGCATCTGCAGCAATTAATGGCTGTGGTCGAAACCCTTACTGTTTGTACATTGTCATTGACGTAAGATTCTTCTTTTTAATAATACATTCTAGGTAATGTGACGGAAGTACAAAAAAGTAAATACATATAATTAAAGCATCAAAGGATTTTTTAACTGGGTGAATAGCATACGCTAACGGTAGTGAAGTACAAAAATAGTTCTAGATTTTTATAAATACATTTTTCCTTTGCGAACAACAATAATCAGGACAACACAGGCACACTGCGTAGTATAATAATGATTGATAAGAGACTGATAGGATAATTGTCAGATTTGGCATTTATTTGTTTTGTTTTTTTGTAAAAATTAAAAAAAAGCAAGAATGAAAGGAAATGAAAAGCAGACGATTCATTACTGCAGCGGCAGGGATTAGGGTATGAAGATAAGATCCCGCCTCAGAAAGGGTTTCGAGTTTCCAGCATTGTTCCCCACACAGCCGCATATTGATTAAGGTGCAGGCTGGTTTAACCAACAGGTCGCTTGTGTCAGTGCAGACTCACATTCCTGCAAGGGGGTTTGGGTTACCCGACCGGGGCCTGCTCTTGCTACGTGCCGCGTGTAGATGGTTGAGAACAGCCATGGGGAGTGGGGGGTGGCATGTTGCACAAAAAACAGGAAGAAGCGGGGGGTTTTGATGAGGGTAAGAAGGTAGATTCAGGTAATACCTGCAGGTTTTTTTTAGAATAAGGGAAGGAGCCAGGATTCGTTTTGTGCCCCCTGCGTTTAGGTCGTCCCCTTCTCCGCGTTCTCTCCCTCATGTCCCCTCTCCCTCCGAAGGCCCTGCTACATTGGTTTATATTGCTGATGATTAACTAAATGGGGGTGACGCTGTAGAAGAGCAGGTCTGCTGCAGGTCTTGCCTTTCGCGAGTCGTGACTGACCGGGTGGAAGCTGGAACCTTCTCAAGCACTTGGGAGAAATTTGAGATATTTTTCTTTTTCTTTCCCCAACCCTGCCCGACGTACATTTTAATACTCTTTTCAACACGGTAAGGTTACAGGTGCTCTTTTTACTTAGAACATATTTTTCTTTCGGGCTGTCCTTCTTCCTTGTTCCCTCGTTCCATTTACGTCGCTCACCCTCTCCCTTTTTGTCAAGGTCTGCTGAAAAAGTAAACAAGAAAAATACTCTATTCCCATGGCTGAAAATGTTGTTAGAGGATTATTGTTGTAATTGTTTATACGGTATTCCTAGAAATAAATAAACAAACAAATAAATGAATAACTTCTAGCTGATAATTAAGCTGTATGTTTATTTCACTGCAGGATGTTTTAAAATAATTACAGTGGGTTTTGATAGGGGGAGAAATGTATGGTTTTTAATAAGAACATCTACTTATTAAATAATAAATATAATAGATGGTTAATATAATCATTATTATTTGATTAATGTGTCTTTGTGTATTTTACATATTTTGTTGATTATTTTATGTACAGTGTGCCCCTGATTAGTTTGACTTACTTCTTGCTTATGCAAGGCTAGCATGTAAGATTCGAAAGCGCATTGAGTGTGTTCTACCTCTGCACTGGATAGCGCTGCCAAAATGGGTGTGAAGTTGTCTCACGCACCTGTGAACAACTGCAGTTATTGAGTAAACTCCTGGGGAGCAGGTGACCTTCTGTCTACAGAAACGAGTCACAGGTCAGTTCAGTCCAGCATTCCAGTGGGGACTGGACCAACACAACCACACACTGGGGAATCCAGTGCTAAACTGAGTACCCAGAGTAGGCAAAGTAACTGCTCACTCCTAATAATATCGTTTCAAGTACCTGTTTGCTTTTTTGCCAGGTTTCTGGAAACTGCATTATTACTCTGGTAAATTTTCTCTTCTTTTTTCCCACAATGTAAGGTTCTATGTAAATGCAGATGGGGGGTATAGCCAAGGTTCTACAGGTTGGCCAGTTTTATGCTCTTCAGGGAGAATAAATAGGGCCTGGAATCCTTTGAAGTCCTTTGTAGCTGCTGTCGGTTGTGAGGCGCACTGCCATTTCGGCTCAGCCGGCAGGGCCGTAAACCAGACCAGTCAGAACAGGTACAGCCAATCATTAACACGCAGGCGGCGAGGGCCGCGGGTCTGTGACAAGGCAGTGCGGGCACCACAGCCCAGGGCCCCAGTCTGCTGGAAAACTCTCCTGCTTCTCCTCAGGAGCCGCGGGGTCACATCAGGTTAGAGTTCTACCGACATGCTGACATTCTATTTCCCTTATTTCTGTTCCAAGGAGGAGGAAACCGCGGAACTTTGTGGAAAAAGGCTCTTTACTTTCTGAGAATTCAGGTGGAGCTCAATACATATTTTGATATATGTTTATTTGTTAATGCATTTTTATAAATAGGTGCTGGTGGGGGGGGGGGGTAGGAATAAGGGGAAAGTACTTGAGGGGTGTGTGTATATGGTTCCATTCAAGACATTCCATCAGTTCCATAGGGTGCAAACACGCTAAAATTTGTAGCAGTAATTAGGAGTTTCGCAGTAAGAACTATATTGATGAAATTTTTGTGGTTGATTCATTTGTGGCAAGGATTCCTTTTTTCCCCTCCTAGTCCTGTTTGGGAAGGCCATCTCCATCTTACGAGGCAGTCTTGGATGTCTTGGATTTCTCTAATACTGCCTGGTAATGATGATGATGGTCCTCCACTGGCATCACGGATCCACGGGGTCAGACCGGTGACGAGCCCCACCACCCTCTAAACACCCTGCTAAGGTCCTTCGGAAGCTTGGCGACGCAGACGGCCATGCTGCTTATTTTCTGACTTGACCTGCTTTTACAGGCCACATTAATCCACATTAATTCTTGCTGTAATGCCATTGCTATTTAATAAGCTGCTGAACTCCCTGCCTAGAATGGATGCCTAGCATTCATCTTACCAGAGAGTGCTGGACTGTTCATCTGTGCTCTAACACTGTCTGGTAACGATGTACGCTGGGCATTGACTTGCACTATTGCAGAGGCAGCATAGCACAAAAACTGCTACCAGACTTGATATAGTTATATTAGCGTATGGGAACCCCTACAATGTAATCACTATTACAATTATCTTACCTATTACATAGTAAAAAGAATTTATTTCATATATTTCCCGTTGTAGTCATGATATCTATAGAAGTGCTGTCAAGTAAATGACTTGACTGATTCAATCTATTGTGTAAACAAGGACTAATCTCTTTCAGGGTCGGTGACCGGAATATGTGTAGCATGCAGGAAAAACACCTTCGAACTTTAACGGGGAAATCGTGACCCGATCCAGCCTCCACTGTTTGTATCTCCTGTGTCTTACAGCTGTACTGTTTAATTGGCATCATTTTAAAGGCTGAGAATGAGTGATTCACCGGGAAGTACAATCAGCCACTCACTGAAAAACCTCTGTTTGGAATAAAAACTGTTTGGGCTCTTCATCCCTTTAAGGTGGTAGCTGCTTTCTGGGAGCTGTGTCATAGAGACATGACACACATATATTTCATGAATTATACTATATTAACGTACAATAATATTAATGTTAAATAAGTTTTGTTTTCTTATTCTCCAGATACATTCAGCATACTTCTTTTTAATCGTTTCATAAATGAATATTTATTTTCAGAGGGCAGAGCTGAATGTGCACTAAAAAGCATTTGCGTGTCGGATAGACTCAACCAAATGGAATGGCCAAAATCGTACAAAGATCCAGCTTCAGTTTCTGTGCGTGTAGCTTGGCTGCATGTGGGCGTGAGAAGCCCTTTTGTCTCCCGGTTCATTTACTTCCCGTCTCTTTGTGTAGGTATTCCGTCCCGCCCAGCCGGAGTCAGAGAATACCGGTCCGTTGACTGTTACAACAGTCCCGCTGACAGGTGATGTAAGTCAC
>JAABNY020000129.1:17642623-17652637 GCA_015164015.2 Brevimyrus niger
GGTGGCTCGGGCATCTGATTAGGATGCCTCCTGGACGCCTTCCTGGTGAGGTGTTCCGGGCATGTCCCACTGGGAGGCTGAACATGATCTAAAGGTGGGAGAATAAACAGCCTTCAATTTAAGATCATTAGACTGAGGCCTGACTGCTGCTGTCAGTCAGGCAGGTAATTTACTTGCCATGTTTTGAGATAACATAAACTATCCCTCCAGCTAGAATGAAGACCTTCCCGTTTATAAAAGCCAGGCCGCTCCCAAAAAAGGTCCCATTTATCAATAAAGGGAATGTTTTGAGATGCACACCAAGTCTCTAAGGAGCGGTTTAGGGAGAGTAACCTGCCATAGGTTACATCCCCCCTTTGTTGGTAAAAACAAACAAAAGATGCAATATTCTGAAGTGTCTAAAATATATAGCAACTCACATAAACACATAAGTCAATTGAATGAGAAAATAACAAAAAATTCAGAACGTTTTTTTTTTGTAATTATTTGACAAAACTGCTTCCTTTTTTGTACGACATGCAAATAACTCAAAACAAAGTTTTAAAGGAAAAAAATGACATACAATTTAAATATTTCACTCAGAAGCATCTTAAAAACTTGAAATACAGATATGCCTGAATGGAGCTTGCGAGTCTGTTGGTTCAACCCAAGTGATCAACAATTGGCGCTAATGACCATTCATTAAAATATCAGAAAAAAACAAACTTCCTCCTTGTGTATGCACAAACAACATCATAATACATACATTATGGTGTGGCCAACAGGTTATTCCATCCTGTGGTCTCCAATGCCCCAGTGCAATGACCAGGACCCTGTGCTGTAAAAATGGTGCCATCCTTCAGATGAGATCCTGACTCTCTGAAATAATAAAAAAAATGTCTGTGGGCATCTTTTGAAAGAGTAGGATTGGTAGCCGAATGTCCTGGCTAACACTACCCACTGTGGCCCTATCAAATCAGGCCCCCTAATCATCCCCTATATCTAACTGGTGAATTCTCTCCTGCCCCTTCACCACCTTAGCTACTGTGTGGTGAGCGTACTGGTGCAGGATGGCTGATTGGCATCATCCAGCTCGGGGCTGCACAGTGGGGGTGGCTGAAGTGGCTCCCCATTGGTTCTCTAAAGCGCTTTGGGTGTCTTGAAAATGACAGTCATGCCCTGTGTCGAGAGGAATAAAAGCACTTCAGGGTTATGTTACTAGTATAACCTGGAGGGGTCTTCATTTTCACTATGATTCTGTTTCCTGTCATATTTCAGAATTTTATTAATGACAGTCCCAGGTGCCGAGCTGACTATAAAGATTGCAGTTCAAGATGAAATAGTTCAGCGTACGTCGCAAGTCGGGATGATACAAGAGGGATTTCTCAGTTCTCTCAGCGTGAGGTATAAGTTCATCAAAATCACAGCCAAAAGTGTGCTGGGTCCGAAGAGCTGGTTACAGGGTGCATGGGTGTTACGGGGAGTGCTGCTCCGTGCCCGCTGCTCTGTACCCGCTGCTCATACTGTATGTGCCCTTTGCTGTCCTCACACTGCACATCATTATACCTTTCTTGGTAACAAACATAGCATACCATGGTCATGAATCAATGAAGAAATGCACCTGTCTCTGCAGCCTAACATTCGCATGAATGGAAGTGGCTGTGCATTTACACGTCACATTAGCTTTGATTCAGCTTTCAAAGTTTATGTCTGCCAGCTCAGTAAGTTATTTTTTCCTTGCATTATTCTGTAAGGTTTACTTATTAGATTTGTAATAACTTACAATAAATAATAACAATCAATTTGTGATGAGATGGCTGAGTGATTAAGGCAATGGACTGCTAATCCATTGTGCTCTGCATGCATAGTTTCGAATCCCATTCTCGTCGGTCCTTGTACCTTTTTTGTGGGCAGTGATGGCTTAATGGTTAGGGTGGCACACTTGTAATTGAAAGATTGCAGGTTTGAATCCCCCACAAACAAGTTACCACTGAGGTACCCTGAGCAAGGTACCGTCCCCAAGCACTGCTCCCCAGGCGCTGATTTATCTGCCCCCTGCTATGTCAGGAGAGTCACATATGGGTTAAACGCAGAGGACACATTTCTTTGATGCGCACTGTGTGCTTTGCTGTGGTGTGTTGACAATGACCACTGGTCACTAAATTCTAATACTAATTGATTCAACAACCAAAGGAAATTATTTAAATAATGATCCATCCATCCATCCATCTTCCACAGCACAATCCAGTACAGACTCATTGGGGTTATAACTATCATTCTTTTTAGATGATTTAATCATATCCATTACATATATACACTGCATTATTATTATATATTGTTTATGAAAACTTTTAAACTGAATAACATTTACTCTGATATCTGCAAAATTTCACGATGACTAATCACCTATCAAAATAATTTTATGATGATGATGATGTTTGTTGTTATTATTGTTATATTTTTAATTATAGGGCATTGTGAAATTAGGGGGATGCACGGTGAGCTGGGAGTTTCCATGAGGCTCCATGATTTTGAAATAACCTGAATGAATACCACCAAGAAGTCTGTACTGTATGTTTCAATGAGTCAACTTGTTGTGAAGGTTCAAAAAGTAAAAAAAAAAATTAACCTTTCATCTAACCCTGAGTGGGCAAGAATCCCACTCAATCAGATTTTTCAGTCGTCTTAATGTGAAGATTGTCTTAATCGAAGAATGTATGACATAGATCATAGGTTTCTGGGTCGGATCAGTTTAGATCCGGTTGGGGATCAGCACATGATGAAGCACCTTGGGATCCCAGGCAGATACCTGGTCCAGCCCCACCCTCTAGAAAAGCCCATCCATCTGCCGCAGCCTGGTGATACATGGGCGTCCCCTCGGCCTGGTCCAGCCACTCCAGTCCTCAGCAATGAGGATCCTGTGAGCCGGATCACCCTCAGGGAAACAGCCACATGGCCATAGCGCCGTAACTGACGTTCCTTCCCTCGTTCCGGACTCCTCTAGCAACCGCTCATTCCACACAAAGTCAAACCAGCGGTACCCAAGGATGCTCTGAAGAGACACAGTACAGAAGGAGTCCAGTCTTTGTCTCGGCTCACTGCATAGCGTCCATGTCTCACAGCCATACAGCAAGACAGGAAGCACCAGGACTCTAAAGACCTAGACCTTCATCCTCTTGCAAAAATATTGGGAGCGCCACACAGCCCTTTCCGGTGACCTCATGACCCCCCATGGTCTCCCAATCAATCTGCTGACTTCATAGGAAGAGTCACCAGAGACATGAATGTTGCTGCTGAGGTAAATTAATCTCTGGATGAGGTTGACATTCTTCCCACAGACAGACACTACTGGTGGCTGTGCCTAAGAAGTAATTAAAGGCCTGGATTTTGGTTGTTATCCAGGACACTCACAAGCCCAAACACTCAGGCCCACTCCCCAGTCTGCATACCTCAGAGAGTACCAATACCGCGATGCAGAGTTTACAAAGTTCTCCCAACAGCAGAGGAAGATGGTCACCTTGCTGGAGAGACCAGATGTTCCCCATGCCTACCCAGATGGGCCGCCTCAAACTGGGACCCAAGTGCTACCATGCAGCAGGCAATACCTCAACACCACACCAGCCCCAACCCCCAACAGGCCTGATCCTATTGGCTCTCCAATGGTTTCAACTCTTCCAGGGATGAGACTCCCGAAAGGCTTTCCCCCATCCCCTTCATGATGCGTGCAGCCCTCCTGCAGTTGATCGGAACCGAGCTGCTCCAGCGGAGAACAGAAGGGCGTCGAGCCTGTTTGACCCTAGCTGCTGCAATCCCGTCACGGACCCCCAAAATCTTTCCATAGAAATTGGAGGACTACTTGCAGGGCCGGATGCAGTGTAACTTCATACCCATTCTGATTTCCCATTCTCTCAAAATCATGGTCAAAATTGTTGCATTTTTTCGGCAGTCTGGCAAGGAATAGACCATATTTACCGTAATCTTTAGGGAAAATGTAAAATCATGACATATTGATACATGTTTAGAAATAGACAACTGCCTGGTTACTGACACATTGTCATTAGCTAATTTAGCAATCGCAAACATAAATGGTAGTTAAATTCTAGGTCAGGTAAAGAAAAAGAATAAACATAAAAAAAAACTAAGTGAATAAAAGAAGAGGGCATTGTGAACCAAAGTTTTGCCGAGATTTAAAATCCCCCTCCTGCAAATTAAAGCTTTAAATGAATGTTTGCCTCGTTCACAGTGATGCAGTTTCATTCCCAAATCTGATTCAGCATGCTTCAGCCGCAAAGTCGGCTGTCTTTAAGGGCTAGAGGGGAAGAACAGAAGTTCAGAAAGATATTTTGATCTTAATCAGCACATTTTTTTCCACTAATTTACCATTTTTAACATAGAAATTAAAATTGATTTGAAAATATAAAGAGAGTCTCTTACTGCAGAAATTTCCACAAATCGACATCATTTCCTCCACGCTGCATTTCCTTTGTTGCTGCCACCTGAGATATCATCACTATTGTGAAGATCAAACAATGTTCCGATGATGCAGGTTGCTATTTTCCCACATAAATATCTTTACCTGCATGACAAACTGAGAAGAGTGATTTTGTTTATTGTTATATTAAATTAACCACATTACAGATTAATTTCTTTGGTACCGACGAGGTTTTCTTAATCAACCCACTAATTTCATTTCAATCTCCACAAAATCCATTGAAGACACAGAACTCTAATACCTGTCCAACAAAACACCAAACTTGTGGTTCAATACACTGGATGGGACGCTCTATCCTTATTGGGCTTCATTACCTATTCAGTCACAATAGTGCTTTCATTTCACCTAAAATTAATCTTTCAACTGCAGCAAGAAAGTGGACTACTCACTGAAAAACCGGTTTTATCATCTAACTCAACCTACTTTTTTGGTCTAAAGAACCATGCTCTTCATGTTTTCTATTTTCTTATATCTCTTTGGAAGAATGACGGAGGCTCACACCAAATATCATGTTCACTTTCGTAATAAATCAGTGTTAGACATATCCATACACCTTCCATAGGTGCTCAAGTTCATAGTCATTTAATGTAGGTTAGACATATAATAGGAAGAATGTAACAATTATGCACAAGCCAGATGAATGCCTTGAAACTGTTAATGGTAAAATTGGTCACTTAGTCACTGCAATTCACCTTGGACTGGACATTCTATCTGGTTAATATTAAATTCACCAGATCCCCAGTGAAGTACAGAACATGCATTACAACATTACTTACTATTTCCAGAATAGTTTCTAAATCAACACCTTTTAGGATAACAAGAAATTTCTTACATAAAGAAGTTTTTACATATATCCCTCAAAAGCTCTGGTACTTAATTATTTTGTTGTGTGTAAAATTACGTTAGCATAATGTTCAAATTTACTAGAAAGAGAATAAATATGCTAAGAATGTAAGCCCTTGCAAAGTTTGTCTTCCCTTTTTAGGTCATCACAGAAAAGGGGGGTGGGGGGGGAACAACTCGTCTGTACGGGAACCGGAAATTCTCTGCCTGTAAAATCTGTGGAGGCTGAGCTTAAAAATGCTTGCAGAAAGGTGGAAATTACGTGTTTTATATGCCCTGCAAACCCACACAAAATCCGGCTTCCATTCATGAAGCGCTACCTTCTTTCTTGTGCATTATTTTACTAGAGCTATATTATTAAATATATATATATAATATATATATTAAATATTGCAGGTTTACACCTAATGATATGGTGTTTTACTCTGTAGACAAATAAGTTCAGGTTTCCTTGCCCTGATTCACCTCTAAAGTCATGTTTTCCAATCCAGTCTCTATCTTTCATGAATAGTGTCATAATGTAAGATTCTGGGAGAATCAAAAATCTACTTCTTTATTTACTTACATGCACCATGTACTGTTCTCCATGTTTGCTTAATCTTCATAATATGTTTCCATTTGTCTTATGGGAAATAGTTAAGCTTGTCCATAATTCATCAGACTGCCTAGCATGGCAAAAACCTTTTAAACAGGCATGCAACAGAGTGACAAGTATAAGGAAAATAAACATATTGAAAGAGTCCATGGTTTTCTCTTATTTACTAGCATTTAAGCCACCCTTTACAGTTATGTAAATGATTGACACAAGTACATGGTAATAATTTTGTTTTTATATTTTTATAAAATCATTGCTGTTCCAAGTCATGATAGTATTGTTTTAAATTATTCTTCTCATAGGATTTGAAAGATCTGGACCAGAAAGTAATAAAGTGAAAAAAGTTTAAAAAAAAAGTTTTGTATTTAAATTGGGATAATTTGAAATGATCTATGCGATCTATACTTTTAAAGCAGGAAAAGATTCATTAAAATATGGTAAATCAAAACATCATTTTTAGACAAAAGACAACATTATCTGTTCTCATGGAAAGTATTTTGATAAATATTTGACTTATTCTTCAAGCATAATTTAACTTTGCATTGTAACTTTAATGAACAACAAGATTTAATAGTTAGAACCCACACTTCCGCGATGAAGCATACTTTAATATAAAAGTACTTCTGTATCTCTAAGGAAATAAAAATCCTTTAAATTAGAAACAAAGTATAATAAATCCATCTCTCTTCCAGCTGCTTATCCTGAGCAGGGTTGTGTGGGGGAGCAGGAACCTGACCCAGGCATTCTAGGACACAAGGCTTGGCTACACCCTGAATGGGATGCTAGTCCATGGCATGGTATATTTAAAGATGCCCTTTAGCTTAATTGCGTGCCTTGGGACAGTTGAATCAAACCAGAGTGCATGAGAAGTACCCCCACAGTGTGGAGTTGGGCAGCAATGGGGTTTCCTATTGTCCCACCCCCCATGACATACAACAGGCACGAAGCAGGCTTGATGCTGCTGATGAGTAATCCCATAGATTGGCCATCAGGGGAAAGGGAAGCCACTTTAGAGTATATAGAGTTTCACATGTGATTTTCAAAGCAGTTATCCTTCCAGTTTTCGCGTGGCACACTTGATGCGGCTGTTCTCTCGGAGGTTACGCAGGCGAGCGTTGCGACTTGTTATCTCTTCTACGTAGGTTAAGGGGAACCAGCCCTGCTCTCCATCACATAACCGAATCCCCTCAACCCAGCCTAGGAAAGAAATACACATACACATATGTAAAGCCAGCGTTCCGCAGAAATACATAAACTGTTATATAGTATTTAGGTGGTATTATTGTGTTACCATCACTGGTGATATTCTTTGCTTGTAAAACATCTGCCTTTTCCAGTGAGAGCTCATCATGTTCCAGAGCTTGGTAGCTCTTGATACATTGAACTTGAGCAATATCTGTAGGTGAGACAGAAACTGAGTTTCCAAGAATTACAGCAGGATGTCAAGATGTCTTATCTAATCCTTTGCAACAATAGCAATGTGTTGCACGTGAAATTTGTGTGTGTGTGTTGGAGGGGGGGGGGGGCAATTACTGTTCATCACACTGAACAGGAATGTATGTCCTTTGTTCCCCTTGTAATCTATATATTGTGATTTGTTCTAATTGCCTCCAGTAAATCAGACCACAAGGATGCTAAACACCAGTAGCTATGCACTTTGATTTATCCCTAAACACCATTTTGTGTTCACCGCAATAACATTTTAATAATATTAAGACACCATTTGTTTTGTGCTGCTCCTGACTTTTCCTCCCACACACTTTTTCCTGAAAAGGAAAACGTCAGCGACCAGTTCATTCTCCTCGCTCAGTCCCACTGGCCTGCCGTTCTGCTTGGTAGCTGCAGTGTCTCTCACATCAGCGAAATACGCTGACATACAGGATGACATAGCATCGTCACTCATTGAAATTGAATGCTGTTGAAGAACCGAAGGAAAAAAAATGCTCCTTGAGAAGGTTCTTTATCTGTGGCGTTAGAATGCACTTTTTAAATAGATGGAGGCAGGACAGGCTGATGGCTCCTTGAAGATGTAGGTGGAAGGCGTTTGAGCTGTCATGAATCATGCGTCACCATTTATTACCACCACGCTCACCTCCATTCTCGCTAATCTGATCTCCACTTGTCTCTGGATTTGAAGGGACCATGGCTGTGATCCAGCGTTGCTTTTCACTCCTAAGGGGATACAAAATTGGACCAGATGTCAGGTTTTTCTTTTGCATTCTGCCCCAGCATGAACTTCTCACGAACTCCTGATTTTCCCTTTAGGTTCATAAGAACAAAAGTTTCTGAAAATGACTGACCTAGAACTGGCAAACTACTTAGGAACTTGAGTGAGAAACACTTGGCCATTCAAAGCAAAAAAACTAACATGCATTTACAAGGCATGCAAGTTCGTCCGACTGCAGGTTCCGGCTTTAAGCAGATGTAGAGAACGCTATCATTTCTGACTCACTCTGTGCGAGCCTTCAGCAGGATCTGATGTTTAAGCAGCTGCCCCTCACACAGCTGTAGGTGGAAGATATACCCTGAGACGCCCTGTAGCTTCTGGCTGATGTCCTGAACTTTCAGCTCTGAGATTTTGGCGTGCACGAAGACCATGAATTTCCACATGCTGTGACAGAGTAAAACAGGCAAAGTAAATGTATTCATGGGTCCAGGTAAATCTAGGCCACGCACACCATCAGTCAAGCGTTTTTGCATACCACAAGTTTTTTTTTTTTATATATATATACCTCTTTTCCATGTATTTCATAAACTGCATACGTTTTATTCTTGTTAAACAAAGGAAAGTTGAGTGAACTATAAATGAAAATATAAGCTCGATAAAACAAGTTTCCTTTATAACATGGAAAAAGTATGTAACAGTGCACGTCTGTTATTTAATGACCTGGTTGAATGGTGATGGCCAAATTCTAGGCTGTTCTTTAACTAGTTTTGCACTAGTTATGCGTTTCCTCTTATGAAACAGTGCAATATTTAATGTCCCTTGTAGAAAGAATACCTCAAATTTTTAGCTTAGTTTGATGAACAGAATGAAGAATGTTGAGTAGTAAATGTTAAATGAGTAGACTGAAGATACAGCAAATATTATTTTTATGCAGTGTATTTTTGAAAAAAAAAAAGATATTTGATTAATGTATATAAATAGAACGGACACAGCCGTCTTGAAGCACTCACTCTTTTCTTCGTGACAGCAAAAGGCAGTCGTTAAACAGATGCAGGTAGACTGGCCGGGTCGGTAACTTGAACTTGGACCCAGAAATGCTCATAGTCTGCGTGTCCACTTCTAGTAACTCTCCATGTTTAACCAACCAGCGGGACTGAGAAATAAGGGGGAAAATCTGAAGACAAAAAATAACGATACTTGTTAGTATGCAGCAATGTTGTATTAGATATCCAGCAAATAAATACTTATGGGAACATTTCAGGTCAAAATTATTCAAATTGATCAATGGGTATCTTTTGAATTTTCTGAATAGATACAGTACAATGCCAACCATGTTCTGGATCAGTCCAGCATATGAATCTTAAAACAGAAGTGTTATACACCTTTCATGGGTGGCTATATAGGGTAGGGTATCAAAATGTGCTGGCCAGCTGCATTTCTGCTTCAACATGCTCCTTTAAGTACTTCAAAAAATTAGGGAATGAGTTGGAATGAAAACCAGCAGATACATGTCGCCCCTGGAACTATCTCTGATCTAATGGGGACAGAAGTAGAGGTACTCTACCAGTGAAAAGTTTGAGTACACTTGTTGAATATCTGGTTATTTCATAATTTTACATCATACAGTTTTCATAAAAACTTTATATACATTCATGACAAAACATAAGGAGTATTTAAGGAAATTGAAAATTGTCTCCAGATTTTGGATTCCTCAAAATTGCCAGACAACTTAATAAATATATGGCAACAAGTTTCACCAGGAAATCATTTGAGATGCCTCCCCAGCGGCAATTCCCAGAGATGTATGGTGATTTTGGGTTGTTTTGCCTTGACTCCTCTCTCCAAGTTATCTTATACCAGTCATACAGTGGGGCAAAAAAGTATTTAGTCAGCCACCGATTGTGCAAGTTCTCCCACTTAAAATGATGACAGAGGTCA
>JAABNY020000129.1:17674697-17695464 GCA_015164015.2 Brevimyrus niger
ATGCGTGGCCCGGCAGGGGGGGGCGGAGTCAGGGCCACAGTACAACTGCCAGGGGCAAAAGAGATAAAAAGCAAAGTATTATATAGAACACCTGCCTGACTCCTAATAAATCTTTTTTTTTTTTTTTCTGGAAAAGGTTTTCAGCAAAGATATCAAACAAATGGGCTGTGAAGAGTGAACAGACAAAAAAAAAACTTCAAATGTCCATTAAGGGTTAAATTAAAAACATATTTTTTTTAATCCAAAAGAAGAATTAAAAAAATATATGAAACCTCTACAGCTTCTTTATGTGTGGATAACATGTATCTTAACTTGGTTTTAAAAAGCCGTTGACTCAATCAGGAATAAAGCTTCTATTTTGTATGAATACCATAGCAAACCACTTAGATTTTATAACACATATTATCATTTAAAAATGTCTATTATTATCCTAATTATTTCAATCAAACTTTATGATTGTAATATATCACTGGTCAGCTGATAAACTGTACTCCCCAATAAGGAAAAACAACCCCATGCCCCCCCCCCTCCCCCCTACATTTCTGCCCCTGAATAGTTAAGGGAATTATTAAGGATCATCGCTGGTCTCACATTCCAGCATAGGAGTTGTCTGCACACGGCTGGGGGCGTGGCTCTGTCTGGGGGTGTGGCTCTATCTGGGGGCGTGGCTCTGGCTGTCAGCGTGATGTCAGAATTACTCGTTACTCAGAATACTCACCATTATGTCCCTGAAAGCCACAAAAACACATAACCGTCAGCTTTCCTGCCTTGTTGTGTTCACCGTGTCAAAAAAAAGAGGCTCCAGCTCAGGTACAGTTTTGTTTCTCAAAGTACAAACAACATTAATGTCCCCCAAATGGTACAAATGTGTGTACCTACAGCTAGGGCACCACTGCAGACCGTTCAGGGTACAGCCCCAGTGATTTGACCCTCAAGGGCATAAATTGGTGCTACGGCGCACAGTCATACATTCATAGCCACAAACATTTCCACACATTACTGTGTACGCGAGCACATTTGACACAGTGGGCAACTTTCCAGCTGTGAAATTTTTATTTTTAATAACACAACCAACAGCATAACAGTTCAATGAAGAACCCAACCTTCTGTGTCCTAAACCAGCAAACGTACTACACCAACAACAATACTTTGTCTTCCACGTTACGCTACACAGAAACAGTATTCTGTCTCCTACAGTAGTAAAGACAATACTACTCCTTCATCTTTTTCTGCCAGAAGCCATACTAAAAATGACTACCAAAAGCACTCATCCTTGATTTGTGACTGGAGGGGTATAGGGGAGCTATCACATGTATTAAACAAATAATGTCTTATCACATACAACATTGCTGGGAAAATCTATTATACCATTTCCATTCGAGTACCATAGAAGAAGGATCTCAGAGACTTCAGCATAAAAATGATTACTGGGCCACACGTGGAACGACCTTTAGTGACAATGACGGGGCCAACGGGGTGAATCTGAACAGAAGCATATTCTTCTTGATTGTAAAACTGAGGAGCTTGAGATGCAAATCAAACAATCTCTGAATCATTTCACTGAAAAGTAGCAGTTTACGCAGTAGTGGAAAATATCATAGCATCAGAGACGTCCCTCACACACATCTTAACGTGGAATGGTGTTACTTTTCAATAGAGTGTGCTGGTTTCTTGCAAGGAGAAACTCTGACTCAGTATGTGGTTTTTTTTTAGAAGAACAACGTGAAATCACAGACACTATAACATCTATGCCACGGCATATTGATACTATATCCTGCTGCCTGCAGACATTCTATTTTGATGCTTTATGTTGTTGTTTTCTATTTTCTGGTAGCTGCTTGTACTGGTAGCTGCTTGTTTTCTATCCTCTAATCCTCAACAGGGTTGCTTGGATGCCTGGATCTTGCGTGAGACAGGAGCACTCTGAATGAGAAGCCAGTCCATTACAGGGCACAGACAGACACACAGACACACCATCACATACTCAGTTCAATAGAGAGATACCATCTTGCCTGCAGATTGAAATCCATGACACAAGCTGTGGGAGGTGACGCCACTTCTGACTGGGCCGACATACCACACCTCTATACTAAACCATTATAAGAGATTCACAGGCCTGTCTTCCAAACTAGCCAATCATGTGGCATTGATATAGGCCCACTGTCTGAAACCTAAACCAATGTTTCCCAATCAGGCACTTGGGGACCCACAGACAGCCCACATATTGCTACTGGGAGCTGAGAGGGAGCAAAAATATGGACTGTCCTGATCCTAAGCCATCAACCAAACAGTATTACCACATATGCCTGATTGCTTTAGCACAGTATACCAGCAGCCCACTTCCATTTCCAGCATCAGTACAGCACTGCATGCCCACGGCAGTCTTATCTTACTGATCTACTGGCAGCGCAGATGCTTTTTAATAAGCAGCAACACCCGTTAATGAATGTTTTGCTATCCTGAAATGGAAAAGAAAAAGGCCTCTGATAGTCCCTTTTAATTTAGTCTAAATCTCCCAGGATTAGGTTCTCCCTCTAGTTTAAGGCTGAGCTTGTGACTGCCAGGAAATTAGAGAGTGGCTGGCAATAGAGTCTCATACTGAGGGAGTGGTTTCAAAGTTTAAACACACACAGGCACGCACATACGCACGCACACACACACTCACTCATATCTTTGTGGGGACTCCATTCATTTCTAGAGGACAAACCTGAATCCCAATCACCGCACCCTTAACTCCTACCCAGCCATAACCTTAATCATAAGCAACCAAAGTACAAGGCTTTTGGCAATTTTGCCTTTTTTTATTTTTTGATTGTATTCACAGATTTTAATAAAACAGGTTATCCAAATGGCGACCTGAAAAAATGTCCCCAAAAGTAAGGAAGTTTCAGGTTTTAACACACTTTGGGGACATTGTCAACACTTCAAGCATGATCTGACGGTACATACTTACTTTGTCAGCTGTAAAATGTAACATATGCAGCTTGTTACTGTTTATCCATCTCTTGCTGCCTTATGGTAAATAATTTGGATAATTGAGGATTATCCAAATACATCTCAATGCTTATTATAGATAATCTTATTATTTCTTTGTTCAGCTGTTCAACATTAATTTATTTCAGGAACTTAACTTATTCTGAAGATTCTAATTATACTGGTCTAAATGATTACAACTGAACTAACCTATACTTAAGTCAAGCACACCAGCCATGGAACAGATTGCTTGATCGTACTTCTTTAATGGTCAATTGCATTTTCCAATAGTGTGAATAGCCTCAAAGAAGAACAGCTTTCTCCTCCAAATTCTCTACAGTAGAATGAAAGCTGAGAACCAAAAGAATAGAGAAGAATGTCCTACTCAGCATACCACAGTCTATCACCGCTATCAAAACAAGCCACTTAGCCAAGCACCTGGCCCACCCATCAAAATCCAACATGGACTTGCTAAGCTACTTTTTTGTATCTGTAGGATTTACCACAAGGTTTCTTCTTCCAGTGTTTTGACAAGATGCATTGAGTACAGATTTAGATTCTACAGGGACAGCAATTCATGCAAGACTAGATGAGAATGTTCTAATCGTGTGGCTTGAATTAGTTAAACACTAGCCAGATCTAATTAATTTACCATTATCTACAAAAAAGCACATTCTTGGGAATTCTAGGTTCTGGATGGGTGCATCCGACCTGTCAAAATAATGTAACCCATCACAAAGCTGGAATAAAAAATAAAGGATTTATACCTTTCAGCCACGAAAGTGTAAACAGTCTAATGGCGGCGCTCCATACTTAAGTGAACTCTGTTTGGCATTCTGCAGATACAGGCCCTTGCCTTAGGGTACAACACTTGATGTTTCTGTCACTAACAATTCAAGATGAAGTTAGTCTGAAAGGGGTGCTGTATTATATTGTACTTCATGTTAATTACAGGTATCCTGTGGTCCAAATTCTTGCACTTGCACATTCAGAAAAATATTTTATAATTTATAGCCTTTGTTCTGTTGAATCATTAGAACCTACAGACTATAACACATTTAATTGTCTGTAGAAGGTTGTTTAGATGCCGATGATGGGATGCGACTGTTCATTAAAAGCTGCAAAAGATTATGCCAAATCGTGGGGAAAAAAACAATATATATTTCACCTGTAAGTTAACAGTGCACTTCAGTTCAAGTCTTAAGCTATTGTTTCCCAACCCAGTCCTTGGTGACCCCAGATACAGTCCACCAGTTTCTTCTTCCCAGCTTCCTGCCAGAGCAAAAATTTGGACTCTCCACAAGTCCCCAAAGATCGGACTGCGAAGCATTGTCTTAAGCTAGTTTTTTTCCCCTCTCTTTTTGAAGCATGAATGGCAGAGGTGGAAATTTCAGATCCAGAAACTAAAAATCCAGACCATGATTTTGTTCTAGTCAACCAGTTGTGTACTCTGTGACACCTAATACTCAGCTGGTTGGTTGGAACAAAATCTTGGTCTGAATCTGTACTTTCTGGACCTGAACTATCCACCTCTGATGGATGGAAATTCTATGATGTGATCTAGGAAAATGGTGGAGATGTGTATTCCTCAGCAGAGTCATACGGGCTCTTAAATTGGGTTATTTATTCTTCCTAAGATTGCAATTAGTGCTCAGGGAAACCAAAGGGCAGCAGCCAGCTCAGTGGGTGTCATCCTGCCTTACACCGTCAGGGCTGCACGTTCCAGTCGTCTCTGCCATGTCGTAGTCATAGAGCAAATTAAAGAGCAGGGACTCCTAACTGACCATAAGCCTATACCGTAGACTGCAGACTGGGCACTGAGAATATTGCAGAGAAACTATTTTATTGGCCTGCAGTGACTAAGGAGATGTGAAACCACCAAGAACCATATTCACCTGTCCTGAAGACTAACCTATGACATACAACACATTCACAGCAAGTACTTCAGAGGATTACACATCTTAAAATTTGATTAGAATAAGACAAGGTTATGACAGTTTCTACAAGTAGCTGTAAAGCATTCTGTTGCAATGAATGGTAATTTTTCTATGAATTAGAGCAAGAAAAGGCCACTTACAAATTATTCAGAAAATGCAACTCAAATTCACTGATCTTTTCTCCTTTGAGTCTCATGTTCATCTTACTCATTTCAAGTATGACTCTTTAATATGTGTAATAGAATAACATCACAACCATCATAAGCTGACTGGTAAGGGTCAAAAGCAAGATGACACCATCAAATGTAAATAGCTGTAGATGGATGCAAGATTTGGAGGCAAAACCAGTAGAGTGGGGCCCAGTACACACACACACAAACCTACATTATTGCCATAGAACAGGGCTCAGGTTCCAGCGGCTGGTATAATAGTTGCCCTAACCAACACCCACTCTGCAGTGCAACTGCAACAAAAACACAAATTACAGAGTGTAAACATAAAAAACAAGAATATGGTATAACACCAGGTTTTTGGGGTTATGTTACATCATCCTTAGTTCCTGGAACAGGCACTGCCGTTTTTGTGCGGTGCACATTTGCCATTTGTACAGTGCAAAATTAAGACACTGCCAAAGCTTTTTTTTTTCCTTTTTTTATAGATCAGACATTATGCAAGACAATGCTCATTTCAATAAACCTTGAAAGTCACACTTTTATAAACAGACACGGCTGTAGTTCAAGTCTTGGCCTGTGGTGGTGCTCACGCGCAACTGAAACGTCCACTTGCACTACTAACCTAAAATTGCAGTTTGATTTCCCCTAATGGCTGAGCATCCGCATCATTTCCTTGCTTTGCACCAAGTCTAAAGCACGTTATCCTGTGCTACCAGCACACCTTGCAAGTTCCCCACGCACTCGCTTTCCATCATGCAAGCCGGGCCTCGACACCGACCACTTCCTCTACAATTTCCTCTAGGTGCTCATGAGACAAAATGTGCCACAAAGCAAACAAACATACATGCAAGTTTTACTCCAGCATAAATTACAAACTGACAACAAAATGCTATGATATACACGGTGAGAGAGAAGACGGCACATTAAAGTTCTTTAAACCTTTAACAATTTGAAAATGAAGTTTGTCTTTAAAAGACATTTTCCCCAATATGAAAGGCACAAATTAGTAAGTACAACAAACCATGAAACTTAGTACAATTAGAAAACTTAAACTAATATTTAATTTCCTCTCAAAATAAACCATTTGCAAGCCAGAAAGGGGTCTTTTGAATTGGACAATTTCACACTCAGCAGCTGGTTGCAAATTATCAAAACATTTATTAATGATGAATACAGCTACTTTCATACATTACATTTGTAGTACAGAAGAGGCAGTATGAGACAGGTGGGACTGGACTGGCTCTTAAAGAAGTTATGACCAGCTTTTTAAAGTCAGCCTTTGGTCCGGTCAGTGTCCAGCAGGCTCGTTAGCTGGTACCGCACCAACAGTCACACAGTCCTGGTGCCACAGAAGCTCCACAAGGGTGTTGAGGAGCGGAGCCACGTTCTGCAGGCCATCACACGCATCCCCGCCGACACAGAACACGGGGACAGCCCACTGCTTTTGGAAAGCCTTCACTTCTCGCTCCGTCACATCCGTGTGCATGAACAGGTCGAACATTGAAATAACGTCAAGGATGATCACACTGAACATCAGCATCACGATTCATAAAACTGTCATAGTCAGTGAGCTGGGATCCATAAGAGGTACTCTTTGTCAGGACTTTATAAAAGGATACTTGGTGCCGACCACCAACTTCACAACATTATCTGAGGGGTCACATCCCCGAGCAATCTGACCAGGTAAGTCATCAAAGGAAGAGTGGTCTGTGAAGGAGAACAGGAAGAGAATGGCATCCAACTGTTCCTTGCAGGCCTGGGGCAGGGGAAAATGGTTGCAAATATATTACTACACAATAGCAATATGTAATAGCTAGAGAATGTCATGAATAAACATCACAGAATGTTATTCAGCACTTCACTTTTCCCATTATCAGAAAACTAAGGGCTTGCAAGACCAAAAACTGTTACATTTATTTATCTATCAAATACAAAGTGAAAAATTTTAAAGCAGGGGTTAAGGGTCTTGCTCAAGGTCCAAACAGGAAAATCACTCTGCAAGGCATGGGATTTGAACCAGTCACCTTCTGATCAAAGGAACAGAGCCCTAGCCACAGAGTCACACCACAGCCCTCAGTTCAAACAAGTTATGAATCAATGTAATTTCCTGAAACAGGCAGCATTGCAATGGCATTACAGTAAATTCTCATTAAATATGAGAGTCTTCGTCACACGAACTACCATGTGTCAGGCCGCCGTTAGCTTTGATTATGGTGCATATTTCTCATGGCATTGTTTCCACAAGCTTATGCAACATCTCATCCTTTATTTTCATCCAGATTTGCATTCATTTCTTACAGAGATCCTGTATTGATGAGTGAGTTGAACCACTCCATAAAGCCTCCTTCAGCACGTCCCAGAGACCTTCAATGAGGTTAAGGTTAACTCTGTGGCGACCACGTCACACGTGACAATGACTCCTCATACTCCCTGAACCACTCTTTGACAATTTGAACCCATTGAATTTTGGCATTCTTGTCCTTGAATATGCCCACGCCAACAGGGAAGAAAAAAAATCCATTGATGATGGATGGAGGTGTAACCTGGCCATTCAGTAGATTCAGGAACCCAGCTGACTTCACTTTATTACTGCATAACATTGCAGGACTGTAATAATGATCTAGTGACTGGCTTTTGAGTAACAGCTGATATAAATTCAAATGGTGACCTTTTTTTTGCCGGGCAGTGTACATGACAATGACAGCATGTGCGATGGACACAAGCTACCGGGAGAAGGTGGTCAAAGCGGCGCAGAGCATTGTCCCCACAGTCCCACAGATGCAGACGGAAGACCAGGACCTGGCCGCTGTCCCTCAGCTTCACTGGCCAGAACACCACGGAGGTCTGAATACCTGAGGAAACAGCAGTTTGCAAGCCATAGACTAACAAGTGCAAGGGGGAACCACCTGTGGGGCCTAATCTTTACCACACACGATATCCAGAGACATAGCTTGTTCACAGAGAAATCTGTGAAAATACATTCCCCAAACAATAAAGCATGACCAAAAAGAAGCCTTTCAGGAGCAGAAACAAAACATAATTTAAAACAAAAACTAAAGGTAAAACAAGATGAACCTCATATTTTTTTAATTGGTAGTTTTACTTAAGCTACGTTCACACCTTGGGGGTGTTCCGTGAGACAGGATTTCTGTTAGCTGGGAAGTCATGATCATCCAATGAGAGTTTAGGTAAGGAGCATTCCTATTGGATAATCACAACTTCTAGCTTAAGTTAACCCAGCTAACTGAAAAATCCAAGGGGGTATTTCACAAAGCAGGGGTGTGTTTCATGAAGGAGGATTTCTTGCTTAGCTGGATAACTTGTTGGATTTAAGGAAGTCTGAACTAAATAGACTTTATCTTTGCTTGCTTACATTTAGCTCAGACTACCTTAGGTTCAACAAGTTAGTAGACTAAGCGAGAAATCCTTCTACATGGAAAACCCCCCTGCATTGTGGATCACCTCCCAGGATATTTTTTTCCATTAGCCAGGCCAGATAACTTAAGCCAAATGTAAAGATTGTCAAATATGAATGTCACTCACCTCACCCCCTTTTGGACAGTTTACTCAGATGGCTTAAGTTATCCAGCTAGCTGCTTTGTGCAACCCCCCCGACTCTTTTAGCTCCCTCTTATTTATCTGCCAAGTACCAACCTATGGTCTCATAGTGCACGCCAGGCACATCCAGACCAGCAAGACGAGCAGCCAGAGCAGTCTTTCCCACACCACTCTTCCCTGAGAGGAAGACCTTATAGCGGACAGTGTCCACATTTACCAGAAGCGGAATTGGGGGGGCTTCTAGCAAACCTAAAAAAGGAACATGTTAACTGCAGTTAAATTACACCCTAGCGGCGAATAATTCTAGAAGTTGTAATAAGTCTGAAGGCTGGCATTTTAGTAATCAGGGAATTAACAGTCGTTCATACCAAAAATCCTCCGTTTTTTCTTGAGTTTGATCCGAGAGAAGAATGCCTTTCCTTCGACAGACCTGTACCAGTCCATCAACACCACTGACCCGGAGGGGAGTGGATGTGCCATAGCCACATCCGATCAAACAGCTTGCGTTTAAACTGGCCAGTTACTAGCAGACATCATCATTCAAACCAAATTCGGATAGTATGCACGTGTTTTACATATTACAATACCGCTACCTGAAAGCGTGTCTGAAAATTGGCCATAGTGTGATTTTGTGTTCTCTATATTCAACAGGTCCCCTGACAGGCTCTAGGCTCAACCCACCCTGGGTAAGCGGCTAGAAAATTGGCCGAGGTATTCCAAGTTTGCAATGTAAAACTTGTACTGGGAATGCAACATTTCAAATTATTTAGTGTCTGCTTTATCTTCAGCATCACGCAGCCAGTTAACCAGGGACCACTTAAAACAAAAGGGGTTCACGTTTCTTGTAAGCAATTGCCGTAGACGCGATTTACCGACATACATTTGGTCAATATCCCAAACACAGAATTAAGTTTTAAATAGGAACGTACACGCTAGCGAAACTGCCTAACAGTAGATTATTAGAAAAGCGGATATAAGTCACAAATCGACCATGCAAGGTTTTAACTACATAAAACACTGCCCTGCTTACCACAAACAACTCATAACTACAAACAGCATCCTCCGGCCGACGTACGGGACGCAGGAGACGCATTCGACGTAAGAGTGGGCGGGGACAAGGTCGTCCAGAATGGTCTTGCAAACTTTTTAAAGGGGCCGCAAAGCAAACAAACGTAGCTTATCCTTATCCTGATTCCCAGAAGGGTTATATGGAACTAGGGGGACATCCCACCTCTCCCAGAAGTATCCGGAAACAAATTGGCAGCAACACTCTCTGACACCCACAAACTATGCGAAATCTGCCGTTCCGCTATTCGGCGCAAAGTGACCTCAACTCTGTATTACAGCGGAATTCCTGTTGTAAAATTCTCGTGAATAAACCCAAACACTAACCAGTCACGTGTCTCCTGTGGCTCTCCACTTTACGTCCTTAAAGACAACGTATTTCCGGTGGAGCTCCCACTCTACAGTCGTCTGCAGCTGGAGCCTTCTAGGTACAGCTCGTCTGAGAGAAGGGAAATGACGTAACTGAAAGGGCGTGTTTAAGGCTATAGACCTCAGAGGACAAGTCGTCTATTTACACTTGCATAGAAAGTAAGCCTATACGTACAAAATTGTACTTGTGACATGAGCAACAAAACTATTTATTGCATGGAACCACAAATAACACGTGACTGTAAGATAAGAAAGATGTCGACAGCACTAAATTAACGCATAATGGAAACCACTGATTTGCGCCAGAAAAAAAAAACTTTTAGTTTAATAGGAATTTCTGCTGGTGGGGATAATTCGGATATGGTATAGCCAGATGGTGATGTTGACATTTAAATTAAGAAGAAGAATCTTGCTCTGTTTTAGTGAACGCACGTTGTCTGCGTGTTTAAATTATAAAAAAAGATTCTTGCATTAGACTTTGTTTACGATAGGAGAGATATTTCTGTACATACATAAATGTGCAAATCTCTGTCTGTTTTACACGTTATTTATAAAAGCTGCACTGACATAAGACTAAAAACAATTCGCTTGGTCTTTTCACCGGGTCTGATAAAGACACATTTCTACTATCACAAACTCTGCGCTACTTGTAACATGTCACATTGGTTAAAAAGCACGACTTGTAACTCTGTATTTTGTGTCCTAACAAAATTATATTTAAAAATATTCGTTGCGTCATTTCCTTTCCCTTAGAGGAGTGTACTAACAGAGGTGGTGTACCCACAGAGGAGGTCTGCAGCCAGACCCTTCTCCTTGGGGCCTTAGATTTTACCACCACTCTCAAGTTATCCAGACTGCATGCAAATATCTCAAGATATTTACGCTATTACCGTAATACCAGCCAAACAATGGCCGGCACCCCTCCTCTGCCTCCCTGAAATCAGTATCCCTAAGTTGAGATGTCTATGATTATGTTGAGACAAACACTAATGCTAAGTAATGTTAATGTTATGGCGATTCACATTGTTTTTCCTGGTACAGCGCCATAATTAGTATATTTCCTTTATTTTTGTCCCACATGTATGATACACTTCACCAACTCACCTGTAACACTGAATTTCATACACTTGAGAGTTGTTTTAATATCTGACTGTTGCGACACATTCGCAAGGAAACATTGTCAAAGTGCGCATCATTAATGTTCTGTGCAAGTCAGGAAAAAATAAATTGTTTAAGAAATCATTAAAGATTTTTGGAATTTGCATAGATCATTTTCAAATGCGCAATTCTTTGTTTATGTCAATGATATGGGTGAAACGTGTCGGTAAAATTAAAGCGTACGTAACAATGTATGTGCAACAGCCTAGTCAATGGATGTTAATAGAAACTTAGTATACTAATAGTGTAGTATAATTGTTTATAGTTTTATATGGGGCTGTCCCGGTCAGAAATTTAGTCCCACCCTGACTACTTTACTTCACTTACTCCAAGTCAGACACATAATTCAGCACATCAGACTAAACAATGAACTACTTTGTTAAACGAGTTTCTGTGATTATAATTTTAAAAATGCATCACACAATGAACTCTCTGCCCTTGAATAGAAATGTATCAGCTTATGCTGCATTCTATTAGGCCTCGGAACTCGGATTCCGAGTTTAGAAGCCGGAAGTGACGACATGCGCGCTCCCGTTTTTCGGAAAACAAAGAGGATCCCGAGTTCAGAATCCAACATGGCTGCGCCCTTTTTTAACAGAAGGGAAAGTTGTAGTTTTATCCTTTAAGCACTATTTCTCATTTATGGCTCAATAAATCGGTCGCACACACCACACCATCCAACTTATCTATGTACGTGTTGCTACGGAGTTTTATGCGTGAAGCATGTTGGGGTACGCCGTCCCCACCGGGTCCGTTGATGAGAAGAGATTCACAGCCGAGACATGGAGAATCTGCACGTCACCGGTTTATTATCCAACAGATTGCAATTCGGGAGCGCAACCTCCCGATTTTAACGGATGGGACGTAATATTGGAACCCGAAAATCGGATCCTGAGGCAAATGGAATGCAGCGTTAGGCATATCTTCGTACTGAAAGGCCTTTAACATATGTACCTTGTTGACGTGGTATTGATATACACGTATACACCATTTTTAAAAAAGTTTTTCTACTGAAAAAGCACATCTTTTTATGCCACATAAATACGGACTTTAATTTGCCATGTCCAGAGGGTAAAAATACCTCGATGGCATTCCGGGCAGTTCCCTGTCCAATGCGCTCGGGAACCGCTTAGTCACGTGTGTTCTGGGAAGCTCCGTTAATCGCTGCATTCCGATTGGTTGCAGCCGAGCCCGCGTCATAGGCATTAAATTATTACCAGAAAGGTGACTGGCTTCGTTTTTGATTCATGAGTTTTTTTTTCAGTGATGCTTTGCGCATTTACGTTTCATTACGTTTCATCTTATTGAAGCGCCAGTGTTACTTTCTTAAGTGATGAATATTGGTTAATGATTGTGTTCTTCACATATGAAAAAACGAAACCCACAACTCCGCGACAGCTCGTTTGTTTTGTCCCATTCAGATTCAATCACGTGACTTCCGCACACGGTGCCGTTTCCTGGAGCTGGGTTTCAGGTTGTAGAATGACTGAAAAGTGAGATCTGCTGCAAGACGCTGACGGAGGAGTCCGTGATTTGTGGGGGGGGGGGGGGGGGGGGTCGGGGGCGAATGACAAATGAGGGAAGGCACATCCCTCCTCCCTTCTAGTATATTATAAAAAATTAAAAACATTTTTTGAATAATACGGGGTTGACTCTCATGCCAAAGCAAAACAAAACTTTAACATATACCCCTTTTAAATCAAGTTCCTAATAAGTTCCTGGGACGCATAGAAAGCGGGAGTCATAAAAAGTGCAAATTGATCTTAAATGTATACAAGCTCTAACAAAATTTCTGCTCCCCATAGAAAAGCTATTACACGATCACAAGTTATACACTTTATTAGAATAGCACAGTTAAGATATTTTGATATTAAACATCCATAATTTCCTGCCAATATTAAAGCCCAATATATACACAGTCTTCATGGTCAAAAGGCAAGCCCTACGATGTCTGTGGAAAAGGAAAAATGAATCAGTCTGATTTGTACTCACTTCAGTCTCATAACCATGAATGATCTTCGGAAACTGGTGAAACCTGGTTGTAGAAGGCTACCGATCTTAAGATTCGTAAACATTACCTGCCCTGCATCTTTAATGGTGGTGTCGCCTCCTTGTGGCGATAGGAGTCCAATCCATGCATCCCTTTCTGAGCTGTGAAAGTCCCCCACCCGCACATTACGTACACTCAGCAATTTCAAATTCTTTTTAAACACAAATATCATTTTGTAAATAGCACAACGCACACTAAATCTAACGTGTAGGCTGATCGTTTTACGTGTTTCAAGGGAATATCCGCTCTTCTAGAAGTCCTTTACAAAAACTCAAGCCAGTCTCTGGTCATTACCCAGCATTTGCAGCAAGGATAAAGTCAGCAGGCAGGTTTGAGTGGTTCTTGGAGAAGTGCAGCTGGAAGCAATGCTGGGGCAGCCTGTGGACCTTGGTTTTCACCTGGCCCGCACTGACATGGGCTGGGAACCAGGCATAGTCCAGCACATGGAAACGGGACAATCTGAAAGGGAGCACTACATCAGTCTAGCATCAAGCAAGTTCAAAAGCAATACTGATGAACAATTTAAAAGGGGACACTGATGTTTATAAAACCTTCCCGTTCAACCTGTTGGTTTCATATGCTATTGTAAAATCGGTTTTGATTTCTCCCCATCCCTACCAACCACCCCTCTCAAACTGGGGAGGACCCCAACAGGCCGAGTATGCTGAGCACAACATACCCCCGGAAAGATAGCAGCAGCAGGTCATTGAAGAGGTGCAAGTGGATGTTCAGTCCTTTACTCAGAGGACCCTTCACTTGCCGTAAGCAGCCCTCTTGCACTAGGTAGCGCCTGTGACTGATCAGGGGGAGAGACTGCAATAACAGGAGAGCGTTACTGCATGCAAATGATGTCACTCATCCGTACCACACAGAGTTGCACAAACATTTATACAACTGATCAGAGTATTTAATTCCTAGTGAAATATGCAGGACAACCTTAACGCTTCTGAAGTCAAGCTGTTTCTCCAGTGCAACAAGTTTTTCCGTCTGTTTCATGCGCTGAACGCTCTCGTCACATTCCGTTAAGATCTGGATCAGGCACGATTTATGAATCGGAACGGGAAGTGAAGCAAGAATCGAGAGATGATTGTGCATAAGTTAGAAAGGACAAAACTAATGCAAAGTTTAATTTTAGACCTGCATTAGGAGTACATTGAATTCCATTTGTATAGCACACTACCTGGTGCACGGCCAATATGGCTTCCTTTGTAAAGTTAGCTGGGTCAGAGTCGAGTGGCGTCAGCTTCAAGATGTTCTAGAAGAGGAAGGTTCTAGAAAGGATTACTTCACTTACATTCACATATACACATACTGAAAAGCCATATGACCACCTCCACTTGGCATGAATAACAGACTTAATCTTTTTTTAGTTTTAATAATAAAAAAAAAAAGGTAATGGATATACGAGACGGCATGCTAACATTTGGTACTCATGGCTACCCAGTGGAATGCAGAAGAGATCAGCAGGGGAAGATCCAAGGACCTAATCATTATGGCCAGACCACTGGGTAACAATCACTTGAACCGCAAGTCTGGTATGGTTCTCAGTCCATTGTGGCGAGTACCTACTGAGAGAGTGGTCTGATGAACTTCTGACAGACTCAGATGTGTAGCGTCAACAGCTATCCCCTCTGGTACAAGCAAACAGGTGGAGCATAAATGGGATGTGCTGGACCAGCAAGCTTGATCTGTGGCTACGGTGCCCCATTTGCATCATGACTCAACACCCTCCGTTCACATGACATCCTTAAAGTTGTCATTTGTGCCACAGCTGCCTTTCAGCTGGTGTATAGCAGATGGGACAGACTTCATTCTGCTTAAGACCCTGTCAACAGCTTGTGGCCTTTCCCCTCCTCACTACGGCCGACTGCGAGCAGCCCACACAGCCTGCCGTTTCACAGATACTCTGACCCAGTTGTCTGGGCATAACCATTTGGCCCTGATCAGTCACACAGGTTCACCCTGCCCACTTATTCTGCAGGCAATGCGTCATCTACAAGTACTGGATGTTGGCTTACCATGTATCCCAGACCTTCACATGCTGTGTTAATGAGATAGTCAACACTATTTGCATCACTTGGAGGATGGTCAATGATTTAGCTCATCAGGGTATAGAAGCCCAGAGTATTCCATCCATCCATTTTCCAAACCGCTTATCCTACTGGGTCGCGGGGGGTCCGGAGCCTATCCCGGAAGCAACGGGCACGAGGCAGGGAACAACCCTGGACAGGGGGCCAGCCTATCGCAGGCCCAGAGTATTCAAACTTTGAAACTTTGCACTTTTATACAAGGTACAGAATAAGCCCAACTTTCAAAACGGCGATCATTTCGTTAACCCTCAAGGATGACGCATCACCTCTAGAACAATCCGCAATCGAGTGATCCTTTGGAAGGGCAGCACCAGGAAGGACTTGAGGGTCTGTCGCTGGCATGCAGGCTCACTCTCCAGTTTCTTCAAAGCTTGCACAAATCCTCTGTTTTCCTGCCTGTACAAGAGGGGAAATGAGGTCCAAAAAGCAGCAGCAATTTACCGTTTTGACGAAAGGGAAAGTGACAGACATCAGGCGCTGCAGGAGCGTTTCCTGGTACATCATGTTGGTGATGTACGGCACGTAAACCCGGCGCAGGCCGGTATGGTGCCGAAGCACAAGGTCCCCGATCTCCTGCATCAGGACATTCTGCCCTAGACGGGCCTCCAAGTCAAGCAGCAACCTGCAAGCATTCAACATAGATGCTTGTCATTTTTCCTATTCCAAGGACACACAACATTCTCTCTCATTCACAAATACTATCAAAACTAATTTAATTCAATCCATCTACCTTTATCCTCTCATGAGGTTGCAGAAAACTATTAAATAGATATTACGTATCAAAATTGTAATGGCCAGCATGTGACAGGCCATTCTGCACCCCTTTATAAAACAATTAAGGACTGAAAGAGACCAATACAGGTGTGATACTTAGGCCTTAAGAGTTCACATTTACGTGAGAGTTTCTACGGAAAGATGGCAAATCCTTATAAATGAATACAGCCCCCCCAGTCATAGGCCCACTCATTAAATTTTTATAAAAATTTGACAGCCTCCGCAGTTCTGTTTCTTTATTCAAATTATAGGGCAGCCTGCCATTTACACCTAAAAACTTGGAGCAACAGTTAGCTACTGGGAAATGAACCAGTTATCAGGAACGGCAACGCAAATTAAAATTGAAGAAGAATTTGGTCTATGATCACTGAAGAAATTCTTCCTTGGCACAGGCCCAGGGTTGCTCAGGACCTACCGCTCACTCATTCTCTGGACGTCCAAAAGGTTTGAGAAGAGAAAGTGGTGTTCCACAGTAGGCAGGGACTGGCGTAACATCGGTGACCCTCGAAAATGAGTCACCGCCACTGTCAGACTCTTCAGGTATGAAGCCTCTGACCTAATCAGCTCAAACATGGCCTAGGAGACGGAGACCCATGGGATATTCTCTGAATCTGTCCCCCCGTCAGGCAGATGCACCAGCTCACAATATGTGCACCACAACACTTTTCTGTCCAAAAGAAATGTATTCTGCTTGAGAAGACATGCATCACGATTCATTAGATGAATTAACGAGATCAGTATGTAACCAAGACTTAGTTTTTGATTATTTAATACAGCACAAGTTACAACATAACATTATTGTTGGTGCCACAAATAAAGTATGAAGCTAACTAAAGATACTCTCCACCTCTTGCAGCTTGATCTCCTTTGGACCCAGTTTCAACAGGAGACCCTGCTCTCGAACCTCAGGTAAATCCTGCCACAGAAGGCTGCCCTTCTCCTGCTGGAAGGAGCGAGGACCAGGAGGTGGCGACGTCGACTCAAAGGCTCTGCGTCTCAGGAGGCCGGGCAGGCTGATGGCTGCCGCCAGAGCAGACAGGCCACTGCCCTGAATCCTGTGCATCTCCGCCTGTACACACTGCAGGCAGTACTCCTGGTACAGGGGGGCTGTCAGTCAGCAAACAGAAAAGGTGGAGGTAGGGGGGTGAGGGGGGGGGGGTTCAAGTCATTCAGAAATGCACTGCATGGGACAAGTTGTTAGAACAGTAAGATGCATGAATAAATGTTTTAAAAGGCACCAATTACCATGTCAGCCTCAAAAACTGCTTGACTAAGATACACGCATTACGTCTGGGGCCGAGCTCTCAAAGGGCCTTCATGACAAAGCCCAGGTATCCAATCAGAGGCTCATAGAAAGGCTGTCACTCAGCGCACATGCTGCCATTTCATTCGCGACATCAGCACTTAAAGCTCAACCAATGCTGGAATAACAGAATATCTGAAGAATGAATCCCTGCTTGGCATTAAGCTGCAAAAAAATGAAAATCTAAGCAAGGGTAATTCTTATATTTAGTTAAAGTTCTACATTTCATTAAACTAACATCTTATGAAGAGCAATTTGCTTGTATTTAGGCGTATCGTCTGATTTTAGGGAATCTTAAAGTACAATTTTCTCTTTCTTATTTTGCTAGTTTTAGGCCATCTAGTCTACGGTTTCTTAAGTTTGAAAGATCTTTTTTTTTGCAGTGTAATCAGATTTTGGGATTTCAAATTCCCCATTTAGAAATTCATTGCTCATTTCTGGAATGCTGTACACCCAATATCAGAATTACACCCGTTTTGTGGTTTTCAGTGCATTTTGTACAAGGGCAACATAGATACTGTACTAAAATTACATTATAGTACAATTAGTTAAGAACTTGCTGTAACGTGCTGTTGAAATATATAACATCAATAAAGACTGAATTTGCACTCTATACAACAGAATATATGCTATGAAATTTACATGAAAGGGGATTTCTTACAGGATTGACAATACTTTGATGTACTTGTGATTTCAGTGACATCCGTACTTTCCTTGGGACTGATCTCATACCTGAGGATAAAAAAAAAAACAAAAAAGGTTTCAGGCAGTCCTGTATTCTCACCATTTTACATGCGATTTAAAAAAGACAAACCCTCTTTCTCCCGAGACCTCTGCGTGGGGGGAGGCCATTGGAGATGCCACGTTCTGAGGCTCGTCCTGTCCGGGGAAGGTGAACCGAGGACGTGGGGAGACTGCATTTGGGCTACGATTCCACGTGTTCCAGGATGCGACAGACCTCAACGCAGCCGAAATGCCACCAGCAGGGCTATAAAGAGCCTCTACAAAACAGGGAGGCAAGATTAAAATCTGCAGAAGGGACTACTTTTTGCATTACAACAGAGACAATCCACAAAACCACTAGTTCTCAAAACACTTCACGTTCCGTAACCTGGTAGTTTTCTGTTGTAATCACTTGGTAGTTCTGGTCCAAACCAGATGGACTTTTTCAGATGTCAAAACACTAAAGTATATAAAATCTGACTCAATCATAAACACCCCTGTTGTTATCTCACACCTACCCAAGAGATCTTCACATTTTTGGTCAAATTGTTGCTCGATAATACCACACAATGTGTCTGTTTCCAGGCCATTCAGTTCATCTGAAGCAGCAGTCATCTTCCTCTAAAGGTAGTTTGGCCTCTTGCTGTGGTGGTTCAAGGTTAAAAAAGAAAAGAAAATTTTGGAAAGAATCGATAGATAAGTTTGTATAGGTGCAAATACGTAGTACTGTGTAATATGAATAAGATGCAACATTCGTACTACTGAGGCACAAAATTTTACGTGCTTAATTCTGCTACGTTGACACCTAAACAATACTTTATATTCTATATTATGCAACATGAACGCTGCGTTCATGCACATGAATTAACAATGGTATTATACAGATTGTAAAAGTACTCTTTCTGTGGGTAATTTTACACTTACCTTCAAACCTATACGTTCATTTGGCTTCTCTGAGCTAGTATAAAAACTCGAACGTCAAATCACGCGCATTTGTAATCACATGACCCTAATCGGTTTTTATCAATTTCACGTGGCGCTCAGGTGTTTTAAAACGTAGTTATATGACTCGTAATTCAGCCAATGTGATGTTATTCGCTAATTAAATGTTAATGTATTTAACGTAAAATTAAGTATGTGCATGATCAAATTTGGTAATACCATACATAATGTCATTATAGTAAGACCTGTTGCGTATATCTGCTGAGTATTCTGTGAATGTGACTCTTTATACTCAGCTGGTTTGTTGAAACAAACCTTGGTCTGGATTTGTACTTTCTGGATCTGACCCCCCCCTGTCTTTACTTGATTACATTTATGAGTAACTTCTCCAACACTTCCGCTAGGTGGAGCCATCTCAGCGGCGCTGCAATACTATTAACTTTCTGTGATGTACTGAAGATCCTTCAACGCATACTCCACATTATTCAAATATTGTTTTCCCAATGCACTAGCCCACATCGTCCTCAATACAGAGATTTTCGCAAAAATAGTATTTTCACTTGAAGCATGTAACAAATGCTTATTCTTCACTATCTATAGTTTCGTTAATGATGTTTTGAAATTAATATGCAGATATGAATTATGAGTAGGCGTTATCGTACTACCGGCGACCACCGATTAATGTAGGTCCCGCTTGCCGCTACGCACGCGTGCTTTCGGGAACTATCTGGAAAGTTTTTAACTGGTTGCATTTACAGATGAATTTAATGTGCCTGGAAGACGATCAGTTTCCGAACTGGCCGGCGGCTCCGCTGTGCTGCGCCTTTCGGGCTACCTGTGACCCGGCCGTGACCGAGGACAGCAGGACGCTGAATAACCTGCTGGCCCTGGAGAAGCGGCACTGGGCCGCCGGCACTGGGTCCTACTTCGGCCGCGTCCAGACTGACGTTCAGCCGCACATGCGGAGGACGCTGACGGCGTGGATGTTCCAGGTGGGAGGTTAATGTTCAGAATTGCCAAGTATAGTCAGCTGGCTTCAAACACATGCACACGCATTTACATGTATGTAAGAGTTTTATTACCTCGTAAATAGTCCGTTGGGGTTTGCAAACTACTCCAACGCTTTTGATGCAGCTAATTTTAGGTTCATAATGGAATAATATAGATTTGAGTAAGGTTTCTTGCGTGAGAGTCTGAAAGAGTGAGTTTCACGCCAGATGCGTGTGATTTGGCAACCCTGAATCTCTTAAGTTCACATGTCAAAATTTTCACCTTGATTGATCATACCTGTAGTCCGTGCTATAGTCCTTCGACTATCCTGCACACATCCATTCATCCATCCATTACCGTAACCGCTTAATCCCCGCTGGGGTTGCGGGGGGGCCGGAGCCTGTCCCGGGAACAACGGGCGCAAGCAGCCCTTTAAACGTATTTAATGTTTTGTTGGCACCCAAGTTTATGGAGCTAACATAAAATCCTGTCTTTTGAGCTGCTGAAAAGATTATAACACATTTAAGATGCAGCACTGTCTAGTGTTATTTTATGGAAGATTATAAGCACAAAAATTCAAATGGAAATTCATTTTGCAATTGGCAATTCAATATTCAATCAGAGCATGCATTTGTCATTTCAATATTTAATCTGAGCATGTA
>JAABNY020000129.1:17706484-17727154 GCA_015164015.2 Brevimyrus niger
ATGAGCTGATAAAGTATTCTTTATTTTTAATTTTGACCAACTTATAAAATTCACTAAGATGGGAAGGTGTAACAAACTGCAACTTTACTTTAAGTGTTGCAGTCCCCTTTAACCATTTTTAGAGTGTGTAACGTTTGCATGTCTTCCATCTCCATTTACCTCTAGCTCCTGCATCACCAGTTCATCACTGTCCATCTGTATTTCTTCACCTTCTTATATCGAGTTAACTGTAATTCTTCCATCCCTTCCAACTTTGCTTCAAACACATGCAGTGTTTATGGGCACTAGTACATAAGTCTGTGAGGCTGTATAACTTTGCACGCTCAGATAAATAGATCAAACGACTCAGATCATTTCTGCTGCTACCCGTTACTGAATGGGCAGGCAGACGTGAGGTCAGAAGAAAGGGTTAAAGCAAGGCAATCTGCAAGCAGATCCAAATCACAAATTAAAGAATTAAAGAAAAAAAATGTGAATGAAGCAAGAATCAAAAGCAAGACAACACTGGGGATCACTCAAAGGCTGACAAAGTAACAACCCCAGAAAGAACTGAACAGGCAGGTAAATTTAAGGTTTTTGGGAACATAGACCTCGATGAAGGATCCTGTGTTTAATAAAAAGACAATAAATTAAACATATAATAAGGCTAATCTTTTTTTTGCCTGGCTTTTAAAGGAAATTAAATTAATCAACTTACCTGCTGTCTTTGGGAATTCACACTCCAGAGCAAAATACTAAAAGGATCTTAAAATGTACTCAAATTTAAAATTTTCTCTTAAACATAAACCTTCCACATTTTATTTATAACCCTGAATTCAAACTCCCTCATGCTGATTTTTGTTTTTGCCTAATACATTAGCAGCAGCAGAAACAATTTCATATTTTCTTATAAGGCAACAGCACAACCCAGTGTGCAAATACACCAGCTTTCAGAGTCCATCACATGCAGTTTACCAAGCTTCCGTACCGTTTGAAGATGTACAGCAAAGTACAGTGAAGCACACACTGCAGTGCAGTGCTGTGGTAAAAACACCCCAGGAAAACGTAACCAGCAAATGTGGTTTATTTCAGTTGAATCGGATCACGCAAAAACAAACTGAGGAAAAATCAAACCTTATTTCTCATTTTGGGGTCGTTACCCTCCAACATTCCAATTCTAGAGTAAATCTCAATGTATTTTATTTCTTTCGTTGAGGTGTTAATTGAAGCTCCATCTTGGAACAACATGCTAAAGATGCTGTTTTAATGGGGAATTGTGTCATATACAATCTCTTGTTCTGATGATCCGTCTCATCGTTTTTACAGGCAGGAAACTCATGTTTAGATAGATGAAGTGAATGTCCAGGGTTCATGGACTCAAAATTAACCATTCAGGGGATACTAAGAACTAGCACCTCAGCTAGAGTCCTTCTGAAAAAAATTGCACTAACTTCTCAGTGGGATGGAGTTTAATGGCCACGATTTACTGTAGCTGCACGACTATCAATCGAGTTGTTTCTTGTCAGAGACAGGGGGGGGGGGGTCTGGGGGTGTCAGGCTGTGATAGGAGGAGCAACTGGTCAGATTTCAGAGGTCAAGGAACTGCAGAAATCAATGACCCAAAAGTCTTTGCCTCCACTCAGTCCAGCACCATCATGGGCGCGACCCCAACCTCCTCATCCCTGGACTGTGAATGCTGCAGCTCCCGTCTGACCTCGGCGGAGATCTGGGCATGTGTCTGGAACTTGAGCAGCTCCGACAGCGCCCCCTTCTGCTCGGAGGCCAGGTCCGCCTTGTAGCGCTGCACCAACGTGAGCAGGCTCTGGTGCCACAGCACAGGAAGGGTGCGCTTCTCCGTGCGGAAGCGGAGGAAGTGGGCCACGAGCGCGTCCAGCACCCGGAAGGGCAGGGCGTACTTTTTGTCCAGCAGTAGCCGCAGGAAGATGCTGTTGGCACCGTTGTACTCCATCTCGGCCAGCTTGAGCATGGCGGCACTGGGGGGGGACGAGGGTTGGGTCATGTGACTTAGGAACATAAAAACACACATCCGTCTCCAGCGCCCCACAAATCCTCCACATACCTGGAGTACAGCACAGGCACAGAGCACTTGGTTAAGACGCTGCCGATGATGACAGCCTCCCGCAGTGTGCAGGTTCCCGACTCGCACAGCGGAATCAGGATTCCTGGGGTGGGGGCATGATGGTCACAGCCAGGCAGGGAAAGCCAACGATAGCAGAAAGGCAATCTGAACCTCATGGTAATTGGTAAATTATGAAATAATACTTCAAAGCTGCTCAGAACGAAAGACAGCTATACATCCACAGAATATTTAATAAAACAGTGGACAGATTCCCCCACATAACGGAGAATGTGCACAGTCCACAGGAACGGTAGGCAGCCCTGATCCCGGAGTGCCAGTGTCCAGCGGGTTTTCCATCCTACCTGGCCTCTGGTTAACCACAGCTGACCTCAGGCAGATAGGAACTCGGGTAGGATAGAAAACCTGCAGTGTACCGGCACTCCAGGATCAAGATTCCCAACCCCTGGTCAACAGGCCTCTGTTCACATTAGCTTACATGAATGATGCTGCCCTATGACATCATTACGGATGCCCGTTTTAAAGCACCACAATGAAATAAAATACATAAAAATGGTTTAAACTTATATTAGAAGTGTGCAGACCGGAAGCTGGAGGAAGCACAGCTTCAGTTACAGGGGAAATATTTCTAAAATAAAAAATGATACTGCCCCGCATCAGTGTTCCCATTGCATCCATATTCCAAGCACATGACTTCTGGGCAGAGAGCTTCTTGTGCGTCAAACACAAACATAAACACTCAGTTACTGCTCACCCTTAAACCAGGCCCCGGGCTTAAAGAACGCTTTCTTCAGCGCGCTGTACAGGTGGAAGTTGAGGCGTTTGTACTCAGCAATGTCGTCACGGACCCTTGGAAGCAGAACCAGGTTGTAGAAGCGCTGGGCCATCCGCTCCTTCAGGTTGGAGGAGAAGATCCTGCGCAGAGTTCAGGGCTGCCTTACTTTTACATGCTATAAACATACATTTCAGATTCCCTGAAGCTCCTGGCCTATTTTACATTACATACTACTCATAACCAAGTCATTGATGCATTAGGTAAAAACATATTTAATGAAGGGAGGCTGGAGCATGACCCAAGAAGTAAAGGGAACAAGGCAGGAGATACTCTGAATGGGATGATAGTTCTTACAGGGTGCAAACACACACACAACATAGCACCCAGACAACGTGTGCACACACACAGAGTGGTTCCGCACACACACACACACACACACACACACTCACGGCCATATGAATAGATAAGACGCACACAGAGCCAGAACAGGAATCGAACCTGCAATGCTGAGGATGTGAAGCCCCACCAACGACCCCTCCCCCATAACCAAGCCTTTCCAAATAACGACAAGCTTGTCACCTTGTGGCCTGGTACATGGCGGCGGCAGTCCAAGTCTCCGGCTCGGTCAGGTACAGAACCTGCTCCCAGTTGGACAAGGCCGGGATGATCTTGAAAGCCTTGGGGAGCTTCCCGCTCCGATATTTGGACAGGACCTTCACAAGCAGGCAATAAGTCACACCGGAGCTTGCAGAGTCGACATACCACATGCTTCTTATTCAGTAGTTAAACACAAATGCAAGGAATTGTTTTAAGTCATCCATTCTAGCAGGAAGTTCAGTTGTTGCATGTTACATTAGAAGACACCAAAGATGCCAACCGCATGACAACAATGTACATTTTTTTACATTGATTTATTTAGCAGACTTTTATCCAAAGCGGTGTACAGTTCAGACAGCAGGGTCAGACAGTCCCCAGAGCACCTATAGGCCCTTGCTCAGGGGCCCAACGGTCACATCACTCCACCAGCCATGGGATTCGAATCAACGTACTTCTGACCACAGACAGTCCTAACTTAGAGAGCCACACCACCCTACATTTTTAAGAGATTTGGAAATAGCTTTGTACGAGAGCACAACAAGAAAACCCATCTATGTGGAAAACCTGGTGAGAAGCTTTGGCCGACAGAGCGTTCTTCACAGCAGGACCACAGCAAACGACACACACATTGCGGGTCCCAGCTCACCTTGCTTACGCCTTTGTAAACCTCGATGACCCTGGCATCCATCTGTGGGAGGGGACGGCCTGAAATCTCAGACATCACGGTGCCCACCTCAGTCTGCTTTTCAGTAATCTTCTCCATAATGATGTCAGCTAGCGTTCGTCTGCATCAGAACCATATTAATTTCTGAGGGAAGCTGGCTGCAAATCATATAGCTGAGCTTGCAAACATCTACATCAGATCTTTTCATATCCAAATTATGCAAGAAAAATGAGGAATCTTATGAAAAGAAAAAAATTAATGCTTTTTTTATAAAGAACAATTTATACCAACAGAAAAAAATATATATTTCTAAAATAATTTATATTTTACAAAAATGCGGCAGTCTTCTAAAGGACCTTACCTGACTGGTGGGTTCTTGTTCATAAACATCTGGATAGCTTTCTCATCCTCAGGGTCCACCTCAACTACAGACCCAAACTCCATGTCTTCACATTGCCCTTCTGCACCCAAAGATGGCCACTCTTCATCAGAATCCGGATCTTGAGACCCAGAGCCTGCGGAGATATATGTACACAGATGTATGTATGTGTGTAAATGATAGTAAGGGAAATAGCATTTAATGCATGTTAAGGCTGGAAAAAACAATGCAGTTCTGGATGATACTTTCTAGTAAAAAAATTCAGCTGAAATACTGTCGGGATAAACGAGTGTGCTGTTGTATAGAGATGTCACTCCTGTATGCAGAACTGCAACTACTACCGTTGTATTTGTTAAAGTGTGCGGATGTCATCGACGGCTATGATAAATCTGTACTTTCATGAATGTCGGGATAATATAATAGTGGAAAAGCCACATAAAAATGCCAGTTAACATAAGCAATCAAGGAACGATGCTAGGCCTCGCAGTTTTTCAACTCACCTAAAACGGTGGAGGGTTGTTTTTTGGACACCGAAGATGTACCAAGTCCATACTCGCTCTCAAGTTCTTCTTGCTGTATCCGCGCCTGCTGTAAAATCTTTCGCGACAGACGCTCATCCACATACTCGTCCTCATCCTCCTGCCGGCGATCCCTGTACTTCACCCGGTTAGTAGCCTTTACCACATCTCCCTCAAGTATCTGATCAGCAAGAGCCAACGTCGGTACTTTTTTCTCCCCTCCGCCACCTTTGGATTTCTTCACTTTCGGCATTTCTGTAACCAACGTCACTTGTTTAAATGTAATTAGCACTAGACTGAATCAACGCACAAAAGCTTCAAGTATACGCATGCATTTAGCTGCCATAAAGTACCAGGCACGTGCGCCGAGAGTCACAACCCAAAACTCAGCGCAGTTATCGTCATCATGGCGTCGCAATAACTGTCGTCATTAACATGTCTCAGGATTTTCTCGTCATCAAGATGTTGAACAATATCTGATGCGAGGACAAACCGATAACAAGAATATTCTACTGAACTTATGGAAAAGGGTAAAGTGAAATTTAAAACTACAATCTGTCATCGGTAACAATGACGGCGAGATGTTTTTCTTTTATTTTAAATTAAAATTATATACTGGAAGATCCTCTAGATATCTTAGTTACATAGCATACCTGGTTAAATTTTTACATATTCCATATTTACAATATTTCTGTTATATAACCATTAAAATAAACATGATATGAAAAATGCATGTTCCCTACTCAGAAACTTGTTTTAGCTCCTCAAAATGAACTACAAATGTAGCATTGCCGGTCACCGGGATCGACCTTCCGGTCGCGGAGCACGTAACTTCCTTCCGCAGAAGAGCTGCTCATCTTTGAACTGATGAAACATTAGTGAAGCTTAGAAGTCGTTATATGATAGGGATATGGGGGTGACTTGGTAAGTTTTGGAAATCAAAACTCGAATTTACATGCCGCTCTTAAAAAATCCATTATCTGTAACTAGGAGATGGCTAGGAAAGACAGAATACTACATTCATATGTATGGGAGTTTTGGATCTGGATTCCTTCATGGCAGGAAAAGATTAATGTTGCATAACTATGAACATGTCAGAAAGCAGTTGGGGTGTGGAAATAATGTACAAGGACAGTTATTTTCTTGCTAACCTAGCAGGTCATTGATAGCACGCTACGTGTTTTTTTCCGAGTCTGTTGCGATCGCTCTGTATATGTGAACCTTGTGCATGCGCGTGAATGTGCATATGTGGCTTTAACTGCCGATCTCCACATATTTCCTCCTCACGTTGCTTTGCACATTAATAATCTTTTATATAATCTGCCATTTTTAAATTACGCGTATGTGTGTATATTTCCGCTTTTTATGTTCCTGTTTTACATATACGCATACAGTTTTTGACAGTGCATGTATAATAATTGTGTATAACTATTATATTATTAAATTGGTTGTGCTTCTTTGTTTCCTCATAGCAGCTTTTTTTCCTGTCAGTGTCTCCCAGGTTCCAGTGGCAGAGGGGAAGAGTGTGCAGCAGACAGTGGACATTCTCCACAGGAAGCTGGAGCAGCTGGGTGCAGTGAAGCAGGGCAACTTCTGTGTGGACTGTGAGACCTACCATGCTGCGGGCACTACCAGCGGTAACTGCGGGGCCTGGGGGTGGTGGCAGGAGGTACACCATACCAAAAGCCATCCTTCTGGGTGTGATTCATGTTATGTATTTCACTTGGAAAGATTGCTGCACATTCTTCTAAGATTCTTTTGGCAACAAGTTGCTGACATGTGTAGCTAGTGAGAGGTGCAGATCTGGCCACAGCTTTTGTACCTTAGAATGAGGCATATTTCTTATATGGGTTCAGTGAATGGAGCCTTCTTTGTACAATCACTGAAATAACTGTATGCTTTATTGGTGCTTTTCTAATATTCATCATTGGTTTTCGAAAAAGCTTTTGAAGGGTCATATCGATTCACTCATTAAAATCAAAATAAATGTAATCAAGAAAATGAAGCTTAGAAATACGAAAAATCAATTATCAGTTATTCGTTCCCATTGGGTTATACTGACTGTTTAATGACTAAATTTCTCTCCACCCTAGAGAACAGCACTGCTTGCTTTACCCCTGATTATTTTTCGTTCTAATTTTGTATTTCCCAGTTGTTACCAGGCTCTGCAGCCTTCAGCACCCCCCTGCATGACTGTGTGCTCTGAAAGCCAGGGGGAGGGGAGGTGGCTAAGCAGTATATTCTCTGCCAAACCAATTACCTGCTTTACACACTGCAGGCCATTTATAAACTGGCAAATATGCTGGTACTGATTGGTGGAGCAAAGCCGCTTTGAAATATGAAAGATGCGAGGGGACGTTTGTTTCCTCCATTAGCCTTCATCCATGCTTATGCCGCCCTCCTTATGCTTCATGCAGGTCAGCCGCCCAAGTTTCTCTATGTGATGCACAACTCGGAGATGCCGCTCAGCTGCATGGCCGTGTTCGAGGGCGGCCCCTGCCTCATCGCCGACGGCAACTTCGACGTGCTGATGGTGAAGCTCAAGAGCCACTTCCAGAACGCCAAGGGCCACAAGGTGGAGACGCGTGGGGCCCGCTACCAGTACTGCGACTTCCTGGTGAAGGTGGGGACCGTCACCATGAGTTCCAGCGCTCGTGGGATCTCCGTAGAGGTGAGCGAGTCCAAAGACGAACAAATGATAGAAGTATAGAGTAGGACACGATATCACATTGTGATATAATTGCAATTATATACTATATACGCAATAATCACCAGGTTTTTATGTGATGGGCTTAAACATTTGTCTGAACACCGACGGACATTTGCTTAAATCCATAATTTGGTAAGCAGATTAACTGTAAAATATTAATGAAAGGCATATTGTGACACCCAACATTTAAGTGGTTAGTAATCTGTATACATTTAGTGTATCCTTATGATTATTAAATTCTGCTAGCACTGCATGCCGCATGCTTATGTTTGGTTATATCAGGAAAGTGATGAGTACTGAAGAAGCGGTGAGGAAAGGGATAGTTCAGCAGCCACAACATCTTTTAAAACGAGAGATATTGTGTATAAGGTAAAAAAAAAAATAAAAATAGACATTGGAGATCCAACACATTCTTGTCGCGTCTGATGGCAGGAAGCAGAAAACATCCCCAGCCATGCCTGTTCCTTTGTTGCAAAGAACTGCAATTGTTTTCCACCTGGAGTTGGTGCCCGTAGAGGGTGTGTGTTCTGGAGATGGCAATGCTGTTTCATCCCGGGGTATGATTTCTGCTGATGTTCCCCCACGCAGGTGGAGTACTGCCCATGTGTCGTGCCAGGGGACTGCTGGAACCTGCTGAAGGAGTTCATGCAAAGCTTTCTGGGCTCAAATGTCCCAGACATGCCCTCTGTGTTCGCTGCCAAGCCGGAGGGACTCTATGCGCCCGCTGACTGCACCGACACTATGACTCAGTACTTAGAGCTGTTCAACAAGGTCCGCAAGCAGCAGGCGGTGCCAGGGAGCGGCGTGCGGTGAAAGGGGTGAGACCCGGACAGGGAGGCACGGACATCCCACCAGAAAGAGTGGCGGAAGGAGATCCAGCAGTAACAGCTGAACAGGAAGTCTGAAGCTTTGGATGGTGTAACCGGCTTTGCAAGCTCTAACAAACTACATTTAGTGATGGCACAGTCAACAGATTTCATATTTCTAAAACAGCAATATTTAAAACATTGGTGGTCAGATGATACTATTGTGACACCATGAAAGCATTTGCAGGTGGTATTAAGGGGATTCCAAGAGTGTGAAATCTTGCCGTATACTGTTGTTTACTGGCTGTTTATTTTTCTTTCTTTTTTTCAGGTTATCATAGTAAAATATCCAGCAGCTTAGACGGTCACTGCTTAGTCGGTAGATTTCACTTTGTGTAAGACTTTTTCACTGAATACATTTTTTTACAATTCTTTCAGTATCCCTATGGTGTCATGTATAACTTTAAAAACAAGCATTTTACATTAAACATAATATTATACAAGTATGCATTTGGACTAAATTAAATGTTCCCAGGGGTGTGACCGTTTTTTTTACTTAAATCACTAAATTGGTACAAAGACCTTGAGCATGTAATTGTACATATTACATATACCTAATGAGTACATGCAATGTCGAAAGTATTTATAAATTGTTGCAATATTTGATTTGGTGTAAACCTGAATTGGACTGCAAAGAAAAGGCACTCGTAAATAAACAAGGGAGGGAATGGATAAGTTTCATAAGAAAATGACGTTAAGGATAACGTGGCATAAAAACGTTAATTTCTGTACCTGGCAGCAATATTTTACATAGGAGTATTGTCTCGTCTGGGTTAATTTTCTCACACGTGCTTAATTGTTCCCATTGTTTGGCTTGCAGCCATTTTAACCATATTCATCTGAACCATCTGAACACCCATAAGGAGAATGGAATATACCTACGGGTACTGGGAATGCCGGTAGATGGAAAGTGAGGCATTTACTTTTCCTAGCAATGGATTTTAGTGTTTTATTTTCCCGGCACAGTTGTGTATCTTTAACTTCCCCGTGCGAAGTTGCTCCGTTGCCTGGGCAGGGCCCTCGTGCCGGACACCTCCAGCCAATCGCAAGCGAGCTGAGGCGCCGCGAGATCCACCCACCGAGCAGGTCCGCCGCGCGAGCCGCAGCTGAGGCTCTAAAACGCAGTTATCCTTTTCCCCGTAGCTGCATTCCCTCCTCCTTCCTTCCCCTCCCTTCGTCCCCCCCCCCAGAGATGAAAGCGTTGTTTCACGACGCGACCAGATCCTCTCAAACGGGTCTTGCATACTCGGCGTCCTGTACGCTGAACTCTGGCAACCGAGGACTTATAAATGACAAAAATATATTAAAAAGTACGAGAATGCATAGCGACTTGTCGCAGCGGCACGTTTATTACAAAGCCGGCATAATTATACCCGCTAATACCGTAAGCTCGGTGCGGCCCGAGCTCGTTTGAACCCTTTTAACCTCTCCCGTAATCAATAGGATGATCGACACTGCGCCGACCAATGGGAGCCGGCCTTTTCCGGAAGATTGATCACTTAGGAGCCAATCAGAGCGACTTGTTACCGTCTCCACAACTAGTTCGGTTGTCTCGGGGACTGTGACAGCTCGCGCGTGCAGATGATGGCGGTAAATAAAACCTTACACAAAACCATTAAAGACGTATATGTGTTTAAATAAAAAAGAAAGGGGCAGAAACTCCAAATGCGTAGTGCATGCCCATTAGTTTTGTTTGATGTCTTACCAGTGTTGTAAATGGAAGGAGTGAAATCTTTTAAAGTTCTGAGTTGCATTCTGTGCCCCCCCCTGTCTCTTTGAGAATCAATTACTTTAATCCGCGCGGTTATTCTGTTGTTTTGTTTAAAGACTGACATAAAAGTTGACTCTGAATAACATCTCTAGAGACGGCCGGGGCGCCCGGCGGACGCGCGTTATCCTTCGCCCGCTTGCTCGGGCCGGACCGCTGGAAGTTGACGACCGTCTCTCGCCGGGGGAGAGTTCAGCCGCAGACTGAGAGTGGTCTTTGTTCTGGTAAGTGGCTAACTAGCCATCGAGGCTGCACGCATTGTCAGGTAAACGAGGCAGCCGGCTGTTCTCGTCTTGGGACGGGTGTTGCATGAGTGAGGTTCGTTATTTATTTCATTATTTGCATTTGCTTTACGGATGGCCGTCAACAAAGGCGCCAGCTAAGATCATCGGGGAGGGAAGCTTGGAAAGGAAAAAGATAAAAATTGAGGTGCCGGTAATGAAAACAGGGTAAAGCGACATGGGGGTGGTAGTCAGCAGCAGTGATTTTTTTTGGGGGGGGAAGTTTTTTTTTAGTGGCATGTAGAGGCTGCTACACGCTAACCCTCTATGTTACAGGGCGACCGGCAGCAAACGCCTTTTGCGTGGCTTCGCTCCCTCTTTACTTCGCTAACACTCGCTGTTTTGTTTGTGACGAGTTTCGCCGGTCGGTCATTTTTCTCTGTTGCTTGTTCGTTTTGTAGTTTGTGGAGTGACTGTGGCTGCACGTAGGTAGCAGCCGGTTGGCAGAAAAGGCGTTTTTAAAGAGAGAATCGCACTGAGTCGAGAGTATGGATAAGGTGACCCAAACGCACGTTATCTTTTGCAAGCATCGTGCGAAAACGGCCGGAGACCTTTTCATGGCCTTATTGCCATCGCATAGTTCGATTAGTTCACCTGGACCCGCCGCCTGGCCCCTCGTTCTTGCGCCGGGATTCCCGTGAACGACACTGTTGTCCACTGCATGTCCACCATGTGTCCGGTGTTTCGTCTTTTAAACGTGCTTTTCTCATCCTGCAGCTGAGTAAATGTGTTTTCTGGGACGTGAAGGTGTCGTGACAGATGGACAGCGAGGTCTTTTGAAGGTTTTCCGAAGTTGCAATGTTTTTGGAGCACGCCTCTGTTTTAAAGCACAAGCAACCCTCTTTACACTGTAAGCGGGCTTCTTTCGCACTTGCGCATTTTACACTTTAACTCAATTCTTGATATTTCTGCACATTTGAACAGTAGTTGAACCCCTCGATTTGGGACCAGTAATGCCTTGGTCTTGAGTAAGATATCCACTCTACTTTCCATCAAGAATTGGTGCAGATTATTCACTATTGTATTTTATTTAACATCGCCCAGCTAAATATTGAAACGTGTGAATAAGTGTGCCCTGTAATGGATTGGCCTCCCACTTAAGGAGTCTCCTACCTCCTGCCGTATCCTTCCTGGGATCGGCTCCCAGGATTACACCGATTCTGTAGCAGAGACGAATTTATGACGACTGATAGATAAACGGAAAAGGATTCGTCTGCCTTGCCCACTTAGGCTGATTTTAAATTCAGCTGCTTTTCTTAATGACTCGGTCCCGTTTCCGTCCTTCCGCAGTATGAACTTTAGCAAGGCGCAGGGGCGTGCGTCCTGAGCGAGATCGCATGTGCATGTGCAGCGAGCGATGGACCGCTGTAAGCACGTGGGACGTCTCCGGCTGGCGCAGGACCACTCCATCCTCAACCCGCAGAAATGGCGCTGCGTGGACTGCGGCTCCACCGAGTCGGTGTGGGCGTGCCTGAAGTGCTCGCACGTGGCCTGCGGCCGCTACCTGGAGGAGCACGCCCTCGACCACTTCCAGGCGTCCCGCCACCCGCTGGCCATGGAGGTGCGGGAGCTGGACGTCTTCTGCCACGCCTGCGGCGACTACGCGCTGAACGACAATGCGGAGGGTGACCTCAAGCTGCTGCGGGCGGCCCTGTCCACGGTGCGAGGCGGGTCCTCCCGGCGCACCCTGCGCTCGCAGACGTCCGCCGGCGACTCCCCGCTGCGTGGGGCCGAGGGTGGGAAGGCCGACGCCGGGGCCCGGCCCACCATGCAGGCGGCGCTGCTGCACCGGCGCCGCGTGCTGCTGGCCAGGGTCCTGCACACCTGGCAGAGCCGCCGGCGGGACAGGCAGCGGCGGCGGGAGCAGGAGCTGGAGCAGCACAAGGAGGAGCTGCGGCGTCGCCGGCAGGAGGTGAAGAGGAGGGTCCTGGAGGAGCTGGCCAGCGTCCCCCCCAGGAAGAGTGCACGGCTGCTTACCCAGCTGCCTCGGCGTACGGCCCTCATCCCCCGCAAGTTCCGCGACCCCCCGGAGCGGGTGCCCGCGGTGCGGCCGCACCCGGGCCCTCTTCTGAGCTTCCGGCAGAAGCCGCTCGACGGAGCCGGTCCTAGAAGGTTCCGCAAGCACTCCTCCACCAGTGCGGTGGCCCGCCGGAAGGTGGCGCCGGGGGTCACGGGGCTGCGCAACCTGGGGAACACCTGCTACATGAACTCCATCCTGCAGGTGCTGAGCCACCTGCAAAAGTTCCGCGAGTGCTTTCTTACGCTGGACCTGTGCGAGACCGAGGAGCTCCTGGCCAAGACGAGGCGCTCGCAGGGCACACGGGTGATGTCGGGCGGCCTGGTGACCAGCGCCCCGGTGTCAAGGGGGACTCTCGGCCGCGTGGACAAGCTGGGGAGCGGGGGGTGCCTCACCGTAGGTGGCAAGCAGGGCCAGCGGCCCAGCCTGAACGCCGCCGAGCTGGTCCAGCCCAAGGAGCCGCGATCCTCCACCCGGCACCAGATGTCGCTGTGCCATGAGCTGCACACCCTGTTCCGGGTCATGTGGTCGGGCCGCTGGTCACTGGTGTCCCCATTCGCCATGCTGCACTCCGTGTGGAACCTGATCCCGTCCTTCCGCGGCTACGACCAGCAGGACGCGCAGGAGTTCCTGTGCGAGCTGCTGGACAAGGTGCAGCAGGAGCTGGAGTCGGAGGGCACCAGGCGAAAGATCGTCATCCCCATTTCCCAGCGGAGGCTCACCAAGCAGGTGCTCAAGGTCCTCAACACTATCTTCCACGGACAGCTGTTGAGCCAGGTGAGTATTCGCCGTTTCCCGGCCCCATCAGATGTGTGACTGATAATGTCAGTAATGGTCAGTAATGCCATCTGCGCATTGCTCTGCATGACATGGACATAAGCAGTAAGCAAGTTTCAAGGCTCTGAAAGCTTCCATGGAGACCATCGTCCTTCTGAAGGCTCTACACGTCTTTCTGTGTGTTATCCTTGTGCATCGAGAGCACTTGTAACATACTGAAGAGTTTTCCTTTGAGTGATTCCTTTACATCAAGGATAACCAGTGTTATCCGCAAAAGGGCCAGTGTGCGTGCAGGTTTTTGGGGTAACCTTTAGGTCAGCTGTTCAAACCCAGGTGTGAGGACTCCTCAGCCAATCAGTCCTTTAATTAGTAATCTAATTAGGGAGTTGCAGCAAACCCCGCACACACAGTGGCCCTTTTTGGATAAGACTGCCCACCCCTGCTGTACATCCTCAAAGGAATTATTATTTGAAATAAGTTAAATCTTCCGCTAAACCTCAGCTTGATATGAACAGGTGATAAAGGTTTATGAATGGTGGAGTTTGTCCAACATTCACAGATTTTGCAGAGGGACTGATTTACATTTTTGAATAGATCGACGTTTCCCTTTGTCTAGCGCTGTGGGGGGGTTGTGGCAGAGTAAATCTGCACAGGTGCTTATTGTGATGCTACAGCTGCTGCCCCCTGCATGAGGGGTCAGTGTGAGGCTCACAGGTGGGCTGATCTGTTTCTCTGTCCTGAAGTTTATATATTTCAAAGATGCACTGCTGTGAGTTTGGTTTCTGTCCTGTTACACGGGTATGGAATTTTTCACGATTTCTAACTGCCTTTCTGAGCATTTCGAAAATTGCTGTTTTTTTTCTTTTTTAAAACCAACAGTTGTATCAATAGATTAGTGAAGCAAATTTGATCATTTTTGAGTACGATTAGAAATGAGGTTAATATTATGGGTTTCTTGAATTATCTTTAGAAACGCAAGACAAAATGTAATATCGGTTATGTATGAATCATTTGCCCATAAACAAAAGGCTTGGCGTTTTAATTTTCACTAATGCACTTGTCTAGGAATAATCAGACAGCAGACAGGCTGGCTGTGATTATGTTTCGCCTCACAATTTTATACGAATTGTATGATTGTGTGATTTGTGTTTATTTTAAATCATTTCCTTAGCAATTTCTATCTGGGCTCAGGTAAGATCATTTAAACGTCGATTAACGCAGTATTCCGTTGAATGCTCCAGTAGAATCCTGAGCGGCAGGTGTCCGGCAGGTTGGCTGCTCGCTGTCCCCCATCGCCGCTCCGTTTCTTCCTGGCTCTTCAGGTGACTTGTCTGTCCTGTAACTACAAGTCGAACACGGTGGAGCCCTTCTGGGACCTGTCCCTGGAGTTCCCGGAGCGATACCACAGCGTGAGCAAGTCGGCCAGCGCTCTGGCCTGCCGCCGCAGCTGCTCGCTCACGGAGATGCTGGCCAAGTTCACCGAGACCGAGGCCCTGGAGGGAAGAATCTACGCCTGCAACCACTGCAACAGTCAGTACTGCAGCCCTCTTGAGCTGCCGTCGCCGCTGTTCTGTCTTTCCGCTGCGATACTTGGTGCAGTCCGGCTGGATTTGTTGATGGGGCCGAGGTTTAAGGGACACATGACCCTTTGATGTCATTAATGTTGACTGTAAGTCGTTATGAAATGTTTGTTTTTAACAGTCTAAGTCCTGTGACGGACGTCGTGTGTGAGTGGCGAACCTGCTCTAGTCTATCACAAGGAGGTTTTTAAAGGATGCGGGTAACCTGTTAGGTTAATCAGGTTAACTGGGCATTTCTCCACGGTGAGCTATTGTCGCTTCTCCTGTCAAGTAGAATGCCAGTATTAGCTTTCAGGAACCCAGATGTCATGTTTGCTGCCTTGTTAGTCGTCTTAAGCTCATTGATCCGCAGTGTTTTGGTTAGTTCGGCAGTGCTGAGGAGGAGACCGCAGACCGCAAAAGGCAGTCGCAACGAATCATGGCAGAGCTGCTCCTACTTCGTCTTGTTGTTGATGCAGGGGGAGCAGTTACTATTGTTTAGTTGCTTTTCCTAGCATTTAACAAAGTCAAAGTATGCCTATTGGCAAAGACTGACGTAACTGTTATGCACACGATGAGTTATGGTGTATGGTCATTTCTTAACAGCACAAACGCATGTACAATAAGTGCGCAGCAAGAAGTCACCACACATTTTAAGCTGCACACCAAAAATGCGCACAGTCATGCAGCGCATAATGATGTTTCGGTCACTGATGGACTACATACATGATTCTAGTCCCATAGGATTATAATGATACTGGAAAATTTCCATCGCATGTTAAATTCTAATCTAGACATTTTCCATAATATACAAACCATCTAAGTTATGCCCCTGTATGTACACAGTCGCTACTGTACACATAGGGAGCACCTCTGTTTTGGACCCATTGGTAGAAATGCAAAATTACCGGTACTAAAAGTTCCGCAGTCACAGAGACATCTAATGCATAAGTAAGGCTGGTTGCTGAGAGAAAGATGCACGTACCAGAGCCTAGACTACTTTAATAGTAAAGGGTATACTATGCATTTACTGTAACATCACTAAAATTTGTGTTGTATGATTTTATGTGATCCACATAATTTTCGGTATTGATTTTGGCTTTTCTGCAAGTTTCTGCAGTATTTAAGCAAAAAAAAAAAAATCCTGTTTAATTGCTCATGGCCAACTCGCGAGTAAACCTTGTGAAATGCACAGTTGTGAAGGAGTTACTGAATAGCATATACAGTGATGTTCAGTACATAATATATAATGTATATAAAACATTATATTATACAGTTGCATGTTAATTCGGAGAACAGTTTTCATTGTTTCTGCAAGGAAATGGCTGGTAACCAGTCCTAGACTGTGAAGCCAGTGATCTGCCTCTTAGCAGACGGTCCACAAATAAGATCTCTGATGACAAAGGGGAAAGAATCCTGGATTTATTGCACAAAAAGCAATCACTTAACATTCTCGCTTACTGTGGAGTTGCACCTGTAATTACCCTGCAACAAATGGTGCACAAATCCCTAATTGGGCAGTTACCTTTTGTCTAAATGAACAATAAAATGGGCACTAATTCTAATGAGGTTTCATATTTGGGGTGAGCCAGTGGATTTTTACTAAAACAGGCAGTACTGGAAGGTTTTTTTTTCCCAAATTAAAAATAAAAAATCTGGTAGTATTTGTTTTTTCATCAAATACTACCAGAAATACAGACCTACAGTTTCCTCATTTTTTTACGAGTGGGATTTCCGTATTTGACTGATTCCAGCTCACAGTCCTGTAAATCGGCAACCTCACCAGCTAGCAACCGAACTGCTGAGCGCGGGTTACGATTGGTTAGCTATCCTGTTTGTGCAGAGTGCAACGAGGATTAGCGAGGATTAGCAGGATTTTATGGAAACCGCATTGCTGCAGTTAATGATCTTCTCTCCTAGATTCTGCTGTTCTTATCTTAAAACACTGGGGGAGGGAAAAGGCATAGTCTCCTCTTTTTTATTTAATGTGCGCTGTGACATTTTGATCACCAGGATTCTGACTAATTCTAATGCCAGTATGATGCACATTCAATAAAAATATTTAGATAGGTTTAGTTACATCAACATGTATCTCCATTATCTGTCGTACCGCCTGCATTTATGATAATAAACAGCATTAATCAAAGTTTAACATGATGCACCAGTTGGGCTACTGTGGTTTTTTTTTAGTATTTATGCAAATAAATGATCTGTAGCTTAAAATGCACCAGTGGAAACCTCACGTTTTTAGTGTGTTCCTGAATTGCAGATTATTTCTGAAGCGCATGCATAAATTAGACATGCTAATGACTTCATAGATTACCAGCACCCAGTGCAGGGGTGTGCAGAGCTTGTAATTAATTTTTAATTAATGCCCTATAAAAGGACTGTGTCTTTATTCAACACTGTTATCCACTGTATACAGCTGAAGTTTGAATGATTCTTTCAGGCCGAATTTATTTCTCTTAAGTGCTCGTTTTGTCGATGTGTGCCGTTGTTATGATGTTGTGTATTTGTCTCTTATTTGTACCCTTGGTAATCTCTGGTCAGTACTTTGCATGTATTTGGTCGTCTATCAGAATCCTTAGCCGGAATTACAAATGGTAACTGGGAAATCTCAGATTTAAGACGGATCGTGTACTGCACCACTATCCAGGGAAATTCAGATGCCACTTTCGGTTTTGCGTTGATTATGTAGAGGCATGGGACATGTAGGGTATACGCACACGGAGTATCTAGATTTCAGGGACAGAAAATTCTAAGTTTTCCAGTCTTTTAAACGTGTAGCCTGTATCACGGACTGCATCTGTCTGTCTTGTGTGGATCAGTGTTGGTGTAATTTCGTCAATCTATGAAATTATTTTAAAAAGGCCACAAAAAGAACTCAAGATGTTAGGCTTGTGTGTCGCTAGTTTTAAGTGGCAGATTGTTGTGGTGGCAAGGCTTAATCAATCATACCTTAGGTTGACATATATTAGTACAATAGCACCACTATTTTGAAACAGAATTAATGCAACTGTGATTATATTCTTAGTTATTGTTTTTAGAAATGGCAGAAAAAAGGATGTAAAGCAGCAGAGTCAGTGTGTCTTTTCTACATATAACAACCGATAGCATAGATTGGTGGAGAGACAGCATTTCCTGCAAGGTTTTCAGAGTTAGATTGTTTCACCCAAAACTGAATGACATCCTTCTGAAACAAACATCAGTATTTCTATAGAGGCTTTCATACCAAATTCATGTTGTCGTGATCCATGTACAGTATATACCAATACTGCTAATTTTGTTTTGGTTTTGATTTGATGCAAGGTTGGCATTATAGATACCGATACTTTGTGGCAGTCCAACCCTGACCATAAATCAGGGGGGGAGGGGGGGGGGGATTTGCTGGCAGATTTATTGTTCCATTTCAACATAGTCTGAACAGCTCCTCCTTTCTCCGTACCTACGGGTGGCCCTGCCCGATTAGCCCTGCCCGATGATAGGACATATCCTGCTCTTCATAATATTAATATTTAACTTGCAAGGTGAAAAAACTTCATTATTGTAATGTTGGAATCATTTCTTAAATTCAGATCAAAAGAATTTGTATTAGCCTGTCTGCTGACATGGGGCATATTAAGCTATTTGCAGCTGTTCTGGTTGTTTGTATTTGTTGGTTTTTGTAATGTGTGTTGCATGGCTTGTATTAGGTTATGGCTATTAATCTTATTACTTGATTTATTGACTGATCTGTGTATTCTGATGTAGTCAGAAATGTATCTTTAAAAAAAAAAAAAACTTGGATACATCCAAACCTTTTTCACCATCTGAAATGGTCATTGTGAAGTTTCTTCTCGAATTGGGTGTATACAGTATATTCACCTTTTTTCACACTTTGTTCAAAAGAAACAAGAAAAACTTGTTGTCACTGCAGCTTATGCTTGTTGCTAGCTGGCCAGTCAGATCCTGTCGTATGCAAACTTCTCAATCAGTTGCAAAAAAATTTGAGCCGTGTTTGGTGTGAAAGTTATCGACCCGTCAAATTCGCATCCACATGTTTTCACGTATTTGTGTTTCTTGATGTTTTATTTGGGGTGAAACGGTTTTTGTTTCTGGTACAGAGATGTGATGCCCAAATGCAACGCTGTACTCTTTCACTAGTGATTTCATGGTAATTGCAAAAAATGAATAGTTATCATTGAGGAGGACCAGCAGTGATTTTATTATTCCCACGTTTGTTTTCAAGAGCTGAAATACCAAAAAGCTGGATTTTATTTCTATATTTGCTCCATGCTGATTGGACAGCACCTTTCCCTTGAGTTCAGGTGCATATTCTGTTTAGTATTGCTCATTTGTGCCCAGGTTATGGGAGATACTTTGTAGTTAAATCACTAATTTAAATTCATTAACTCACAAACAATTGAAAACAAAAGTAACATGAGTGCATAAGTAACACTGAAGCAGAACTTTAACTTATTGTTGTTTATGCGTTGCCTTGTGGGTTCGCTAATTCCAGGTTCTTAAATGTGTTTCAGGGAAACGGCGTAAATCGTCCCATAAGCCGCTCGTTCTCACAGAGGCGTGTAAGCAGCTGCTCATCTGTCGGTTACCTCAGGTCCTGCGGCTACACCTCAAACGATTCCGGTGAGCTGGTCTCTCTCTTTCCATCATATCCCCCCCCCCCACCACCACTCAGTATTCTGTACTGTCCATCCCCAGTCCCCTCTAATGAGGATGCGCCGCATTTCCTCGTACAGGTGGTCAGGACGCAACCACAGGGAGAAGATTGGTGTTCACGTAGCGTTCGACCAAGTCTTGAACATAGAGCCCTACTGCTGCTCGGAGTCCTCGTCCTCTCAGATGAGGAAGGGCCTGACCTATGACCTCTCTGCCGTCGTCATGCACCATGGCAAGGGATTCGGCTCGGGCCACTACACTGCTTACTGCTACAACACCGAGGGTGGTGAGTAGGCGGCTATTGGCAGAGGGGTGGGCTTAGCATGTGGGGGTGGTAAATGGATACTTGTCAGTTAGCTATTTTGAGCTAATTCCTTCCCCCATATCCCGGCTGTAGATCCCTAGTCTTCTGGCTTCAGGCCCAGATGTGACTCTGCCGCCTTTCATGTGTCAGTGTATCTGCTGCTGACTGTAACCTCTAACTGCCTCACTGCTGGCGTGTTTAATGTTAGGAAGGATTTGCTGGCAGGTATGAACATGGATAATCCATTTTAATATGACAATATTAAAGATGGGGGGGGGAGAAAACAGATACTACTTTTATTTTATGTAAAAAAAAACAAAAATAAATTGTGGTGTTTTTGAAAAGTAAGGAATGAAAAATACATATATGATTTAGATAAAAGAATTGTTACATTTTTCTGTAATTCCTGACCCATGCCACGTTTAATCTTGGCTTTTTTGTGGTATTTCTGGGCGTTTGCACCTTGACATAAGGACACAGCCCTGCACAGTAGTAACTCCTCCCTCCTTCCTCCTCACCCCTCCTGCAGGTTTCTGGGTTCACTGTAATGACTCAGAGATGAACGTGTGCAGCGTGGAGGAGGTGTGCAACACTCAGGCCTACATCCTGTTCTACACTCAGCGATCCGCCCAGACCGACGTGGCCTGATATCCCCCATCAGCCCTTTCCCCCCCCCCCCCCCCCCCCCCCCCCCCCCCCCCCCCCCCCGCCCGCCCCCC
>JAABNY020000129.1:17790844-17808464 GCA_015164015.2 Brevimyrus niger
GTTGCTTCCGGGATAGGCTCCGGACCCCCCGCGACCCAGTAGGATAAGCGGTTTGGAAAATGGATGGATGGATGTAGCTGACGATTATAATAATAGTAATGATAGTTTAATACCGTATATCACAAAACCGTGATATTTTCTGAGACGATTATCATGCTGTGAAAATCTCATACCATTACAACCCTACCCCTGACATTCCAGTTGGTGATTTTTATATTTAGACCATTATGCGAGTCTGCTTGCTCCATTTACAATTCCCATGTAGAGAGAAGAAAAAAAAACATATTTAAACATTAAACATTTAAAAACTTGCATCCCCACTCCCTTACTCAGGAAAGAATTGGTGGGGCTTGTGCTTATCCTCATTCTAAAGGATCAGCCTGATTATATGCAAACCAAGCTCTTAAAGCAACGAATAATTTTTAGTCACGCAACTTATACATTGAGACCCATCCAAGATAAATATAGAGCCAAACTAACGACTCAATTATCCCCTATCCGTGTAAACTAATGTCAAAACAATAACATAAATCAAAATAGTAAAATACCTGGACAATATAAGTATGCATTAGAAACCCATATTAACCAATATATTAGAGTTATGCATATATCCCCTTAGATTTCCTTTCCAAAGGCAAAGTAAGAGTTATTCAAAACAGTAAAGCCATTTAGGCAACAAAAGTACTGCAAACTATACCGGATTATCAAAACCAAATACTGTAGTTGGTCACTTAAGAGTCCATTAAGAATTCAAAGGTAACAACTACAGTAAGCAGGACCCAGCGCAATATCATTTATTGGGCGATCAGTATATACTTTTCACCCAAGTCCATGATGGAAGTCCTCCGCTTCTTTCGGTGACAAGAACAATTGTGGAGAACCCGCATCCTACATGGATTACGTTGGAATCCACGGAAAAGTCCTTTCTCCACAAATACTCTCCTGAACATGTCAAACTTGTATCTCTGCCGTATGGTCTCAGCCGAAAAGTTCTGATCAAAGAAAATCTTGTTTCCCTCGTGTGTGACATTTTGCTGTTTAGTGGAGCGGAAAACAAATTCCCGATCTTATTACTTTAGAATCCGAATAAGGACCACTTGATTCTGGTTTGGTCTTGGCGACGCTACAGTACGGTGGACCCTTTCAATGATATAGGACCTGCCGGATTCTAACTTTAGCCAACGCTGTAACATGTCCTGTATAAACTCCAGAAGTGGCCGGTCTCCCTCAGCGCCCTCCCGGAAACCGACCAGTCTCAGGTTTTTTCTCCGGCTCCAGTTCTCTAGGTCTTCAACCTTAAATTCCAAGTAGGTGACATGTTTCACTATGTTAATTTACTCCGTGTCGTTTTTCTCCAGCAGCCCCTCCACTGCCATTATCCGATTTTCAGCTTCTTCCATTTGGGTTGTGTTAGAAGTAACATTTTGTTTCAGCTCTGATATCCCATTTTCCAAAGCTGCAACTGAACTTGCCATTTTATCTAGACGGTCATTTATACTGTTCAGTTTGGAACCAAATTCTCCAAACTCGGAGTGGAGTGATTTCAATTCAATAATTGAATTTTAATAATTATATTTCAAGGTAAAGTATATAGTTAGAGAGCGGGGGCAGGTAACAAATGGCATTTTTTCAGTGTTCTAGGTAGTTTTTATTATTGTTATTAATTATAAATTTGCAATTAGGTACAACATACTATGCTTAATAATAAAATATTTTAAATACATATATTATTTTACATTTGTTTTCCATAGATAGTACCATAGTACCCCTCCGTATACCATAATCTGTGTGTGCATGCCTGGCTGCATGGTGGCTGTGGCTCATTCCTCGTGACTCTCAGCAATTGGCAAGTTAGCAAGTTTGGCAAGTTCAGTAGAAGAGGTTACTACACTCATTAGCAGTTACTAGACCTATACAGTAAAACCCACAGGAGATGTTTATGATATAATTTATTCATGTATTACTATTGTTTCTTATGTAAAATGCATATAAATACATTATTGGCCACTGGTATCACTGTTTTTATTATTTAATTCATTTTGTTTGTTATAAGTTACTAAGTTTTGAAGTCACATTCCTATTAACTTATTTTTCCTATTGGATATGTGTATTTGAGGATGTGATTTTCAGAGTGGTAGTTCTTCAGATCTGGTCTCATCTCGGCCTTATGTTGGTCTTGAGCCCACTTTGTCATGATCTTTCCTTGTTCTTGGCCAACAGTCTCAAAATATTACAAGTCATGTTATCCAAATGGATATGCAAATATACTTCTTTTCAGGGGTGCCGCCAACTCAAATCAGTTATGATTATGATTATGTTTCAACTTTTTTAAGGATGCAGTCACTTAGAGGCCCTTGGAATCATCCTAACTTTCCCCCATGTTATGGCTCCCCTACTTCTTTCCACTCACTAAATGGGAAAAAAAACCTGCATTGTGCTCTTGTAGCAGCGCTACTTAAAATGTACTACATCTCCCAGCTGCCCTGGCAGTGTAACGCTATTATATGGCTTCAGAGGGCGCAGGGGCTGCTGAAAAGATATACTGAGCAAGCAGACCCTTTAAAAATGAATGTGAAAGATGCTGGAAAGGTATGTTTCTTCGAAGGTCTCTCGCATTCAGTTGGATTATAGCTTGACCACCTTGGGTTACAGTTTGCATATGGATGTATGTACTGTCCTGTGCCTGCTTGTCCAGTGTAAGTTCATCTTAAGTGGATATACCTTTGTCTGGGGAGCACTCCCAATCAGGGCCTTCCAAATATGAAGTCACAAGGCCTTGATCTGGAAAAATTTTTAAAGAGCTAAAAATAGAATTTCAAGCTAAATATTCACCTCCATTTTGAAAAATCAGCAGTTGAAAATGTCTGTGAGCCACGTGCATTCTTAATTCAGTTTTAATGTTTTATTAATTGTGTCTGGTGTGTGTATGTGTATGAGAGTAAACTAGAGCATTCAGTATCAGAATGACAGAGGATGTGCAACTCGTGAACCACACGCACGTACTTCACTGAAAGCTGTTCAAAGTCATGTTGGGTGTGTGTGATCCTGCAGTATTGTAAGGGAGGGTGCATAAGCAGCATGTCATACAGTGAAGCAAAGCAATGATCATTATCTGTAAAAAAAAACATTGCAAAACGGGAACCTGCTATAGCGTCTTGAGTTATGATAATTGTATGAAATATGTTAAATATAAGCATAAGCTAGGCTACTCTGGCCATGTTAAAGGTTGGATTTTTTTCATATTACACATAATGGGGTACATTAGGCTAACTAATTTCATATAACGTCACTAATAAAATAAATAAATAAACAGCTTATGAAGGGGATGGTACCATTAATAGTGTCCATTTCAAAGCCTTATTTGGATATCAAAACAAGTGTATTTGATGTTGGCATTTCTTTCATTTTTATCCTTATATATGGCTACAAATAACCTTAAATTACATACCTCATACCCATAATATTTTACTGCTCTGTAATTTTTATATGACGCAGACCTAAATTCATTCAGTAAGGCACATTTATAAAATAGCTCTATATATCTGTGACCTAAGCTAATTGATATGCACTCTCATTTAACATTGCCTATCCCCCAGAAAACAAGCCTCCTGTATGTAATGTGTGACTGATATGATGTAATGTGTGACTAGAAAAAATTAGCCTGCACCCTTAGCCAGTGTAACAAACGTTACAGTTAGCAGTCTCAAGCGTGCATGTTTTTGAACTAAATATTTCTAAAGAATATTTGAAGTAGTGAGACATGTTTTAGGTGAAAGTACAGTATGATATTAAGAATGTGATATTTAGCCTGTGTGTTTCAGTTTAGTGAGTCATTTTTCTGACCTAAAGTAACCAAACCAAACAATGTGCACGATTTCTACAGGGACAGACAGTTATAGGGAGAGAGCAGGATTGGGATGATAAGGGCTCAAAATATTGAGAATTTCTTCCGCCATAAAAAAAAATTATGATGTGTTCAAGTTCCTTGTTCACTGCATAAGTCTTAAATGCTAAACAAAACAATAAGTGTATTATTTAGGTAAATAAATACTGTAATTTAATTTTAATAATTGGGCTACTATTCATCTAAGACTACATGGCATTTAAATAAAACTGTCTTTTTAGTGTGCCACCCTTCTACCCTGCCTGGCCCCCCCAAGAAAAAAATTCCAGTCCCGCCTGTGCTCAACCCCGTGTTCCGGACCTCACTATTATTCAGATCTAATGCTGCATCAGGAACTGGTACCTTCCTTTTAAAGAGCTGCTCACAAGGTATTTCTTTCATTCAATTATCATCAGCTGCCCCTGTTAAACTGGACTGTTTTGGAAATTGTTGGTAGTGTTTATTGTTCACTGTTGATTGTTAGAGTTGTAATTGACTATCGCTGTCAGGGAGCTGGGGGAAGGCTTTGTGTAGGTGATTGTGTTATATTGTGTGTTTTTTATACATCTGCACTATTGTTTAGAGTATGTAAAGGTTTTCAATAATAGGGTCTTTGGGATTACATAAATGAAAATATAGCCCCAATATGGGTGCACTCTACTGAAAAATAATCTAATTTCAAATCTTGGTCTTGTCTTAGTTTTGGTTGGAATGGGTCTTGGTCTTGACTTGGTCTTGGATTGAGTCTTGATGTTGTCTTGATCTTGAAACAAATGGTCTTATACACATCACTGGTGATTTTAGTGAGCTTGAGGTTTTCCAAGAATGCATTAATCATGTTGTAGCAGGACTGATTAGACTACATTCTTTGTGTTATCCTTAAGGTCCCAACCTAAACAGCTCATGGCTCTGTCAGTTGAATCTGAATGTTAGGCTGAAATTATGTTTATATGTCCATATACAAAAATTCACTGAATTATAATCTGTCTTCTCTCCAATCCGATACTTGTGGTTTCAATAAATCAAAAGCATGGAGCCAGAAATGTCCTCTAAAACATTAACTTTGTGAGTAAAATGTGTGTAATCATACAATATTCTGATAAATGCTGCATTTTACAACAGTAGTAAAAGCACTGTCATATAATATCAGCATTACAAGGCCCATTTTCAGTATTTCATAGGAAATGGCGTCTCTCTAACTGTTACTGTATGTCTTGCAGAGGACTGTGTAACAGCACTCACTATGGCCAGCCCATGTTATTTATGACTTCTTCTGTAGTGTATACGCTAAACAAGATAACAAATTTCTGGAGTATCTACAAAAACAAATTCATAGGAAAATGTGCAAAAAACATTAGAAAACTTGGAATTCCTGTCACACAAACCCATGTAATTTGTTTAGTGCTTTTTTTCTTAAATAAAAGAAAATATAAGAAATGCACGGAGCCCCTAAGGGGACCTGTGCAAAAAATTTAAATCATAATACTTTCGCATGCGCACAAGATATTTTCTCATGTGCATGACTTAATTTTGCATGAGTACGAGACACTTTCGTGGGTGCACACAAAAGTAAGAGAATTTTATTCTTTTGCACAGGTCCCATCAGGGGTGCCATAGATATGGATACAACTCAATTACATTGTTTTGAAAATACTGCGGTAACTCAGTCAATTTAGCTTTTTTGGTGACTGAAGCAAACAGATGAAGAAACATTCCAGACTGTCTGCCCCCCTACTGGCTGGCACTTCGGCACATAATTCTGTTTTCCTGGCCTATCAGACCTGGGTGTCTTTGTCAGGTTTTTATAGAACATTAAACCACACAGGGATTGACAAGCACAGCCAGATGGGAGTCAATAGCAATCAGCAAGGAGCTGGATTAACCCTAATAATATGTCACCTTTCTGTTAATGGGGAACAGAGACGTTATTATATAACCCGGTGGTAGCGTCACTGTCAGTCATGGGAACAGTCAGATAATAATTTCAGGCTTGTTACTATATCACAAGTGGAGTGGGAAATGCCAACCGCTTGATTCTCGCTTATCTCACAGACCCATTGTATGTTATTTTTATCCAAGTGGCTGAATCATTAAAGGCCACTTACCAGCAGCCATGTGGCAGCGCCACCTACAGCCTGATGACATTTACATCCATCAGAGAGGGCTGTACAAAGTCTTGCAGGCTACTACTGTGATACACCATTAGCCCTGGTGTACAGGATATATGAAGAGGCTAAATGAATAAGTATTATCAGTGCAGAAAAGAAACACATACAGATGGATTTACAGGTAATTCCATCTACTTTATTGATTTTTGTAGATAAGTCCCATAGCTCTAAATAAAGTTCTCATTCACCTATTCAAAATTCTTATTTTATTGCGTGAGTTTTTCATAATGATTATTTCAATTAATATCTTAACAAAGCATATTATTTTATAAATAAATTTTAAACATTTGCCTGTAGACTAAATTCATTCCCTATACCCCAGCCAACACAGAAAATCATAAATATCTCAGGATATAAATATAATTAGTGCCACTTAGTATTTTTTGTAGCTCTGCAGAGGATAAAGATCATTAGTGAAGCAGACAGGGTACTGAGGGTGAGGAGGCACAGTGGGAGGAGCTCAGGGAGTGGGAGGAGCTAAGGAAGCTCAGTGAGAGGAAGGGCCACAGAGGTGAACAGAGCAGCAAGGGCAGACAGGGACAGTACCAAAAGCAATCCCTCTTTCAGCAGCAGCCCGTTTCAGAAAGCAGGAGTGTGTCCATAACAGGGTGCAGAGGAAGGGGAGGGCAGTGAGGAGCCGTCCCCGCTCTGCTCTCAGCCTCTTCTGAGCTTGTGCAGCTTCTGGGCCACGCTTTCTAGCTCGGACTCGATGGCCGCCAGGCTCTCAATCTCCTGGTCCTGCTGGGAGATGAGAAGGACAGGGGAGAGTACAGGTCAGGGGTGGATCTGCATAGGGAGGAATGCAAGGGCAACTACAGCTGGGAGCTTGAGATGCGGAAAACTCAGTATCAGCCAGAATGGCAAATTTGGCCAGGATGAATTCACCTGTTGATTGCTGGGTATACAGTACCAGTCAGGCTAATCGCATCTCCCCATAAAACGTTTTGTTTGTACTATTCTATACATTTTAGAATGATTATAAAGACATCAAACCTATAAAATAATGCAAATTGTCCCAAGAAAAATAAATCTGTTGTGGGCGCGGCAGACAGCTCTGTCAGTTGGAACTCAGAATGTTGCTTGTTCAAATCCCTGGGTTGGCAGAGTGATCCCAGCATTGGGCTCTTGAGCAAGGCCCTCAACCCTAGTGGTTCCAGGGACAGGCTGACTCTGCTGTCTCCTCTATTCCGGTTTCATGAGGCGGCATCCTGGGATGCTTCTCCAGCTGTCCTGAAGGTCCTAGATATACTGGGCACTCATTGGCCTCTTTTCCTTCACTCTCCTTTGGGAGGCAGCTTGGCCAAATTTTTTGACAGGCATTATAGTTAAGAACGAAGTCTAGATAACATGAGACATTGGGGTGATATTTCAGAAACAGGCTGTTCAGGTTGTTGTATGAAATGACATACTGGATCCCACCGTAACTTAGATGGCCATGTAACTCTGCACGACCCTGACTAATAAGTGAGTAAAAGATGAACAAGGTCAGCTGTAAGTGTTCAGTGCCGCCTGGGAGACTACAGGCAGTATGTGCTTATCAGGAAGAAGCACCTTAGGGACAAAGACAGCTGCACGCAAGCGAGCTGTTTACTCCCAGTTGTCATGGACACGGAAAGACCTCCCCACTGCTCTCCTGCTGAAGGAGCATCAGGTGATGCTGGAGTCAGATCTCTGCATTTGGCCAAAGCCCACATGTTCCTAACTTTGGTGTGTCTGCTGCAAAGCCTGCTAAAGTGAGATCTCCAACGCCATGCCACATTGCACATGTGCCCACTGGCCCAGGCAACAGGAACGTACCTCAGCTTTTCTGCTGCCACTGCCATCATCTTCTCTCCGCTCAGTGGGCTCCCTGCGAGCTATCATCTGGAGCTCCTGGATTTGCTCCTCACTGTCCTCCTTGGAGTGGTGAGACGGGTTGAGCGCCATGGGCTGTTCTCCAGCTGTGAAGGTGTCATCACTACCTACATCCATCTCAGATGACTTTTCCATCATTTTGACAATTTTGTTCCAGTGTTTGATCTGCTCTTCCTCATCCTCTTCTTCTTCATCTCTGTCCATTCCTTCAGGAGGCCTCTCTGCATCCTCCTTTTTTGTCACCTCCTCCTCCATGTGTTTTCCCGCCTTATGACTGCTCTCTAACTTGTGTCCTGTGGGAGAAAAGTGTAAACTAGAATGCAGTATTTCTCGGCCTTTCTGGGACATAGAATCACTAACATTCTCTTGAGTTTATTTTACTTACACCAAAAGTAGCCATGTAGATGTTGAATCCTTAATCTGCATCTCCTCAGTAAATTATCAGCAGCATTAAATGGTAAGAGTATTTCTGTGAATTAATGTTAATCTAGAGCATTCTGAGTTGCCCCACTGCAGTCAGCCACAGCACCTGTTCCAGTGCTCCTATCCTGGCTGCCAGGAGGATCAGAGACTTAGCATTTGCCTGAGTGAATTGTAGAGTTTTATGCCTATTTAGCTTTCTTACCTTAATTCTAGTTCAATTTCCATTTATTTAATCAATCTGGTACCCTGCTGATCTGAGCAGAATTATAATGGCCCTCAGAATTGCTGCCCCATCCATCATAGTGTTATTGCTCTGCTTCTGCATGTATCTCCTTTTACCAAGCATAACAAAGAGGGCACCAGATTGGCCTGTCGATCCAGCGGGTCTGTGACTAATCTTTTTTTCTACTCAACAATCTCAAATCTTCTTGGGCACACATTCCATATAGCTGTAGGCACTTATTATACCATAATAACCCTCATATTTTTTCAGCCTCAGGTCAGCTACAAAATTCATGGATTATTGCTGTTAGGCCACACGTGACAGAGGTTTGTCGCATGTTAATCGAGCTCCTGCAGCCACTGCTCTTATATCATGCTGTGATTTGCTCCGAGACCCCGGATACAGATATCCAGTTTCTGCTGAGCAGACTAATGTTCTCAAGTTAGCTTCCTCTGCATTGTTTATTTAATGGGTAGGGTTTAGCTGGCAGATTCAACAAACCTGTGTCAGCCTGCATCTTGTGTTCCCCTGCAGCGCTCCTGACCTGATCCCCTTCATCTTCCTCAGCACTGGTTTTCCCCCTCTGTTTTGGCCCATGCATATCCTTCTGCTCAGTTCTGATAACCAGGTTTCGGTTTTGTGTGCTCTCCTGTTCCTTGCCCTTTGGCTCTTCAGATACCTTGCTGGCAAACATTTCCTTCACATCCAACCCGGCCTCCATATTCTCAGTTGGAGCAGCCCTCAGAGTAACCTGCATGGATTGGTCTAAGAAGAAAAGAAGCAGTATGGGTGGAGGAAAAGTGCGTGTTGTCAGTTAGGAAAATGAAAAGTTGTGGCTATGAGTTTCTAGGCCACAAAGACAAGACCACAGTGCAGCTTCACCTAACCCACTTAGCCTCCACTAGTGAAGAACAAATAGGGCAACCAGATAATGCATGTCAGGGAGGACATGTTGAGCTACTTCAGGTTTTACAAACTACTTTAAAACTGAATGGCCCCTGTGCTTGGATAAACAGTTCAGTTCCTCTTGTGCTTTGACTGTTGTGTTTCCTTGATTGAAAGACTCATCCAGCTGTTTCACATTAACATTAGTGACACATGCATGATTATGGGAGACTAACAATAGAGGTACTGTATACATAGGTAGATGCATAGATGCATGTGCTGTCTGTAGGGTAGGACTATGTCTATGAGTGTATTTATTTGTTTGTTTGTTTATTTATTTATTTATTTTGGTGTTAGCTTTTTTTTACTGAACTGAGTTATATGCAGTTGCTGTTACATAGATGTGCAACTGTATCTAAAAGTAAGTACAATATAATCAGTCACCCCAAGAAATCTTATAATTTCTTGTTGAATTATAACTGTGTACCCTAATTATTATACAAACTATGCACATATTTTGTTAAAGATAAAAAAAACATCAGGCTAGCTCTTGACATGAAATATAGATTTTTTTTTGCTTTTCTGAATATTTTCAATAAGATCCAAAGACATGATGGGATATTTTTTCATAACATATTGATTTGATATCAAACTGAAAAAGTAATTTGCTCTTATTATGAGTTTATTTTCCTTTGGTTCTACTTGTAGAAAGTCAAAAGTATTCATTACCTAGATACTGAAAGTTCAACTAAGCATAGCCCCAAATCAGAATTTCCTCAGCAAATATTAACAGCGTTAAATGTGCTCCTCGACTGTTACATTACCATTGGTAATTTATGCGACAAATGCTTTGGCAACAGCCTGGTAACAACAGAAATGTGCCTGAATCAATCAATAAAAACACAGACCCATGATTCTATATGTTTGACAGTAGATTTAATAAGTATTTTCCTGTTAAAACATGTTAAACAAAAACACTAGTTTGAAGAAGCAAAGAAACCAAGCATTAAATACAGATTTTCCAGTTTTCAAATCCATGAATAAATAGCAAATTGGTGGCTGACCAACAGTGTAACTTTGGATTGAAAACTGAGGGGCTTGAAGTCCCCACCTATTCATCCTGACAATATGATTATTTTGGATGATTGCATTGGCCAGTTAAAGTTATTGTCCCCCATAGTTTACACCCATCCATCTGACCCACACTTCAAATGACAGATTTAAGTTTGTTTTTCACCCACTGTCTTTTCAGTAGCTGGTTATTTGCAAAATTATTGCTGCACATCCAGTTTTCTCAATTATTGCAAATTTGGACACATAATGTTTTCATATCCTCAAACATTACTAGATAAATACAACCAGGGAGAATAACAGTTTTTACTTTAGAGCATTCTGATAATAGTTTTTAATTTTTGAATAAACTGATTTTCTAGTTAATTCAACCCAATTAGAGGGCAATAACAGTTACCTGACTAAACACTGCCAGTCTCTAAAACCCTGCAGAGGTGCACCATCCCATAGAACTGCAAGTGTCCCCCGCCTTATGAAAATTACACCTGATTCATAGACGAGTATCAAGGTTGAAACCATTGCTCACTAAGGTTGTAAAAGACCCCTCTCATCTTGGTAACAAACTATTTCAGCTTCAGGCAGAAGGTTCCACAACATCATGGCCGAGACAGAAAAGACCCACAAGGAGTTTTTATCCCTAGGCCATTTGATTCCTCAGTCAGAACATGCCCCCCTCTCTCTACACTGTATTATAATATATTATTATAGTACTTTTAAACTATAGTGGACAGCAACCTTCTCAGGGTCTCATTCTCATCGCCATCATTCCATACAATGCACTTGCCTATCGCACATCTGAAAATCTGTTTCAAATCTGTATTATATTCAATGTTATATAAAAAAATATATATTTCTCCTTTTTATTTTTTCTTTATCTTTTGTAACTAGTTGCACAGTTAAAAGAGTGGTTCAGGATACATTTCACTGCATGTACCTGTATGCACTATGGACTATGCATTTGACAATTAAAGAATCCTGAATCTAAGCATGAATGGTCAACTCTCATATTACCAAGAGTACCTCAATGATCGTCAAGACTTTTGGAGAAATGTTCTATAGATCAATGAGTCAAAAGTAGATTTTTGATAACTTGGATCCCATTATGTCTGGGGGAAAGAACATGGTGTTCTGCAATGAGAACAATCAAACACAGTGGTGGTATTGAGATGATTTGTGGATGTGCTGAAGCACTGTTAGTTTGTGCAGCAAGACAATGATCCAAAACACACAAGCAAGCATTCAGGCTGAAAAAAGACTAATTTATAGTTTTGTAGTAGTCATGTTCAAACCTTAACCTCAGCCCAACTGCAAAGCTTTGGGCAAAGCAAGACGTAAAACAAGCAGTTAATGCTTGAAAAGCCACAAATGTTGCTGGATCAAAGCAGCTCTGCATGGCTTAAAATCCTGGAGATGTAAAACAATAATTAATTACAGAAAGCATTTGGTCGCAGTCATTGCAGATGGTAGTAGGCCATTGCCCCATTCTTTCTACTGCAGAAAGGGCTATAGCGTGGCTGCCAGAGCTGTCCTATATTCCCACCTCCACCAAATTTCAGTGAAACCTTCCACAATGCATATATATGTACATACACTGTGGATTGTGGGAAGGATGGTCTGTGTCCCAGGTGCACACTGAGGGAAGTGCAGTCTGTGCGCCTCCCCCCCCCTTTACACACATACAAACACATGTCACATACACACATGGCTAGGGAAGATTCTTACCTGCTAACTCTCTTGAACCCGGGGAATACCCCAGCATGTCAAACATGTGACCAGCCCCAATCGCATTCTTCTGATTAGCTCTCTTGGTGGCCCCTGTTGATGTGTAAAAAGGATGTGGATACCTCATATAATCTCATATTTAATCAAATTTAATAAAATGCTGAGTGCTATGTGTTGTTAAATGATTTAAGCTATATTTGATTTCCTTTTGAAATTTAAAAAATGTTTCATTAACTTGAAAGGGTTTACTAATTAAGTATTACAAATTAAGCAGTAGCAATCAGCTTAGGATAATTCCTTTCCTGGACTGAACCTTTAGGGAATGCACACTGTGTTACTTTGCTGGCTATTTAATGGTTGGTCTGATACATTAGACAGCAGTCTCTTGCTTATGACACTATGGCAGGTTTGAGGTCCCACCTTGAGCAGCAATATCCTGAAGCTCTTTCAAGAAGTTCTGGTGGCGGAGGATGAAAATGAGCCGCTCATCTAGGAAACACACACACAGAACAGAGGAGGGCCTGTTAGCCTGTCAGCAAGACTCAGCTATGACCAGTCATTGATCACATTAAGCGTTAAAGACCAGGGGGAACAAAGACTGGCTCCTTGCACCACCCTAAACATGAAGCACTGGTACTTCACTCACCCTGGAGTCCCTCCTCCCTCTCCAGTCTCTCCCCTCTGTCAGAATCTGTTTCCTCTCCAGACTCTTCTGTCTGTCCAAACTCTGCCTCCTATTCAGTCACTCAGCTCTCTCCTTACTCTACTTCCTCTCTAGTTTCTTCTGTCTGTACAAAATCTGCCTCCTCTCCTGCAACTCTTCGCTATCCAATCTCTGCCTCCTCTCCTGTCATTCTTCACTATCCAAACTCTGCCTCCTTTCCAGTCTCTCTTTTCTGTCCAGGATTTACCTTCTGTCCAGACTCTGCATCCTCTCCTGTCTCTCCTTTCTGTTTAAACTCTGCCTCCTCTCCAGCCTCTCCTCCCTCTTCAGTCTCCCTCTGGGTTGCAGTCAACCTATGTAAATTTGGATCAAGGTATTTCTGCCAAAAGGCCCACAAACAGTCCGAGTCGGCTCCCGTCTCTCCCCTAATCTGATACTCAACAATGGGACCCTAAAAAGCTGTGTACTGAACCACCTCTATTCTTTCTACACATAGGAATAAGTAACTGTTTTCCTAAAATCTAAAAAAAAAATCCTCCCTCTCCAGTGTCCCCACTCTGTCCATGCACTGTTCCACCCATTTCCTCCCCATCCTGTTTGGCCTGGATTACATAACCAGCTCCATTGATTGCTCAGCACTGACCAGTGAATCATCTTTGCTATTTCATTCTCTGTTGACCTCTCTTATCCTCATGCCATCAGTGCCTATAGTGACAGTCATATTCCAGCTCACAATGACCAATCCCCATGATGAAAACCCCTACCTGCTCTCAGGGTGTCCAGGCACTCCAGGCTGACAGGTTTGGGCCCAGGGATGGACAGAACATCAGTAATCACCTCCACGATACATTTCATCACCTGCAGAAATCAGGGGTCAAGAGCAGAGGTGAATGTAAGGGGATCGACACCCCTAGGAAATATATGGCCGCCCCTGTAGCCAACCCATATCAAAATAATAAAACAATATGGATTATTTTGTTTTCTAAACGGACCCATAAAAAAGCACGGAGTATCATGCCCAAGCCCTTAAATATAACTGGCCACTGATATCCACCCCAATCAAAATGTTCTGCAGACACTGGTAAACTGCTTGTGGACCATATAATTAACATACAAAATACACTCAATTATTTTTTTCACACTTAAATTGCATGTGCTAGAGATCAGTACATCTGGAGTTTGATGAGTAGACTTTAGCCTGCTTGTCTCTTATACCAAAGAACAGAACCAAGGTCAGCCTACTCTATTGGCAACGTAGGAAATTGCCTATGGTGCCATTTCATTAGGTGCACATAAGAGTGAGTGAAAAAAATCAAAAGAAATACCTCAGGTTGCATTGTACCATATGATATTATAGTTTTAATATTTCACTACTTTTCTTGTTTGAACAGACTCGACTTAGCTAGGGATGCCTTTCCTCTGCACCAAATGCTTTGTATCCTACCCACATGATCAGCGCATGCTCCCCTCTAACCACTCGATGGATTTTCTCTTTATCTGTCTCTGTTCGTGCAGGCAATGCACCCATCAGCATAACAGGTCAGCTCGTCCATTCCTCACTAACTGCAACAGCACGCTCAACTGATATTGCAGCACTGGCACTCGTCTGTTCTTCCACGGAGAGGAATACAGCCACCAGGGCCATCCCTCTGTTAAAATGGAGAGCCTGCCAATAAACTGGATTAGTGTGTTTTCATTTGCACTAAACGGCACGTGGGAACCTGTGCCCATGTGTTTGTCTCTGTCATGTAATTGGTAAGAGTTCTTAGTATTTTAGTCGAACCCGTGTTCGCCTTAGACCCAATCATCTCTGACCCCCTTGAAGGAGGCTACATATATAGCCAAATCAAACCATCAAGTACATAAAACTGATCCAGGAATTGACACCATGTGTTTTCTTGGTTATTTTCCGACTGCTATTTATGTACAGTATATACATATATAGTAACAATAATAACAATAATAATACCACTGTTTTACTAGCAGTAGTCCCACTACACGAGGGCTTAATTTTGGGTTCAGCATCGGAGGGGTTTAGATCTCTACCTTTTTAATGGGGTCCGGGGGTTGTATTTCCTGTTTTTGATTAATGGGGGTTACAATCCCCTGTCCCCCCCATAATTTACTCCCATGTCTCTACAGTAACTAGTTAAAGCAGTAATACATGTTTTACACTTTAATCTGCGACCATTTAAAGATATTTACACTCTTCATTAATTGTCCTCGAGAAGGCAACGGAGTTTCAAAAGTAAAAAGTTAATAATAGTTCATAAATCAGAATCTTACCTTTACGTCATTTTTGTCCATGTGATTTGATGTTACTGGTAAAGAAACAACTTCGGGATAAAATACATTTTATGTTACAGATCATTTTAAATTCCTCCTCAGAAACTTTGGTTTTGATCAGAATACACGGGCCATCTAAAACGTTGCAGTGTAGTTTTACGCAATGACATATCCTGCCAAAAGCGATATAGATTACCTATATTATATAAACACATTTGACACTGAATGCATTTTTTGAACCACAATAATGGACCTAATAAGCATCTAACCAAGTTAGTGTACCGTGTTTCACAACGTTTTAAAATATATACATTTACAAATATAAAACAGGAAATTTAATCCATGTTAGAATGATTATTACATCCGTGGAGTTTTGGTTTCTAGCTCTGTCCTTGGTGCTGAACTGAAAAGGACAGCTTCCCAAAAACGCAACGCATTTTACAGTAGGCAGTGGAACCAATAATTGTAATCAAATGTCAGTATTCCCGATATAATAACTCATGTTATTATGCTCATAACATTTAGAAATATTTACTTACCATAATTCACAATTAATGCAAAAACAACACATGCCCTTGTCATTTTTGCTGAGAGACGATGAGACGTTGTGAAGCAGAGTGAATTGTCCTTAATGAATTAATATTATATTGAGATCAGTCGTGCATCTGTGGCTACATTTATGTGTTTTTACTCCTTTCTGCACCGCTTGCCTTGTTCCGCCGTCGTCTCAGGTACTGCTTAATGCCGCATCACTCGATTTATATGAATTTGTGGGTAGGAAATGACATCACCGAAAATAATCGGCCCCCCCCCCCACACGCAAACCGTTTGCGTAGGAGCACCTAAAAGGTTTCACGATCTAGAGTAAGGCAACTCGGGAAATTATTTTGATTCGAACGTATTTGCAGCTTTTACTTCAATTTCATATAAAATTATAGAAAAAGTGCAAGGTGACAAATCACTGCATCGCATACCGTGTGGTTAGGGTACGGAACAGCAAATTCCACTTCAATTAAGCAGTTAACTTTCACAAACAAATGTCAAATTATATGTGAATCTTTTGATAATGGTTCTGAAAAGGATCAAGGTGTGGACCAGTAATTAAATTTCTTCACGCGTAGTGCCATTAGTGGTTGGAAAGTTAGGTTCGATGTACAGAACCGATACTGTCGAGCTCGAGTGAGTTCTCCAGTAACGATGGATCTCGAAGGAGATTTGCGAGTGTTTCCCAAAAGCCTTCGTTATTCCAAAATTAACGAACAAACTACAGTTACACTTTTTGGCTTCTCCCCAGTCTCCACACAGACTTGAGAACAGGAAGATCGATCCCTCGTGTTTCTATGGTGAAATATATGTTAGGTATAATATTGTCATACGCATTTGTAAAAAAAAAAAAAAAAAAGGAAAAAGGAAAATAATATAATAAATTAACAAAACAACTATAATTTAATACCGTGCACTACAAAGTAACCTATTGAAACACAGCGTAGCGCCGGTGGGATTTGCCTATATATAACCCGAATTCCGGAAAAGTTGGGTCGTTTTTTAAATTTGAATAAAATGAAAATCACATGAGCCAATATTTTATTCAGGACAGAACGTAAATAACATAACAAATGTTTAAAATGAGAAAAATTACAATTTTATGTGTTATGGATAGCACTGAGGAATACCTATCGTCATCTCAGCCACGCCCCTCCGCGGGTTCCGATCGATAGGGCTTCCCCGAGGTTCTGCGTCCTGTCACCCAGTTTTTTTGGCCGTGCCGGTTGCTCCTGTTCCGGACATTCTCTCCCAGCTGTGTCTTGTTTTCCCCGGTTTCAGTTTTCCTATATCGGGCAGCTCTGCTCTCGGATCAGTCCGAGATCTTCATGGTGTGCCCTGAGTTCAAGCGTTTTCCCTGGCGTGAGTTTATGCGTCTTGACTTCTGCTACGTTTCCTAGACTCCGAGTTTCTGCCTGCCCCCCCCCCCCTTCTGGACCGACGCCAATCGCCCGACCTCTGCCTGGACTCACCACTGTATTATATTAAATAAATAGCGATACTTACAGCGGAGCCGCGTCAGTATCTGTCTTCTTGCCTTCATGACATTTATGCGCAAAATGAGCTCATTTCATATTTGATGCTTGCTACAGGTCTCAAAATAGTTTGGATAGGGGCATGTTTAAACTTTAGGTGATCAGTAATCATTGTTGACACACCACAGCACAAAAAAAAAAATGAGTCTGTGGTGGCCTAGGGTGAAAGACCCCTCCGCAACTCAACCTATTATTATTTTTGACAACAGATTTTCCTGACTTGTACCACACCCTTTAGGACCTCAGTTGCCACGACACAGAAGAGACCATCACAGTTCTACAAAACAATACAGCTTTATTAGGGTAATACTCACTTCAGGACTCTCACCACCACTCTGCCCTCAGAGACAACATCCCACCCAC